>RRCJ01000010.1:1209569-1817805 GCA_004337975.1 Pyricularia sp. CBS 133598
GGGGGGGGGGGGGGGGGGGGGGGGGGGGCTCGGTCTAAGGTGAGTAAAGAAAAGGGGAGGCAAAAAAAGTCTCCGGTTCGGGGCCCGGAGACACGGGTTTCTCTGGGCTGATGGATGAGACTAGAAAAATATTTTGGCTTTCATTCCTTACTAGGTATGTACGAGTATAGTCTTTTTAGTTGCCGTGTCATGTATTGATAGGGAAAGATAGGGTGTCGAGCTACCATTTTCCAAAATCATTCCCAGGAGGCAAAAAAAACCACGCCGTCGTCTCAGCAGAGAAGGCAAAGTTTTTTCATGGCACTTTTCTCATGCAGGGGCCAAGGTAACTTGATAACATTCTACACTAAGGCACTCTACTACCGGTAGCTTTTTAACAGTAGGCAGCCTAGAAATGGTCTGGAAAATACTCCGCCACCCCGCCCCCTTCGAGCTTAGACACGCTCGAGGTTTTGAGCAAGTGGATAATAAAATAAAAAATAAAAAAATAAAATAAAGATAAAAACCCCCGCGCCCTGAAATTTCCCGAGGTTGGTGCTGGTCTCTCGGTTGGAACGGGGAGGAGACTCAGAGGCGACGGTTCATATTTAAAAAAAAGTCAATTGTTTGGATTTGGTTCTAAATACTGGTGTTGTGCAATGTGGCATGTGAAGTGTATGTGTCTGGTTCTACAAGCAAGTCCTCCCAGTATTGCTTACATACGGGAACCCGAGAGTAAACAACAGCCACTTCTACCTACTGTAAATTGTATGAACATCTCCTCTAATGGTAATCAGTTCATCAATCATCTGGAGCATCTTTGTTCGTCAACTGGTCTTGTCTATTCTTAGTCTCAGACCTCCATCTCAACCATGCCAAGGCGAGATTCTCTTGTACATGCCAGACCCTCATCATCCATTAAGCTAGGCACGTTTTTGCCACTCTTCAAAGCCAACATCACACAAGCCCACCCAATCCAATCCACTGAAATGGTAGATACAACTGATTAAATATTATCGGGGCTGGTTGGCCACCAAGGCCAGTAGCGGCGATGCGGAGATGCCTAGGCGCTAGGGTAAGGTAGTCGTAAGGTAGTCCATCCAACGTTCTAACCCCATCCATCGTCGTTCCTAGGTTAAAATCCCCAAACCTGCTACCGTCTTTGGCCCATTCCTCCACCAACCCCTGAGGACGACATCGTCGACCTTCCTTCCCAACCACCTCCAATGGATCCCGCTCCCCCAAGAGAGCCGCGGCTTGCCCTTGACTGCCATCAACTCCCTTCTTCTTTTGTAAGCGAATGTTGCGAGAGGATATCATCTGAAAAAAGCAAACAGGTAACAAAGTAGCGAAAAAATCCCAGCCCGCGTAAAAAAAGCAGCGTATGTTGTTCCAACAACTCCGTCGATAACCCCAAGTGTTCCAAATAGGAAACCATGAAAAAGAAAACCAAACAAGAGCAATACAACCCAAAGGTGCGGCTTGGCCGACCTTTTGCAGTTCCCTCCCTTTCCCGTGCCCACCAAGATTCTAATGCCGGGTGATGAAAAACCGATGCCTTGCCATGCATATCAACATCATATCCCTCTATTTACACAATGTAGAGTTTCCTCGCTCGGCGCCTTTCCGAATGTGTCGCTCATGTTCCCGTCCCCCCCTCTTGTCGATGATGCAAATATTTGTGGTCGAAATAAATGTCGTGAAATAAATTGGTTGTCGTCAAAGAGGGTTGTAGAAGAAGAGTATAAAGTTAAAACGACGAGGGGGGCGAGTCCATGGGACCAGGTCGCCGGTCCGATCCAAAACAGAATGGACCCTGGGAATCGAGGGTTTGTTTGGCTGAGGAGTGTTCAATAGCTGAAATGGGGTCTCTTCGGATATAACGAGCGATAACAAATGAGAATGAAAGGTATTAAGTAGGTAGCTGGAACAAAACCAGGTTAATCTATACCTTGGTGGCAGCAAGAGTAATGGACTTGGCTCTTTGCCTAGTCACCTTCTTGCTGACGGTATACACCAGATCCACTGTCCAAATGTGGCAGATCTGTGCCCAGGCACAAGGAATCGATCCGAATAGTGGCGCCACAAGAGGCACCATGACGTAGTCGACAAAGTTGGTCTTGATGTTCCTCCTCGAGAAGTGCATACCCTTGGCAAGTCCAGCCTCAACCATCTCCTTCTCGCGCGCATCCACGCATGTCCTGTGGAAGTTCTCGTACAGGAAGAGGTACAGAGCAGTTCCCATGAAACCAGCAGTGCGGAGAACGTTGCAGACAGTGAAAATCCAGCTGATGCCGTGGTAGTCAGGTGCGCCCTCGGTGGCCCAGAGATAGATGGTCGAGGAAACAATGAGGATTGTGGCGTGAACGGGAAGCATGTGAGCCTCGAAGATACGGGTGAGGAGGTAGAAGGTGCGCTCCCAGTCGGGCTTCTCAAGAGTGTCGTGGGTGACATCGGAAAAGATGCCAGCCTCGATAGGCTGCTCGGGGTTAAGCTGATCAAGCTCCTGGGGAACATAGGTATCGGGCGACTCCAAAGATTGGTGCAGAGGCTTGAAAGCGCGGGCTAGGTACTTCCTCTCACGCCAAAGCTCGACGCACTTTCGGAGAGTGTATCCAGTGTCAAGAGCACCCCACATGTGCCTCTGAGCTTGCTTGTAGCGGGCCTGAATATCCTTGATGAGTCCCTTGATGCCTTGACCTTGGCCACCGCCGGTAACGTTTGTCTGGCTCACGGGGGCCATGATGACCTTGGTGGTGAGGTGGCCATTGAGAGCGAAGAAACACTTGAGGTACATGTGGAGATCTTCACCAATTGCCTCGCTGTCACAGTCCCAGCCTCCAACACGGTCAACCAATTCCAGGGGGACGGTGTACACAGATGTCGGGGGAGCGATTGTGGAGCCCGTGTAGAGACCCGAGATACCACCAGCGGACCAAAAGACGTCGGCAACACGGACGATGGCGGGAACGGCGTGCGCATTCCGGTCGAAAATGATGGGGGCGGTGTACAGGGTGGTGGTAGCCGTCTCGGGGTTAGCCAAGTGCATGCTAGTGGCTAGTGCAAAGTAGTTGGACGAAAGGTGGCTGTCGGCTATTAGGCAGAAAGTAGAGTTAGCCAAACTAAACGTTTCACTAGTACTTTGAGGAACGAGACAAGGTACGTACCATCAATTCCAGTTACCAAAACATCCTTGCGCTGAGCTAGAGGGTACCTTTCGCTAAGCTTGCGAGCAGCCCAGGCGGCGTTGCTTCCCTTGCCAGCGGCCTCGCCAGGAATGTCAGAGGGGTGGAGGGTGAAATCGATGGACCGGAACTTCTTGATGAATTCTTGGATGAGACCCATCGCCTTAAGCTCGGCGTTCGACTCGCGCTGCTCCATTCCGAGGTATACCTAAAATCCGATGAATTAGTATAAGCTAGAGACACGGCATCCGAAACATGCCAAAGCACCAGCCAACCGGAGGCTAGATTGAGTGGCTGTGCCATTGTTTGGCCGAAAACAGTCAATTGTTACTCACATCGTAGGTGTCGCGGGCTTGCGGGTGGCTGGCAAGAACTTCGAGGGTCTCCCTTAGGGTGTCGTTCTCCTCCTTGTAGTTGGGAATAATGATGGCGTGGAGGACGTGGCTGGTCGAAACGTCAGCGTCGACGGTGTAGTCGGACATGTCGAGATCACCGGCCTCGCTGCACGAAGTCGAAGATGCGCGAGAAGAAGTGAGAGTCTCGGAGCTGGAAAGCGAGGTGGATGAGCCACGGCGGCGGTGCGAGAACTTGAAGTCCTTGAGCGACTTGTTGTGCGCAACCCTGGCAACACCGCGGGTGATGTCCCATAGCGAGTAGTTGATTCGGATCGAGAAGCAGAAGACGAGAACGTGGATCAAAAGGCAGTAGTATGCGTAGACCAAGGTCCAGTAGCCAGCGCCATTGGCATACTTGGGTGCTGTAAGGCTATCCTGTTGTGTATAATTGTAGCCTAACCGGGCAGCGATGGCCTCTCTCGAGATGACAAAGTATGACAATGATATCAAGGCAGTCAAGGCCAAAACGCCGGAGCGCCGTGAGCACCACGCAAAGATTGACATGATGTTCGTCTCCTATGCCGGATGTAGTTGATGGAATAAACTGCTGACAGAGAACGCGAGCCGAAGACGACTATGAAGAGCTCGAGAAGCTCTGGAAAGCCGATGGACAGACACCAAAGTCTAAGTCGAGGTCGGCCGCGGTACTTGGGAGTACAGGCAGGTAAGTCTGTCTAGGTGAGTAGACGGAGGGTTGGATGGGTGACGCCCAGAAAGTCCAAGGCGGGCCGACGTCCACAGAAAGCGTATTATTAATTTGGTGGCTGACTGACGGACGGAGCGGAAGAGCTCGTCGTGGAGAGTTGCTCGGGTTGGTTTGGTTTTGTTTTGGTCTGCAGTTGGGCGGAGCAACAGAAGGAAATCTTGCTGCAAGCTGTTGCTACTGCAGATCGTGCTTCGTGACGCAACGGACGCAACGCCTTGGAAGCCTTATTGACTTGGTCGGGGGTGTTGGCGAGGCAGTGAAGGAAGGCAGGCAGAAGACGGGAGTCGAGTCGCAAGTAACCACGACGACTCGTTCGGCAAATTGTTCAGCTGCGCTACGTCGTCGGTTCACACAAACCAAGACGGAAGAGAGGGGGAAAAGGTATTAAGGTCCGGAAGGAAAGACTGGGCGACGAGGGAGTAAAGAGTAAAAAAAAAGAAAAAGGAAAACTGGAGGCTTAGGAAATGAGGACGAGAAATTTTAGTGCCAGTGTTGGGGCCTGTATTCACAAGTCGTGTAATGGAAAACGGGCGATTTGATGGAGACTACCAAACTGTTCGTGGTAAGGTGGACAGGCGGAAAGGTGTGGGAAGAGAAAAAAAAAGGGACGTGCTCCTTTCCTTTTTCCTTGCCTGGGGGGCGGGCGGGTTGCCTGCGAGAGCGAGCAGCGACCAGGGGGCGTAGGCAGTACAAAAAAGAAAGGGGGTGCGACCACTGAACGGGTGAGGCGGCCACACGCAACGCTAGGTACAGAGAGAGGTAGGGGCCAACCAAGCATCGAAATGAAGCGACGCTGTGCGTGGGCATCCAGCAGTGCAGTGCAGTGGGCTGACCGACCAGGGGGGGTGCTATTCAAAATGATTTTGGGGCTGGAGCGTTGCTGGGACCCACTGTAGTTCAAATGGGCTTGCTGTTGTGCCAGGCCAAAGGTGGGGACCTGGTTCTTATTTTTCTTTTTGCCCTGTCGGCCTCAATCTTTGAGCCGATACGGTGAAAGACTATGACTGGGGTTACAGTTTAGGTCAATCCCACCGTTACGTAGTCGTCAGGTACCTAAGGAAGGTACTTGCTTGCAAATCAGTTCAGCTCTTTTGGGTCTTGGAATCTCTGCGAATCCATCAGAAGGCAGCTGCCGAGTAACGTGCGGGCGGCTATTGATTACATATTATCGAATCGAGGATGGGTAACTATTTTAATCTCTTGGTTGTTGTTATTTACAGTATAGTTGGTAAGGAATTCTTTCTTGAACGGCCGATCTCATCAACTTCGGCTTCTCGAATTCCTTGGCCTGCTTCATCTTTCAAAGTCAAAATCTGGGATAAGATTGTGGCGTGGTAAACGCGGATTGCAATCCGGGTACGAGTGCCCTGCCGCGCTTACTCTTACTGTTTGTTGTTACTGTGTGTGTATTCCCAATGAGCCTTACCCAAAGCAAAGACAGGTACTGTGTACCGTAGCTAGGACCAGTGAAATCAATGAATGAGCTTGCTTGATTCAGTCGGGCGTCGGGGAATTGGACGACACCGATATGGTACCTTATGTCCGACCACTTTACTCGGTACACAGCTCTTTTTTTCCTCCTACAAGCAAAGTACGGAAGCAAACTAAACACCCAACGGGAAGGGATGTGTGCAGCACGGTCAATGCCAGACATACAGCTGTCTGACTGACTGATTTCTACACACCCGTCGAGCTGAACTTGCCCACGAACCTATCTGGGGGTCTTGCTGGTGCATTGGCTATATTGTGCCTGTAAGAGGCTGGTCCCACGGCCTTGCGCACGCACATTCCTATCTTCCTCTTGGTCCTAGGTATATTCGACTTGTCGGACTTGCTCTAGTCCCACGGCATCATCAGGCTGGTCACGCAGTCAATTCTTGACCACTTGTCGCAGACGCTCGAGCAATCAGATCAGCACAAGGGATGGCAGATGCCCCGGACTTGTCCGTTGCGGTTGGGCTTGCTAATACAAGTACCTGTTAGAACTAGGTATCTACCTAGGTGGTTAGTGTTTACTTTTTGCTTGCAAATGCCTCCTTAGTCAATCACGAACAAGCGTGCAAAGCACAACCGTCATGTTTCAACCCCCTTTCGGAGAGATTCCCCAAACTTCAAAATGGTAGAAACCAGGGAAGCATATGTTTGGCCTCATCGGCTTTCAACCTTACTGTACTCTACGTGCAGCACACAAGTAACAGTAGCATGGACTGCCCAACCAAATTCAACTTAGCTACCTTACTTTGTAGCAACCTAGCAGAGTGAGTAAAGTGGATCCGTCTGCATGGGGCTACCGCTGTTTGAGATGTTTTCCGTTTTGCCTGTCACCCATCACATCGAGATCAACCGTTTTCGTCTAGGATCCTCCAAGCAATCAGTCAATCAATCAACCATCCATACCACGTCAGTCGATCCAGTCCAGCTCCTCTGGTTTCCTCCACACCTTCACTTCGTCCTGCTCCATTTTTCGTCCAGTCAGATTGAAGCATGCTGCAATGGTTTCTTTCAACGGCGTGCACTATATTCCGAAAGGCTAGTCAAGGTACTTGCCAAGTTATTTGCTGTACAGTACAGTACCTATAATGGGAAAGCTTCGCTGTTCGCCGTAGTACCTACAATGCTAAACGGCTTTTACATTCAACTTTCCAAGAAACTAAAATCTCATTGTTCCCTTCTACGTTGTGTTGCAGAAGTTTCTGCCAACACCCACATGCATAGACTCACCGGTGGCTGGAGCTGTCATGACTTTAGCTCTTCTAAGCAGGATGTGGCTCAGCCCATGACGACGCCGAGGCTGCATGAAAAGCTTCCCACCTTCAGGAACATGCACACAAGTTCTGGTAGAACCAGACCCCCTCTCTTGCTCTCGACTCTGGGAATCCACCCCGGGCGCTGCAACTGCCGGGAAAGAACAGCCTGTGACCAAGCCCGACGCCAACATAACCTACTGTAGGAAAACCCGTCGCACCTTGTATGTATTAGGGATTTGTCGCCGACGTCTCCGGAGCTTCCGGGGCTTCCGGCACGGAACTTGTGATGGATTGATCAGCAGCTAGCAAGGCGGTTGCTCCCACCCAATGAAAACATCAATTTCGACTCGAGAAATGGTTGTGGATTTTTGAGCGGGTTCGAGGGAAATTGTGATGGGAATCCCGGGTAACGAAGCGCTGTGCGGCGGCACCATTTTGTGCAAACGAGCGAGAACCCGACAGGCCGAATCCCCTGTTATTGTTGTCTTTGTTTTCTTTTCTTCTCATATCCGTCTTGTTATTGCGAAATGATTTAGTTCTCCATTGAAAAATTTCCTTTTCAACTTCGACCCGCCCTGCCAAGAAAACAGTCAGGCTTAGGAGCAGAATTAAAAAAAGACTTGAAAAAATTAAAAACAGATTTTTTGTAAAAAGGAAAATTAAAATACACATGTAAAAAGTAAGAAGATGGGCCCGTGCATGAACCCCTGCTGTTCCAATTGCCTTCAAGAGCCGAAAGTGAAAGAACAATAATGGTAAATGGTTGCAATGGTGATTATTTCTCGTTACTACGGTATTATCTTTTTGAGTTGTCTGTTTGAGACTGGGTCTAATTGCATGTACCGTCTTGTCAACTCAGATCTTAAAAGTCCCGAGGCAGATTCACTACATCCCAAGGCACATAACAGCAGGCAGACAAGCTGAAGGTAGCCGCCATAAGCCTGACAGCTCATTTTAAACTGCCCGAGCGGATCAAGGTGGAAAGGGAAAAAGGCTTCATAAAACAACCTACCCATCAAACCTCTCCACTTAAGCTTACCACCTGAGATTGCAAAGACTAGCACAAACATGTCCTAGTTGAACGCCTTTCATTTTGGAGTCCCGCCAGAATGGCAACCCGAAACCCCAGGATGAGGCAGCCGATTGGGTACACTAATAATTTCAGGCCGCGGTACTTTTTCTTATTGACTTTTTTCCCTTTCCTTGCCTGTCTGTCCTGGGTTCTGGTCTAGTCTGATGTTTCTTAAAAGCCTTGTCATGTATTTGGTACCCATCGCATGCCAGATCCGGGCATGCCTGATCCCCGAAATTGGCTGCGTCATACTCGTAGCCGGTACACTGGCAGCGAGATCCACTACAAGGTACTGACTGTACTTCACCTTTGGGAAATTCCACTTTCCATTCCTCTTCCCGCCCCGAGGGAAAAAAAAAGTTTGATCTTATGCGATTTACCGTTGAGAGAGAGTGTGTGTACCCACACAATCTTTTTTGTTCCACCGTTTTAGTCTGGGTACCCCCTTCGCGGGACGGACGGATGGTGGATTGACAGGGGTGCATTTTTTTGTCTCTCTCAAAGTACATTTTGTACTACCGTTAGTGGATAACCTGGGAAAAGGATTTTTGTTCGCGCCCCGACGCGGAAATGCCTAAGACGCGAAGTTATCCATTCCCTCAACACAAGTCAATTAAACCCAATTGAACCCCTTGCCAATAACCCCGTTCAGGACCGGCTTTACAAACAAACAGGTACCCTCCGAAATTTGCGCAAGGCTGATGGCATTGTCTTGATGGATACACAAAACAGTTTCACTAGGTATGCATATATTAGGCAGAATATAAGCAGACGAAGAAAAAAAAGATACAAAATACAAACAGACAGACCGTCACTCTGTGCTGCATGCAAAGATCACCAATAACGTCGTACTGCTTCTTCTCAACGGCACAGCATGCATGCAATCTACATTTTGCGCAGTCATCGCACGACAACGTCGCCAAGAAAGTGGGCTGTGCGCCTTTTGCAGACCGCCCCCCGGCGGACCGGCGTCCTCTAATCCCATTCCACGGCTTCCGACAAGATGATTCCGCGCCTTGTGGCTGGTCATGTTCCCTTTCTTTTGCGTTTATGGTTTTGTTTTGTTTTGTTTTGTGATTATCGGGTTCCAGACGACGGTTCCTCTCTACCGTAGTTACGTATCACACTGGCTAGTTGCTTGCTCGTTGCGGGGGTGGCTGGAGGGTTCCATCCACTACCTTGGATTGACAATCAGGTGATGGGAAACTTGGGGGTATCAGTTGAGCAACATGACTTGACAGGCACAAACAAAAAAAGAGACTATTACTACCCTAGACTGTCTACTTGTTGTTAAAGCCAACGGATTACACCAACCACAACCCTAAATATGCGCCTCCGTCGGATCCGAACCGAATCATGGACGGGAGATGAGCGAATCCTGAGGCTTGATCTTATCAACCTCACCCATCTTAGCCCCCATTCCAGACCTGCTGGCTTGAGAGCCACATCATAGTTTACCCGCAGACGAATAATCATCCGCGGGAGAGGGCTTGTTATCACATGGCGAACTCTAAGTCCACAGGAAGAAAATGGCATATACTTGGAAGTACTTTGTCGTCATTATCTTCAAAAACCCCGATGCACGAGACAAGTGGGGTTCGCTAGTTACTAATGACTGGGAAACGAAAAGAGCAAAGAGAGAAAAAAAAATTCGGTTGCATCATCTTGCTTTAATACCCTGGTACCTAATTACTTGGCAAACCAGAACGCGGCAGATCGTCCATCGTGCACCAGCACTGGAAATACATAAGGCAGGTGAGGGAAATCCACACCGTCACTGGGTTCAAGCAGCATGGAATTTGAAAAAGTTTGAATGCAAGGCCAAGAAAGTTACTCGACCCACTCCTGCTGATCTTTATTGCATACTGGGCAAGGTGCAATATGTTAGTTTATGGCCGTACAAGGTATGTATTCGTAAGAATCCGTTCTGTAAACTACGGTAGAACGACCCGACTATCTCCGGCAATTGTTACTTGTGATGAGCATGTCATTGACCGCCGTACATCCGCATGGCCCCGATACTACTGCGACCTTAAAAGAAGGACGTATGCCGGCGGTGAGGACGCTAACCGATAAGGGCACCATCTCCATACTATTTCCACAAGCCCACAAGGCCAGGAAGAGTGCGTGCATGAGCGTCATTGGTTCCGATGCGTGATATATCGCCCAGCCACCGCTCGCCGCCATTTTCACTTTGGTCAAAGCTCACCACAACGTCTTGCTCAAATGCGGTTGTATGGTTTTCGCTTGCTTACGGGACCGTCGAGATTTTTCACGGCTCCGTAGCTGCAGAGCGGCCCTGTGATGGATTTCGGCCTTGCCCTAGCCTGATCCGCTATCGAATCCAGACGGGACAGCCTCGGTGATTTCGCTTTTTCGGGGTATCATTGGTCTCATAAGCTCCCACGTGCAACGAGGTGTCACGCTCGCTTGCTGGCGCACAACGTAGATTAATCGAAGTGCGTCAGTGCCAGCTCAGAGATTGATTCAGCAAGATGCGCCTCTTCGATAGATCAATTGACATTCTCAAAGATCTTCTCGATAGGTTTCGCAGCCTGTACAGCAAGTAACAATCCTCAAAGTCAGTATAGACCTTGAACCTCAGTTGCCATGCGAATAAACCGTTGGTCGAACTCACATCAATGAACTTCTCCAGTTCTTGGTCCAGGTTAGCCAGTTTCTCCTTGCTCTTCTTGTTCTCTGCTATAAGAGTGGCCTTGCGCTTGAGCATGTCCTGCCTCTGGTTCTCCATCTCCTGTCGCTCGGAACGTTCGTGCTCTATCCTCGCGACCATGAGTTCGTTTTCGTCGCGGTCTGCCAGCTCTGGCTTCAACGCTAAAAACTCCTCAACTGGTATGAGGGGGAGCTCGCGGTACTTGTGACTAAGTTGCTCATGATGGGCAGTTAGCCATCCACACCATCTATATATCCGGTACGGCGCAGAGAAAAACAGTATAAATTTCCTAGAGCTTACTCGTAGCCCTCGCAAGCCGCAATCTCCCCCTCGAGATGCCTTTGCTCGTAGTATAGGTTCTGAAGCTGCAGGTGCAACGTGTCAACCTCCTGCCGCTTCTCGGCTGTCATCGCCTTTGTGTCCCGGGCCGCGATGAAAGCTGCGCGGTGCAACCCACGCAGATGCGACAGGTTCGTCATGAGCTGTTTTTGCAGCTTGGCCAGCGCGGCGTGCGCGGCGCCATCGCCGTCGGCCCCGTTTTGCTGTTGCTGCTGCTGGGCAATGAGATCGACCAGGGCAAGGGCCTGTTCGCGCGCGTCCTGCGAGATCTGCAAGACGGAGCGCAGATTCTGGTCCGTCACTATGTCGTTCATCTCCACGACAGCCTCGGGGCTCGTAGGTTGTTTCGGTGTTCTAGGTAGAAGGTTTGAGAAGATGAGGTGAAGCAATGCAGGATGTGTGTTTTTGCTGATGCGGCTCGGCGGGGATGGATCAGATTCTGCAGTTTCAGGTATTTGCCGCTTGAGGAAGATCTGTGCTGTGCTTCCCCAGAAATATCAAATGAGATCCTATGCAGCACCTTTCAGCCTTGCTTGTGCTACGCCAGGCGCGTTGGGCGCGTCTCTAGAGCTGGGCACCAGATGGGTGTCTTTCTGATAAGAGAAGCGATAAGCGCACGGGCCCTGCAAGTACCCGTCTGTCTGTACGTGTAATTATGGAGTAGGCGTAGCTCGTTGGTCAACATCGCCACATCCGGTCCACCCGAAAAGCCCTTGGAGAATTACGAAGTACGCGTACCTTAAGGGGTTGATTGGGCTTGTCAGATCGCCCTAGCAGCATAATAAAACTTCTAAAACTTTTTTGTTTGGGTGCCTGCCCAACGAGTATAGGCAGGCAATATGCATGCTCGAGATCTCCGACTGAAGACATGAGTCAAGTCTAATAATGCATATGCTGTAAATTAAATTATGGGCCAGACGAATGCAACCTTCCTTGGTAAGGTAGGTAGGTACCTAGATTCAATATCATATTCCCTCGCTTGCACCGATCTTCTGTTCATTTGGTTAGTTATTTCTACGCAAAATAATCTCCTGAAGCGCCTGTGCTGGCTGTATCAGAAGAAAAGTAAATACAGTGTCTGTCACAGCGCTAAACACAGCCCATGTCGGTTTTTTTCCTAGTAGTTCATTTCGCAAGGTACTAGCTCGATTATTCTCCAACACTATTATTGTGGCAGCTATCGTCTAGGACGGAGCTCGCATACAAAACATGCTCAGCACAGTCACAGACCAGTACATCGCATTGACTTTCGCTCTGTCTGTCGCTCCATTTAGGTACAAACATTGACCAATGTCTGACGTGCTTTGCTTCACGGGGCATGTTTGACCTTTTTACTTGCTGCGCCGTTCCGAATTGATTGCTGCGTGATGGTGTTTTTTTAGTTTCCGAGTGGATGGACGATAACTCGGGATGATCTGTCCACTAAATGCCTAGGTGCGATTTGACGTTCCTCGGGATAATACAAGTATTACTACTGTACGTGCTCAGTCTCCAATACTGCCAATATTTATTTTATGTTGCCTGCGGCGTAACGTACATACATGTTTCCGTCGCCTCTCCGACTTGTCATTCCATCATCAATCATTTTCAGGGCCCAGTTCTTGGTCTGAGGGGTTCGTCCGGCATAAACCCCACATCAAACGTTTCGACCAATTATCGCTTTCGCCGCTCAACCCTTTGTTGAGTTACTGGCGCTTCTGGCTGCAAGCCAAGCGAGTTCCCACCGCTCTGCACCCCAACCTTATCCACCTCCGTGGGCCTGACTGCCCGATTCGCATTGGAATCCCGAGATTTTGATCAGTTACATCCTCGGGTGAAAGGGCCACAAGCGACTCTTCGACGCCTCATCCATACAATCCCCCCTTTCATAGCCAGCCCGTGGGTTGTTTGGCTTTTTTCTTCTAATTTTGTTTTATCCTTGTCTGTGTTCAAGTCACTCATTCAATTTTCTTGTGCATATTATCCCGTCTGTTCGTGCCGCCTTGTCGTCCTAAATCTTTGACAACGGACAGCGCGGGGCTTTTCCGTCTACAGCCCAAATAAATATTTAGAGATACAACGGCATCCACCCGAACCGTCTTTCTGCAGCTACGCTAGTTAGCCTGCCTTCCACCGCCCGCCATGGCCCTATCCCCGAGCGAACTATGTACCTCTCAACTCAACTGCGGTTCGCCTTCCCCGGCCGCCACCAATGAAGACGACTACTCCTCAGCGCAAGCATCCGGCAGGGAGGGCATCGATGATGCTCGCCCTCGGAGACGCCGGCGCCATTCGTCGTATTTCCCGCAACGGCGCAAGTCCATTGTCAACCACATCATGGACGGCGAGGAACACATCCTCCTGAAGGTGCGCATAATTTTGGCTCTGCGAGAAAAAAAAATTTTACGGACCTCCGACTAGACAAGATACTGATTTGTGGCGGTCTCCCTATATTCAGGTCGATTTATTCCTCACGGAACTCGAAAGGCGCTTGGACTTCCTCGAAAGTTACGGCGAGATCAGCCTTGATGCGAGCATCGCAAGGGCCTACAACACACTCCAGGCTGTGCGGACAGGCTGCTCTCATGTTTCGGAGGAAGTTATCGGCGCCGGTCGTCGGAGGGTACATATCATGGTCGAGACGTTGGAGGCCAGATATCAGGATGCACTTGCGGCGGCCGACTCGCTGCATGAAAAAGCATGTGTCGGCATAGACCTACTGGACACGATGCTTTCGGACTTTGAGGACCATGCCTCCAAGTTCCGGGAGCGCAGTCTAGCCAACGCTGCCGATGCCGCTGGTGCGTTTATGGGCGAGGGTCGGAGAGTTGTTGACGAGGGTATCGGACGTGCCAGGGAGGTTGTTGACGAGGGTTTTGCGGCGGCCAAGTGGGCTGCCGAGTCGTTGGAGGACCATATCCAACGGGCCGTTGCCAGGGCCAGTAAACATGGTCTGATCCGGTACGAGGACCTTCCCATGCCGTGGCGGACCAACCCACACATCCTCAAGGGGTACCGCTTCAGTGAGACAAAGTTGGCTTGCATCAAGTCGGGCATGTTTGGCATCTCCAACGAACTGGTCAACATTTGGTCACATGCTCTGGGCCTTGTCCTCGTCCTGGCTGTGGCCTTCTATTTCTACCCGACATCACCCAACTTTTCGCTTAGTACCAAGACGGATGTTTTCATCGCAGCTGTCTTCTTCTTTGCGGCATGCCAGTGTCTCGTCTGCAGCACGATCTGGCACACAATGAACTCGATCGCGGACGCGCACCTTATTAGCTCGTTGGCCTGCGTCGATTACACTGGTATATCAATGTTGATCGCCGCGAGCATCATGACAACCGAGTACACGGCTTTCTACTGCGATCCGATGAGTCGTTGGATTTACATGAGCTTGACTGCCATTCTTGGAATCGGCGGTGTCATCCTGCCGTGGCACCCGCGCTTCAACGGTGCAGACATGGCATGGGCACGTGTGGCTTTCTACGTCTGCCTCGGCGCCACAGGCTTCTTGCCCATACTCCAGCTGAGCCTCACGCGCGGTGCCGACTACGTCTACGAGTTCTATACGCCAATCGCCGAGAGCATCGCCGTTTACGTCTTTGGTGCGCTCATCTACGCCAGCAAGATCCCCGAGAGGTGGTACCCCGGCTGTTTCGACTACTTTGGTGGCAGCCACAACCTCTGGCACTTGGCTGTGCTGGGTGGTATCGTATTCCACTACATTGCTATGCAGGAGTTCTTCTCTACAGCCTTCAAGCATGCGCAGGCTGGTTGCGGGGCATACTGAGTTTTCTTTGTCGTGATCTATCTGGCTTGAGGATTTTTCTTTCTTGGTTTTGCATCGGATGATGACCCTGTCACACCGGGGAGTTTGGGTGGCCTCATTTTGCTTTTATTTCATTTGTTCCGCGTGGCATGAGCACATCCGCAGGTACTGCGTAGACCTTAGACCATGCTCAAGAGGCATTTGCTGGTTGCATTGAAGGTTACGTCTTTGACTTGTTTAGATGTTGTTTACTCACTGGCTGTTTGATAAAACTTTTTACGACGACGATAGACTGGGCTTTACTTTGCTTTGTCTTGGAGGGGAGAAGGGACGTTAATATGAGTACATGTCCAACAAAAACAAAATTTGGTTACAGCGTTTTTTGTTTTTGTGTTTCTGTATGTTTTGTGTTTCTATGACACCCTGCAACGTTTGGCCTTGGTATGGGCTCGAGATGCTAGAATTGCATTCTTGTAACAAACTAGAACTAAACCTAATATTAGACTACCGGCAGGAATGAATCAATGGTTAGCGGCTACGCAACCACTCGGTTTGAGCCCTGACAAGCTATCATAATTTGGTTTCTTGCTTGATCCGATGCTGGAAATATGTAGTAGGTTTGACGAGGCACATGGACAACTGGTAGATTCATAGCCTGGGCATATTAATCATCCATATCCACGTCATGCCGGCAAACAGCTGCGCAATCTTGAGGAGCGATTCCGTGAATTGGCGGGTTAACTCTATAAAATGGTGACCCTTTCCCCTTGTTAAGGTCTCTTCCCTCTCTTTCATCCATCACTATCGAGCAAGATGGCGTCAACTTCTCGATGGTTTGTATAAAATGATCAATATATATTACCAAGTTGCCCTTACATTCTGAGCGCATGAGAGTTGAGAGAGGTAATGCCCGAGACAGGCAGACCCCTGGCAATGCTCACTCATATAGCCTCGATGCAAGGGAGCAATCAGGCGGGCTGTCCACGGAGTGCGCTTGGGATGGGCATCAAGCCCTTGAGACGTGTTGGTCAACATGGCCTCAACCACTGAGCTTACTAGGGCCGAAAACCACGAGCATTGTTTCCCCACGAGATCTGTATCTGTTAGTCCCCGGTCCGGTTTGCCCTTGAAACGAAACTGGGCCGGAGGATCTTCATCTCGGGCTGAAGAAGCGTCGGGTGAACCATATCCATAAATACAAGTGGACAGGTTTGTACAATGGTTTGCCCGCCAACCAGACTCGGATTTCTCACATCTGACGGCATATGAATAATTCCTTTTCTCTCCTTTTCATAACTCTGCCTTGTCGGTGTCGTAGTTGTGTTAATCCGTGCGATAGACGCAATACGCGCACGTCACATATGGATCACTCAACCCGTCTCATGGGACCGGCCCCCATCCGTCATGTCTACGGTGTAGCACAGCCCTGCGAGTAAAACAATATATACCCAGCAGTTATGGAATGAAGTACAGTCAAGCACCTCTCCAACATCAAGGAGAATGGCGGGTTTGGGGGAGATCTAGGCTCATATTTGCCTCGACCATCTTCCTCGTCACGACCGTGGCACCTACCGTAACGCAACACCACATGTTCTGCGCTACGCCTCGGTGCAGGTGAATTGGGAAAGGAACTCGTAAGGAATTAACCACTTCTTGATCCATTCGTCGATGCTTCCTACGACGACCCTGATACGAACCCATCCGTCAACATTCTTACCTGCATATGCTGCTATCGGTACTATATAATCGACCTACCGTCAACCTCTCAGTCCACTATCCCGGAGAGACGCGGTCGACAAGCAGGATGCTTTTTTTGCCGAGCTTGTTGATGGGACAGCTCTATGGGATTTTAGATATAAAATCAACGTGTTACATCACCCCGTGCAGCAGCTGGCTCCTCGCCTCTCGCTTGGAGAAGATGAAAGCTGATAAGTCCCGCAACAAGCTCACGAGTACCAGCCCCTGAGGCGGTACTGCCACTTGACTGGTGGTGAGAGACATCCAACTCAGAAGCAAAAATGATTTTCTTTTTCTTTTTATTCTCTACACTTTATCGAATATCCTGTCCTTTTTCACATTTAAATATGGCAGGTCAAGTACACACACTTTTGAGATCAAATTCCGGAAGAGAGCAATACTGGTTCAGGTTTCCATGAGAGACACCCTGATAGTGCGCTTCCACGCTTCCAGGTTGGAAGGGCCAGCGAGGACCGGGATACGGACTGTGGCCTCCTTGTAATCCATGTCGTCAGGAGTATGCCGACCGGTGGATGGAAGTCAAGGACCAAGCGGATATCAAGATCCCCACGAGGATGCCAATGAGGAGTCTTGTCAGCGGTCTTCGTAACAATTACCCAAGCGCTGTCGCTATTGCACTCGGTAGCTGCACAGGCGACAAGCGTACGCCGAAAGACCACGACTTTTCTTTATCACAGCGGCGTTCTCGAGCAATCTGGCGATGGAGTCGTCAGCCATGGTCGGCGTGAGTCGCTCAGGCGCAGGCATATACCTTTGTCGTATAAGAGCACGAAAAGGCACAGGAGACTATGAACTGCAGTCCCAGCTCCTTCGGCAGGCCGGCGTGAAGCATGATTCCCAGACATGTATTGATCGAACAAGTCGAGGTCAATCAACTGGGGTCGAACTAGAGCTCACGTAAATTTTACACGCCTTTACATAAGATTTCTGACCTATACCGAGGCTGAGAGCTCACGGAGATGTTACGCGGTGAGAGGTCAGTACGATATGTCCATGTAGGTTTTGACAAAAATGCTCTCCGGCCCGCCACATAGCTATGGGCGAGGCAGATGGTCGAGGTTCTGAGTACCTCACATCTCAAATTCTCCTCACACATGCTGCGAAAGAACATAACATGGTGGATGAGTCCCTTGCTAAGCACCTCGGGAAATTCAATGTCGATACCGATGCCACGAGCAACCTTTTATATGTATATTCTTCTATCAACGGAGAACAAGAGCTACCTCACCTAGCCAGAGGACACGGGGCATCTACTGATTGCATCGGGCCATGGAGGAATGAATGCCTTATATATATTCAGACCTCGACCTTTTGGTTGCTGAGTCCGCCGCCTCAAGGGGACGTCCAACTCCATGGAGACCACAATACTAAGCGTCAGACACAAGCTATACGTGTATTCAAATTATGGGTTCCCGGAGCTCCTTTACCTTGACACCTTGACCTTGGCCCCGAACGTCATCTCGCCTGGGTCTCCTACGTCCGAAATAGGCAAGGGCTTAAGTTTTCCTCACAAGAACTTTGAAGTACGCACTGTTACGCCTTCAATGGGACACACCTCTGTGTTAGTGCATGATGGAATGGATGCTGGTTTCACGAGCAGCCCACAAATCCTCAACTTAGACAGACGCCATCAACATTTTCTTGTTCGAAGAGGCAGGTCGAATGACAGATTTTGGGTTCTACACTGATGTATCTGCTATGAGAGCTCTCTAATCGACTGCTACTCTTCTACCTTGTATTTAACTTCTTCAACAAACTGGGGGTCGGGTTGGTGACCTGCTTGGCTGGCACCTTCTGGTCGCTGTCTGCAATGTTTTGATCATTTTCATTTTGATCTGGCGTTGCTCCAGGTCCAGCCTCTAAAAGATATACCGGCCTAGTCATAGTGGAACCATGCTGGACCACACCACCCGCTACCACGGAGAGATACGACCAGTCTCCAGGGAGTTACATATGGCGAGAGTCGAGGGGATAGCCGGGTAGTAGCGGGGCCTCATACTGTTACAGTTTACGGTCTGGGCCGACAGCATGACTGGTCCAGAAAACGAGTCTCCCACCGTCTTGAGGATCGACGCCACGATTATGTATATATACGTCAAGGGCTTACAGATGTTGAAGAACAGGAGAGCGTGGCTGGTCCTCTTAGCAACTATCTTGGGCTGTTGGATTCCATCATGCAAAGCACTTGCACAGCTAGATGAATCTTTAACATGCAAAGACGAGATATACCAAGCAGGATGGTCAACCCCGTGGTTAGGCCTCATGTACTTTGTATGACTCAACCAAGTCCAAAAAAAGCATTCTGCTTGGATTCTCCTGAATGGCAGATTCATTTGGATTATATATCGAGGAGACCACCGATAAGCCCGCTGCGTACTGGCCCTTGCTTTCCGCCTACTCGGCTGCCTGAACGCATACTCATTTATATAAATATCAATGTTCCTTACCTGCTCGGTCCTCTGCTCGGCTGCCGCAGCCTTGACCCCAAGCTAGGGCAGAAGCACATCAGGGGCACCCTTACACTTGATCCCACAGACGGCGGCTTAAGATACCTGTTCAGAATGGCTTAAGAACCGGACCTCGTACCATACACCGACCAAGTGAAAGTCGCGCTGTGGGTAGTCTCCAACTGCCACATCATGGCATACGACAAATCGAGGGCAATTAAGCTTGTGCTATAGGGAGAGAATGTGTTGCTCATGGTCGACAACTCCTATTTTCAAATGTAAGTACAGCTACTTTCTTGGTTTTACCTTGTGAGAATCATTTTTCTGGCTGCTAATTTGTACTTTGTCTGTAATCCAACGCAGGATTGGGTTGATGGCATTTCATTTACTCTCGACTATACTCTGGACCTTTTCATGTCAGAATTGTTCGAAGCCGGCTACAATGGCCATCCGTAGCTCTTAGCTACTCGACCAGGCAATCAAGAGGGTCACCGAGGATCGTCTAGACGACTGCTCCAACCGGCAGAGGTGGTTAACATCATGCCAACGAATGTGCAGCTCAAGACATGCTCCGGTGAGAATGGAGACTACAGTCGAGGCCACCACCGCCGGCTCCCAAGACAAGGGGCCAAGGCCAAGAGTATGACAACGTCCGCCATGAACGAGGCCGCACTCACACTGCGTGGCTGTCTCGATCCCATCCTTTACCGCTGGAATGAAGTAAACGACGCGATTCGAGCTTGCCCCAAGGCCGGTCTGGTTGGAGAGACTATCCGCTCTACTGGCTTTGATGGCCATGCCGCTCGGTCAGACGACGCCGGGCAGCCCTACGCCTAAGGCGGGGCAAGCCTCAGCTGCCTGCTCCAGTTGGAGGAGCACACCCCCTTTTCGGACGAAGAGTTGAAACAAAAAGACACTTTTATATAAATCAGATCAAACCCGACCTTTTACTGAAGAGAAAAAACCTAGACAGACTGGCTGTTTCTATTGTGGCCCGCGGATTCCGAGTATACAAGATGGATTTTCAACATCCGTGGACAACGACTGCCCAAGCAACTCCTCACCTAGCCGCACGTATGTACAGAATTTCTTGTTTAGTTATGTCTACGGTATATATAAACCGTAAAAGGTGGGCAGGAAGAACACCTCGCCGGCGGCTCCGAGTTTTATATTACAGAGTTCTGTCCGTGCCAGAGAACTCTTTAACAAGCCAGGCACAGAGGTAGACATATCCCTCACGTTTATTTCAGTCGAGTCGTCTCGCATCAAACTGAATCATCAGTGCAAATATGGGCCCCGGCTGCAAGAAGGATGGAAAATTATAATCATGCACTCCAGTCGGCGGGGCATGTCCAATAGGACCGGTCAGAAGAAGACGGTGCACTGGGAGATCGTGCGAGTTCAAGCATACCCAGCCTCGATACCACTCTAAGGAACTTGAAAGGCATTTTTCATCGATTATCCAATGCAAAACCAGCCAATCTCGCCAGAGTATGAAAAAGCCCTATACCCAAAGCCGCTGTTATTCAGTCACTGTTCCAGGTATCGCCTGGTGATTGGGGATGTGTGGACTCTGTGCATGCTCCGACGAAGAAAACGGCGCCCAGTGAGTTTTCTGTGAAGAAGTGCAACCCGGAACACCTACGAACACTCAAACGGTTCCTGAAAAAAGAACGGCACGTCGATCAAAGGTATCCAGAAGGCATGGTACAAGTTGGGTAACCAGTACATGGAGAAGTGGCGAATCGAGAAGTGGTTTCATCAGTTGCATGGCGAGGGGCGCATGCCAGAGGTTGTCAGCCTGAGTGAGGAGATGATGTAGGCTTTGCCAGGAATGCTCGGATATGAATATAATAATCACGACGAGCAGCCTTTTTTCCGTATTTAAGTTTCGCTATAGGTCCCATTCCCACCCGAGAGATTTCCAAGACCAACTTCGGTCGAACCATAGAAGATAACGATCGAATTCATCGCGGGATTTTGCTCAGTAGCGAGAACAGAGCGGGCGGTTGCTCCGCTGGAAACGCCAAGGAAGCATAACATGGCTCGATAGTTGGGAGAAAGAAACGACCTTTCATAGTTTCCGCGTACCTTAACTTCAGCTAATACAAACAAGTACTAAAAATAGCCATGTTGGAACCATAAAAGTGATCAGCAAGGCAAAATATTAGCATTAGCTAGAGATATAGAAGCCGCAACAAATACCCAGAGATTGAACCCCATACCATATTCCAGCCCGTCCACAGGATAAAAAGGCATTCAGATTCAGATCCACAAATTACTTGAGTGACATGAGGTATATATATATGTATGGGTATATACGTTCTATACGTCGCCGAACAGTCCAGTCAGCTAATCCAACCCAACCCAGGTCTTTAGCGATCCAATCGCAGCCTTGTATTCGACCGCCGCGTTTTCCTTGGGCGCCCATAACGGCGGCTTGTCCCACGCGTGTTTCTCGCCCTTGACGACACGAGTCTCGACAATCCTTCCGTGGCTCCTAAGCCTTTCTGTGAACGTCAAGCCCTCGGAGAGAAGCATGTCATACTCGCACAAACAAAGGTGCACAGGCGGAAGCTGCTGAAGCATATTATCTGACATGAGACCTGGGGATAGACGCGGGTCGTCTCGCTTGTGACTCCGCAAGGGTGGGTAGATGTAGGATGCGTCAAACAAATCCGTCAGTCCCTTGGGGAGAGTAAGGTCTGGACGTTCGCAGTGTTGCCGCTTGGTGTCTCGAGCGATGGTCCAGTCTAGCAAGGGATAAAAGAGAGCTAGACCGGCCATCTCCAGAGGCGGCGAAGGTAGAACAGATTCATAACCCCAGCGGGCGGGGTCTTGGAGAGCGACCCAGCTGGCAAGGGCGAGGTTGCCGCCGGCTGAGAAGCCCGAGAGAATGACACGGGAGGTATCGATGGCGTACTGAGACGCCATATCCTGAGAGCAGATCTGGACTATAGCCGATGCGCAGTCTTCAACGGGGTTGGGAAATGGATACCCCGGAGCCAGGCGGTAGCTAACAGAAAAGACGACGGCGTTGAGGGATTTGGCAACGGCCGAGCACCACCGCGAGTCGTCTGTGCCTTCGCCGACCACGAAGCCGCCGCCGTGAAAGTTGATGACGACGGGGCGTCTGGGGATTGAGTCCAAGGATAATGCCGACGCAGTGTTACTCCTCGATAGCCGGGAGCGGATGCTGGCAAATGACCTCGAGCTTCTAGAACTCAGGTTGCTGGCCATTTTGTGAATCCTAGGACGTTTAGGAGTGCCTAATTTAGAGTTGCTACTCCTCGTACTACTCCTTGAGAGCGCACTGCTGCAGCCTGATTTGATGCTGGCATTATCGTCTACTTCGTCCGTTGGGCCTTTGACGACGACATTTGGAACTGCTAGCGCAAGCAAATCCGAAGCCGAAGACTGCGAGGTGGATGAAAAGTCTGACTTGTCGGTGTTTGGTGGCGATGAGGGAGGCTCCCAGACGTCAACGCGGATAGCCTGCTTCGCCTTCCAGTCGCCCAAAAGAGCATCGAGCCATATCACTTTGGCGGGTGTCAGCTCTGGCGGAGCCCAAGCATTTGAAATACCAAAGCCGAGGCTAGCACCAGATCGTATTGCATATGCCCTCGCGGCCAGGGCCCATCGAGGACTTTGGTCCAAGGGATTCACATAGTCATCCGCTGTATCACCATCCTCTGGTGGGCTGGTAGCGGTGACGGGTGAGGTCGAACTCATTTAAGTGTTCCTAAAAAAGAAAAGAAAAGAAAAAAGATACCCCCGGTACACTAGGAAATGAGGTTATCACTTCACTAAAAGATTACACGTCCAGTCTAATTCTAGTAGTCAATAGGTGGGCGTAACGGTAGGTCGGGTATACGACAGACAAAGTCGCTGTTGGTCGCTAATAATCGGATAAACGGCAAAGGTGGTGTTCTAGCCGTAGTCTGACATGATTGAATGAGTCCTGTATCTGAAGCAACTATTGACTTGTAACGCTGGGCCACGGTCATACTCGGACCTGTGAGAAAGACCTCCAGCTGACACAGGGACGGGAGGGTAGGTAGGAGTGGTATTGATTGGACCAGG
This sequence comes from Pyricularia sp. CBS 133598, assembly GCA_004337975.1. Lineage (NCBI taxonomy): Eukaryota > Fungi > Ascomycota > Sordariomycetes > Magnaporthales > Pyriculariaceae > Pyricularia > Pyricularia sp. CBS 133598. Next base: position 1,232,706 of record RRCJ01000010.1, read on the forward strand.
TACAGTGACGCCGCTTGGGCTTCGTTGCAACATCGGAAGGAGTGGTAGAATGAATTAGATGGGTGTTAAGTGTGGTAGACGTCATGGAGATCCGCTGAAATTGCTTGTTTTGCTGCCAATGGCAAGAATGGCTCCATCTTGTTGAATCCAGAAGCATCTCTCTGCTAATTGGCAGGTGCTGCCAAGTGACGACCCAAGACTGACTGCGCACAGTGTATAACCACACAGTACAGTACTTACGCTACACACGCCAAAGCAAGGCTAAGAAAGAAGGACCCACCCACTTCTATTACGTGTTACAGCCCAAAAGGAACCTGACGCGTAACTTTTCCTAATAATTCTTCCAATCACTACAAATGGTATTGATTCAAACCTGCTTTGCCCCGATATGCCCGACCCTTTTTACCATCCTAAATGATGCAACCATCTCGCCTAGGACGTCTACCGTCAGAGCCGCTTCCCGTCAACCATCCGTAGGAACCCCCCTATACATAGGACAGAACCAAGGGTTTTGTCAATTTAGATTGGCTTGGTAAGGTACAGTAGTAACAGTACCCTCCTTGGCGTGATCTTGTTGATGTACAGTACAACCTCACATACCTTTGGCCATATCACAGAATACAGCACAGCATTGTCTGTATTTGTTTGAACACCTAAATACGTACCTTGCTGCCTACCTACCTTGCCCTACCACCTTACCTTACGCTTGGCCCCAAGCCCCGTTGATCTCGATGTACTTCCAAAACGAGAACCACATGCTTCATTTGCGTCATTCCTTCCTCATCCTAGGATCCCTGGACCACATCGTGCAACTGGTCAAGCTGGGGTAGCTCGACCCAGCCCAAAGCCATAGATCGGACGGCGGAGTGCTTCTTCCCTCTTTGGTACTGTACCACTACTTGTAGATGGACGGCACAGACGGGTTCCGCCGCGGCTTCATCCAGTGATGTTAGCCAGAATCTTCTCCATTTTCGATCCAGCACGTGCACATGGATCTGCACGAATACGCCAAGTCCCCTCTTCCTCGGACCGCGTATGCCGGAGCTGTCAGTTGCGCATGAGGGAGGAGAAGAACTAGGAGGTATGACGGAAACACCGGAACACTCGCTGGCTTTGCTTGCTTCGACTCTTTACTCGTCCAATTTATTGTACTGTACCTCTTCAGACCTGACTACCTAACTTTAGGCACTGCAGAACACTGCATATTTGACCGGGCATGGCCCACCATCTCTTGGCAAGCTGCAGGCAAACCTTTCCTATCCTCTCACGTTGTCTCCACTAAGACAACATAGAATGACATTATGTATACTGCACGTAAATCACACTCACCTCTACTTTGCACAAGCGTAGCAGCAGACGCAAAAGCAGCCGAAAATAAGCCCATCAATAATATCAGTGGCCTTTTCTCTCATCTTCTCGTCGCTTCCAAGGCTGGGCCAACCAAGATGGTTCACAATCATAGCTTGACCGAGCTCATCACTGGGCCGATTCGGAAGGCTACCTCGAAAACCTCCACTCCAGTTCAATCCCCAGTCGCATGCCACACAAGAACCAACTCGCAAACCTCACCCAGGTCCAAGTCACGAGGTCATCGTTCCAGCGATGATGATTCCTACCGTAGTGATAGCTTGGAGAGAAAGGCAAGGAAGGAGGCCGACAAGATTGAGCGCCGCTTGCAGGAGCAGGAGCTCATCGATGCAAGGCGCCGGAGCGAGGACTTGAAGGCCCGCGAGAATCTGGATGAAGCCACCCGTGCTCGCTTCGGCGAAGATGTCGTCTTCAGGGAACTGACACCCATCGCCCAACTCGTGACGCTGCCTGTTGGATCCGAGATAACATTCCGAGCTCGAATACATCACCAGCGCGACATCTCCAAGGCGCTTGACTTCCTTCTGCTCCGGGACCAGACTCACTCTATCCAGGGAGTCCTTCAAGGCCCGCCCGAGATGGTCAAGTGGGCGCAGCGGCTGCATCCTGAGAGCATCGTACAGATCACCGGACATCTGCAATGTCCCAAGGAGCCTGTGAGGTCAGCGACCCACCCGGATCTTGAGGTACTCATCGATACGATTCACCTGGTTGCACCGGCCAAGAACCTCGCCTTCAACAACTACCAGCCGCCCGAGTCGCTGCATCCCCGACTGACGAACCGGGTGGTTGACCTGCGCCACTCGGCCAACCAAGCCCTGTTTCGGGTCCGCGCAGCTGTCACGCGCACTTTTCGTTGGACCCTCGATCAGCAAGATTTTGTCGAGATACAGACACCTAAGCTTATGGCGGGTGCTACCGAGAGTGGCGCCGAGGTGTTCAAGGTTAATTATTTTGGTCGTAGCGCCTACCTTGCACAAAGTCCGCAGCTCTCCAAGCAGATGGCCATCTCGGCCGACTTCAAGCGTGTGTATGAGGTATGATAACCCCTATACGTCCCCGCGAAAACTACCAACCAAGAATAACCCTGACAAACCCAATAGGTCGGGCCTGTCTTCCGTGCCGAGAATTCCAACACTCACCGGCACTTGACAGAATACACCGGATTAGATATTGAGATGTGTATAGACCAAAGCCACCATGAGATTATTCGCATGGTTGACCGCGTACTCAAAAACATCTTCGCCGCCGTCCACCAGATGGAAGAGCTCAAGATCATCCGAGAACGTTGGCCAAGTGAAGACCTTGTTTGGTTGGAAGAGACACCCATCCTCACATTTCCCGAGGCGCTGCAAATGCTGAGGGAGGATGGTAACGAAGATATTGAAGAGGATGATCTTTCAACAAGGGACGAAACCAGGTTGGGTGAACTTGTCAAGGAAAAGTACAAAACCGATTACTTCATCTTGGACAAGTTTCCCACCGTCGCCCGACCCTTTTACACCCACAAGGACGACACCGATCCGAAATGGACCAACTCTTTTGATATATTTGTTCGTGGCCAAGAAATCTGCACGGGTGGACAGCGAATCCACAAGTACGACGAATTGCGGCAGAGCATGACAGACTCTGGAATAACCGGGGACGGCATGGAGGAATATCTTGCCGCCTTCGAGTCCGGAGCTCCCCCGCACGGAGGCGCTGGCCTTGGTCTCGAGCGCATAATAACTTTTATGCTGAAGCTGGGCGATGTACGAAATGCAGCGCCGTTTCACCGCGACCCCAAAAGTTTGCCCAGCCGCCCACCGGGACTTCCTCATCCAGAGGCTAGCACCAGGAGGCGCAAGTCGTCAACGGCGTCTCCACCGTCGAGCAACAAAGAGAGTTTGCATGGCACCGTGACCACTAATGGAGTCAACCACAGAATGGAATGCTCGGACATGAGTCCAAAAGCTAGCGCCGAAACCGAATATCCGCCGTTGGAGAAGCTTATCGCCAACTATGGCGACGCTACCAATACTTCTTGGCTCGACGATAGGTTCCAGATCTGGAGGCACTCGCCGACCGGGGCGGCAGTTGGCTACGTTCGACAGAGCAAGGATCTCGTCATTATGACTGGCGACCCCTTGTGCGATCCGTCACAGTATGCAGAGATCATCAGTGCTTATCTTGACTTCGTCAAGAACACACTGAAATGCAAACCGATTTGGCTGCTAGTATCAGAAGAAGTCCAACGCATCTTGGCCAATGAGCCGCACAACTGGCGCACTATGACCTGCAACGAAGAGCAACGCGTCCCCGCAGATGATCAGGCCCGCCGTGGACTAAGCCGGCCTGGAGCGCAGAGGAGCGCTCGCAGAGTGCAAAGGGAGGGCATTCGGCTGCACGAGGTGCGACCTGAAAAGGACGAAAACTTCAAGCAGCGTGCGAACAAGGCCATCGATGAATGGTATCGGGCGCGTGAAGGCAAGAAACAAGTCCATCTGACTGAGGTTCGACCTTGGATAGATGCGGAACATCGGAGATATTTCGCGGCGGAGCGTGATGGCCGGGTGCTTGGCCTCGTTGTGCTGCATCGCCTAGCACCACGGTATGGTTGGCAGGTCAAGTGGGCGCTCGACATGCCATCCGCACCCAACGGTACGATCGAGGCGCTGGTGGACCTTGCGCTCATGGCAATTTCGGGTAGCCCTGCTACCTTTGGGGCGGACGTCTCGGATAAGCTGGTTCCCGTCGCACATATCGGCGGGGCCAAGACGAAGATTCTGACCAGGGCGTACGATACGTTTGTGAAGGGAACCGGACTATCGCGAAAGAAGGAGTTCAGGGGAAAGTTCGGTGTTGTTGGAGAGGCGGTCTTTATCTGTTATCCCAAAGGCGCGATGGGGATGGGTGAGATTCGAGAAATTTACAGGTTCTTTGAAGATTAAAGTGCGTTGTGGGGATTTATGGGCTGGGAAACTCGTGATTATGGCGATACAGGGCCGGCCAATGGGTGAAGTAATCGACACGACTGAAGCAACAAATACCCAAATCATTTCTTTTTGTGTAGACTTAATGCAATATTAACATGGCGGCTTTTAACTTTCTATCATGGATTGAAAACCCGAGTAGTTGCAGTCAGTAGGAAGGAGATAGTGTTGACTGGCTTGCAGAAGAGTCTCCGTGAAGAAATTTACATGCGCATAGAGTGAAAATACAGCAGCAACACGACAATTACGAATTACTAGGTGATACCGACAATGTCCTCACCTCCGAAATACGCAGCATGTGCATCATCTATTTGTCTGGTCAATGTAAAATTGATGACCACTTGATGCAATCCGTCGATCGACAACTTCACCCCTCTCTCATATTCCCGGACAAGGAAGTAGATTCCATGTCACGTGCTCAAAGTACCCCACCACCGCTTAGTCAATAGCCCTCCTCCCGATTGGGGCTAGCGGCTTTTGGGGGGTTTCGAATGCCCACAACCTGCAACATTGAGAGAGAGTGTCTTCCCTCAATCGACGAAAGGTGACTTTTTTACACTTCAATCACCCATCCCGACGACAACCCCGGCAGCGGCCATCCACCCAGCAAAGTATTCAAGATGTGAGTGAATATCCTCGCGATTGATTGCTTCCCACACGACCACGAGAGAGGAGACGGGAGACGGAAGAGGGCTATTTGGGACTGTTTTACGGTCGACGACCGACCGGAGAGACGAAGCCAGAAACCGCTACAAGAAGAGCCTATGCCGATTTTTACACACGCCCCCGCTCCTCCGACCAGCGGTTTCTGCACCACCACAAACAACACCGTCATCAACAAAATCGTCCGAGGAGAAAGTTTTGGATCAAGGGACTAACGGCTGTTTGTTTTTTTCTTGCCATGTAGGGTCAACCTGACGACTCAGAAGCGCCTTGCCGCGTCCGTTCTGGACTGTGGTAAGAACAAGATTTGGCTGGACCCCAACGAGGTGTCCGAGATCTCCAACGCCAACTCCCGCCAGACCATCCGCAAGCTTGTCCAGGATGGCCTCATCATCAAGAAGCCAGTCACTATGCACTCAAGAGCACGCGCTCGGGAGCTCAACCTCGCCCGAAGGATCGGTAGGCACCGTGGTTTCGGAAAGCGCAAGGGTACCGCAGATGCCCGTATGCCGACGTACGTTTTTTTTTCACCCCGAGAGAGGAGATGGGATGATGGATTTTGGAATCAGCATTCCAAGGACCGTCAGACGTGGCGATTAGTGCTCCGAGTGAGCCGGATTGGAATAATTAGCTGACATTGCCACCCCGTTCACAGTCAGGTCATCTGGATGCGCCGCCAGCGGGTTCTCCGTCGGTTGCTCGTCAAGTACCGCGCCAGCGGCAAGATTGACAAGCACCTTTACCACGAGCTTTACCACTCCGCCAAGGGTAACACCTTCAAGCACAAGCGCGCGCTTGTTGAGCACGTATGTGACACTTTTCATACTAGTTGACAAAATCACAAGCAAATCAGGAAACCCGGTGCCAATGCACCGCCTGAACGAATGCTCAACGCTAACATGACCATTTCTACAGATCCACCGTGCCAAGGCCGAGAAGCAGCGCGAGAGGCTGCTCAAGGACGAGATGGATGCCAAGCGTGCAAAGACCAAGGCTGCCCGCGAGAGGAAGTTGGAGAGGCAGGCGGCCAAGAGGAACGCCCTTGCCGGCGAGGCCGAGGAGTGAAGTGGACGGAACCGAGGCATGCAACACACAAAAACTCTCGAGGGGAAAACCTTAGAATCACAAAGGCAGTCTTCTCTTCACTGAATGATGACGGACTGGCGGCCTGCATTCGGAGTAATCGGTTTTGGGTCCTTTTTCTTAGTATCGCCAATGAGCTCTTCGCCTGGGTCTGTTTTCTCTTTTTTACTACATTTTCGAGCAGTTTAACGCAACATGGAACGGTTTGTGATGGACGGGGAAAGGGGTCTGATATCTCTTTTTTATTCTCCCTCATCATACCAGGGACGGCATTGAAAAAAAGGAAGGGGGAACAAAATGCAATGATGTCCAAGCTGTACATGAGGTTTTTTATTTGCTCAAATGTGGTCTGGTTACGTCGGTTTCATCTGGCCGTGGCGTTTATCAGGAAACGATCTGGGTAGAGCGTGGCTTTGACTGAATGTTATAGCTTTGTGTGAATGTGAATTACGATGGAATCAGATGTTTGAATCAGTTCATGAGCTCAGGAGCCTGTGAGATTCTTTAAATTTTCCTACGAGTTGGAAGCACCCAGATACGTCTTCCCAACGCAAGCCCCAAGTTCATTTGTCACTGATATTACTTGAATGCTTCTTTGCAGATATGAGCACTCGAGATATGCTAAGGTAACGACTCTTGTTGTCTCCACGTAGATATGATAATCCGCGAACTCCCCGAGATCGGCTATCAATTTCTTGAAGCGATCTCAAGCAGGGTAGTAGTCAAGCTCCTCGCTTGAGGCATGACTTGTGTATGAGGAACCAGATTGAGATACAGGAGATAGGTAGTCATGACAATACATGCCCTCTCTGGTCTCATAGGATACGCAAAGAAAGTAACAAAATTAAATAGGTAAACAAACGAAGAGGCCAAAGAACTCGCGCGCATGGGCCAAAAACAACAAAAACAAACACAGCCCTAGGACCATCACCAGGCTTAAAAGAACCAACTATTTTGGGTCAGATTGCTATCAAATTGCCCCTCTGATCTTGTGGTGTGGGTGGCCAGGACATGTCGTCAAGCTCCCAGTGCATTTCTGCAGGGTGGAAGAGCTGTTGCGAAGTCTGAGCTGTCTCATCATCCCCAATTTAGTTGATGAGGAGAGGAAAGAGGGAAAAAAAAAGATGAAAAAAATTGTGCATCGCGAATTGGAGTTTTTGGGTAGTGCGAGTGCGGAGCAAAAGAGCACGGACCATTTGCTGGCTTTTGTTATGTGGGCTTTTTTCCCGTACGGGTATCCGCAGTACAATCGAGTTACGGTAAAGAGGGAACAATCAGAGAAGAAAAATAATGTGGGGACAAACTGGAGAGGGAGCTGTTTGCTTGCTGCTTATCGCGCGGGCCGCGGGGAGGGGGGGAGCTAAACCCCGACCTGGCGCCGAGTGCCGTCACTAAACGCAGGGTAGTGGTGGAACGAAGTAGATGCATCATCGTTCCATACTGGTAAACTGAGAACCACGGCGTTTCAGGCGGTCAAAACAAAACAGTTTATCAATTCGGAAAAGGCCTGCAACACTTTTCGTTGTTCTCTTCTTTTTCCAATTCCTCCAGTACAACTGGACCAAAGGACTTTTTTCAAGAGAAATTCCTAAAGAGTGGTGCTTTGCAATCATGTCATTACCGGCAATGAGGCAGGCGGCTTCGAGGGCGCTGAGGATGCGTGGACCCGTGTGCCGGCACATCAGGACGGTGTCGACGGCCTCGCATGAGAGCCAGCAGAGGGTTCGTCCAGACGCAGAATACCTTGGGAATATTCTTCTGTTGCTAACACAATGAAAACATGACAGCTCCTCTCCTCGCACCTGCAAACCGCAGACCCGGCCATGTACGATATCGTCGAGAAGGAAAAGCAGAGGCAGAAGCACTACATCAACCTCATTCCGTCGGAAAACTTCACATCCCAGGCCGTGCTGGATGCTTTAGGAAGCCCGATGCAGAGTAGGTTGGAGTCGAAATACCTGCAGTGAGAGACCAATTGTATTGTATCCCTTGCTGACTTGGGCTCGCTGGCGTTTGTCTAGACAAGTATTCCGAAGGTTACCCCGGCGCGAGGTATTACGGAGGCAATGAGTTCATCGATCAATCCGAGAGGCTATGCCAGGCACGAGCATTGGAGACGTTCGGCCTGGATGATAAGCAATGGGGAGTGAACGTACAAGGTAATAACTCACACCGCACCTTCATTGTCTCCTTCAATGGCTCTGTCTGACCACATCTCTCTACGACTGTAGCTCTCTCTGGCGCCCCCGCCAACTTGTACGTCTACTCGGCCCTCATGGGCGTCCACGACCGCATGATGGGTCTAGACCTGCCCCATGGTGGCCATCTTTCCCACGGATACCAGACGCCCACCAAGAAGATCTCCTTCATCTCAAAGTACTTTGAGACGGTCCCCTACCGCCTGGACGAGTCGACCGGCTACATAGACTACGACAAGCTGGAGGAGCTGGCACACGTCTACCGCCCCAAGATCATCGTTGCGGGCACCTCGGCTTACAGCCGATTTATCGACTACAAGCGCATGCGTGAGATCTGCGACAAGGTCAACGCCTACATGCTGGCCGACATGGCACACATCTCAGGTATGGTCGCGGCCAAGGTCATCCCGGGACCGTTTGGCTACGCCGACATCGTTACCACGACCACCCACAAGTCTCTCCGGGGCCCCCGCGGTGCCATGATCTTCTTCCGGAAGGGCGTGCGTTCGACCAACCCCAAGACCAAGGCGGAGGTCATGTATGACCTCGAGACCCCCATCAACCAGTCCGTCTTCCCGGGTCACCAGGGCGGACCCCACAACCACACCATCGCGGCCCTGGCTGTGGCGCTCAAGCAGGCGCAGATGCCCGAGTTCCGCGCGTACCAGGAGCAGGTCCTCGCCAACGCCAAGGCGTTTGCCCGCCGTCTGGGTGAGGCCAAGGGCAGCGGTGGTGGTTTGGGTTACAAGATCGTCTCGGGCGGCACTGACAACCACCTCGTGCTGGCCGACCTCAAGCCGCAGGGCATCGACGGCGCCCGCGTCGAGCGCGTGCTGGAGCTGGTCGGCATCGCCGCCAACAAGAACACGGTGCCGGGTGACAAGTCGGCCCTGACCCCCGGAGGTCTGCGCATGGGCACGCCCGCCATGACGACGCGCGGGTTCGGCGAGGACGACTTTGTCCGCGTCGCCGACATTGTGGACCGGGCGGTCACCATCGCGGTCCGGGTTGACAAGGCGGCCAGGAAGGCGGCCGAGGCCAAGGGCGAGAAGAGCCCCGGCAAGATCAAGAACTTTTTGGAGTACCTGGGCAACGGCGAGACGGAGAGCGAGATTGTGCAGCTTAGGAGCGAGGTTTCCGACTGGGTCGGGACATACCCTCTGCCGTGGGATGTGAAGCCTTGAGACCTTGGTAGGGGTTTAAATGGGCAGACTTTTTTTTCTTTTTGGGATTTTATTTTACTTTCGTTATGGTCTTTTTTTCTTTTTTTTGCGGGCACTGGGGGGTTCTTTTTTACGTTTTTATTGCGATCACATCTCAACTATCTATATGACATATACTGGATCCTGTCGTTTTCTCCAGGTTTTTCAGTCCTTAGTCCGTTCAATACATTCAACTGGTTGTCAGGGGATGAGGAAAGCTTCAATGCTGTTGCGATTCCTGTGCTCTTTCAGGCCGGGTGGTGCAAACCTTGAAAAAAATTCTACTTTTCCCTGACATGACGCATTCTCTTGTTTCGCAGTGGTATCATATTTCTGTTGCGTGGTTCACGGTCACGGCTTGTGTTTTCGAAGTAAGCTTCTACGTTTGCGAGAACATCGGCCGAGGTGTGGTGGTTCTCTCGGTGCGTTGTTAGCATGAGGAATTGGACTCCAGGGCAAGGAGACAAGGGGCATTATATCAACTGGCGAAGGTGGACACATGGATGGGGAAGAATATGGTTTAAAGGGCGAGCACTCGCGTGTTAGAGAGAACATGCCGCAACAGTTCACTCTTTTCTTCTCTCTCTCTTCTCTCAACGGCGCATCGTGGACCAGCTCGGGGTTTGCTCAAAGCGTCAGCCAAGCATCAATCTGCCCCCATGGTCTGGACGATCATTGAGATAGGGGAATGTTTTCTTTCTTTCAAACCCCTAGCGTGGCGAGGTGCGTGAGACCGATGAGCGTCATCCTGGGTATCTTACATTGAGCGGCTGCCTGATCTCGTGAGGACGATATGTTATCTTCGATGGGTTAGCCTCTGGGCTTCTTCGCCTTACTCTTGCTGCTGGATCGTCAAACCTCCTTGGGAGATTTTAACGAAAGGAGTGATATGCAAACAACTCGGTTGTAATCCGGAGATTTACGCCACAGAAGCTCCTTTACGTAAGTCCCCATAGGGGGCCGGGGTGACAAGGTCGATTACCTAAAGAGGATATAAAATTGGCTCCCAAGACTCTCGGTGAAGCAGATGCTGGTTCGGGGGGTGTAAATACAACCAGACAACAAACTCTTGGTAATTTGAAAAGCTCGGTACAATCATGACTTTTCAGGTCTCTCTTTTTTTTCTTCCCTCCCAGTAAGGGTCTAGGCAAGGATGATGATTGACATTACACCCAGCACAACACTACTCAAGTCCAAAAAAAAAACGCAAGAACCAAGGCTTTTCGAGGCCGTTTCCGCGACATGGTATGTATATCTTTAACCGAACTGGTGGGTTCGTTCAAGGGGGCGGAGCCACCCTCCCACAACGGGAACCCACCGGCGACTTGCTGGGTTTGGAATCCCGTCGTGTCGATCGAATCCGCATGAAAGCTAGGGCATCCCATCTCTCTCCGGTGGGAAATAACTTGGGTTCATGGGGGGAAGCAATCTTTTTGGCAATGTTATATGAAGCTTGGAAGGTCTGCAAAAGGCCCTTGTTGTTTTGCTTGCCGAACGGAATAAAGTTTGCAAGGATGTGTTTTGGGGCGGAAAAGAAAAGAACCGGTATTTGAAAGGGTCGGTGGCAGACCGTTTGATATTGTCCGTTAGGTAGTTAGACTGGAACTAGCATAGCCAGAAGATCCTGGGCTACGTTGGTTGATATTTCGGGCTTTGGGTTGGTAGCAAGATGACTGTCCAGTAGACGCAACACTAGAGGTCATGTTCCGTATGTGTAGTATCATATTTATGATTTGCTTAAAAGCAAATGACTATGTTCCATACCGTAGAAACTCCCAAATCACTTTTTTATGTGCCCCCAAGCGCCATTTTAGTATCTACAGAGTATATCCAGCCTAGAAAATACATAATATGTAGTAATTATAGTACAAAAGAAAAATAGCAAGACTCGAAAAAGACGAGACTCTATACCACAAGACCAGTTTTTTTTTTCTTTTTTTCAAGAAAAGAATTATACAGGACTGACAACCTTGTGCATGGGATGCCCATTCGACCCATCCCTCCCAATCTCATGACTCTCAACCTCCCACCTCGTCTCTACCATGATGCCACCGCCCCTGCCGCCACCGATGGAACCCCTCTCGCCCGTGGAGACGCTGGCGTTCTTCTTGTTCCCGTATGTCTGCAGCTCGACCTTGCTGCCCGCCGAGTCCGCGTCGTCGTCGTCCAGCTCGGCGAAGCCCCGGCTGGTCGGCTTGGACTTGCGGCCGCTACTCATGCCGCCGCCACCGCCGCCGATGGTGGGCGGCACGAGGGTGTTGCTGCCGGTTCCGCGAGGGTTGCTGTTGTTGCTGCTGCCGCCGCCAAAGGTCCCGCGGAACAGCGGCCGGAGGAGCGGCACGCAGGCCAGGATCACGGCGAAGGCGATCTCGAGGTTGGAGAAGAGGAAGGCAAAGAGAGTCGTCCCGGTCACGTTGGTGTTGTCCATGTTGGTTAGGAGGGTTTGGCGGTAGATTGTGATGATGACCTTTTTTGAGAGTTGTTAGAGACTGTTTTTTCTCTACGATATTGAGCAACAAGCAGAACTTACAGTCAAAACACCAACACACAGCAGCGCCGCGAGAACAATCTTCTTCCTCGGGGCCAGCTTGAGCGTGTAGAGGACAGGCATGGGCAGCAAGAAGAGAAGCAGGTCGCAAAAGACGTTGATCCCACTCAGCCACTGGTAAAACAGCCTGACGTCTCCGCAGTGGCCCGGCTCCTGACCGGTCACGTCCCAGTTCTTGCTAAAGGGCTGGCAGATGGTGAAGCCGGCAATGACGCCGCTGAGGTTGTAGAGCCCCAGGAAGATGGCGGTGCAGCGGACGGCCAGGACCATGTTGCGGACGGGCATCAGCATGCTGTACATGAGCAGGACGGACAGCTTGGAGGTGAAGATGGCGCAGTTCCAGATGATGGGCCAGGCGGCCATGCACTTGAGGAAGGCGACGAGGGTGTCGGGGCCGAAGCGGATCGGGATGGTGGACTGGTCGTAGGTGAAGCCGCCCTCAAAGACCATGAGGAAGTTTGCGATGCTGAGCCCGTACAGCGCGGCGAGGCAGGGGATGAGCAGCCAGTCGCTCATGCTGAAGCGGGACTCGCGCGCCACCCGGGCCCGGGCCATGAAGCGCATGATGACGGTGATGGTCGGCACCACCATGCAGAAGATGGACACCACCAGCATGCCGACCTGGTCGCCGTTTTCTATCCTGATGGGCTCATACTTGGGCTCGAGGGTGCCCTCGCTGCTGTTTGGGGTCGACATGGTGTGCTGGTCTTTTTTTTCTTCTCTTTTGTTTCCTCCTGGGATCGGAATTTGTGGGAGAAAAAAAAAGGAGGGAGACCCTGACCTAGGGAGAAAAGGAGAAAAATCCAAAAGGCAGGAGGGAAAAGAAGGCAGACCGAGTAATATAAGAATGAACCTGTCCTCCCTCTCCGACGGGACTATAATTAGACCATCGAATGGTTCATTCAAAAGCAGGAACAAAATGAAGGAAATAGTGGAAACCAAAAAAAGTCAGAATAATACAACGGTTATATGTGTAAAGGGGGTTCGAGGAAGATCCTTCCCACAACAAGAAACAATTCCCCTCTCCTCGGTGGTAAGGATAATTCTCATCTGTGATTTTTTCTTCTCTTTCCCTTGTCATTCCTTGCATGCCTGTCGTTACTGTCATGCCTGTCTTGCCCGTCATTTTCTTTCCTCGGAACCCATAAAGAACCCGTCCCTTGGCCTTTTTGCTGTGCCTCACTTCGCCCTTGATTCTTTTTTCCCTCTTCACCATTTTTGCTCACCCCCGTACGTTTTTACCAAGACCACATACTGTACGCGTGTTTATCACATATGCAATGTCTCACTGTGAAGAGTAGCAAAAGAGTAGGTGCCAAGATGCATAAAAATGATGCAAGGGGGAAGAGAGTGGACGTCGAAAGAGAAGAACCCACCACACTTGTTTTCCTTTCTAGCCGACACTTGCGGACCAGGCCCGGCCCGGGAGGGAGGGGGGCAGAAGACTGCCGCCACGCACGGGCATGTCTCCCGATTGGACTGAGAAAAAAAGTAAGAAAAATAAAACGGGTTTAATATTATCATATGATTGTAGTTTTTTTTTGTTTTGTTTTTTTCCTTTGCTGTGTTGTTTTGGTATTTTATTATGTGGTAGGCATGGTCTTTTTTTTTCCAAGCCATGTTGACCATGGGAAAAGAGAAGCTGGTGCTATCTGCACAATATTCCCTGGGCCAGATGCAAAGGTCCATTTTACAGCTACTGGATTGGCTCCGGGGCAAACAGTCCGGATTTCTAACTGCACACATGCGATCGTATCTGTCGTATTAGTTTAGTTTATCCCTATGAAAACAAGAAGAAGCAAAAATTTAATGGGCGGCGAGAAGAAGAAGTAAAAGGAAAGTCAACTCCATCACTACCGGCCCACAACCGGGGAGTTCTCGCGGGACCGGGCCGTCCAGGGGAAGAAAAAAAAAGAGGGCACATGTTATTCGCGCAGACTGTACTACCTGCCTTTGCTTGCCTTGTCTGCCTTGCTGTAAAGCATGTGCGGGCTTTTTTTTCCCTCTCTTTTCTTTTGCAACGTTACAGAATAACATACATGGAAACATTCCGTTAGGTTTATTTCGGCTATGTGACCAACGTGCAGATCTCAAGCCGAGCGCTACAGTAGAAAAAAAGGCACCCCGTCTGAGCCGCGTCGGATGCCTGATCAAGCTGATCCTCCAACCTGTTAGAAGTCGCCCATCGTAAAGAGGGGGGTGAAAAGGGCTGGGGGGTTTGGAGTAAGACACAAGACCAGGAACGGAAACGAAAAAAAGATCCTTTGGTCCTTAGTCTCTTTTACTGGTTCGACCCGATTTAACAGGTGCGCGGATCTGACCTTTTCATGATTACCGGTTGTTTATACACCAATCGCGCTCAAGATTTTGCATTGCTCATCTTACCTACATATCTCGGCAACCCCTCTTGCTTGCAGTTTCCGAGCTTGGGGGTGTAATTGTACTGTACAGTACAAGAAGAAGTGGAGAGAGAATATGTAACCAGGCTTTTACCAGGTCTTGGTGTGGGAGACCTACTTGCCCTAATCTTTTTTTTTCTTCGACCGCAACACCGATTTGGTTGATGGTTGCATCTGTCACTTTTTTTTACTTTTTTGTTTTATTTATCCTAATCTTGCCTTCTCCCTTGCGTATATCCAGGTTGCCAGGCTCATGTCTCGATTTGTTAGATGGCTGGTTTCTCTTCATCCTTCCCGTACCACACAACAAACCAATGACAGACGTTGGGATGGAGTAATTAACCATAGAGTTTTGACATGGATCCCACAACGGCCCGAAGCCTGCCCTAACCTTCGTTGGTTCCCGTCGTCAAAGCCCCATATTTGAAAGTGGGAACTTCTCCTTTTGGCAGCAACGGAAAGCGGGAGTCTGTGTGTTGTGGTTCGTGGCAAAAAAAAGAGGAAAAAAAAGAACCCTTGCTTTGCCTTGTTCCTGAGTAATTTAGTGCCTAGCCCTGCCTGCCAACCTGACAATGTCTTCATACCCTGCAAGCCTGTTGCCTGCCAAACTACTACTAACACACAGTACATATAAGGGGGCGCGGTTCTTGGCCTTTTTTTGGTTTGTCGCTTGGCAAAAGAAGGTGAAAAAACGACCCCCCCTCTTCCTCGATCTGTCAAGCCGTTTCATACTTTACTTCACCGAGCCTCGTTACCTGACTTTTTCCGCGTTTGCGAACCTTGACCCGCGTAAACCAAGGTCCCCCAATACCGGTATACACCCTGGGTTTGCCTGACAGGCCTGGGCGGTCCCCCAAATTTGTCGATCCATATCACGAATAATCATGCTGAACAAGAGTCAAAGCAGGCTGATTACTACTCACATAGCCGAAGATGTAAACCACGGTAGGGGAATAGCATGTGTTTAAAAAAGTCCCCCGGTTTTCTCTTCCCCCTTGCCTGATGGTCATCTCTCTAGCGGGACGATTCCCGTTTTAGGCTCCAAAGCCCGTCCAGGTGAGAAGATGACGGCTCGACGGATCTGCGCCGTATTATTTGTGGATTCCTCTTTTCTTGGGGACTGGGGTACTTTGGTTTAGTGTTATGGGACAGGACATTAGCCTTGATGCCTTGCCTACCCGGTCCAGTACTATTAGACTAGAACCAAGTCTGGCAAAGTGGGAGAGGCAAAAAAAAAGAAGAGCTGAAACTGTGGCTCTTCATGTGCTTCGCATTCAGGGGGTGGGCTCTCTTTGAGGGGTCCAGTCCATCAGCTGGGGAACGGCGGCGGGGAGGCGACGGCGGGGACATTTACCTTGCTTGAGGGGATAGTTGCTGTTACACGGCATAGTATTTGACATTTTGCCTGCCCGCCACATTATCCCCTTTTGCTTGCTGTCGCATATCATCTCTGCGTCAACGACACTGCTACCTGCATATCTCTATCTCTTGGAAGCATCCAAAAGCCTTTTGGTCACATACAAACCTTACCCTTGGTAAAAGCTTAACACACTACAAATCTACCAAGCATACAAACAAACCATGGCTCCCACCACGGCATCGGACCGCAAGACGGCCATCATCACAGGTTCCACGGTGCGTAGAAAACCTGCCCGTCCATACCGTTCATAAACAACTCCAGTCTTGGGTCGTCCCGCAACTAACCCTCCCGATCTTCACCTTCTCAGAGCGGCATCGGTCTGGACCTCGCCCGCGACCTCCGCGCCAAGGGCTGGAACGTGGCCATCTCGGGCCGCCGCGAAGCCTGCAAGGGCGAGGCGATAGCCAAGAGCATCGACGAGACGGGCGAGGCGGCGCTGTACTGCCGGGCCGACGTGTCCTCCTACGCCGACCAGGCCGAGCTCTTCCGACAGGCGTGGGCCAAGTGGGGGCGGCTCGACCTGTTCGTGGCCAACGCCGGCATCGTGGACGAGGGCCCCACGAGCCGATACAACCTGCTGCGCAAGGACGCCGCCGTCGACGACGTGCCGCCCGAGCCCAAGCTGGGCTGCAGCGACGTCAACTTCAAGGGCGTCGTGTACGGCACCGAGCTGGCCCAGCACTACATGCGGCACAACAAGCCCAAGAGGGGCGGCAAAATCATCGTCACGGGCAGCATCGCCGGGCTCTTCCCCCTGCCCACGTACCCCGAGTACTCGTCGGCAAAGGCGGCAGTGTCGCAGTGGGTGCGTGTCATGGCCCCCATGCTCAAGCTGCACGACGACATCACCATCAACTGCGTGCTGCCTAACGGCTACGATACGGCCATTCTGCCCGGATTCAAGGAGGCGTATTTGGATGAGCAGTAAGTTTACTCTTTTAAAGCTACAACACGAGACACTATCCAAGATCTTTATTTACTAACACAATCTCACGCAGCCTCACCAAGCGCGACTGCATGATGAGGGCCTACTTCCTCTTCATCGACGACGAGACAAACTCCCAGACCGGCCAGAACGTCGAGACGGCCTACGACAGCCTCTACTTCCACGAGAGGCCGGCGGCCAAGAACGAGGTCGTCAAGAGGACCGAGAAGGTTTACGAGCCGTGGTTCGAGTACGCCCACGGCGCCCGAAGCGGGCTCGAGACTGCCATCAAGGCGCCTATGAGGACTGGTGTTTGAGGCTGTGTAGGCTGTTCTGTTGGGTTTTAGGGTGCGTGTGTGTGTGTGTAAGAGCAAAATAAAACAAAAAGTTTTGACTTTTTTTGGTCATTCACAGTATTATTCTAGACCAGACCCTGATGTCGATCAGCTTGTTAGAGTTGTGCGACTGTATGCAAAACGCTGGATCTGGTGAGATCTTTGTACTGTGTTTTTGTGTATCCCATTCGAGTGTAACGATATCAGACATCCCTACCAAGAATATCCAAACCTTGGGTAAGCACTCTACCAGATCATCATCACGATCTACGTTGCTTTATGATCTGCCAATTACATATATAGTCGGCTTGTGTCATGTACATCATGTTATATACCTACCCAAGAATGATTGCGAACATCCCGAGTCATTGGGACGATGTCGAGTCATGATGGCTTTCCTATTCAAGTAACTCAAGGCACGAGCAAGGGGAAGAAAGCAAGCTTTTTGCAAAGTCACCAAGTAGTAGTTGCCACCTACCTTAATTTACATCACGCAATGTGAAGAAACTGGGAATCTAGGGATCTAGGAGCAGGGTACCTGCTTTTTCTTTTCTTCTTTTTGACGACCGACCCACTTCCCCTCAAAACTCTACCATAGTCACAGTCGGTACTATTATTGCTGGTCAGTTTGTAGTATAACTGAGATCCGAGTACTAAAGCAACTACACACACACACACACACACACACAAATCGCTGCTAGTTCTAGACTATGCCACTAACGGACTAGCTGCCGACCGCCAAGCCGGCTTCCGTGCTATCAAGGCGCCAAATATGTGCTTTATAGATATAGGCAACCTTGATAGTTCTTTTTCTCTCTCTTTGGGTGCGTACACCGCATACTTGGCTTATTCTTAAGCGTCATGTTTTACAGCGGCTTACTCACTTAGGGTCGTTGATTACTTTTTTTTTTCTTCAGTTGCACTTTTTTTTCTTTTACCCCGCCGCATGATCATGTGCAGATGGGATTCGGGATTTGGGGGGAA
Source organism: Pyricularia sp. CBS 133598 (assembly GCA_004337975.1). Classification (NCBI taxonomy): domain Eukaryota; kingdom Fungi; phylum Ascomycota; class Sordariomycetes; order Magnaporthales; family Pyriculariaceae; genus Pyricularia; species Pyricularia sp. CBS 133598. Next base: position 1,250,803 of record RRCJ01000010.1, read on the forward strand.
CTGCGGAGTGATGAAATTGATCCACGAAAGAACCACTTTGACGATGCGGACGAGTGCGGAGTGAGGAGGGGAAAAGAAGAGCTAGTGAGCGGGGAGAAGAGGAGATGTAGAGGATTGGGAGGATTCAGTGACGTAAAATGTGTAGTCGAACTGGCCGCTGTGAGGAAATATCAATACTTGATGTCAGCCTTTTGATTCGAATCATTAAAATGCCATGCCTCTTCTAGTGCCGGATCTAGTCTAGACTCTAGATAGATTGTCTTGGAGGATACAAAGCGCATAGCCATCCATATGAACCATACAAAAGTCCACGCTCGGATATCACCACCCTACATCTAACACTCGAAGCCATGCAGTCATTCGTCGTCATCGCAGGTCTGCTCGCCGCGGCATACTTTATATATCGCCTCCTATATGGCACCGACACGCCACACATCAAGGGCCTCCCCGAGGTCCCAGGCCTACCTCTCTTCGGAAGCTTGATCGAGCTGGGCGACAACCACGCCAAGGTCGCACAGCGATGGGCAGAAAAGTACGGACCTGTGTTCCAAGTGCGGATGGGGAACCGTGTAAGACTGCCCAACAACACCAAGCTCACATACCCACGCAGTTCCCTAGCCTCTTGAGCTGACAAACACAACCCACCCAGAGGATCGTCTTCGCCAACACCTTCGCCTCGGTCCGCCACCTCTGGATCACCAACCAATCGGCCCTCGTCTCGCGCCCCAAGCTGCACACCTTCCACACCGTCGTCTCGTCCTCGCAGGGCTTCACCATCGGCACATCCCCCTGGGACGAGTCGTGCCGTCGCCGTCGCAAGGCGGCCGCAACGGCCCTCAACCGCCCCGCCGTGCAGTCGTACATGCCGCTGATCGACCTCGAGTCGACCGTCAGCATCCGCGAGCTGCTGCAGGACTCGCGCGGCGGGCTGGTGGACCTGGACCCCCGCGCCTACTGGCAGCGGTATGCGCTCAACACCAGCCTGACGCTGAATTATGGCTACAGGATCGATGGGGACAAGGACGATGCGCTGCTCAAGGAGATTACGGATGTTGAGAGGGGCGTGTCGAACTTTAGGAGCACGAGTAATAATTGGCAGGATTATGTGCCGTTGTTGAGGTTGTTTCCGAAAATGAGCCGCGAGGCTGGCGAGTTTAGGGGGAGGAGGGATGTGTATATGGATCGGCTGCTGCGTGGGCTGAAGGAGAGGATCGAGATGGGGACGGATAAGCCGTGTATTTCGGGGAATATCCTCAAGGATCCCGAGGCCAAGTTGAACGAAGGTGAATCCCCCTTTTTTCCCCCTTTACATATTTGCTCCAGGGGTTCTACTACTTCTCACCCACCCACTAACACTCCTCTCCACCAGCCGAGATCAAATCCATCGGCCTGACCATGGTCTCTGCCGGCCTCGACACTGTCCCCGGCAACCTAATCATGGGAATCGCATACCTAGCCTCCCCAGCAGGGCAAAAGATCCAACAGCGCGCCCACGCCGAGATCCTCAAGACCTACCCAGCCAACGACGCGTGGACGCGCTGCCTGGACGAGGAAAAGATCCCCTACATCACGGCCCTCTACAAGGAAATCCTACGCTTCTTCACCGTCATCCCCATCTGCCTGCCGCGGGTGTCGGTCAAGGACGTCGAGTGGGAGGGCGTGACCATCCCGTCCGGCACGACCTTCTACATGAACGCGTACGCGGCCGACTACGACGCGGCCCACTTCTCCGACCCCTACGTTTTCAATCCGGACCGGTATCTGGAGGACGTCGAGGGGACGCCGCACTACGGGTACGGCGCGGGCAGCCGCATGTGCGCCGGCAGCCACCTGGCCAACAGGGAGCTGTACACGGCGTTTGTGAGGCTGATTTCGGCCTTTGAGTTCGTGCCGCCCGCCGACCCGGCCGACGAGGCGGTGCTGGACTGCCTAGAGGCAAATGCTATACCGACCAGCCTGACTCTGGAGCCAAAGTACTTCAAGGTTGGGTTCAGGCCGAGGGATAGGGAGATGTTGGATGGGTGGATTAGGGAGAGTGAGGAGAGGACGAGGCACTTGATGTGATGTTTGGGGCTGGGAGTTTGTTCTTGTCAATAGTCTATCTATTCTTGTGCTCTTTGTTGATAAGAAAAAACAATACTAGAACTTTATATTAGTTAGAACTGAAATATTAGTTGGTTTGTATGTGATTTGAAGCAGATAAATTTGGTCTTGTTTTTGCGCCTACCAGATATCATTATCAGGTTGGCTACAGCCCCTAGCCTCATAATGAAGACAGATAAGGTACTTTCCTGCGATGTCGAAAATATCTAGCTTATACATGACTGTAAAGCCCATGGCTTAACTAGGACCTCTTTGGAAAGACGATTGCAAATTTTGCGTGAAACACTCTCGTGAGTGACCGGCCGAAGATCACCCCAGATTCGCATAATGGCACTCATAATGTTCAACCTTGAAACTATTTTGGGCATATCATCAGTCTCATAACATGGTGACCCTACCCAAGGTACCTACTTACTCCTACAATAACGTTCAGCCGCAACTAGTAGAGAGTGAGAGAAAGGTCTAGTCTGTTCTCTGTTCCAAGAGAGTGGACAGCCGGATGAATACCAACCCTCTACAGATATGGTATAGCATGGAAGTCAGCCTGGGCCAGACCGGCTCCAGGGATTCCAGACGACATGGCCAGAAAAGGAACTGGTTGAGTTGTGGGTTCTGCAACACAGACGCGCGCAAAGACATCTCGGCACAAACGGCCCCTCGCTATCGCGAAGAACAAGGGTTGGAAAACTCAACGCACCTTCTGGTCCTAACAATGACCTCGGCTCACAGCCAAGGAGAGAAGTTAAATGATGTGTTGGGAGGCGAAAAAAAAGGATGGGAATCAAAAAAAGAAGTACTCAAAGGGCATTCAGGGCGTCATTATCATTGACTGGCGAATTCTGTAACCTCGCAGCTTGAGTTACAAGCCGTTTTCTTGACAGTTGAGGGAGCCATTCGCATGGGCCTCCCTATACGTACCACTTGAACACTGGTGGTTACGTATACAATATTATTTTAGGTATATGCAAGATGGTTATGTTGCCAAATCCAGACCAAACCCCTACCCTGCATGCATTGTAAAGGCAGCACAAATTTAGCGAGAAGAATAGACAAAAAGATAGAACAGAAAGTGGCAAAGCCACCCAGCTGACTGGGACAACTCGCTGACACTAATCATGGATAACTCAGATGACAAACACGTCCCGGGGAAGTTCTGCCAAGTTTACCAAAAAAACAAAACGTGGTAAATCCGCGCAAAAACCTTTCCGCCAAGAAGTTTCGGCCGGCTGCTGAGCTCGTGGCTTCCGAGAACCATCATCCGACCATTGCTTTTTTATTTTGTTTGTTTTGTTTGAAGACATAATGGGAGGAAAAAAGAAAGAAAGACGTAGTTGCGATGACCCTTTGACAGCCGTTGGGAAAAAAGGGGGGTGTGGTGGGTGGCCGTGGTCTGATGACGAGGGAAACTTTTTCGTTTCGAAAGGGAGAGAAGCCCATTTTTTTCGGACTGCTGCTTGCGACTGCTCCTGACGTACACCCCCTATCTCTCTCTCTCTCTCTCATTGACTCCTCCGATGTCATGTTCCGAGGGGAAAGCGGAAAAAATAAAATACTGCTTGACTGCGTAAAAACAAAAAAAAGGCAGAATGACAAACCGTGGTTATTCGATTATTTGGAAACACTATGCTATAGTTTGGGGCTCATCTTTTAAGAATCCCCATTAAAATAGAAAATATACTTATATACGGTAGATTGCCTACTACCACCTAGCTCATCGAGAATGGCTGTCTATTTCAAGCGGGTCAAATTGTTTATAGCATTATCTGTTATACCCCCATTCGCCTTGTGATGCTGATGTGGGGGTGGTTGCAGCCCCCAAACAGGGAAACATTTCATTAACCCCCCCCCCCCCCTCTTTGAACAGAAAGAGAGAAAAAAATAATAATAATAAAAAAAAGCTTGGACGACCGTTGTAGTTTGTTTCAAAGGGAGTAGGTGCTTTTTGAAACATTAGTTCAGCAAGGAAGACGTTGAGAGAGAGAAGAGGGGAGGGGAGCATTGGTTTTTTTTTCTCATCGGTGATGGTCTTTTACAGGACTATGCATGCCTAGAGGTACTTTGCTTGGTCCCGAGCGCGGAGCTTCGGAGGTTTAGAGCTCGGCACCAGACAAGGCCTGGACCCTTGATGTAGCAGTTTGCTTGGTCATCTATTCAGTTAGTTCGAGTTTTCTTTGGAGATTCGTTTGTTTCCAGTATTTCCTTGGCCTTGTCTATTTTTTCCTTCTTTCTCTCTCTGTTTGATTCTTTGAATGAATAAGTTGACGAGGGAACAAACCAATTGGCTTCAAAACCTTCGATTCCTGACTTTTTTTCAATCACTAACCCCCCCCCCCCCCCGAGATAGTGGTGTGCAGCTTTACTCAGGGTAGCTTTAATAGATCCGTCGCTCACACACACCGGGGGGAACAGTGGAGGGCAGCAGTTCTTGGAAACGCGAAGCAGGCACGGTCCCGTCACGCTATCCCGTTCCCACTGAAACAGCTCCGTGTTTGGGCGTCATTACTGAATGAGGTCACCAACGTCGAGGCAATTGTTAAAGCAATTTAGCCCTTCGTGTTGGGGACCCAAGGGCACCCTGTTCGGCTATTGACCCGAGATTCTGGCAAAAAAAAAGCAAACAAAAGGCAAAAAAAAAACACAAAGACTGTACCACGTAGTAGAAGAGGTTGGAGAACAACAATCATCAATAAGTACAAAAAAAAAAACTTCAGACCTACAGGGACCTCCATTTCAACCAAAACCTTGCGCTGTCAGTTACCACGTATTCCATTGCTTCCCGTCTTTTGACACCGCGCTGTCACATGGGAACCTTGATAGATAAGGTTAGCTTTCGGCCAAACTTGCCGTGGTGACCGAGAGGTATACCACGACCGTACCACGTATGGTATTCTGGGTAGATTCTTTTTTTTGCTTTCCTTCTTGATAACTGTTTTGTAGATGAAAACAAAAAAAAATGAGAAGAGAATAAAAAATTTCCCGAAATTGCCAAAATCGGCCCATCCGAGCTGGGTACGGAATTTAGTACTTTTGACAGAAACTTAACTTTACACGCTTGACAACTTGACTTTGTAAAAAAAAACCACCACGTCGCGATAAAAAGAAGGAGGCAGGGCAGGTATGTACCGTACCGCGTAAAGAAGGCTTAGTGTGTCCACTGAGGTGTTTTCAAGGAAACTTTGAGCAGAGGTAACAAGATGTGTTAGAAAGATGATGATTGATGCTGACCCTCGCAAGGTCATGACAGATTCATACAGAGTAGGTGTTTGGTGTGTCTATAGGTAGTGTACCTTATGTACTTACTGCAAGGTGTACCGGGGAGGGGAAGTGGCGCCATCTCATACCGAATCTACTTTATTTAAGTGTGTACATCGTATATATTGTGGGCGATCCAATGTAATAATATAAATTTCACAAATTGAAGGTTGTATCAGTCTGATGGACGACATCTTGAACGTGGTACGCGATAGGTTTGTTGTGCATCATCATGTGGGGGTCATCGATCCTTACTTTGGTACAGTACGTGGCTTGTGTAAAGAGGAACGACCAAAGAGCGACCAAGCCGAGCATCCAAGCTTTTTTCAAAAGAGACATTGGGGCCAGGCCGTGCTCATCCGACAACATCACGCAAAAAAATATGACTGAGGTACGGAGTACTGTACGTACCCCTAGTAAAAGCCTCCACTAACTGATACCATACCCTAGCAATTGCCCACGCTGCATGCACATTGGTCATTTTTTGCTTTTGATCTTCTTTTTCTGTCGTCGTGACTGTTGAAGAAGTTCGGGATATGATCTTGGCAAAGCCCCCTTGTCCTCAAACTCTTCTCGTTCGTGCCAGGGCCATCGAAATCATCACAGCAACAGGCTCATCTTAACGCCTTGGGAAAGATTGCATCATGTCAGGCATCACGGAAAGACATACGACTTTGTGGAGATGAGCAGACTGGACTGGAGTTTGTGGAGGATAAATACTCTGCAGGCCAGCCGTAGGTGGGTGGCAAGGTGGGTAGGTAGGTAGGTACCTACCGGTATGTAGGTACAGTGGTGTACCTACAGTAGATACGGCAGCAAATACCGGTACTGTCGGTAGGAAACGACATTTCGCATTATCTGGTTGGTTAAAATTGAGCCAGGGGAAGCCAAAACTACCAGATGAATGCGAAACTGTCAGGCTGTTTGCTTCATCTGATAGGTAGACCAGACAACGGCAAATTTAAAGGACTGAGTCGAGCAAATGGGAGGATGCAACTTCACCACCGGTACCGACTTTTTGACCAGTGGTACGCACACACGCATGCATCAAAGTTCATCGCATCGCATTTTTTGCATCACGTCGCATTATCTTCGTCCCGACCAGTCCTGGTGGCCCAGTACCAAAGCCAGACCCAAACGTGCGGTAATGCACAACGACGCAGGGAATCGGAGTTACAATTGCGGCATGGTGACGTTAAAAAAAACAAGATAAAGAACATTTGACAAGAGGTTTGTGACCTTGTGCCTCGTGCTCGAGGGGGCACAGCCGCGGCCCTAGAATCGAGGACTTTTTTTTGTTACTCCTTTGCGGTGAACATCACGTCGGAGCCAAGCAGGGGTGGATGGCAAACACGTTTGGGGGAACTTTTTCAACGCAGTGATGTAGTGATAGGGGTCCATTGTCGGTACCGTCCGTATTCTCCGGTACATTGTCTTTTTGCTCGGGGTCCAATTACATTGGTGAGAACTGCTTTTTTGAAAATAAATCGAAGTGGGGAGGAAAAAAAGAGGGCGGGAAAAGATTGAAGAGAAAAAAAAAACACTACCGACACCGACTTTGCTACCCTGTCCAAATTGTAACCAAAAGCCTCTAGCAAAAGGAGCCCGGTTAACCAAAATCCACATTTTCAGGTGGGAGGAATACGACAGAAAGTGAGTTGGTACAGTCGACTGCGGGTAAGCTGGCAACAAATCAACCAACCAGCCATCGCTTGACTTGACAAGCCGACGGAAGGACCTGCAGAGACGGGGGTCGGTTGGACCTAGAATCCAACCTGGTTGGGTGAATTGGGAAGCATCAGATCTGGGCCACAAGTGTAATATTGAATCTTGATTTGATCTCTTTTTTGATTCTCTTTCTTCCCTTTGCATCTTGGATCTATTATCCATCCATCCTGACTTGCCTAACCCGACTTGACCTGACTTGACTGCCAGCTGGAGCTTTTGCGACAAAGCCAACGATAGCATCAATCCACCTACCTGACCTAGAAGCCTCACTAGCGGCGCGCTATACCATACCCTGACCCACCCCCAGTCCCCGCGGTTGGCTGGTTTCCTCAGATTGGATCCTAAACCCAATTGATTCTTGTTCCAAAGTCTAGACGGTCGACAAACTATTAGGACGAATTGAGCCGGCCGCACTCTGATGCCTGAGCCGCCGGCTGATTGCGATTTGATTTGACTTGACCTGACATTTTTTGTTTCCCCAAATCCTTTTTGAACCTACCAGAATTAGACTAGAGTACCCTAAATTCGCAGAAACGGAAACCCCCCAGGCAAGGGGATTCTGAATGAAAAAGCGCGGACCAAAAAAGGAAGCAATTGAGGACGCGGGGCCAGAGACGGGACAAAACAATAAGGAAGCATGCCCTCGTCTGCTCCAACCATAGCAGCAGCAGCACCGCCAGGTCCAGCTCCAACGTCAGCTCCTCCGCCACTCCCGCGTGCTGTCCTTACGCCGCCGCCGCCGATAGCATCCAGCCCAAAGTTTAGCCCAAGGGTGGGTGCAGGTTCAAGTTCAGGTTCGGGTTCAGGTTCTGGTACTGGTTCTAGGCCTGGTTTTGATTTTGATGCGACACAATTTGGTACGGCGGACACAGGTGCAGACTTCATCCCTGGGACGCATGAGACTACGATTCGCACACCCGTCGCACCCAACGGAGTCAGTGCCAAAGCCAGTGCCCCTGCAAGTCAGCCCGCCACAACCACCACGCCAAACTTGAACCTTCAGCAACGCCATATTGGTGCACAACCACCTACCCGCACTGCGCCTTATTTCCACCCCCGAACCTCTTCCTTACTGCCCCCTCCAAACCCTATAGTCACGAATCGCCAGCCATTTCTTGCGAGCGATGTCTCGAATGCAGCAGCTCTACCTTTGACCCACCATCAGGAGCTGCAACCACAACCGCAACCGAACACGACGAGACCGCCTTACTATCACCACCCACGCCCACATCCACCACCAGAGCATCAACCACCACAACCAGAGCCACAACAAGCACAGCAACAACGACAACAACACCAATCCTGGGATAGCCACCAAGATCTTTTCTTTTACAACTCTCGTTCAAACGACTTTGCTTTAGCCCCGAACGCCAAAGCCTACGCCAGCCCTCCTCCCGACGACCCTGACGACTTCGCGACGACCTTGCTGTCCCCGTCTCTCCTGGCGTCGAGCCTCCTCCACGCTCCCCAAATCCGTTCCAGTTCCGCTGCGGCCATCGATGACGAAAATCGAGACTTGAACCGCTGGTCCCTGTCGTCTTCTCCATCCATCCGCCGGCAGAGTATAGATAGTGTCGCGCTACACGCTCAAGTCAGCGCCCAGTACCAATCTCTTGCCTCAGCCGCACGGCTAACCGGTTCACCATCAAGAAAGCTTCAAAAGAAGACTAAACCCGCCACATCTCCCGGGCCCAGCCGCGTTCGTCGCACGTCGCCCACCCCGGTTTCGATCCCGATCCCGCCGCTCACCACTCTTCCGCCCATAGTCTCACTGCCGTCCCTCGAGGCAGAGGTGTCCACGCCGCGAGCGTCGTCAGCTGCCGATGCATATCCGCCCAGGCGTGACAGCCTGCTGATTAAGCCTTATGAAAATCCCGATTCGCGCTATACATCGACCAGTGCAAGAAACAACAACAACGCGGACGAACCCGCTTTGAATGGGAGGAGGACCAGCGGCGTCGAGATGATGTACGTTGAGAGGAATGGGGGCGGTATGCCGCAGCAACCGCAGCAGTCACCGCCTCACCAGAAGGGTCACTCAAGGAGTCATTCACACACAAATGGAAGCAGTGACACCTTGACATCGCGCGGCAGCAGAGATCGGTCGAGTAAACAGCCCTCACAAAAGGCCATGCTCTCTCAGGCGTTGGAAAAGGCCAACGCGGCGGTGCAGCTCGATAATTCCAGGAACTTTGTGGCTGCAAGATTGGCCTACTCGGAAGCCTGTGACCTACTGCATCAAGTTCTCATGAGGACGAATGGCGAGGATGATAGGAAGAAACTCGAGGCTATAGTATGCCCACCCCCGCCCGTTCCCGCCAGCTTCGCCAAGACGCGGCCCCCTGGTAGATTAGATAGAGCTACTAACGAATTGCTTCTTGATCTTAGAGTAAAACGTACACGACGCGTATAGAAGAGCTGGACGATATTCTCCCCAAAGAAAAAGCCACGCCACCCCGACGACCAAGCCGAAGTCAGAACGATGGTCTGTTTGGGGTCCCCAACGATACAGATGACGAATCGGCCATGATGTCCACGGCATCATCAGGCTATTCGAAAACTTCATCCCATCGAAGAGAGCCTAGCGGCTCCAGGCCAGCCAACAATATGCCCGTCAACCCCACCAAATTCGGTTCCTTCTCTAGCAGCCAATTCTCACCTCAATCGGCGTATCAACCACAGCAAAGGAAGTTATCAAATGCTAGCGACCTAGGTCTCATGCCGCCTCCATTGTCTCCTCGTCGACCGCCGTCACCCGGGAGGCAAACAGGAATGGCTACTCCCGACGCCCCGTTCAGAAACGACTTTTCCATGGCGGCCACTCGGCTTGCCCCGCCACCACAATCGGATGACGCATATACGAGAGGTCATAACCGAGCGAACAGTCACGAGTCTGTATCATGGCTGGACCCGATTGACGAGTCGGGAGGCTCCAACGCCCCGTCTTCAAATCACTCCAGGTCATCTTCGATGGGCGTAATGAGAAGGCATCTCCGGACTCGTAGTGGGGGAACAGAGGCCGAGTTTGATGCCGCACTGGACGACGCCATCGAGGCTGCTTATGATGATGGTTATGACGTTGTTGACGATAAGAAATCTCGCGATGAAGGAGACGATGTGGTTGCCCGTGCACTCAGGAGAGTTGAACTAGCCAAGGAACGCGTTCGAGAATCAGAGAGGGAGGCATTACAACTTGCAAACGATAGGGAAAAGAGGCTACGAGAACAGCTGCAGGCGGAAGACGATGAAGAACCGAGCGACTTTCTTGACGCCAATGACTCTGACGAGGAGGAACGCATCTTGGAGGAGATGACAAAAGGATATGTCATTGAGGACTTTTCTTTCGGTCCTGGGAGTAGGACACGACCCAACATACCACGGGCGTCGGACTCTAGCGAAGGCACGAGCCGGACATGGCACACTTCTACGGGATCGAATCCTCAAACTGCATCGACGACACTTACGACGGTTAGCGAGGGTGCTCGTCTGTCCAACGGCGACAGGCCAAAAACCTCGCAAGCACCATTGCCCCCGCCAACGCAGGCGCTTCCCCAACTTCCTCTCCAGAGGCCTGGTTCATCAGGTAGCCGCCTGAGCGAGGTCAAGGCCAACGACAGCGTACGAAACCGACGACTGTCGGGCCAGAACCCGAAGCAACTCAAAATAGAGACTTCGAGGAATCCTGCTATGGCCGGTCCTAACACCGGCGGGACAATGTACATTGCCGAGACGCCAACCATAGCGCAAGCCCCGCCTCTCCCTAAGACGGCGGGATACATTGCGCAGCAAAGACAGGCTCTCAATGCTGGTGCTGCCAGGTACAAGCAGACCCCCTCTCCAACGCCACCAGTTCCCCAAGCCCAAGAGAACGACACGGCAAAACAGCCTGGCCTCAGGAAGAATTATTCATCGAGCAGCTTGAAGAGCATGAACCAGCGGGGCCGGAACTTGTCAATAGCGGGATTGGAAGAGGCGGATATGAGCCCTGGGACGCCACTTAGCAACCAGTTCGGAGCTACACAACGACCTGCCGTGCCGAACCTGCCCACACCCATCGCAGCGGCGTTCACAGATCGAATAACTAGCGGAGGTACGGGAGGTCTGTACCTCTTTGATGGAGCGATCAACGACGGCCACCTTAGCCCCGCCGACTCTCCTACTTCAGCGGTAACTGCCGGAGGGATACCAGACGCCCCGGTGCCCCTGGAGCCCTGCCCCAAAGGGACAATGTTGAGGCCGTTCTGGCTGATGCGTTGTCTGTTCCAGACGCTTGCACACCCGCGCGGCGGCTACTTGTCTAATAAACTGTTCGTCCCGCGCGATGTGTGGAAGGTCAAGGGTGTCAAGCTCAAGAACGTCGAGGATAAGATCAGTAATTGCGACCTGCTGACGGCTGCGCTTCAGAAGCTCGGGAGGGTCGATACGTGTGATGCAGACGCGATGCTCGAGGAGATGCAAAGCCTCGAGAGCATCTTTGAGCAGGTCCAGGCCAACCTGACACGCCGTCTCGGCAACAGCGAGGTCGGTGTCCAGTCAATGGCAGCACTATTCCGTGACGGCGCCAATGGCTCCGCTGCGGGTGCTGGTGGTAACCTCGACCCAGAGTCTGCAGGTTCCGTACCTCGTTCAGCCAGCGTCACGGGCAAGTCAAGTTTCTCGTGGCGTCGGTTGAGGTCCAAGAACTCGACACCCGGGCTCAACGCAGGGCCCGGCGGCTTCAGGAAAGAAAGCCCAGCGACTATGATGATGGATTCAGCCTATGCAAGCAATGGCGGTGGCAGTGGAATCAACGGCGTCTCTAGCCTGCCCATGACGAGCCAGCCGACTAGCCGACCCAGCAAGCGCGACCTCAGCGCCGTTCAGTTTACGGGTCCGAACGCAGGTTACATGGCCAGCCTGGCGAAGCTCTTTGATGCTGCGCAGGCCATTGGTAAGTTTATCAAGTTGCTTTGCATTTTAGTCTGATCTTGTTCCACGCTAACCAGTGTCAACACGTTAATAGACCAAATCGCACGCCAAGTCGAAGACCCAGGTCTGAGGCATGCGGACAAGACCCAAGTCGGGCTGGAACTTTGCACCCGTCACGCCGCCGAGTTCTTTGCGTTCTACATCTGTCGCTTTGTTCTGACTGACCTGACCATCCTGCTGGACAAATTCGTCAAGCGAGGGAGCGAGTGGGTGCTGGTGTGAAGAAGTATTGTCACCTACAACAACAAACAACACCACCGTTTATTCATCATTTCATTCTTATATATATCTTGACTTTATCGGTTTGGTTACATGTGGGATAACCTGGCCTCTTTTGCCTAGTTGTCACATTCTTCTTTAACTGACTCCCCCGTTAATGTTCATTGTCACTTAGTTGTCATTTTCCATTTTGCTTTTGTTTTTTCTCTTGATACTGGCGTTTGCTGGACCCAAGGTACTCATCCTTGGTAGGACTGGGTTTTGGTGTTTTGGGGAATTTGTTCCCCCTTCCCTTGAGAAGGGGATGGTGGTTTTGGAAGCTTCGACCACCTCTTTAAGTGTTCATATATAAAAAGATACCACATTCGCTAGGCCTGGTCGGTTGCTGTTTTTTTTTGTTCTCGTTGGGTGTTTTTACAAGGGGTTCTTTTTTTATATTTGGGTGGGGGATGAGTACGAAACGAAATCAGCGAGGAGCCGAGATTTTTGGATAGTTGCTTTTTCTTGTCCAGAATAATTGAGAGATGTGTATATCGAAGGGCTTAGGATTCGACCAGCCACTCGTCGACACACTGCTGTTTTCGGCATGCTCGAAAAAGTCTTGAATAGGTACGAAAGCTATTTGAACAACGCCTTATTGTAATGAATTGTACCTTTTTTATTGTGGTCTTTTGTCTGGTCTAGATATTGTAACATGCCAACCGTCTATCCTTGTTTATCATACACTAGGCACTTTGAATATCCGCATCAAGAGGCCCCAGTCTAACCAAAACCGTAGTATTATTACAAAGATATACACATGACAAATGGTTTTTTCTTTCTTTTTTTATTCTTATACACAGACCATAGCAACTTCACCTCTCGAGAAACTTTTGGAAAGACGAATGGTCGATGGTGACGTTGCCAATGGCCCGGAGCTTCTTCCTGCCCTCCTTTTGCTTCTCAAGAAGCTTGCGGCGACGACTGGGGTCGGCGGCGTGCAGCTTGGCCGTGACGTCCTTGCGGAAGGGCTTGATGGTCTCTCGGGCGATGATGCGCTTGCCGACCGCTGCTTGGATGACGACCTCTGTTTCGGGTGAGTTGGGTTTCGTTAAATAAGAGGTTACATTTACAGATATTCAACTATGCCGGACGGGGGAAGATGTCAAAGTGGGGGGGGGGGGGGGGGGGAGGAGAAAAAAAACAAAACTCACCAAACATTTGCCGATCGACGTGCTCCTTAAACTTGGTAACCCACTTCCTCCCCAACCTCTCGATCTGGCTCGTGTGCACAACACGGCAGATGGCATCGACGGGGACCTTGTTGACCAGCAGGTTGAGCTTGACGAGGTCACTCCTCCGCCAGCCTGCGTCCTCGTAGTCGAGCGTTGCGTAACCCCTGCTGGCGCCCTTGAGCTTGCCAAAGAGGTCGTCGACCAGGGCCATGGAGGGCAGGGCGTACTTGACAATGACCTGCTGCGCGCCAAAGAACTCGATGCTCTCCTGCTCGCCTCGGCTGTCCTCGCACAGCTTGATAATGCGGCCCAGGTACTCCTCGGGCACGGCGATGGTGGCCGCGACAAAGGGCTCGTAGAAGCCCTCGATCTTGCCGTGGTGCTCCGACATGTCTGGGAACTGGGCCGGGTTGGTGATGATGGTCGACTTGCCGTCCCTCCATTGGACCTTGGTCGGCACGGCGGGCTCCGTCAGCATGATGCTGGCGCCATGCTCCTGGCGCAGCCGGTCCTGGAAGACGGAGCAGTGCAGGGAGCCGAGGAAGCCCAGTCGCCAGCCCGCGCCCAGGGCCTCGGAGAAGTCCTTTTGCAGCGTCACGCTGCGGTCATTGAGCGTCAGCTGCGTGATGCTGTCAGCGAGCCGCTGGTAGTCTGACTGGTCTGTGGGGAACGCCGCCACAAACACCATGGGCTTGGGCTCCTCAAAGCCCGGGTAAGGCTCCACGACGCCCTCGCTGCCCTGGAACGTAAAGGTGTCGCCGATCTTGGCGTCCTGGATCCGTTTCATGCCGGGACTGAACGAGAGGTAGCCGACCTGGCCTGGTCGCAGGGCCGTCTGTGGCGTCGGGTGCGGGTACTGGATCCCCACCTCGCCGACTGTGTAGCGGTTCCCTGTGGCTAGGGATACGACGTTGTCGCCTGGCCTTACGGTGCCGTTGAAGATGCGGACCAGAAGCACGACGCCTCGAAAGGTGTCATACCACGAGTCCACGAGCAGCAGACGCAGTGGCGCATTCGGGTCTCCGGTCGGGTGGGGGATCTGCTCAATGACGGCCGGCAGCACCTTTTCGACGTGGGTTCCAGCCTTGGCACTGACCAGGACGGCACCCCTCCCGTCTTCGCCAACATCGAGCTCAAATGTGTCCCGCAGCTGCCTCAGGGCCCTTTCCGGGTCTGCAGTCGGCAGGTCGATCTTGTTGACGACAGGGATCAAGGTCAGGCCCTCGGCAAAAGCCAGGTAGAAGTTGGCGACGGTCTGAGCCTGGACGCCCTGGGAGGCATCCACCAGGAGCAGGGCGCCACCGCAGCTGGCATAAGACCGCGTGACCTCGGCCCTAAAGTCGACGTGGCCCGGGGTATCGACAAGGTGCAGCAGGTAGTCCTCGCCGCGGTAGCGGTACAGCATGGTGCAGGTCTGGGCCTTTACGGTGATGCCGCGCTCTCGCTCGACGTCGAGCTTGTCTAGGATCTGCTTGTTCTCGTCGCTGGCCGAGATGGTGCCCGTGAGCTCGAGCAGACGGTCGCTGAGGGTGCTCTTGCCGTGGTCGACGTGGGCGATGACGCAAAAGTTGCGGTAGCGCTCGATGGGGATGGCGGCGATGCGCTGCTCGAGGTCCGTCATGGGCGCGCTGCTGTGGTGGCTGCTGCTGCTGCTGCGGGCCTGTGGTATCCTGTCGTAGCGGCCGGAGCCCAGGTTGGGTCGTGGCAGGTGGAGTATGGCATTGTGTGGTGGTGATCTTGACAGGAGATGAGGTCGGCTTGGTGAGTTGTGACTGATGCTGATGCTGCTGTTACTATAGAGTCGGACGGGATGGGAGAGGGCAGGCCGCCAGGGCAGTCGTACGCGCACACATTGTGGCGTGAGCCCTTTGCAGCAGCTCATCCAGTCGATGCTGCGTGGATTTTGAAGTTGTCTTTTTAGTCTAGGTGGTATTGTAGAATGTTGGAGGCATCGTCGTGAGGGCTAGCTATCGATATAATATAATACACCTCGTGTAGGTAGACCAGGTAGGAGCAAGCAGTGTAGTCCAGAACAAATCGCTAGACCCACGCGTCGCTGTCATTCGTCCCGCGACTTTTTTTTCTGGGTCTGGAGGCACGATAAGCTCTTATTCTCCATTCATTATATGCCAAGGACCCACTTCCAGGTCTTTTCAGCTCCAAGATCTTCTGGCAGCACTAGAGCTGATTCAGTGCATTGAGTATAGTACCTTGACTGTCTACGATTCCAACACAACACGACCTGTATGCATTTTACAGGAGAGAGCCTTGGCCGATTATACACATCGATTAACATAACCTTTTTTTCATTCTCAATAGATTTTAAGCAACTGACTTTTTTTTGCAAAATCCCCATGACTATGACGATAACTGCAAACTGCATTATCCCAAAATGTGCTAATCTAATCATAAGCCAAAAAAGCAGATAGGTATATCATAGCCCAACTTTGACTAGGTAGGTATCATAAAGCTCTTCATCGTCCTCCAGATATAAAACTTATCCAATCGTGCTCAGGCAGGCAGACATTAAAGAGCCGCAGAAGCAAAGGAATGAGAAAAAAAGTAAGTAATGACCAATGAAAAAGTCCATTCCCGGTACCGGTCTATAACGTCTTCCAACTGCGCAAATGTGGTAGCGCACGCCAAAAACAGAGCAGAGATCGTGTGTGACAAAAGGAACGAATCGTGGGAATAGTGAGAAAAGGAAATCCAAGCCAACCCCTGAAACTCCAAACCCCCGGAATCAATCAAAAGACAAATGGCAGGAACTCGCTTTATTTCTTGCTGCCCTTCTTGGCAAACTGCTTAAGCAACTGCTCGCCAGCAAGGCCCATCAGCGCATTCTTACCGGCGCTGCCACCGCCGCCGCCGCCGCCGCTCCTCTTGCCACCGCCTCCGCCGCCACCGCCACCTCCGTTCTTGTTGTTGACACCGGCCATGAAGCCAGCCCCCAGCGCCGAGGTGGCGACCTTGCCGGCCTTGGCTGCGTTCCACTGCCCGCGCTGGCTTGCCGCCGCCATGGCGCCCGCCTCGAATGCCGCCACGCCGACCTGCTTCCACGGCAGCTTGCTCAGCGCCGCCGTGATGTCCTTGGTGGTTTTGCTGCGGTTCAGGCCGGGCCTGGCTCCCGCGGCGGCGGCTGCTGCTCCGCCTGCTGCTCCGGCGGCGCCGTATGCGGCCGCGTCGCTGCCGCGGCCTTTTTCGCGAGTGGTTGCCGAGCGGCGCAGGTCCGGTCCGCCGCCGGCCCGTGGGGGGTAGCGGTCTCGGTCTCCTCGCTCGCGGTCGCGGTCGCGGTCGTAGCCGCCGCTGCCGCCGCGCCCTGCCGAGTCGCGGTAGCGGTCTGAGTGGTGGTCGCGATCCGAGTGGTGGTCTCTGCCGTCGCGGTCACGGTCAGAGTAGCGTGGCCGGTCGCGGTCGTGGTCCCGGTCCCGGTCTGAGTAGCGAGGGCGGTCTCTGTCACGATCACGGTCACGGTCCCGATCCCTGTTGTCGTAACCGTAATCTCTGGGGCTGGGACGACGATCCCTTGGGTGGTCGTCGTAGCGGGGCCTGTGGTCGTCGAACGAGTTGCGGCGTCGTGGCCGGTCGTAAGAGTCCCTGCCCCCTCCCCGAGCGGTCTCCGAGTATCTCGGAGGTGGGTAGTCGTACTCCCGAGACATTGTGTCTGTCTGGGTGTTTTATGTAGCGGTGTGTCGTATATATATATATATATATGTGTGTGTGTGTGTGTGTGTTGTGGATTCTATGGTATGAAAGACAAACCAAAGAAGACGGGATAATAGACACCAAAAAGTCGGTGTCGGGGTTCTCTAATAAACTATATCGCGCAAGGAAAGAAACGATGCAACAAAAAAACAATGCTAATGACGTGGATATAAGTTTCGTTTTCTGTCGTCTCTGTCGTTTGTCTCTCTCTAATGTCGTTCTGTGCAAAGTACTGGATCCTCCCTCCTGGGACAGGACAGGCTTTGCTGTGGTTTAAGGCGGAGAAAAATTGGCCTTGTAAACGAGAGTGTGGGCTGATGGAATGATGAAATGACGATAGAAAAAAGAACAGGGCAGCGAACGGGATCACGGCAAACCAGCGGAGCAGCGCTTTAAAACGGAGCAACTCTAGTTAACTCAGCGTAGCACTCCCCTCTCAGAGGGTACCGAAAAGCCAAGGTAAGTGGGCCGGGGGTTGCCTTCAGCTTGCAGCGTGCGGTGTGTGAGACCGGTCGATCACTTGGCCACAACAGGCGCCAGCAAGCAGTTACTCACGGCGGGAACAAAGGGCCAAAAGGTACAATGAAGGAGAGTCAACATATTTCAGTTAAAAACCTCACACGTGCTAAGCCTGGCCAGGCGGGCGAGACCGTTCCGAAAACGTCGCAGAAGACGGGTCAGCCGATACGAATAGGTGGTGTGAGCTATTAATTCTTTTGTTTCTTTGGACTTTCTTTGTGTCCAACTGTCTGTGAAGCCAACTTGCCTGGCCTTCCCTAACGTTAGAAAACGACAATCTGAGATCTGGGCTAATGTCAGTTTATTTTTTTTCTAAGCAAGTAAACAAGTGTAAAAGAAAAGAAAGTTTCGCCACACCGCACATCTGTTTGCGTTGCAGTGGGGAAATCCCAAATGTTCTTTCTCTTTTCTCCATGCACAATGCCTCCTGCAGTGATGATTGACAGGCAAACTTCAAATTGATCGATTTGATTGAACGCCCGTGGGTGCAGTTGCAGTGCGACGCTCGGGCAAATCCGGCCCACTGTCCCACATCACCGTATCCAAAACCGGTATTTGAGGCCGCCCTGTTCTTCCCGTTCCATTCTCGGGGCTTGGGGGAGGATTACCAGACTTTGACAGACTAACCAAGTCAGACCTCCATTTTGGTCTGGAGGGCTCCCGATGCGGGGTGATCTCATCAGCCGATGCGGGTGGTGGCCTCTTTGACAGCTGCGCTGGTCCGCTGCGGGAGACCCGGCAGTGGACAGTGACACATAGCACACTGCACACACGGGGGGACACACTCTGTAATACTGTAATGCCTAGGCAAAACTAGGGTAGGGAATCAAACGGTGATTCATAAATTTGGAGACCCCGAGATTTTTCCAGATCTTGTCCAACAATCCAGCCAGGCTGGGTCGACTTGATTGATTTCATCATAGTGTCTAGTCGTGGAGACACGTCCTACCGCAGCCGCAGCAGTAGTGTATCACAGTAGTAGTTCTAGTAAATCTAGTAAAGTAGCTTAAAAACAACGAACTGCCAACGCATTAGCAACTAGACCTACCTAGACCTAGACTAAACATACACTGCAGTACTGGCTCGGCATGAATACGGTGGCCAGGGTCTTTCTCGGACTTGTTTGGCTTCCTTTTTCAGGTCGTGGAAAAGTCCTTCGTATGAGACACAATAGCATCTCGGATACCATAGGCTGAACAAATCAAGATGACAAGCCAAAAAAGGCGCCCTATCACCGACAAGGCACACCTAGAGGTACGCTTGCTACTTCGTACTGTAGTGCGTGGCCTCGATTCCCATTGGCAATCGAGCTATCCCAGTCAAGCGCCGTCCCGCTGAGAAAGCTGCATCTCCTTATGCAGCTTGTCTGCATAGCTGGTGTGATTCAGCTGCAGGGCTCTCGTCGATAGGGTGTGGCCTGGTCCGTCCGCTCTTGTGACGTGAAATATTCCGAGAGTTGCCGCTGGGTGGTGTGTGGGAACTCGCCACAGGCCTCCCACAGAGCACCGCCACGGTTTTTAGTCACTGCTGCGTCTACCGGTAGGCTACATTGGTGCGACCGTTTTGACCAAAAATGGATGGGAGGGATCAAAGCCAAGGCAGGGTATGGGTAGACAGGTCCCTTGATTTAGGTAACATCGCCAAACAAACAACTCGCAAAGGCGATGCACGTGTCAGCGCAAAAAGGATAATCGGATTGCGCCAACCTCCAAGTCTAGCGGAGTAGATCAGATCGTGTTGACCAACGACCAATGCACAAAAGACAAAAGCACATCACCACTAAAGGTTGAGGGGCATTGAGACCATTCAGCATCAAGTGTTCTGTCACGTGTTTTTCTCGGGTCGATAACCACCCAACATCCATTGTCGACTGACTGCACTGAGGTGCAGGGTAAACCGTTTTTTATTGACATGATTTATCTGACAAAGAATGGCCAGTGGTTCCCTTAATTGCTGAGGTGAACGGTCAGTCTATCCGTAGCTGCCCAATTCTCTCGTTCAATTATTGGTGATCAATCGAAATAATGAAAGGGAAGGACCTTGAATTGGTCATTTGAACTTCAGTTGGTTGTACAACAAACAGGTCATTCATTCAGTTCAAGATTGAGCGGATGACAAAAGAAGAGGTGTAGTAATCGATGGGGGGGAAACCTAAATATCTGCATTCAAATGCAGGTTCATTCTGCCCAACGACACAACCCATCGATACAAGCAACCAAAGGTCAATGCTTGATTTGAGTGAATCTTTGCGCCCCTCTTCTTGCATCTGTTGAAATTTCATTCATTGATCGATCCCCAACACCAAAAGAAACATCTCCGCCCACCAGTCTGCTTCGTCTCACATTGACAACCCCTCCATCGTCACTTTAATACGGCCAATATCCACCCGTCAGTCATAATAACTCGAGACAAAAACTACATGAACGCAGACAACAGTCACGGCAGTAGCAACAATCAGCAACAACTGAAAAAAAACCAACCAAGAAATGACAGCCGCTCTCGTTCTCGAGAACGCTCAATGGAGCCCGCCCGGCCCCGACGGACGCATGATGGTCGGCTGGCTCGACGTGGCGACGTCGCAGACCCGGTGCGCCCTCTTCGAGCCCACATCGGCGTCGCCCGCAGAGGTGGAGCCCATAATCGTCAAGGCCCAGCAGAGGCTCCCGTGTCTGGGCGGCCCATGCCGATCCGAGGAGGCACAAACCTTTCGCCTTGCCGGCATCTCGCGCCTGGGTTCGGAGATTGGTCTGTTGTATAACTGCACCCAGCAACCCGTCACGCTACGAGACTACATCACCACTCGGCCCAAGCCCGACAGGAGGGATAGGCTACGACTGGCCCTGGCCATCGCCACCAAAGTGCGCTCCCTCGAGGTTCACTTTGACCTGAGGCATCCGGACCTCAGGGCCGACAGCTTTGTCTTTATCCGGGACGTCTTTAGGCCCGCGGCGACCAATGGCGGAGGCGGAGGAGATATCAACAACAACGGCAACAACAGAGCTACCATCAACGGAACCGACGGCAGGGACGTGGATCTCAGCCGGCCCTTCATTCTAGACTGGTCCCGCCGCCCTACACAGCAGAGCATATACCAGCACCCACGGTTCCGGCCGCCCGGCGAGCGCCCGAATCGCGAGTGGACCTACCAGGTCTTTGCGCTTCTCATGATCCTGAGCGAGATCGCGGCCTGGGACTCGCTCGCCACGCGCTTCTCCAGCTCAACGACCCCCGCGGCGCTGCAGGCGGCCAAGGAGGAGCGCTTCCACCTGCTAAAGACGGGCGCGTGGCAGGTGTTCCCCTGGGCCTGCACGCAGCTGGAGCAAAACATGGAAAAGCTGGAGCAGTACGATAGGTGGCACGTCAAGAGGTTTTACGACACGTTGTGCGACAAGCTGCAGACGCAGGTCGCCGACGCCGGGCTGGGAGAGAGCGTGATGACCATGGCGTGAAGAAATTCTTTTCTCTGGCGAGGTGGAAAGTGATTTTTTATGCATGCAAAAGCATAAAAAGAGCATGCAGAAGAGAAACAAAAAAAAGAAAACTGTTGCAACGATCAAATTGTTTCCCCCCTCTTTTTGCTGAACAAAAAAAACCCTTTTCAGCGGCAAGGCTGCTCACTATTGTTTACTAGCCTTACTGGAGATTAGGAAGTTGGACCCCCGATCATCTTTTTTTTGTTGCATTGATGATTGGATCATCGCGGCCTTCACGCGCCGCGGTTAGTTGTGGCTTGGGCCGTCCTCCCCTGGCGTAGGTGTCTGGATCTGCAGTGCACTGCGCCCCTGCATACGGCCAGGGTTTGTGAGTGCCGTGCCTAGATTTCTGACGACATGACAACAACAAAAACACCCTGGATTATTTTTATGTCCAACAAACAACAGCCTAACCGATGAACCGGTAGGCGACACAGCAATCATGTCTTTTTGTTTTTCTTGCGCGGCATCTCAAACAAAGCCGGTGCATTGATTTGATTGACTGATTGATTGAATTTGAAATCAATTTGGAACACAGCGTGCCAGCAAGCCACCAGACTAAGTGGCGGTTAGCACGATTTTCCCTATTTCAGAAACAACAACAAACACAAAGACAATGCGGATGCTCATGTGATGGATGTCGGTTCGGTTGTCAATTGTGTCCTAGGTAAAAGCTGGCAGACAGGCAGACAGACAGGCAGAAAGGTTGGCAGGCCTGGGCACCAAGACTGTTGGCAAATTAATATCCGTAGAAAATTATCACCTAGCGTCAAAGTTGTCAACATCAATCAGCTGCATCAGCTGGTCAATTTACAAAGTAAACAAGGACTATGCAGTAAAGTCCAAATGAACACACACACAAAGTCAACACCCCTCGCCATACCCGCCGCGTCTCATAGTTGCTTGTTCATTTGCCAATCAAAGCCCAACAGTGGGCTTTCGGGATGGATCCTCCACACGGGAAAAGCAATGATCAGCCTTCCCTGGCAATAAACCCGGAGGCAAACTCGCCAACCAGGACCCATCGCTCCCTGACTAGGAACTACTGTGCCAGTTCCCCTTGATCCAGTCCCGCCTCAACCCCTGAAAATACGAGCTTTTCGGCACCTGCGTCAGTGGACTTTCTCCATATTTCCACGTGACGTAGTGTCGGTCGAGACTCCCTAAATGTGAATGCTCGGCCATCTCGTTTTTGCCATTCCATCAACTCCGCCGCCTTCGCACCATTCAGCCTTCGCCTCACTCTCTTTGCTATTCTTAGGTCGCCTACGCCTTTGGGATTTTTGTTTAGAGCAACCAGACACTCTTTTGCCTTTTTGTCTTCCTTTTATTTCCTTTTTAGTCACTGGCTTCCCAGTCACACAAACTTCTTTGTCGCTCCTTCTGACCAAAGTCGAACCGTTTTCTCAGTCAATAAAAAGGAAGGGTTTTTTTGCCTTTCTTTTTCCGTATTCTATTCGTCCCGACTTGCTCTCCACAGACGACACTGTAGAATCCATAATCAAATAAACAACAACACAATGCGTGTCACCTTCTCCCTTTTCACCGCCCTCGCGGCCGTTGCCGCTGCAGAGAACTACCTGGGTTTCAACTCAGGCTCGACAAAGGCCGACTACTCCGTCAAGAAGAAGGAGGATTTCTTGCAAGAGTTCAAGACGGCACAGGGCCTCGAGGGTGCCCCCGGCACCTTCAACGCCGTTCGCCTGTACACCAACATTCAGGGCGGTACCCAGGACGACCCCATCTCCGCCTTTGAGGCCGCCATGGAGACCAAGACCAAGATCCTGCTCGGCGTCTGGACATCGGGCACCACCACGATTGAGAAGGAGCTCAACGCCCTGCAAAAGGCCGTCAAGCAGTACGGCACCAAGTTCACCGACCTCGTCATCGGTATCTCGATCGGATCCGAGGATCTCTACCGCAACTCGGTGACTGGCATGACCAACAAGGCCGGCGTCGGTGCTCAGCCCGACCAGCTGGTTGCCTTCATCGGCGACTTCAAGAAGGCCTTCAAGGACACTGCCCTCGGCAAGACCCCCGTCGGCCACGTCGACACCTGGGACGTCTGGCCCAACGCGACCAACAAGGCCGTCCTTGACGCCATCGACTGGGTCGGTGTTGACGAGTACCCCTACTACGAGAACGGCAAGGGCAACAACATCAAGAACAGCGGCAACCTGTTCGACAAGGCCTACAACGCCACCGTCCAGGCCGCCGGCGGCAAGCCCGTTTGGGTTACCGAGACCGGTTGGCCCTCGAGCGGTCCCGACTGGGACCAGGCCGTTCCCTCGATCGACAACGCCAAGTACTACTGGCAGGAGATTGGCTGCCGTCAGCTGTTCAACAAGGTGCCCACCTTCTGGTACAACCTCCGTGACAGCAACCCCGACAACAAGCAGCAGTTTGCCATCACCAAGGACCTGTCCACCAAGCCCCTCTTCGACCTCAAGTGCCCGACCACCTTTGACACCGACAAGCAGCGCGCCGCCAACAGCCCCAGCAGCAGCAGCAGCAGCGGAAACAGCACCGGTGGCAGCAGCAGCACCCCCAGCTCCACCAGCGGCGGTTCTCCCAACTCTGGAAGCAACAGCAACCCCGCTGCCGCCGGCGCCACCTCCAAGGCTCCCAGCAACGCTGCCGGCGTCCTCGAGGTTCTCCCCGTCGCTGCCTACGCTGGTCTTGCTGTCATTGGTGGTGCGCTTGCCATGTACTAAGCGAAGATGCCTTGTTTTTTGATACCCACAGGCCGTTTAGTTTTGGGTGGTCAGTTTGTCAATTGTTTGTATAATAGAAGAGGAGATAAAAGATTCTAGTTTTATTTTGGGCTGGGCTTTTATTCGCAGACCTGTTTTTAACAAAATAACTTGGGCTCCCAAATGGTTCTTTTCATCTAGTCAAATAGACCTCGCATAAAAACCTGCGAGGGGTTTTCATGGAGAAAATGACAACACAGTAACACAAAATAATAACCTCCCGTCTTCTTGCGCTTGTGAACCTAACCTAATTTCAATGTACAAAGTAAAAGTAATTAACAAACTGCCATCCTTGCTTTGTCATGTTGTCAGGTCTGAAGTTGCACGCCGAATCGATCTGCTGGTTCTTCTAGAAATATGTCAAGCGAGATCCATGTATAAATGCTCCCAAAACGGAGATGGTGCGTTTCAAGATGCATATTGTCGTCAGGCTTATTTTAGCATCATGCACTTACAAAAGTCCAAGTGAGGCGGCAAGGAGATGAGGCAATGCAACCTTTTGCCGTCGCATCGTCTGTAATATAGACCCATTTCTTAACGACCTGGTGACCGTTGGCTTTTGTTGTCAATCAAAATGGTAGCAATTAGGTAGACAACAAACGAATAATCGACATGTGGGTCAAGATGGCAAAAAAGCAAAATAAGAAAAATCAAAAGTAAATGCCCGCACCCAGGATCGAACTAAGGACCTCATCATATCGTAACCATACGAGTGATGCGCTCTACCACTGAGCTATACGGGCATTGTTGAAAACTCGACCGACTGCAGTAATTATAAGGCCGAGACTTTGCTCTGCTCTTGCAGCCACACATCTTCTCCACAACGTCGACTTGAAACTCGTGCTTTCTTCAGTCTCACAAGTATTGTGATCGACGCGGATCGACTGAACTGTTGTGCTTGGTACCTGCCGATCAAAGACACGTATCACCGCTAAAGTGGTGGTCACATCGGTCTTTCTTTTTTTTTCATCGTTCTCAAGTTGAGAAGGGTTGCTTGTTCAATTGTTCCCCAGAGGCCTCTTTGTAAATAGCAAGGGCCCCAAGTATTTCCCTTGCAAGCCATCCTCGTCTGACATAATAAACACCGGTATCATGGTAGCTTGCCAATATCCCCTTTTATTTTTTCCCTTTCAAGCCATCCCGTCATCTTGTATAATTTCCTCATCACATTCACTCACCTACCCAACCTAACTACCAACCCACACCCATCACACCGACGGCCACTGATCAACCAACTCCTCAACCCCCTTCCCCTCACTCAACCCGCCCAAGTTCCACCTGACACTCAACCTCACATACGCAGACCCCTTTTTTCTGCTGGCGTACCCTCCCCCGAGACCCTGGATGTTCGACCCGCCCTCGGCCGCAAAGTGGCTGAACAGCGGCGGCTGCACCGTCAGACACACCCTGCCGCCGCCGGCCGCCCTCTTGACACCCCCAGAATCATCGTGACCGCACCAGTCCCTCAGCATCAGGTCGAAGCCCGTAGTGAAGCTCTCGATCCCCAGCGCGTGCAGCAGCCTCCGCGCCCCGCGCCGCGACACCGCGTACCCGTTGCTGCACACGTTGCCTGCCGCAGCGTGCACGACGCGCGTGTGTGGCGGGTGGAGCGTCGCGAGCGCGTCTGGCTCGGAGGCGAAGGGGTGCGCTTTGAGGTGTTGCGGCGCGGGGACGGTTGGGTCGGCTGGGAGGAGGATCTGGAGGCGGTGGGTGGTGTCGACGCCGCGCTCCGGCTGATATTGGGTGTGCGGCGGCGGCGGGAGGTTGGCGCCGCAGTGGCCCAGCCACAGTATGTCCCAGTCGTCGCCGTAGGGGCTTGTGGATGCTGGGAGGGTCTTGGGGGCCGATGGGAGTGGCACAGCCGCTGCTGCCTGGGACAGTGTCTGCAGCGGGTTGTTTTTCAGGGGCTGTAGGTAGGCTCTGGAAGCAGCCGCAAAGAGCTGCAGTTGGGACTTGAGCCGGACGTCCCAGTCGACATCGTCCTCAAGGATCAAGGCTGTCGTCAAGCCTTGCTCAACTATGCTACATTGCCAAGTGGTTAATATAGTATCGTCAGCACCCAGCCCAGCCTTCGCTCTGCCTGGACGCCCAACAAGTGTTGGGCCATAAGGCTTGCTCACCTTCTAAGCACGTTTATGTGTGCCCTCCAAGAACCGACATTCCCCTTTTTTATGTGCTTATCCCTTGAATCGGCGGGAAGCACTCGCTCTTGCACTTCTGAGCCGTCGATTCCTGGTATGTACTCGACTGTGAAGTTTGTCAGGGCCGCGGCGAGGGAGATGGCGTCGCGCCGGTCAGTACGGGAGGGCAGGTTAATGACCAGTATCTTTTGGAACTGTGTGCGCAGCGTAACTGGTAAGTAAACCCGAGGCTTCTAAAGCGTTCGTGGCAAGTGGGACCTGGGGATAGATGCAGACTTACGCCCAGTGTCGAGTTACTGATACTCTGTTCCAGGTGCTCGAAGCGAAGCTGCTCGTCGGAGCTGATCCTGCGCCAGGCATGGAGCATGAGATACAGAATTAGTAGAACCAAAATGGCGAATATCCGTCTGGCCCTCAACATTATGCTGTTTGTTTGGAGTGACCTAGCCTTGCGGCTGTAGCACAGTTGTCTGTCGTCATGGATGGTATACTTGGGAGAAGGGATCTGTCCAGACTCAGTATTTGCCAACGAGACCATGTATCTTTTCTCTTGGTTCTTTTTTTGGCCGTAACTTCCGGATGGAGATCATTGAGAATTTGCACCAATGTCCCAAGTCCAAGTACCGACATACGATGCATGGCGGGTGACCGGCTAAATGCAACCAGCCCGGCTGTCAATATGCTCGGGTGTGCCGAGTGGGTTCACAGTGATTCTGCCTGTTGGCTCGGCGGTATATTAACCTACTATTATAGGGATGGGCCGTATGTCGATAACTCCTACCGCATGTCCGAGAATGTCCACTTTCCGCATGTGGCTGTAAAAGAAAAAAAAACGAAACGAAACGAAACGACATTCCCACCGAAACTCCGAACAAGATCAATCCCTTTGAATCAAAGACTGGGTGTAGCTACAAGCAACCCCATAATACAATGAAGTCAAGCTTGGCTCTTCTCTCCACCTTCTCCAATAATTTTCCTTCCTAAAATCACCAAATAAAACCCTCCAGTCCCCCTTCCAACCCCAATGCCTCAGAATCCCCTCATCCGCCCCTGACGCTCCACCCGCTCAGGCAAGTAGATGAAATCCCTCGCGTCGGCAATCGGCCCCGTGGTCTGCGGCGGCGTCTCAGCCCGCGCCGGCTCCCGCCGCACCCTGTCCCGGTGCCACCAGCAGCCGCCCAGAACGATGGCCACCAGCGCGACGGCACCGATCGAGACACCCACTGCGAGCGGAACGACGCCGTTCGGGTCGCTGTCTTGCTTCGGCTCCTCTGTTTGGTTGTTCTCGTCGCTGCTGGTGTTGTTGCCGGTGGGGATGGGTCCATCGGCCTCGTCGGCGGGTAGCGTCTGGGTGACGGTCTCGGCTGGTCCAGGGGTTGCAGTTGCTGACTGGGGTTCGTCGGTGGTGGTGCTGGTGTCTGATGAAGATGATGTGCTCCTCCTGGTGCTGCTGCTGCTCTCTGTAGTCGACGGTGTTGTCACGGTGCGCTCGTCCGAGACGGTGCCGAGGATGACATAGTCTGGTGCTCAGGTCCCTGTTGATCAGAAAATCACACCTCACCACTTTGGTAAAAAAAAAAGGGGAAATAGAAAATCTCACCTTGAACTCTAAAAACCGTCGCATCCTCACCCTCACAATCGTCCTTCTTTCCCGGACAAGCATAATAATCATTCCTGTCACCGCCACACTTCTCAAGCCTCTTGGGGTTATACTTCATCTCGCAGTCCTGCGTGCAAAAGTCCCCGTTACGGTTGACACAGCCGCCCTCCCAGATTTCCGACTTGGCCGTATCCACGCAGAGGCCGTTGATGAGGCAACCCTGGCCGCGCGCGCAGCAGGTGCCGTTGACGTTAGTGATCAGACCGCTGACCCCTTTGTTCCACTCGCACGGCCGGATCGGGTTCTTGTCGTCCTCGATGGGTCTCCCGCCGGGGAGCCAGCAGCGGGCTGGTTCTGCGGCGGTGGCGGGGGTGGTGATCACGGCGAGGATGATGGCGAGGGCTAGGAGGAGCATTGTGGGCAGCCTGGTGCTGGTTGTTCGAGACATGGTTGACGGGTTGTTGAGCCAGAAGATGGGGGAATGATGCGTAAACGAGATGGCGTAGTTGGAGGAATAATGAGGGAGATTTGTGTGGTATGTAGAAATAGCCAGGCTCGAAGTTGATCACAAAAGCTGGAAGAAGATGACTCGTTTCCTAGTTTTTGGACTTGGGATATTCTTGTCCTCGGTGACTTAAGTATTTGATGAGCGTCTGCTCACGTTAGAGGAAAACAGTAAAGAAGGCAAACGGAAAAGTCAAACACGGGAGAGTCGATTGTACTGAGGAGCTGATGGAGGTAAGCTCAAGGTGAGGTGGAACTGAGGCCTGGATTCTATCCTCTGAAAAGCTCGATACTGTATGTGCGCTTTTCCTGCTTGTGGCATCTCTCTGGAGGCTTCGTTTGTTCGTCACACGCTATAGCCCCGACCCGCGAGGTTATGATTTAGTTTCACTCTCACAAACAGCTTTTCTGTGTGCTACTTTTTTAAGTAGTATCTACGGCAACACATGCACACAGGGTTTTGTTTTCTCGGCAGTCAGTCATAATGGAGAAAAGAGCTCAGAAATTCAACGCGGAGGAAACACAAATCTCCAGTATCACAGAGGGCTCATCTATCCGCTACCACTGGCCAGACCTAGCATTGAAGACATTTTCGTTCCCCAACATTGTCTGGATATCAGCCGACTAGTAACCCTACGCAATGTAAACCAGACAACCAATCTAACGAAACAAGCCGCTTTGTTCATTCGATCGAGATATATAGGCAGGCCATGGCCTTATAGAACGGTCTTCTCATCTTCCAAAGCCCGCGGCTCTTTCTAGTCCCAGCGTTACCTTGCCCTTTGTACCACTTCATCGGTCGACATGACAGCGCAGGAAACCGAGTCTCCCTTGCGTTGTTCGCAAGGTTATTTCTGCCAAAGATGCTGCAGGTCGTGAACAGAACGAAGACGAAGACACGTTCCAAAGGGTGTAACACTGTCAAGTCGTTTCGTACGTGGCCGTTTGGCTACAACACAAAAGAGGTTTGTGCTTTGGTCCTGTTCCCTTCCGTTTTGCGTAACACACATGAATAGAGAATCTGTGAGCCATTTGCAAATGAGGAATAAAAATAAAGACTTCCTTCTCCATCTGAGCATTATTCTGACCAGCACTTGAATATATACAACCATTATCTGTCAGAACTGAATGATGAATGATTTCCAGTTTTTGTTCTGACACCCCGCCTGTCCCTTGGGAGAAATTATGCGTCCTTGTCTTATAGTTGCCCCTGTACTTTTGAAAACCATCCAAATGTTATACTGATTCAAATCACCAACACCTCCCAGTGTATCATGAGAATTTTATAACTTTTTTTTTCTTCCTTGTTTCTTGGCCAAATGAGCAGTCCATCCGTCTATTCCCGGCTCTTTTTCACATTTGACGGTCAAGTCCGCCCGCAGTATACTTTTTGTCATCAAACGACCTCGCTCACATCTGTTAACCCTATGCATACACCACCAAAAGCAAATCACACATCAACCGACAGACAAGGCAACATCATCTAGTTCCTTTCTCCCCATTCCGTATTATTCAGAAATACCGATACTTGCAAGGCTTCTTCTCCTTTGGTTTGCTTCTAGTCCGTCCTCCACTGATCCCACGCCACATGTCCACTCGCCTTGGTTTCTTGCCCGGCCATACGCTCCGCTGGCGTCCTTTATATCCCCAACCTTTGGCATTCCTCGCCAAGCTCTACCCGTGGCAATCCGCTTCCATCCAGCCACTTGTGAAATTCTGGGGCCTGGTAACCAATCCTGTTCTTCTCTCCTTGTCCAAAACCATTTTATAGGTTCTTTGATGGGGGGTCCACACGTCGAGTCCTTCAATCGCAAAAAAAATATATGAAAAATCTCTTCAGAAACCATGATATCGTTCGAGTCGTCTTTTCCGGTGCCAAATGAAAAGTGGGGTATATCCAAAAGGGGGAGCGGGTTTTGCTTTTTTGTCGCAGTTTCCGAAAGCAACAACATGGAAAAGGGCGATAGTTGTAGCAGTAATAGGAAAATAACTAGGTAGGCAGTTGCTGGTGGCCCGAGCTGGGAAACGTTGAGGCAAAAAGGGCGATCCGTATAAATAGGTGAATGCAAACGTTTCATAAGAAATAAATAGTAGAAAAGGAAAGACTCAGGGTTGAGATGAACGCCAAAAAATCGAATGATCGTTTCGTATTAGCCGAAAGGAACGCCGATCTCGACGGGGAGGAAGTCGTAAACGTGTTTAAACAACAGGCGCAGCAATCGGGGCCTGGGCAACAGCCGTAGCATCGGGCATGGGGGCATCGTTATGGGCCGGGGCGGCAGGGTTCGAGTCACCGTTGGCAGTGGCCTTGGTAGGGCACTGTCGCGAGATGTGTCCAGCCTCGCCGCACTGGTAGCAGGTCTTGCCGACAGTGTTGAGTGGCCCTCCGTTGGGGGCAGTGCAGTCGCGTGAGATGTGACCCAGCTTTCCACAGGCGTAGCACTTCATCGCCTGTGCTTGACAGTCACGAGCGAAGTGGTTGGGCCCACCGCACTTGTAGCAAGTGGCAGGGCGAGCACCGCCGGCAAAACCGCCGCGGCCGCCGTAACCGCCACCGTAGCCACCACGAGGAACAGGGGCGCCGCGGCCCATGTTGGCGCCGTTGGGGTTGGGGCAGGCACGCTAGGGAACTGTTAGAAACATGAAGATTTATGCGCCAGCCAACTGAACTGTGTGGGATAACTTACAGCCAGATGGCCCGGCTGGCCACAGCTGTAGCAGCGACCGTTAGAACCGGCGCCGCTCAAACGAAGAGTCGGGCAGTCAGCCTGGACATGGCCAAGGCCCTGGCAGTGGTAGCACTGCTTGGCTTCAGTGGTGCGGGGAAGAGGGCAGCCGTTGGACTCGTGGCCTAAATAAACAAGTTAGCCTGGTGACTTGTACGCATGGCTTAGATTGGGCGTATGCCTACCAGGCTGCTTGCAGTTGTAGCAAAGGCGCTCGGCAGAGGAGCAAACCTCGGCGTAGTGGCCAACATTGCCACACTTGTAGCAGGCACGGCGAGACAGCGAAGACATTTTTGTTGACTGGAGACGTAGTATAACTAATGGCAGGCTTGATATTAGTACTTCTGCGCAAAGAGCCTTGATAAGCGCAGCCCTGTGAATGATTTTCCTTGGCAGTCCTCTCCCGATGGAGCGTGATATGGTAAAGGTCGATCCTTGGTTTTGTTGAAACTCGGGGCGCAAATACTGTCTTTGGCAAGGGATGCAAGCCCGCCATGCAACTCCTGTGACTTGCTCTTGCGGCATGTTGATTAGAGTGACCAAGACAGGCCTGATCCAAATGTCGAGACCTGCATGTCACGCAAGCGCCAGTTCGTGCAGTTGCCCGGCACTGACCTACTGCAGCAAATGCCTGAGGGGAAGTTTGCGCCCTGACATCGGATACACTGCAGTATACGAGACCGAACCATGCGATCAGCGCACTTGATGTTTGGCGCATTTGCCTCCAGGATCCAACTCGGGTGTGTAATCGAAAAAGTTCCAAAAAAAGATTGGCAGACAAGACGTAACAGCGGCGCAGAGTATTTCGATGCGCTCAGCGTTTTTGCGCCACAAAGCCGAAACATTGTTGCGCCGGAATGGAACCAAGATTCCGCCTTTGTGTACACAAGAACTCGGAGATGCCAAGATTCGGTCCTCCCCCGTTCTGTTGTCTTGTATCAGGCGCTCTATCGAAGCGAGTCGTATCCATGTCGGGCGACCGCAAGCTTTCGGCTCGGAGGAACGGGGTAAAACCAGTGGTTGATGCACCGCATGTTCGGAATACCAACGGCGTACTGAGAAGTTTTTTGCATGGTCCGGAGGAATCGGTTTGTTCAAAAGTCGCACATTGAAAATCGTGGAGTTTGCCGTCGGTTCGTTTGCCGTTGGAAGTTTTGATCCGCGGCCAGATGCGGGTATGCCACGAGGGACCTGCAGGGCCAGGCGCAAAAAAAGGGGGGAAGACAAAAAACTCAAAAAGACACCAAACTGACCTTCTCTTCAAAAACTTTTTTTTTAAATCCTTCTAAGAACGGCCCGTTCGATTTCTCTTCGATCCTCAGCAGCGGCAGCCTTCCGACTTCTCTTCTCACCAACAACGACGACGACGAAAAAAATGGGGGGTTTAGTTCAAGACAAGACAATTGACATATCGGAGAACAGAAGGGGAAAAGGGGAAAAAAAAGGAAGAAGAAAAAAAAGGCTCGGGAGGAGGGAGGGGGAAAGGAGACACCCGTCGCAAAAAAAGGAAGCAAGCGCCCTAGGATTGGAGGAAAAGATGCAGGCTAGTGGAGACTCATGTTTGCCGCTAGTCGCGTTCAGTATGGGATGATCAGCTTGCGGCTGCCTTTTGCAGTAGAACCGACCTGCCCTATCTGCTACATGCTACAGCGTATAACACCCGACGGCAAGGCTAGAGTGAATTGCGTACAATGCAATACAAGACTTATACCTCGCCAAGGAGAGATATTGGCATTATTTCCCCAAAATGGATGTCCCCGTCTTGATGTTGACGAACTTCGTATGTATTTTAGGTACATCCCTGAGGTACCTCCCACCTCATTCAATAAACCACCAAAACAACAAAACACCACATCACAAACCCAAACCCATTTATAAACCGATCCACTTTTGACTGCTTTGATGGATGCCCAAGCCCCTGG
Source organism: Pyricularia sp. CBS 133598 (assembly GCA_004337975.1). Classification (NCBI taxonomy): domain Eukaryota; kingdom Fungi; phylum Ascomycota; class Sordariomycetes; order Magnaporthales; family Pyriculariaceae; genus Pyricularia; species Pyricularia sp. CBS 133598. Next base: position 1,283,630 of record RRCJ01000010.1, read on the forward strand.
TTCGGTTCACCCAGACTCGCGGAAGCCGGGGAAGCCAGTCCAGTAGACCGAACAGTACTGGAAACTGCAAGCTATCAAATTGCTTTCAAAGCAACCCCGGCGATTTCGAAGCGAGACATGCATCCCACTACGAGTGGGATCCCTGAAGAGCAAGGACTCGAGCTTTGATTGCTGACCGAAACCCCGACCTCCAAGCAAGCGCCCAGCCCAGGAACACCGGGCTGCATTCGGGAAGTTCAAAGCAACAGCAAAGCAGCCCCTCCCGTCACTCCACGACATCCGGACCAATGATGGATGCCGTCACATTGAGCACAACTGCACAAACACGAAAGTAATAAAATTAAGAACAAACAAAGAAAATATTGTTTCTGTCGCACGTCAAACAGTCAAAAACTCGGATATGGCCTTGAAAGCCGAGGGAATAAAGAATCCCCCAAAGGACAATGAAATTCGGCCGGCGCGGGACGCCCTTCCCGGCCCTGCCGCGAACCAGTCTCGTGATCTGAAATATTCCCCCCTCGTCAGCCTTTCCGACGTACCCCCCTGGTCGTTTGATGAGGGGAAGAACACGCGACCCCAGTCGCAAACGGGAGTCTCGGCCTTTGCTTTCGTCTGTCCACATTCAGTTTAATCTCATTTATTTTTTTCCCGGAAGATCTCGAGGAGATCAATGATTCGATCGTGCTGCACCACAAAGTAACGACTTTTTATCCCAAAGATTTCAAGAAGAAAAAAAAGCCTTTTGGGAGCATTGTTCTTTTTTTTTGTCCATGTAAGCTTATTGGACTAAAATCTTAACGTCAAAGAGGTTGAGTATAAACATACTTCACCTACAAGACCTGTCAAAAGATTAGCCCTTGCATTGTTTAAAACCCCCCTTTGACGTTGATAAGGTTTAGGCTACTGCGTAGAATCTAAAGCCACTTTCTCTGCTACGCTTATGAAAACCTCCGCATGACCTTCGCTGGTCTAACAATGGCGCACCGTCAATTCAGGAATACCATTCACCCGAGCTATCAAGAAAATTGATCCAAGAGTTTTTTTTTTTCTAGCCAACGCAAGCAGAAAAAGGACTGGTTTTCTCAGTTGCTTCTAGACGCCAGACTACGCCGCCATGCGCCTGGTGCATGAACTTGGCTGCAGCCACGTCTATTTTTGTAAATTGCATTCATGACCAGCATACACTCAAAATCACCAACATCCCAAGATCAGGTGACCAGGAATTGACCTCACATGCCATCGTGAAGCTGTACCATGCAGTAATTAGTTGAATAGATCCATCGACAATATCGATGCCATGCTGTTAATTTTGAAATTGTACGTAGACAAGCGGAAAGACACGCTAGACCCAAACTATACTAGTAATCTACACCTTTTATATTCTTACCACCGCGAGTTCGCCAATGGCGGGGCACCACCCCTGCCAACCTCGGAAGGATGCGGAGGAAGCGGTACGTCCATGGTAGGTGCCATACTGCGCGGCCTGGCCTCGACGACATAGCTGACGCCGTCGTCCGACGCATACGACGGCGGCCTCCTGACCCCGGTCGCGCCCGTCTCCTCCTCGCTACTTGATTCGCCACCGCCGCGGAGCGCCGGGTGTTCGTTGCGTTGCCAAAAGATACGGTCCGGGTCGACGCGGACGCTCTCGCGCCAGAGGCCGTACGCGGGCGGCTTGTACTTTGTGGTCTCGCTCTCGATGCCGGCAGCCTCCTCGTCGCGCGCCAGCACGACCCGGATCGGCTGCTCCGGGATCGCGTAGCCGCCGGGTGCGTACGCCTGTCGCATCGCCGCGCGGTTCCGGCGCAGGACGGAGTTTTCCTCGGAAGATAGGCGCTCGTCGTGCTCACGGCGGCCCGCCGGCGTCTTGAGCATGTACAGGCACAGCCGTACCATGCCGTGCAGGAAGATGACGGCCGCGAAGAGCATGATGAGAACCAGGAGGACGGTGAATTCCGATGTTGCCATGTTCTTGGTCAGGAAGAGGACGAGATCTGTTGTTGAAAGAGGTTTTTTTTATTGTCAGTTTGAGGCTGATAATGGCGGGCAAAATAGATACGCTGGGAAAAGAAAATGTAAAGGTAACTCAAGTGACTTACAGGTTATCAAGAGGCCCACCAGAAACGTGCCCGACACGAAACACTTGAGCAGTTGTGTCCGAACATGCTTGGACTGCGGATAAGGAAAGCAGCCGAGAAAGTGCTTGGGAGTCGGGCGCGCTTCTCGCCGTTCCCGTGCCCGCCGTCTTCGATGCCTCTCCCGTCTCCTCTGTCGGCGCTCTTCCTCCGTCTCGTTTTCCCTCCTGTGGCGATGGCGATGGCGTCTCTCGCGCCCCGGTTCTGTCGCCTGATCGGTAGATTCACCAGACGAGGTCTCCTCAGACCTCCTTGGACGTTCGGGAATATGAGCAGCCCTCGGTGATGCAACCTCGGGAAACATGGGCCCGTCCACCAACGATGGCGGTCTATTGTCGACGCCTTGCACCTGTATCAGCGGGGGCGGGGGCGGCGCGCGAGAGGTTCCGGGGCGCGAAGGAGGCCCGTTGGTACCGTGGCTCCATGTCCGCGCGAGGTTCGGGAGGTGCAGACGGGTGCTGGGCAGCGGTGGCATGCCCAGGGCGAAGTGTGGAGTCTTGGGGGATTCGACTTCCGAGTAGTGGCTGCTCGTGGGACGGGGCATCTCCGCCTGCTGGTGCTGCTGCTGCTGGTGCTGCGGTAGTCCCTGTTGGGAGTCCCTCCTGCCCCCGAAGAAAGACGGTATCGTGGAGCGCGAAAAGCGCCACCGGCCAGGGGCATCTGAGCCTCGCCGTTCCTCCATCTCTGGCTGTTGTCGTACGGGCACGGAAGAAGTGGGTTGCGGTCGCGGTTGTGCGTTTTCCTGTTCCCGTTCAACATCCCCAACAGCCTGTTCTGGAGCGGGAGCGATGACGGTGCTGGTCCGCATCCAGTTCCTCATGGATAAAGACATATTAATGTACGACTTGTGATGCACAATGACTTATACGGAAGCCTGGAGCGATGTGCCGGGACCAACTCCTCTCGTTTGACTCGATCAAAGTTCGAATAGCTTTGCACGCCAAGAAATCCGGGCGCATTCCAAAGGCTTTCTGATCTCGTTGTGGTAAATTTATGGTCGTCTGATGGTTTTCCGGTCCTAACAAAGCCGGAATTGCAGATACCGTCCGTTCGGATCGGGCCAAAGCGTAGATTGAATAGGTAAATATTCAGAATAGCCGTCAGCCCAGCGATGTCGTGTAAGGTTGTAGAAAAAAACTCGTGTGGATATCGGATGACGACCGGTTGCGAGTGAAGTCCCAATATGTGAACACTGGTGTCCTCGGGGAGTATTATATGACGAGGCTGATTGTTGTCTCGGATGGTAAGGGAGTAAAGGTAGGTAGGTAGATAGAAAGGTAGGGTGTTTGAAATGTATGGAATGTACAGATATACTGAGAAACAACAAAAATGAGCGAGGCTCCCAGAGCCAGTCAACAATAGGATGTCCAAGACACCCCCAGGAAATCTAAAGAACCTAATGGTTCGGGTATCAAATAAAAATTAAAAGAAAACACTGAGCGCTCGCACCCAAGGAAACAAACAAATGAATAAAGAATCAGACCCAAGAGAAAAAGGAATGGATCGTCAAAGACGTCGAGCGACGAGAGCCACAAGGATGCTCAAAGTCGACGACATGTCTGACGAACGGACGGGAAGATGCGTTCGTTGTTCTGGATGTGGGAACAGAACCAGCCAGAAGGAGAAAAAGAAGAGAGAAAGAATTAAACGACAGACGCAAGGAACGATCTCGAATTGTGTGGCCCCCCAGATCCGCAAGCGGGCCTACTCGGGGAAATCAGTTTTCCTCTGACCCTATCGTCTGTTTCCGCTATTTCGTATCGAGAGCAAGCACAGACAAGGGCAACTTTCTGGATGAACAAGGTCGCAATCAAAGGGGGTAAATGGAGCGAGGAGGGGGGAAGGGCCAAAAGCTGGCTCGATGGGGACGGGCTTCCGTCCAATTGTTCAAGAGTCGTGGTAAAAAACCAGAAACGAACCGTCATTGCCCCTGCATGGAACAAGCAAGGCAGACGAACAGTCGACACCAGTCAACGGCTTCTACGCCGTCTTTGTCATGGTTGCTTGGGACCTTGATTAGAGGAGAGATGCTAAGTTAGATGCGCAGCATCTCCATGGTGAAAAGAAATACATGGTAAAAAATTACAACTTGACCCAAGGAAGGATGTACCTATTTCCTTGGTACCTTGACGTCGCAGACGCTTCTGCAAGGGGACCTGTCAGTGGAGCAGAACCTAAGAAAAGTGTCAGTCTTTTCCCCATGCGGGTTCGACTCGCACGCGTCTATTGGTGCGATAGATTTTTCGTGACAGCGTTTGGGGTTTTTGTTATGCATGATTGACGGGGTCTTAAGGTAGGGGGAATTGTTTCAGATGTTTAGATCTCTTGACCAGGTTCGCCCTGAACCAATCAGTTACAGAGCGACTGAAAAGGTCTTGAAATAGTTAAAAACTGTCGAAAGTGGACAGCCAATTAAATTCCCAACCAATGACCTCACCTTTTGTGCCTATTCGATTAGTTCTCCAACTATCAAGAACTAATAGGTAGTTGCTGTGTTTTTAACAAACATGGCGGTTTGAGAACGTCACGGTCAAGACTAACAGAATAGGCAAGGCAGCCTAAGACCGTACTGTGCTTCGTAATCGATGAGGTGGAGCTATTGGTCCTTTTGCCATAGTCTAGACTGCCAAGCTGGAATTCGGGTAGTCGTTATTCAATGCGATTTATGAATAGTGCGACACCTGTGACTTCATCTTTTATATATTTTCATGTACCACGTAGGTGTGATATTCCCCTAGGACCACTGTGGAGAGAAAACCTGGGACGAACCCTCGCTGTCGATCCCGGAGGTAGCACTGCTACAAATACAACCATATTAATACTGAACCCGCCATTCTGTCGAATTTGGTAATGGATTCGCTCATGCAAGTGCGCGTGCATTGGCTTCAATGTTCGCTAGGAACTGCCCTGGTAATTACATGCTAATAATCGACATGTTTTTGTTTGTCCGGGTCTCCACAGTTTGGAGTCCAGATCACATCGTCTGTCGGGATATTAGAGAGCTTCTTCAACCAGGCTTTCCCCTCAGGATGGCCTGTCAAGAAGTCAAACTGGCATTAATTGCCGAGCCCCGCCAAACAAAGCCACGAATTTATGCTTTGTGTTCATCAAGTCGTTTTCATACTTCCGGAAGCTGTTCACCGCAGCTCGCCCACAAGCAATGTTTTATCCGAAGATCCAGAAAGGACTGCAAGGATAACAAGGTCAGCACCGGCACGAAATAAAAACGACAACAGGAAAAAAACGATGCAAAACTTACTCAATGGCTCCGTCCCCGGGCTGAACTCTACGCAGTTGACAGCAGCCTTGTGACCTGGCAGCTTGTATGTCAACTTGCCAGTCTCGTTGCTCCATATCACAACGGTACCGTCGGCCGCGCCCATGGCTACTCTCTTGCCTTCCCTGTCCCATCCGCCCCTGACCAGATTCTTCTCGATTCCCATAGGAGCTCCGTCAAACGTCCTAATGTGTCTTTCCGTCGGCGCAAATGGTCGAATATCCCACGTCCGTGCTGTCGAGTCCATAGCGTATGACAGTAGGCTCTGCGAGTCAGGCGACACTTTAAGCGTGGTTATAGTGTCCCTGTGCCCCGGCATGTTGTAAACAACCGCCTTCTTCCGTACGTCCCAAACCTTGATGTCGTTGTCGATGCCGCCTGAGTAGATCTCGTTGCCAGCTTCCGAAATTGCCACTGCTGTGACGGGAAAGTCCGTTTCGATGTAGTCGGCGGCATGCTTCTTGCGCGGATCCCAGATGCCAATGGTGCCGTCGTCGCTACCGCTGAAGAGAATCTCCTCACCACGCTTACTGATGTCTAGACTGTTGATAACCTCTTCGTGGCCTACATATCGTCGGATTCGTTCGCCCGTGGTGAGATCCCAACTCGCAAGGTGCATGTCTGCGGATGCCGAGAAGATTATGTCCGAGTCGCGTGACCACTGGAGGTCAAGGATGGCGCCGCGGTGGCCGCTCAGTATGCCATAGTTTTCACAATCGCCATTTGCACGCCAGAGTACTGCCATTGGGTGTTAGCTTAAGAGTCCATACATGAGTTTCTCGGTAAACCCTTGGGCTATGAACGAGGCGCGCGGCGGCCACATACATATACTCCTGTCCATAGATCCTGAAGCAATATATTGTCCGGACGAGTTGAACTTGGCGCAGAAGATCTCCCCCGAGTGTCCAGAGAGCTCCATCAAAGGTGCCTGCAGCGAGCTCAGGCGTGGCGCCTATAAACCGTGGGTATCGAGGTCAGCATCTTATGCGTTGGGCTTTCGGTTTGGGAATGGTGTCAGTCATGGCTGATACTGCTGGTACTGATGGATACATACCGCCTGGATTAGCGCGCTGCTTTCGCCATAGCCGCCGGATCGCGCCGTCGAGCTTCCAACATTTTGCCTCTTCACCAACTGGGAGGAGCCGGGATCGTCAGAGGCTGGGCGCTTTTCTGCAGACATTATCGCTTTGGAATGCGAAGTTTGAGTCGAAGAAATCAATTGGTCTTGCTGCGACCCTTTCCAACTCTTGTGTTGAGATTTTGGGTTCAGCTTGGTGCACTTTCGAGGGTCCGTTTATGTCACTAGCATCACCAAAGCAAGCGTCGAACGCGGTGCATGGCGCGACGTCCCCATCTTAATTCAACGGTCGAAATATCTTCCAGCAGTTTGTTACCTTTCTTACCCCTGTCCCACACGGAATAGTGGTGGGGCTATTGGTCTTTATCTTATCGTAATCCCTGTGTGGTCGACTTAGCTCACGCTGTCGGAGTGCGGAGCGGGCAGTACTTCCTCACTCGTTGGCGGTGGCATATTCATGCCCTCTTCCCTAGCGACAGCTCTCTCATCTCCCTGCCGACTGATTAACTGCGAAACTGTAAACCCTTGTGGCGCGCGTCTCTAACTTATCCGCAAACATATGGTCATAAGTCAGTAGTCGACCGATTGACCTCGAGGGGCCAGGCCGCCGAAGCTCATCATGGCCGCCAACAAGGCCGCGCGCGTTGGGGAGGAGTACGTCCAGCCCCTTACCTTATATTTCACGACTACACAAGAAGTTTGATGACTGACGACTTGACAGAATATGGAAGTAAGCCAACACAAAGTCTACCCGGCCTCGCCGATTGCCAACCGAACAGGGAACGTAGACTAATATCTGACGAACAAAAAGGACACGGATCGACAAGGTCAACGCTGAGTTGGTCACGCTGACATACGGCACGATTGTCGCGCAGCTGTGCAAAGACTTTGACAGTGACTACGTGGAGGTCAACAAGCAACTTGACAAGATGGGCTACAATATAGGCCTTCGGCTTATTGAGGACTACCTTGCAAAATCAAACACGATGAAGCGTTGTCTAAACTTCCGGGAGACGGCCGAGATGATAGCAAAGGTATTGGACCTACATCCCGAGATCTTATTACTCCCATATCCTGCGTTTCCTACAGCAACCAAGCCAACCTCAACATTAACTAACGTCCATACCACAACAGGTCGGCTTCAAGATATTCCTCAATACGACACCGACTATCACAAATTGGACGGGTGACAGCAAGCAGTTCTCTCTCGTATTTGAAGAGAACCCGCTCGCCGACTTTGTTGAGCTTCCGGATGACGGCCGCGCACAGGACGAGCTCTGGTACTCCAACATCTTGTGTGGAGTGCTAAGAGGCGCACTCGAGATGGTGCAGATGCAGGTCGAGGCTCACTTCATCAGTGACGTGCTGCGCGGGAACGACACCACGGAAATGAGGATATCACTGGTTAGATACATTGATGACGAGCTACCACCGGAGGATGATTAAACAAGGAAGCCACCTGGCACATGTCGCGTGGAGGGCACGGGCATGTGTAGACATGGTGTAGAGAATAGACCTGATACCCCCGTGTTGACAGCCTTCAAAGATGTGGGATATCCTGTGTCGGTCTAACCCAGAGAAACTCAGGATTATCCGCAATGGCACATGACTTGTATGATCAATTGTGCATGCAGATATAGCTAATCACTTCAGATGATCATATGCGGGCCTCTTATGCACTGGGAGACAGATGTCTCTGGTCAAGTATCAATCAAGGTTATATCAATGATTTAATGTCTGCTTGTCTTTCAGAATGCATTTGACTTCAAGTGCAAATGCAGGTGCTCTTATACAGGCTGTTTATGTCTCACGCGAGTTGTGGTTGCTCTACTTGACTAGCTTTATGCCTGGACAGGTCGGAAATATTTGTTGGACCAGGCAAGCTTTTGGTATGGATCTCTGCACGAAACAGCGCTATGAGTAAATTTCTCCGTATACACGGGCAGATCCCCCGCGCATCCATTTTGGATCGATCAACCCAACCTGTTTACTCGACGGATGGGTTCGACGGGTTTGAGCTGTGTCTGTGGAGTTTTGCGGACCCTGGGCAGTGTGGGCGGATGGAGGCAGGTTGGGTGCAAATAAGCACCAGCCAGAACCTTGACAAAATTACCTTATTAGTGGCGTCGCCATCAACTGCCGGCCCGCATTTGCGCTGATTATCTTTTTGTTCTGCCTTGCCTGCCAGCCGGCCTGCCTGCATCTCTGGAAACTGGATTTTCTAGTCCGGATCCTGGCAAGACAGACGCCTGTTCCCGAGTTTCTGGAACAGATTTGACGCCGCCTTACCTTATCTGGAATTTATCAGTAATTACCTACCTTACCTATCTACATACATCATGAACACCCCCTGCCTAAACCCGTAGATCTGCTGTGACGGACAAGACATGGTGGGGTGGGACATACTACGGATTAAAGTGCTAATGCAAGGCACACGCAGCGGCGGAAAGCAACCTTACCAGAAAAAAAAGTTTTCATCATCAGAAGTCGTCTACGCCCGCTTTTATTCTCAACCCAATCTATTAATGTGGCCACTCTGGGCCGCCAGGCTTGGGGGAGCTGAAGATGTGACAACAGCCACATTCATCTATTCTAGAAATAGTCGATGGCATCTAGCTGGGACTGTTTATGGAATCTTGGTCGAACGAGATTGTGAGTCGCTTGACTTTTTCTTCTCTATCATGTTGTGCGCCGTGCGAAAATGAATAAAAAAACAAAACTCTGCTTGCCCTTAACTTTGGTATGAATGCGCCCGGCGTTTGATTTTTATCGCCCTCATGCCACTTACTCATAATATCATCTCCAAGTAGCAAAGTTGCCACTCATCAAAACTACAATGCAGGGCACAGTGCCAGAAGTATGGATACTAATGACTATTTGTCTACCTACCCAGCTGACAAGCTGGATAATGTAGCCATTCCGATTATGATGACATATGTGATGACTTCTCGTAATGACATGAGATAATTTGCGCTGTGTTACCCTACTACCTGGGAAGAGACATGATGAGAAGAAATGCATGTTTTCCGTGCCTGATCGATCGATAAGACGTGGTATTGAAGTCGATCCTGGCCCCTTGTCCTGGGTAATTTCCCGCACACACTCCCGGTCTTTGACATTGAGAGTCCGGTTATTGCATTACCGGAGTAACCCTCACTGTAAACCACAATATGCTCCGTGGGCCATTAATGATATAAATTAGCACATCAAATGTCTCCACGCCGCTGGGAACATGTCACCGATCGCGGCGCAATTCTTCATTGTCATATGCTCTAGTTGATTGATATTGCGTGCTGCCAAGTAACAAAGTCAGCGCATCGGCAGTTTGACGGAGCGCCGTGCGAGTAGACACATTCGGTCGGTGTACATGTCTACCAACAGAAACAAATTCACACCGCGATGCACTAGCCCATACAATCATTAAAAAACCACAAAATTTTATACAAGTAGCCTATAATGCAATGAGCTAATTGAGATGGGTTTCTAGATTGTTTACATTGTTTTCTGTCGGGTTTGTTGTCTCTGAAAGTTGCTATCTGTTCCCGAGGAACGCCTATCCGCACCCGGCTCGGCCCTAGCGGTAATGTGGGCCCCACAGTCCAGAATCTACGCGGAAGACGCGCAGTCTTGGGAACTGGGCACGGCTAGGCCAAGCAGTGTGAGGAGCTCACCCCCAGTTTCTCCCAGTAGCACCCGACAGTCTCTTTTGGCTGGGGACCGGGTATCAGAAAGGCGGCGTTCGAAATTGAGAAAAAAAAAACTGCGGCGTGTCGACTTCCCCCAACCTCCATTCTCCTCTGCTTCTGCCCACGAGTTTTCCCCAAAACCCGGGAAACCCGCCCACCGCCCTATCCTTCTTTTCGCTCCATCCCCGGTCCCCATCTTGTTTTGCTGCTCGATGTTTTTCCCAGCCAACACGTCCGCAACCCACCGAAGATTGGCGTTCGACCGACTACGATAATAGAGCTGTCTGGTGCGCAGCAGGAGCTGGAGCAGGGCGCCCGCGTGGATCGTAGCAGAACCCACCCAGCAACAGCAGCCAGCCAGCCAAGCATTCGTGGGAGTGTTGAGTGCAGTCACTCGCTACATACCCGTGGCCGATTTTTTTTTGTCAACCACATCAACCTTGATTCGATTGACGCGGTCACAAATTAAACCAGCTGATACAGCGACGACAACCGACCTCGTCGCAAGTTTGAAAATTCCCTGCAACACCCCAACTGAATAACACCACTTGTCCTCGGTTTTCTTGCGACCCCAAGAATAGCTGTGGATATTCCGCGACGCGGTGAAGCCCGAGTCACTTTGCTAGTCGTTGCCGCACTGTACCGTATCATTGCACACCACTCACGCATCAATCTCGTCTTCACTAGCGCTCCGACTTGCAGCACTTTTCTACCTGTTAACTACATACATCGAAACTCATTCAACAACTTGTCGACCGCCTCCCAACCACGCCACATTTCACCTGGCCAGTTTTTTTTTGCTTTTTTACTTTTTTTTCAAAATTCCGGTTGCTTGACACAACGCGCACCGCCCCAATACGCAACTTTTTCGCGACTTCACAACGCGATTCATCGCTTGCATCCAACCGAGAACACACACTGGCCTCACGACAATTATATTTTCTGAGATCACCGAAGTTAAACTGCGCAGACACAGTCTGCTGCACTTTTCACGATGAACAACATGGGGAATATGAACGCCATGGGAGGCATCGGTGGCCCCGGCGTTCCCCCTGGACCTCAGCAACCACCACAGCAAGGCACCGACAATCGCCACGCCGTATACCTTAACACATATATCTACGACTATCTGTTGCGCAATGGTGAGACTCATGGAACATTTTGCGTCGCGAAGAATTAGAGGTGCTGACAATATCTAGAAATGTACGATGCCGCTAGGGGTGTATTGAAAAGTGGTCAACCCATCAATGTCGAACAAGATCGCGAGAACGGGCTTGGCGGCGACTCTATGGATACCGACTCAAAAGACGACGTCAATAGCAAGAAGCCCGAAGACCTGCCTGCGCCTATACTTGGTTCTGCGACGCCTGACATTAGCTTCTTGTACGAGTGGTTCTCTATGTTTTGGGACCTGCTGAACGCCTCCAAGGGCAAATACGCACCGGCCCAGGTCAGCCAATACATCACACATACACAGGTATGCCATCTTGAAGGCGGTGTCGCATCGCGCCCAGACTACTTGGAGCTTATGTTTACTGACTAAAACCCATCACAGAACCATACACGGATGAGACAGCAGACTCAACAGGAAATGCTGCGGGGCATGCGACCCGACATGGCTGCTGCTCAACAGCAGCAATTTCTGATGATGAACAGGCCAAATGGAAACATGAACATGATGAACAAGAACCAGAGCTTACATCGTGGAGCCATCGCCAATACCCAGAAGTGAGTCTCCCAATGCGTTTATCGACTAATGACATCCACTCACATACCTTTCTCTTCACAGCCAAATGCAGATGCTCGCTCAACAAAAGCAAGGCCAGATGCAACGCGATCCTTCGGACATGGACGGTAACCGCCAAAGACCCGGCTCCCCTAGTTCGGCCGACAATGCTCCGTCACCCTCGAAGCGGGCGCGTCTCGAAGGCGGCCCTGGGTTTAACCCGAGTCAACCCGGAATGATGCCCAATGGTCGTCCTGGCGCACCAGGAATGCCCAATCAACAGGTAGGTTAATTCCCGTATCAGCAGACGCAGCAGCTCCTTCTCGCCAACGGCGGTGACCCCGGGACTGTGAGCCCTGACCGATTACAGGCTATCGCGAATGCATCCCCCGCAATGCATGCTAAATCTATTCAGACGTATGCGCAGAACCTCCAGCAGCACCACGGCAACCAAATGCCCAACAAGCCCATGCCTGGCCCCAACGCCCCCCAGGGTCAAGGCTCGCCGATGGTTGCCTCTGGTCCCGACGGCACGCAGCTCAATGCATTTTATAATGCCCAAGAACCAATGGGTGCCGCACCCAACGGCGGAATGCGTCCCGGTGTGCCGGCAACTCAGAATGGAAGCAACCATGCTCTCCAAGACTACCAGATGCAGCTCATGTTGCTAGAGCAACAGAACAAGAAGCGACTCATGATGGCCCGACAAGAACAGGACGGCATTCAAGGCCAAGGTATGGCTCGACCCGAAGGTCCTGGAGGTCCTGGAGGTCCCGGTCCTGCCGGTGGCCCTGGCGGTCCTGCAGGCGCACCGAACGGACCCCAATTTCAAGGAGCTTCTCCCCAGGGCGCGAGACCCGGTGCATCTCCGAACCCGAGCGAGCAAATGAAGCGTGCCGCTGGGCAGATGAACAATGGCAGCATGGGATCACCTCTTCCGGAAGGCGCTCAGAACCGCGAGTCCCCGAACAACCCGATGAACTTCATGGGTACGAATATGGATCCCAACGGCGCACCGCACTTCTTCAAGGGTATTAACAACGGCATGGATGCAAACATGGCAGCCGCGCAGATGAATGGCGGTATGAACAGGCCTCCTAGCTCGCACCCGGGCCAGCAGCCTTTCAGCCAGATGAATCCTCAGCAGCAAGCGATGATGCGTCAACAACAGATGCAACAGCAGCAGCAGCAACAGCAGCAGCAGCAGGGGGGTCCCAATGGCCAGCCCATGCAGCAATGGCAAGGTGGACCGAACGGTCAGATGCCCGGCGGCCCTCAGGGCGGCCCGCAACAGGGACCTGTCCACGGAACGCCCCAACAAAGGGCGATGCCCCCGCCTTCGGCACCCACAGCTGCTGCGAACAGCAACGCGAATCAGAGGAACACTACAGCATCCCCCCAGGTTTCCAACGCCGCGCCGCCTACGCCATCGCAAGCTAACAAGGCAGCCCCCAAAAAGAAGGATACCAAAGCTAAAGACAAGGTAAGCATACCCACTTTCCAGTTACCCTTGTCAACGAGGCCGCAATTTGCGCCCAGTTCCCAGAATAACCATTCTAAACAGCGGGCCGCCACGCAGAAGAAGTCCAACGCAAACCTGAATGCCGCCGCGGGTGCTACACCTGCGGCCGACGGAGGAAACGACGGAGAGGCTCCTACCCCAGCCACTCCCATGACGCCGATGGCCGCCTCACAGCAAAATTTTAACAAGCCCGGTCCTGCCGCAGGGGGTGCTCCACCCCAGCAGATGCCCAACGGTCAACCTCCCGCTGCTGCCCCTGCAGCGGCCCCTGTTGCTCCTCAGCAGCACAATGACCCCAACCAATTCATGGAGGGAGGCGGAATGGTAAGCGTTACACAGTCTTCAAGAGTAACCGCGTTGTCCCCGAATTCAGCAACTGACACCTGCACTCTCTTAGGATTTCAACTTGGACTTTGCCAACCCATTGGCCTCGGGCGACGTACTTAACGATTTCGACTTTGACTCTTTCCTGCACGATAACGTGGAGGACAACGGATTCGGCTTCGACGGCCCTGGCCTCAACTTCGAGGGCACCAACGAAATTGGCGCCGACTAGAAAACCCCAATTTGTTCTACATGTGGTTTGTAGAGCGGATGGGGCTGTATATCAGAGCACATTCGACCAGTCATCACAAATCTCATCATACCCTTTTTATTACTCTAGTCGTCTCATCAGCTTGTTAGCAACTCATGGTGTTGCGCTGTCATTGATATCCGGCGTTTCACTGGGTTCGTCTTTCTGGATTTTGTATTCTTGTTTCTTTTATCTCTTGTTTTTTGCATGACTTTTTTCCTGGCCGTCTTTTCCGTCTACATCATCTGCACGGATTTCGTATCGTTGGTACGGTACTCTGGATCATTGCGACTACTTGCAAGAGGCCTATTGCACTTATTGAGGGGAAAAATCAAGTCGGGGAAGGGAAGGGGAGGTTTAGTTCCCGGTGTCTCGGTCGCTTCTTGTTGGAACGGGTCTGATCTTGTAAGATCAGACTCAACATACACAAAACACTCCAGCACACATAAAAACAACATCTCTGGGCGATTGTGGACTTGGCTTGCTTTACTACGTATTATCACTTGAGATATGCAGGGAAGATCACACTGTCCTCTATTCTTTGTTTATCTCTCTCTTTTTTCTGGCTGGTCTTCCTTTGTTTATATTACGATCCTGGTCAACGTCGCCGAAATAATTCCAACCATTGTTCAACACGTTTATGTTTGTGTCTTGCCTAGTTGCCTTTGCTGTGTGCTTGCTATCAGCGTGCTTTTGTTGGTCTGAAAATACGCCGGCGGGGCTGCGCATTGCTCTTTTGAACAAGAACGCTTGCTACTTGGATTGTTTGCATGTGAAGGAGGGCAAAGACGAAAAAAGTTGGGTTGAAGAGTATTGGTTCCCGTCATATTACTGGTATTGCAGAGCAGGAAATTTTTGACCAGCAAAGCAAGCAAGTAAAAAAAAGACAATCTCGGTAGAGAAGAAAACAGACACATGACGAGCCTTTTGATCGACTCGCTAGTGAAAGTCCGGGGCCTTTGCTACTGTGTTATCTTGTGGTTTGAGATGCAACGGAGGCCGTGTTCGAACAGGAGTTGTTATTTTACCTTGTTGTCTGGGAGGGCTTAGTTGCAAATGTCTATAGTGCCTTGCAATCCACCCAATCATGGGATCAATAATAATAACAACAAAGTTACAATATGACAACAACTTGACATGAAAGTACTTCTATATTCGCTTTCTATGATTCTGTGCACCAACAGACAAGCACAAAGCTCAGGGTTATGTCCCAATCCGGCTCAAAAAAGTAAATCACGGACTACATCAATGCCTGTGTTACCCAATGTCCCCTGGTATCAACCGCAAATATTTTTTCTTTTATTACGAGCCACTCGCAGCAGCGGCAGCAGCAGCAGCAGCAGCCTTTGCAGCATCCTTGGCCGCAGCCTGCTCGTATATCTGCTGCCAAGCCTCCAGCCAGTGCTGGTGCTGCGGTGTTGGAAGCTTCCCGGGGTTCTTGAAGGACCGCGTCAGCAGCTCACGGAGTCGTGAGCGCAGCGTCTTGACCACCAAAACCGTCTTCCAGTCAGGTGCCGCGAAACGGGCTCGGTTGCCGTCCATAACAAAAACTCCCGAGTACATCTGTTCAAGGGTAGGTGTTAGCAATGATTCTAGCGTGTATTTCATATAACCTCGGTGGATGGTATGAGGAGGGACAAGTCTGGGGAGCTACATACGTCGCACCGCACGTCTCCACAAAGCAATGCGATGGCAAAGGGCTCTACGGCAGTTGTCTCATGTGCGTTAAGTGCCCTAACAACAGTAGAGACATATGTTAGCTCAGCCTTCCAACCAAATAAGTACGAGCATGTGATAAAACTCACGATTTCGTCGACTGCATCATGTGATAGTACGACATCCACCTAATCTCATTGTGTCCCCTGTTGACGCTGGACCGATGTAGACTAATATTCTGGTTGTTTCCGACGTTTCGCAGACCCTTCCCTCCGGCCACGTCGCGGACAAGGAGTTTGGGGTAAAAGCTCCAAGAGAGTACGGCCTGCGAAACGAGGTCATTTTCACTGTTGACATCGACCCTCTGCGGCATTTCAAAGAAGACTTGCTTGCGACGGCGATTACCGCCAGAGGCATATCGCAGTCGACTGAGGTTCTTGCGCTCGTCCTCGGTCATCGAAAGGAACTTGGAATCCACAAGGGATACCAACAGCTGACCTTTCAGATCCTCAATGTTGGCGAGAGTTTGCTGGCTAAGGAAATTCTTGCGGCAGAACTGGAATTCCTGGCTACTGTTTCCGGTGGCCGCAAGGCAGACCCGCTTCCACGAGAGGTAGGCATTGTAGACAGTCAAAATATCCGAGTCGCCCCGTCTGAAGCCCAAACGTACCGTATCAGCCTGTGACCGTTGACCGAACGGGGCAACAAATGGAGATTTGGACGAAAGTATGGCGGCAACAGTGATGGCCATGTCAAGACATTTAAAGATGGAGCCAAGAAGGATCAGCTTTCCAAGGAAAACATCCAGTGGAAGACGAGCAAGTTGGTTGCCAAGAGGAGTGAGATCCTCGCCCTGAGTCAAGGCTCGCACATCGATGAGAGCATCTATGGCTCTCCTGATGTTCTTGGCTGATGGAGGGTCCAAAGCTTTGCTCAAAGTCTCCTCGATGCCTCCAATCTTGCAAATCTTGACACGGATAGCAAGATCTTGCAGTGACAAGCGCAACATTTCAGGCGTTTGCTGATCTGCCATGATGGCATCGTGTCGATACTTGGTGAATATGTGGAAGCAGAGACCTTGCTGCACACGACCAGCACGACCCCGTCGCTGCTTGGCGTTTGCTCTCGAGATGAACGTGTCGATAAGTCTAGACATTTGTCGGCGCTCGTCGAAGCGCATCTCACGATGCTTGCCCGTGTCGATGACGCATGTAACATCCGGGATGGTGATACCCGTCTCGGCGATGTTGGTTGCGAGTACGATCTTGCGCATACCGTGTGGTGGCACCAGGAACGCAGCCTCTTGCTCCTCTGTGGCGATTGTAGAGTGTAGCGGGTAGACGAGCCAGTTCTGTTGGAAAGAGCGATCTCCTAGCAAAAGATCGTTGAGCGTGCGGATCTCAGCAATACCAGGCAGGAATACAAGAATAGCTTTGCTGTAGTCTTGGTAGTTTGGATCACTGGCGATCCTCGAGATAAGCTGGACAATAAGATCAAAATCGATCTTGTATTCGTCCATCTGAGCCAGAGTATTGCGTGTCCTTGTCGAATAGCCTTTAAGTGACTTGAGTAGCTCGGTTTTAGAAGATGATTCTGGCTCAACTTCAACATCTTCGTCGATTTCGACGAGCCGTTCCTGAGGTACTTTTTGATCAATGGTGTACCCAGTCAACTCGACTGCATCTTCCAAGAAGTTGACCTGTACAGGGAACGTGCGACCTGGCACGTTCAGAACAGGAGCACCATCCAAATAATTTGAGAAACGATCGGCATCAACAGTAGCCGACATGAGGACGACCTTGAGGTCTTTTCTCCGTGTCATTAGCTTCTTCAGCACAATCAACAGGAAATCACTATCGATGGAACGTTCATGGACTTCATCCAGAACCAGATGGGTGATGTCTCGCAAATCGTTGGAACCCTCAAGCATCCTCATGACGATACCTGTTGTGGCAAATACCAGCCGAGTCTCGCGGGAAGTATTGGCCTCGAGACGGATCGAGTAGCCAACAAGGGAGCGCGATGTGCCAAGATCATTCCGACCTTCTCCAAGCTCCTCGCTCACACGGCGAGCCAAGGAGATAGCTGAAATTCGTCGGGGTTCTGTGCAGTAGATTTTGCACGCTTTCCCCTGAGCAAGTTGATGTTCCAAAAGGAACGATGGCACCTGTGTACTCTTGCCGCAACCAGTCTCACCGCAGACAATGACAACTTGGTGCTGATCGACAGCGGACAACACCTGTTCGCGGAACGCCCACATTGGAAGTTGCATTCGTGACCGCAACATGTTCTGGTATCTCGGTGAATTGCTTTTATCGTACCATATTCTCTGGTAGTATTCTGGCCCAACCGCTGCTGCTTTATTGCGATCGTGATCTGAATTCTCTGCCGAATCCGTCGCGGCAGCTCTGGCACCACGTCCACGGAAGGCTCCCTGAATGATGACACCGTCTTCGAGCTCTTGATCCTGTTTCTTGCGGACTAGATCACGCAGTTCCTTGACAATTTCTCGGTCTGCTGCATCTGCTTTGCTCTTCTTGGCCTCTGCGAGTTCTGACCACAAGTCTCGCCAAACTGGTGGCAGCTTCATCGCGGCCTTTTCGTCTTTCGAGGAGGAGCCGCTGACGAGGAAAAATGCAAGGGTAGCGACGTACGCCTCTGACTGCCTGCTGTCCGGCGTTGCAATGCTTTTCATCTTGATAACGAACTGGTTGGGGTGCATCTCTACTTCAACTCCTTGTATATCGTGCAACTGGAAAGGCTCCTGGGGTTTGCTCCAAAGAACATGTACCAGGTGTTGGTGGGCGAAAGCTGTGGCTGGAATGGCCGTGTATGAGATTTTGACGCCAGGATCTCTGTAGGTGTAGCAGTGTTGTTAGTTAAAACCCTCAGTTCAGAGACAACGTGGGGGAATGAAACTCAAAGACAAACCTCCCGCGGCAAATCTCGTCTAGCGCTCTCGACGGACTTATGCCAGTCCATTTCCCAAAATCGTGAATAGTCAGCTTGACCCCATCAGTACCAGTCATGACGGTGCTGGATTTTCCAGTAGCGGGATCAACCTCGTTAGTAGGTAAGCTGTCGAACAAGCCTGTCAAGGCGTCTTCTTCATTGTCGTTTTCAGCAAGTATCTCTGCCGCCATCTTCTCGGCCTCTCGAGCAATCTCATCCTCGGCACTTTCCGCCACGAGAGGTTCCGGCTCTTTCTGAGAGGCAGCCAGTGCCTTGGCTTCTTCGTCCTTGATTTTCTTTGCTGCAGAGTACTCTCTTTCCAGGATGATCTTTTTCTCGCGCCACTGAGAGGTAGCCACGTCCTTTTCAAAAAGCACATCAAGCTCGATTTTCGCGAGCTTGGCTTGCAGTTTTGCAATCTCTAGTTCGTCACTGGAGCTCTGATCGGTTTCTACGGCCAACTTCTTCTGCTTCCCTTTCGGGGCATCCAGGAGTGGTCGCTGTAGCGCATACAACTTAGCCCTAGTGTCCAAGTACTGAGGAACCAGTTCGTCTGGCTCTATCTCCTCATCACATGTGACTGCGACCTTCCTGGGAGATGTCGCTCGAGATTTGCCATCTTGCTTGCGCTTCTTTTTGGTATCTGGCTCCAGAAGACGAGGAGTGGTTGCACCAGAGGGTAATGGGGTGTCAAATGGAGTATCTGAATTGTGCATTAGCAAGAGAAGATAGGTCTGAGGGGGAGAAGTTCATGGACAAATTTGGCACCACATCCCATACCTAACGGCTTGCCATTCATCTTGGCTGACTTTTCGTAATTTGGAAGCTCATCATTGTCGCACTCACGTGCGAACCAAGCCAAGGCCTCATCAAGACCCCAGATCGAGTCACCCTTGGGTGTCGATATGCTCGGAGCAATGTCAAGAATGTGTTGCAGAAGTGCCGGCACCTTATCCTTGGGGAAACCAGAACCTGACAGAGCCTCCTGGAGAGTCCACAGCTTGATAGTGAGATCTTCTTCAGAGGGCATCTTGCCGGAAGAAGTTTCGCTGGCCAGCCCAGACGCGGCATATCGGCTCTCTCCCTTGATGAGCTCGAGCAACTGCTCCATGAGCTCTGGGGGTAGCCATTTCCTGGTGTTGAGGGACTCTGCTTGCCCCCTGAGAAGGCGCTTGTCGGTCTCTAGCCTGTTGCGTTGGCGCTGGGCATCACGCCTCACCTTTGCGGCATGCTTTTCAACCAAGAGTTGCAGCTCAGATTCCTCAAGCTGCTTTTCAAACTCCTCGGGCGTCAATTCTTTTTTCTGCTGCTGCAGGCCGCCACCGTTTGGTGCCTGCGTGCCTGCGCTTGAATCTGCGCTACCGCCGGCCTGTGGGGCGGCATTTGGAGGGGCACTTCCAGGCTTGCTACCGTCTGCTGACGATTGGGCTTCAGCAGGGTCGATGACCCTCACCTGCGGCTTTGAGGCGATGGATGTAGTTGCGAAGCCTCTCTGGTTTCCCGCGGGCTTCTTTTTTTTCTTGTTGTTGCCACCAGCCATGACGGCTGTGAACCCGAGGAAAAGCTATAACCCAAAAAGTGAAGACAGATTGCTATACTGATGTAGAGATACAGCGACAGTTGAATAGATGTTTGAGGTTTTTGATACTTTTTCAGACTGGTTGGATGTTGGGGATTGGCTTGTGTCTTTTTCTATTCTTTTTCTGCAAGAACGTGGTGGTTGATAAATGGTGTTGTTGATCGTTTACTGCCCGAGAAAATTGATGATCAAGAATTCCCCCGTTGTCTTCTTGTCATACAAAGCGAGTTCCTCCACTGTAAGGCCCGGGCTCTTCTCCAGTCACTTGTGGGTCTGGCAAGAGTAACTTGGACGTTTTGGTTGGTTGACGAATCGGGAAGGAACAAAAGAAACAAAAATCGAATAATTACCGTTGACTTGCGTTGGGTACCTTGCCTTGCTTGCCTGCCTTGCCTCTAGCGGAAAATAAGAATAGTGATGTCGCTTATACGCCTGGGGTACCTGACGTGAACATTAGCACTTTAGCAGTCCAATATGTCAAACGCGGGGTTCATACCAGATCAACATACAATTTTTTTTTTGTAAAACTTTTTGAAAAATTGAGAACAAATTCTCACCCTAAACTAGGTAGGTAAACTCAAATTAGGTCAAACGGCAGCTAAACGTAATACGCGTACTTTTGGAACTTTGCCGACGTCGAGTAGTGAAGCGAGAGCTGTTTGCCCTCCTCTCATAGGTACCCCTGTCATTCTCGTCCTTCACTGTCTTGACCGCCCGGCAATAACCCCACCAAAAGAGCTCGTTTGAATGTTGGAAGGAAAGTTACGGTGCGGCGTTTGATGCAGGGTGGAGCTTTGGGCAAAAGTGACCGCACGCAATCATTCCTTTGCTGCAAGCCACAGCGACCCTCGATATATTGATTCCCGAAACAAAACCACCAAGGGTGTCTGTGTATTCGAAGCAGATACGTCATTCCGGCAGAAAACCCGCGAGGCGCTCGCGATGTCAGAGAGCCTCGAGGCATCAAAATGACAGCAGATGTGGTGAACGGAGACGCTCCGGGTCAAGTAGACCTCGTCGCCATAAAACAAGTCCTCCTGTCGTCCTCGACCAACGCGCGCACTTCACAGCTGCGCATCGTCGAAGACAAGATTTCCCAGAATGGTATGGCACTCGAAGGCCTTGGAAACAACTTACTGCACCTATAAAAGTCAAAGTCACTAATATGTTGCGCTACAGCTCTCGATCAAGCAAGTCTATCAAAGCTGCTGGGCGTTCTTTTCCTAACTCATTCTTCATACGCCGACCGACCTTCCCGCCGAGCCGTCCAGCGCTGCCTCGTCCTACTCGCTAAAGCCAAAGAAGAAAAGCTCCTTACCGCTCTCGTAGCCGCCATCAAAAAGGAGAGCCAGAAGCCAACGATCGCGCCTGCCAATGCCTTTGTCCTGCTAGAATGGTCCAGCCTACTCATCGAACACCTAGGGGAAACTGAGCTGTGGGAGAAGCTCGGAAAAGAATTGGTATTGGCTACCTCGGACTGCCTGGAAAAGTGCTTGCAGCCGCAATGCAGGACCAATCTAGGGAGCTCGGCTAAAGTGGTAACTCGCCGTGCATTCCGGAAACTCTTATCCATTGAGCAGACACGGGAGAAGTCAATCACGGATGCGGTGCAGTTGTTGGCGACCAAGGGCGCGGCGTCAACGGCCAAATATTCCCCAACTTTGGGAGTCATCGCAGGCGTATGTGCACGGAAGGACTATGCCACGCCGATACTGGAGAAACTGAAGCCCCAGTTCTTTGGCTTCTACACCAGGGAGATTATCGGGTCAAAGACGCAAGTGCCCAGTCACTTTGCTGAGGGCCTTTATGATTTCTTTCACTCGTTTGTCACGATCGAGGATTTAGGCAAGGAGGTCACACCAGCCTTGGAAAAGGGGCTGCTCCGCGCACCTGAGATTGTACTGAACGACCTTGTTACACCTCTCGTTGATGCGCTACCAAGCGACTACGACCTTTCAACTGTACTGAGCAAGAACCTGCTCAAGCCTTTGCTGGCAAACGCCAAATCTACCAATGCTACCATCCGCAGTGGCGCACTCACAGCTTTCAGAAAGGTCGTGACGCGCTCTGCTGATGCTGAAACCCTGGAAAAAGCCACCGACGAAATCATAACTCCGTTGAAAGGAGGCAAGATTGCTTCGGCTGATCAGAGAGCAATTCATGCCGAGATGCTGACTGCTCTTGCCACGAACGAGGCTAATGCAACCAAGATCTGCGGTGCTGTGCCGGCTGTCGCCGGGAAGGAGGGTAACGAACCGGCTTTGGTAGCAGAGACAAAAGCTCTTCTATGCTCAGTCAAAACTCTGCTTAATTTGGGGGTTGAAGTTCCCGCCGCAGCTCTTGATGGATACAAGAAGGGTCTTGCTGACAAAAAGCCTGGATCCAGGAAGATTTGGGTCCTGTCGGCAGGAGACCTACTTTTGCACAGCTGCAGTCTTCCTGATTCAAAGGTAGCCCCAAAAGTCCAAGAAGTCATTCTTCCAGCCTTGTTCGAGACCTACAACGAGGCTGTAGCGAATCCATTGGCTGCGTCGCAGAGCGGGCTTATTGTAGGCGCCTATGTGACTTGCACTGTTGCTCCATCTATATTTCAAACGAACAAGGCTGCTCCCATCGAGTCACTTCTGAAAAAGTTTTCCGTGTCGAAGCAATGCCTTGTCTGGGAGCCCAAGCCATCGTTTCTCCTGAACCCCAAACTCTTCAGCAAACTGTCAACTGATGAGGATTTTGAATGGTTCTATCGTGCTTTGGCTTCAGTGGTTGCAGAGCTTCCTGAGGATGGGGATTCGGATGTTTCGATCGCCTGGGCGCAAGCCCTTATATACCTAATTTCTTCGCCCGCAACCGGACCACAAGTTCGCGCTGATCTTTGCAAGCGTCTGTCGGAGCTGTACCTCAGCAACCCCGAGAGAATCTCGACTGCGGTCGTTGGTGGCATGTGGTCTTGGCTAGAGTCGGTCGAGGAGGGCGAAAAAGACAGTGCTGCGGCTCTTGCAAAGGCAGAAAACAAGCACTTAAATCTCATACTGAGGGCTATTTGCCCGTCGGCTCAAGAATTGCCGTCAAAATTCACCGAAGAAGCCGGGAAAGAGATCCTAGAAGCACAACTGTGTTCACTGCTCGTCCTTGCCCGGTCTGACATTGTCCCCCGCTCAAGCTGGATTGATCTTTGCTTGAGGTCTGGGTTAGACCCTGGCCAACTTGCAACTAAGCATGAGAAGACGTTGCTTCAAGAGGTTGCTCTTCGAAGCAGCTTTGATCAGAAGGTAAAAATCCATGTTTATCTTGCCCTTTCTTTTTACTATACTAACGTTATTCTGTTCAGTCTGATGCCATTCGAACTGCCTCATATAAAGCTGCAGTTGAGCTTGTTTTCGTTGCTCCTGAAGTCATGACTCCCCGAATCATCCAGCTGATACAGCATGATCTTGACACCTCGGAACTGGAAGACATTGGCCCCCTTGAAGCTGCCATTTTTAGGACACCAGAGGGTACCACATTCGTTGACGTACTAGCCAAGAAGGGTACCACTGTGTCAACCAAGGGCAAGGACGCTGACACTCTAAAGTGGGAAGCGGAACTTAGAGCTCAGCTTGCAGAGAAGAAGGGTCAACCAAAGAAGCTGTCGGCCGACGAAAAGGCCAAGGTCGATGCCCAGCTGAAAAAGGAGTCGGCTATCCGTGAAAGAGTTCGCGGGGTTGCTGCCAAGGTCATGCGAGGTGTCGGTGTTATCAAAAGTCTTGCGACTGGTCCTCCTACCGATGCGACGTTATGGATGGGCCCGGCCGTCAACGCGCTTCTGGATGCTGTCGATGCGGGAGCATGCCTCATTACAGGAGATGCGGCCCCGACAGCATATCTGGCATGCGCAGATCGTGTTTCTAGTCGCTTGGGTTCATTCCGCCAGTTCATAGGCGTAGCTACGCTGAGAGCCCATGGAGTCGAACTCCTTCCTGAAAACCTCAAGGCTGAGCCATTCGAGGACCTTGTCACGAGAGTCATGTACCGGCTGCGTTTTGCTGGAGAGCAGCGCCCATTTGATGTTGTGTCTGTCAACTACATGCTCCCTCTGGCACTCCTCATTTTGAACAAGGGTGGTTTCGGCGTCACAGCCGAGGACAAGGACACTCATCTTGTCTTGGCAACAGAGCTCTTGTCCTTCCACACAGATACGGCTTCATCCGAGGCGCTTCCCAGAGCGCAAATGCTTGAGACACTGATTTCATCAATGCAGGTGTATAACCAGCACTACAAGATCATCAGGGACTGCTTCTCTGACATGGTCCGCTGCGTGGCACCAAACATCAGCGATAAGGAAATTGGTGTAGTCGCCCGTGGTGCCATAGTGCCACAAACTAGTGTGCGCACGACTGTTCTGCAATCTATCAGTGCAGATGTCGACATGAGTGAGCTCGAGTTCTCCGAGGAGATCTGGATCGCATACCATGAGGACAGCGAGGAGAATGTTGAGTTAGCCAGGGAAATTTGGGAGGAAAGCGGTTTCCAGACGTCAAAGGATGTTCCTGTCAAAATGCTCCCATACCTGGAGAGCAAAGATGGTCAGCTGCGCAAAGCTGCCTCTAGGGCTCTGGCTGAGGCTTGCAGTAACCATCCCGAGACTGTCAACCTCATCCTTGAGAAGCTCCGATTGGCCTATGTCGAATTTGCCAAGCCCCGTGTGCCTGAGCTGGATGAGTTTGGTATGCCGAAGAAGATGGACTTGTCCGATCCATGGGAGGCCAGGCATGGTATTGCGTCCTCTTTCAAAGAACTCGCACCTTACCTCAAGAGGGAGCACTTGGATTCTTTCTTTGCTTTCCTCATTGAACAAGGCCCTCTTGGAGACCAAAATGGATCTGTCCGTGCAGAGATGCTTGAGGCTGCCAACAAGGCTATCGAGATCCATGGTAAGGGAATGGTCGACAAGCTGATGAAGACCTTTGAGACCACTCTTGAGGCACCAGACAAGGGCTCAGCTGCGGCTGACAGAGTCAACGAGGCCGTCATTATCATGTACGGTGCCCTCGCTCGCCATCTCAAGGCCGGGGATGCAAAGATCCCTGTGGTTATTGAACGACTGATCGCTACTTTGAGCACACCCTCCGAAGCGGTTCAGTATGCCATCGCCGAATGCTTGCCGCCACTTGTGAAGGCATGCGGCAACAAGTCATCCAAGTACTTTGACGAGATCATGGAGACACTGCTCACGTCCAAGAAGTATGCCGTCCAACGAGGTGCTGCATACGGCCTGGCAGGTTTGGTGTTTGGTAGGGGCATTGCCTCGTTGCGTGAGTTCAGGATCATGTCAAATCTCCACAGTGCGCTGGAGAACAAGAAAGAAGCAAACCAGAGGGAATCTGCTCTGCTTGCGTACGAGCTGCTGGCTACCATCCTGGGTCGGTTGTTCGAGCCTTACGTGATCCAGATTGTCCCGCAGTTGTTGGCCGGTTTTGGAGACTCAAATGCAAACGTCCGTGATGCTGCTTTGGCTTCGGCCAAGGCCTGCTTTGCCAGGTTGAGCTCCTATGGTGTCAAGCAGATTCTACCTACGCTGCTCAGGGGTCTAGACGATGATCAGTGGCGTAGTAAGAAGGGTGCATGTGATCTGCTGGGTGCAATGGCTTACCTAGACCCGCAACAGCTTGCACTGAGCCTACCAGAGATCATCCCGCCGCTCACGGCTGTGCTCAACGACAGTCACAAGGAGGTACGGTCTGGTGCTAACAAGAGTTTGAAGCGCTTCGGTGAGGTCATTAGCAACCCCGAAGTTAAGGGACTGGTGGACATTCTGCTCAAGGCCCTCAGCGACCCAACAAAATACACCGACGAGGCACTCGACTCGCTTATCAAGGTCCAATTCGTCCATTACCTGGACGCCCCGTCACTTGCACTCGTCAGTCGTATCTTGCAGCGTGGTCTCGCGGACCGCTCCAACACCAAGCGCAAAGCATCGCAGGTCATTGGCAGTCTTGCTCATCTTACTGAAAGGAAAGACCTGGTCTCGCATCTGCCTGTTCTCGTCGCAGGTCTCAAGATCGCCGTGGTTGATCCTGTACCAACCACTCGTGCTACTGCGTCAAGAGCTCTGGGTTCACTCATGGAGAAGCTCGGAGAAGAGGCTCTGCCCGATCTCATTCCCGGACTTATGCAGACCCTCAAGTCGGACACGGGAGCAGGCGACCGTCTTGGTTCCGCCCAAGCCCTCAGCGAGGTTCTTGCTGGTCTGGGTACCACACGCCTGGAGGAGACGCTCCCCACAATCCTGCAGAACGTCGAGTCTTCCAAGCCTGCGGTTCGCGAGGGCTTCATGTCTCTTTTCATCTTCTTGCCCGTATGCTTCGGCAACAGCTTTGCCAACTACCTTGGCAGGATCATTCCTCCTATTTTGTCTGGTCTTGCAGATGATATCGAGGCTATCCGTGAGACTGCACTCAAGGCCGGTAGACTTCTCGTCAAGAACTTTGCCGTCCGTGCCGTCGACTTGCTACTTCCCGAGCTGGAGCGTGGTCTCGCAGACGACAGCTACCGTATTCGTCTCAGCTCCGTGGAGCTCGTTGGAGACCTGTTGTTCAACCTTACTGGAATTTCTGGCAAGACTGAAGATGGCGACGAGGATGAGGAAGAAAAGGTCAAGGAGGCCGGTAACTCGCTCCGTGAAGCGCTTGGTGATGAAAAGCGAAACAAGATTCTGTCGGCACTTTACATCTGCAGGTGCGATACTGCGACCTCAGTCCGTGCCGCAGCCGTCGCTGTCTGGAAGGCACTGGTATCGAGTCCCAAGACTCTCAAGGAGCTGGTTCCTACTCTTACACAGCTTATTATCCGTCGCTTGGGCAGCACCAATATGGAGCACAAGGTAATTGCCAGCAATGCCCTCGGAGAGCTTATCCGAAAGGCAGGCGACAACGTCCTCTCAAGCCTGTTGCCTACTCTCGAGGAAGGCCTTCAGACGTCGACAGATGTCGATGCCAGGCAGGGTATCTGCTTGGCTCTCAAGGAACTCATCTCGTCGGCTTCTGAAGAGGCACTTGAAGAGCACGAGAAGATTCTCATCTCGGTCGTCAGGACAGCACTCACTGACTCGGACACTGAGGTCCGTGAAGCTGCCGCCGAGGCATTCGACTCCTTGCAGCAGATCCTTGGAAAGCGTGCGGTCGACCAGGTCTTGCCATTCTTGCTCAACCTGCTTCGTTCCGAGGACGAGGCCGAGAACGCCTTGTCTGCTTTGTTGACACTGTTGACAGAGACAACCCGGTCCAACATCATTCTCCCCAACCTGATTCCCACTCTCATTGCGCCCCCTATCTCAGCATTCAACGCCAAGGCACTTGCCTCCTTGTCCCGTGTCGCCGGTGCGGCTATGAACCGTCGCCTGCCCAACATTGTCAACTCACTCATGGACAACTTGGTTAACTGCAAGGATGACTCTCTGCGCGAGGAGCTGGATGCCTCATTCCACACTGTTATTTCTTCGATCGATGAGTACGATGGACTGAACACAGTCATGAACGTGCTCCTACAGCTTACCAAACATGAGGACCACCGTAAACGTGCGGCGACTGGCAAACAGTTGGCCAAGTTTTTTGCGGCAACAGATGTCGACTACTCTCGTTACAACCAAGACATCATTCGTTCGCTGCTCATTTCGTTTGATGACTCGGACATTGAAGTCGTCAAGTCTGCTTGGAGTGCACTCAGCGAATTTACCAAGAAACTTAGGAAGGAGGAGATGGAAGCATTGGTTGTGTCAACCAGACAGACGTTGCTCCAGGTTGGTGTCGCTGGCAACAACCTCAAGGGCTTTGAGCTTCCCAAGGGTGTCAGCGCCATTCTACCCATCTTCTTGCAAGGTCTGATGAACGGAACGCCAGACCAAAAGATACAATCGGCACTTGCCATCTCCGATCTTGTGGCCAGGACAAGCGAGGCCTCCCTCAAGCCATTTGTCGTCCAAATCACTGGTCCGCTTATTCGTGTCGTTTCGGAGCGTTCAACCGAGGTCAAGTCTGCCATTCTTCTGACTCTCAACAACCTCCTCGAGAAGATGCCCACAGCATTGAAGCCATTCCTGCCGCAGCTGCAGCGTACATTTGCCAAGTCGCTCGCTGACACGACATCAGAACAACTACGATCACGCGCAGCCAAGGCACTCGGCACACTGATCAAATACACGCCGCGTGTTGACCCTCTCATTGCTGAGCTAGTGACTGGCTCCAAGACGACGGATCCAGGTGTCCGTACCGCAATGCTCAAGGCGCTGTTCGAGGTTATTAGCAAGGCCGGTGCCAATATGGGCGAGCCGTCTCGTGCTGCCGTGTTGGGTCTCATTGACATGGAAACAGATGAAAAGGACGATGCCATGACCGTCACCAACGCCAAACTCCTGGGTGCTCTGGTCAAGAACGTATCAG
Source organism: Pyricularia sp. CBS 133598 (assembly GCA_004337975.1). NCBI lineage: Eukaryota > Fungi > Ascomycota > Sordariomycetes > Magnaporthales > Pyriculariaceae > Pyricularia > Pyricularia sp. CBS 133598. The sequence continues at coordinate 1,312,226 of RRCJ01000010.1, forward strand.
GAGACGCTGCGCACAACCTGATCAAGTCAAGAGTTTTGACGCCCACACCCACCACCTCGAGTGTGTTGGGCCTGAACGCTGTACTGTTGGACGCACCGGCTGCTATCATGGAGGGGCCGTTTGCAGAGGAGCTTCCTGAGCTTTTGATACAGGGCATTTCGAGCAAGATTGTACGTCTGCGCGGTTTGATGATTCAACCACTCCCTACCTCCCTGTTTGATTAATATCTTTCAAAAGCACAACTACTAACCCATCATTTTGTTTTGCAGGCCATGATCGCAGACAACTCGATTCTCGCGGCGGGCAAGTATCTCTTGAACGAGCAGTCCAAGCCGTTTGAGTACACCAAGGCAGTATTCGAGGCTCTGGCAAACACCATTGGACCGGGCAACCCGACCGATTCGCGAAGACTCTCGCTCGTCGTGGTGCGGACCGTGTCTCGTGTCAATATGGATCTGGCACGACCGCACCTGCCACAGCTTGCCGGGCCCGTGTTCGCTTCCGTCCGCGACCCGGTCATCCCGGTCAAGCTGGCAGCCGAGGCGGCCTTTGTGTCGCTCTTCAACGTCGCCGACGAGGAGAGCAAGGTCTTTGATAAGTTCATAGCTAGCCCCGCGGGCGAGAGCCTGCCACCCAACGCTAAGCGCAGCATGCAGGACTACTTTAAGCGTGTCGCGCTCCGGCTTGGTGCGCAGGTCCGGGAGAGGAGGGAGGCCGAGGGAGGCACCGGTGGCCTTGGCCTATCCAACGATGAGGTCGAGGATGAGAAGGAAATTTGGAGCGTGGGGAGGATTGACAGCGGGGAGGATGTGTTTGGGAAAGATTGAGTTCATCTTGACGATTTGATACGTGTGGGTCAGGGGTTGTGAAGCGCGGAAAGGATTGATTTAAGAGACTCATTTTTTTTTTTGCTTTACTGTTTTTGACAGCCACCACTTGTGTTCCGTGTTGAGGGTATGAATGCCGGCATATAGCATAGCATAGCGGCGAGTGGGTTTGAAGAGGGGTGGGTGAAACAAAAGTCGTTTGTTTTTATGTTTACTTGATGGGCTGGGCAAGACTAGGCGATGTGTAAAATTGTTGTGGCCGGGTCCGTTTTCGTCATTATGTCCAGCTTCTCTCATGGGTTGCTTCCTGTCAAGCTGTGTGGCTTGGTGGATCATCTAAGCTGGGTACATGAAAAAGGGGCTGGGAAAAAGTTGAAGAGATAGTTCTCGACACCAGCTTTGCTGTATATTCATCATCTATATACCGAAAATATGATTCAAGAGTTATGTACTATGTATACCGAGAAGTGTTTGTGCTTTTTTTTTCTTTCTGTTGCTGTTTTCCACAAACCAAACAAGTCCCTAATGTGAACTGTTATCACCATCATAGAGATCCAGACCCGCAAAAAAGAACAGGGCGGATAAAACATGCGCTGGGGCATCGCGTTTCCAAATAATAATAAAAAAACAAAAGGTCATGCAGTCGTCAAGGGGTTGAACATGGCAGCTTTTTTCTTTGCAGTTCCGATAACCACGGCGGCGGTTTTGCAGCTGGCTTGCTCTAGTTTTTTTTGGTTTTCGAGTTCCGGAGAGGAGCCTAAGAGGTGTAGACGGCAATGTATTGAATTTCCATCATGCTGCCGTAACCATCGAGAGTGGCGTCGTTGGGTGCTCCGGGCCCTGGTGTGGAGAAAGAAGAGGTTAGTATATAAAACATCTATGAAACAATTCACAACAACTGAAAAGGGGGAGAAAAAAAAGAGAAGAAAGAAACTCACAGTTTCCACCGACGGCAACGTTCAAGAGCACATACATCGGGCTGTGAGCCAGCGTGCCCCAGGTGCCCTGATCACCGATCATGTCGCCGGTGAGCCTGTGGAACTCGGCGCCGTCCTTTGTCCAGGTGATGGACTGGCGGGTCCAGTCGTCGTCGGAGCGGTCGATCTTGACGTTCCAGGTGTGCCAGCCGTCGTCCGACATGGACGTGGTGCCCTGGCGGCCCAGGGGCTCCTGGCAGCGGCCGCCCGGGTACACGTCGCAGTGGACGGTGGCGTAGGCGGTCGGGGCGCCGCTGACCTGCTCCATGATGTCGATCTCGCCGCACTGCGGCCACCCGGTGCCGTGGCGGAGCGCGTCGCCCAGCATCCAGAACGCGGGCCAGATCCCCTGCTTGCTGCCCTGCAGGTTCCACCCGAGCCGGATGCTGCCCTCGACCTCCATGACGCCGCCGGGAGGGGCGGTCCAGGCGTCGCGGGACTCGATGCGGCCCGACGTCCAGGACCCGTCGGCGTGGCGGCGCGGCACGATCTGGAAGGAGCCGCCGCCCGAGATCTGCATGTTGTCGTTGGATGTGGTGTACACCTGGTGCTCGTTGTTGGAGTTGATGTTGAGCGCGATCTGCCAGGTGTCCTCGTTGACCGAGGCGCCGGCCGGGCCCGAGAAGGTCTCCTCGAAGACGAGCTTGAGGCCGTCTTTGTTGGGGGCGCGGATGGCGGCCGCGAGGGCTGGGAGGAGGGCGAGGATGGTGGATGTTTGGAAGAGCATGATGGGCGGGGATTGGGTGGTTGTCTTGTCGGTAGTGATGTGATCTTGGTATCTGATATGTTTCGGCAAGAGACGACGTGGCTCTTGTACTGTGTTTCCTCTTGATGTCTTTCTCTTTCCCGGCTGTCACGAATAGAATGGCTTATAAAAAAAAAGGCTTCACAAAGAATATGTTTGCACAAAAGGGGCAAGCAAGATGAAGCAATGCGGAAATGTATGCAAACGGGATTTGATAACCCCAAGAATGCTGCCGTCAGAAGGGAGTGGGTTCTCGACGGGATGAAACGAAAGGTTGCAAGGTAAAAGGGAGACCTTTGGCTCAAGTGGGATGTTAAGTTATACAGGGAACTCGAGGAGAATATAAACCGTCAAGAGTATACGTATCGGGTCCTGCGACAAAAAAAACTAAAAAGGAGCGTCAAGCCGACCTGGCGAAGAGGAAAAAAAAGGAAGGCTGTTGAGAAAGAGAACCGGGAAGTCGGACTAAAAGAGAGTGTGAAGCCGTGCCGTGGGGGGTGGGAGGGAGGAAAAAAGAAAAAGAAGAGACATTGAGCACGGAATAGGCCATGGCGAAGATACTATATAAGACGTGCAGTGAAGGTGAGCCGGCAGTTGTGGGGGAGGCTTTCTCCCCAGCAAGCCATCAGAGAACGGTAGGCCCAGCCCTGCGCCCAGACTCAACTAGTGCCAGGGCCGGGATCGAATATCCATGCGCCACTCGCCAACAGATAAAGTGCCCAGGAAATGCAACATCGCCAAGGTCGCCTATCAGAAGGCATTGCGGGCGGAGAAAGGCAGATGGGAAGGGAATGTGGGAATGGTAAGAACGGGGCGTGGGGCGTATAGCTACTACAAGACTGTATTTAATGCTCCGAACAGGGGGGAAATCAGAAGCAGCACTGGGCAGCAAGTGCGGAAAAGTACTTGCCAAGCCGGTATGGTAATGCAGGTATTTGATGTACCGGTAAATTACCCACTGTATATCTATACCAGGAACGTTGAGTACAGTAATTACTGAAAAAAAAGAAAAAAAAGCCGCAGCCAGACGGGGAGCTTATCCCTTCTCTTGGTTGTAGGCAGTGCTTCCAGAAGCGAGTTTTGTGGATAGACCTGGGCGAAACGGCCCCCTTACTACGGAAGCGGGTTGCTTGGCCGCGCATTCAATTCCAGTACGGCAGTTGGACCGAGTCGTTAGAGAGCTATGATAGATCTACACCAGTTTGCCAAGTTGTGCAGTGGAGGTTTGCATTGCTGTGTATGGCTGGGCAGACCTTGTCAAGATTGTATTTGGGTCAGTCGGTTGGGTTGGAGGTGACCAAGACAAAAAAGCGCATCTTGCTTGTATTAATTACATGAAAAACTGTCCAAGTGTGCGCTGTCAAGGACATAGTAGTTTTTTTAGGAATTTGTGCCCAGCCATCAGACGAACCGATGCCATCCTGAATCAAAAAAGACCCATGCGAAAATACGTGGCCGACAGAGTGTGGGTGGATGGATGCAGGGACAGGCGGATGGAACATTGGATGAAAGCAATCAGTTTGGCAGTGGATGAAGTTTGGTTTGGTTCGGAGAAATTGAAGGAGATGCTGAAGACTCTTGGCGAGCGTCACTTGAGGCGCTGCCGCCCAAAGGAATCAGGAACCAAAAGCGGCTCTTTCTGCCGGTACAGTATTAAGGTACAGTAGGTGCCTCGCCTAAATTCCATGGATACCATGCAATCCAACTGCATAGAAGCAAAAGAATTGAGCAAAAGAAAAAAAAAGAAAAAAAAAGGGAGGGTGGAGGTGGAGGTGGGGTGGATTAACAAAAAAGAGACAACACCAGCAAAGACCAGCTACAGCACAGCACAGCACAGCTTAAACACCTTTTGCCACCAAGCCACATCAAGGGTCTCACCCAGCTGGCGATTGACAGCAACCCCTGTAAGCCCTACTGACTTGCTGGGAACAGTGGGGATTGGATCTCTAACAGAAGAATAGGAGTCGTTCGTGCGGCCAAGTCCGGCTTGACCTTGATACATGAAACAGGCACGCACTGCCTACCGCGATTGCATGAATCCCGGCTCCATTTATTTTGACAGATTACAAGGGGGGTTGGGAGACCAATGACGGAATCATGGGATGACTTTGGTGTTCCATGGTTGAATCTTTTACGGGCGACCGCATGCCACTGTACTTTTTGTGCTGTTTTCTTTTTTCTTCGAGGCGACGAGTACTTCGTAAGATACCGTTGACAAGACTTTTTTTTCGAAAAAATTAAAGGCTTGGGAGATCTTTCTTATTCGACCAGCCTGTGCGTACGCCATCTAAATGAGGTACATAAACTCCACTGCCTCGACTTTTTGTCCGGGTGGCACGGCACGTCCGATTCAAATCCTAACTGGACGGCTTCAGGCCAAGCAGCCATTCCCAAGGTACAGTTCCTATAGAACCGGTCAGAGATTGGTCCATGACTGCAATTGGAAGATAACAAAAGCATTCTTTCGCTCTTCCGTCATCGATATCAGCCTGCATTCACACCGACTCTTTGATCCGGCTGGACCTATATAGTACCTAATTATGCGCTGTCTGTTGTCTACCAGGGAATGGTCATGATGAGAAATCATAGCCGACCAAACAGAATCATACACATTTTTTTTCTCCCAAGATTTAAAGAAGAAGAAAAAAGAGAAGGTCGTGAGCTAGTCTGAGCGTTGTAAAGATCGACAGGGGCACCGTTCTAGGCAAAGGTGCCCATCAAGCCTATCCAGATTTAGGTATTGCATTTACTGCACTTGCAAGACCCGCTATGAGATCGTTGTAAACTCCGCCACTGGCGTAGTAACGTCGTCAAAAGGCCTAGAACCAGACGAGATCTAGCACAGCATCAGATTTATGGTTAGTCCGGCTTTGTGTAGTCTAGCTCTGTTCTAGTTCAAATCCAGTATCCCAAAATCCCAAATAGGCTTACATCGTACTTTGCAAATGCAGGTACAGAGGTACACTGACCTTGGTTACCCTTGGCGCGAATGAAAAGACGACGTTCGGAGTGCAGATGCGCCAAGACATGTCGAAGAAATTTGGGACGAGCGTCGATTGAACTTCTCCGCGTTCAGTACTTGGACAGAAAAGAAAAGGGGGGAAAGAGTTCGAAGGTCTGTTCGTATGGGCACAATACCAAGCGCTCGCCTAGCTTGGCTGTCGTGTAACCAAGATGGCGTTGGTACCTGATGTGCACGGAAGCCGAGTGAAGAGAGGAATAGAGAAGACATCCTGCCAAATTTACATTTGACTTGGCCGAAGTGGTCACAGGGACTGCTAATTATATGTCCGAATGCATCCTCCGGATCCCCATTCCTTAGGGTTTTGCTGATCATATTGAGTCGGGGGTGATTCTGTTGACTGACGAGTTGGTTTGGACATCATATGCCGGATAAATTTAGCAGTCTCTTTTGTGATGAAACTAGAAAGTTTGGGCAATATTATAAGTAATAGTAATACCACAACAATGTTGAACCAGACGCATTTAAGCATATCCCTTAACCATCCCAAGTATAACCAGCAAACCCAATAATCCCAGAACTAAAGGCAGATGAACATTTTCCCAACCAGCAATGTAATACAAACCTAACATTAAAGCCACAGAGCAACCACTCCCAAAGCCGGTGTAAGTAATCCAGTGTATGCAATCCAGTATAATTAATGCAGTGCAAAGTAATACAAAAGAGAAAAAAAAACTTCATGTATCATAATTCGTGCAATCGTTCGAGCATCACATCCCACCAAACATAATACCGACCCTGGCATCTCCAAAAAGAGTCAGCAAAGTAAGCAACATACCAAAGCTTGGAATCCAAATCCACACACAAGCCAAAGAGTTACCATTTGCCAGACCCAGAGTCGGAAATAAGCTCCCAGCCTTATTCACGGGGCAAAGCAGCGGCGACTCTGTCGGAGTAACCCCGGGGCTATGAGGTGCCTTGGGGTTGAGGAGGGAGCAGATGTGACCTCATCCTAGCTCTACTGGCCGCCGGGCTTGTTGTTGGAGAACATTAGAAGGGCCGGAGGAAGAGCGACAGGAGCCCAGAAATGGTAATCCAGTGGGACCACCAAAGGAACCACTGGAACGGCCGAGAAAAGCGCCACAGGACGAAACAGAGGAGTTGCTGCCCAGGGAGCCGCAACCGAAGGGAATTTCACTGACCCAACTGGGAGGCCATCCTTGCGAGGTCGACCGCGCGGCCGGCCGCTCGAGACATTGGGGATGGAGCCAACTGGTTTGCCGTCGCGTCGAGGGCGGCCGACGGGGCGCTTGTCCTGGCTGTGAGTGGTCGCCATTGTGGAAATTCCGGAGGGTGTATGCCCAGAGTACACGATAGCCAATGACTGACGAGGCCCAAAGAAACAAAGAGATAAAGGACTGTAAGATACGGTCTAGTAAAGATAGGAGTAATAGTCAGTGGGCATATAGGAGACGCCTGGTAGATATATCTGGACAGGAGCTGTAAGTCCAACTCTGCTTCTTTTTCTGTATTCCAGTCATAAGGAAGCTGGGAAACTTGGTCTGCGCAAATGGAATCTAAGAGGGATAGGACTACATGGGTCCCAAAAATTGCGAGGGAGGGAGCGACCATTTTAACCCAACAAAACAATAAAGAAAGCTTAGAAGAAAATGCGTTTTCTTTCTTCTTATTCTTTTAAGAGCAACTAGTTGGATGCAGGCGGAAGTCTGGCAGGGCATAATGAAGAACATACAGTCAAGTTCATTGCGGCAAAGAACTGTAATGTTAAATCAGTAGTTGTCAAGGGGCTGGTGACCAGACGCTCCATACAAAGTCGATGCCGCAAAAGGGGAACCTCGCATATTAGTACATATGCACGGCACCCAGTGAGTATATACCAACCTGCGTATTGTATATCCTGGACCCTGTCTAGCTCCTTAATCAAGCAAGTGGTTAGAGCTTACCTTTCATATCGGGAAGCTTAAAAAGATGTCACGTCTGCAGGGTGAAGAATTCCAGGAGTGTTGTATCGTGGTTTCCAAAACAACGAGAGAAAGTCTAATCAGCTCACGCAAACTTGCACGTCAGACTCCCTGCTCAAATCAGCGGCTGACCTAGCTGCTTGATTTGGTACCTATGTAGGTGGTAGGTACCTAGACTTAGGAGAAAGATTTAGCCACTGCCGCACCTAATACACAATGCATAGAGCGTACACCGTGCCGAACTCTGAGATGGTGTGATATTCCATAAACCCTCTCCAGGATACAGTATCGGTACGTTCACTGCTTGCAACAAGCCTGCATATGGGACTGTTCGGGAATGGAAACTCCAAAACAAGTACTGCTGCCCGAAAAGTTGGCACATGTTCCATGTCATACCACCGCCTACTTCTGATCTCGACCTGAAGACTATAAAGCGAGGTGGCTGCCCCAGTAATCCAGCTGGAGGCCTCCCGCTAACACCGCACTGTTATATAACTTAGAAACCGATAAACGCATCAATGTCACTGTGGGTTTAGTCGTCCTCCCTTGACGTGAATTTGATCGGATCTAGTGAGTTGCAGATTGGCCTGAAAGTCCTCTCAATGCCACGCACATGGTCATTACATCAAAGCGAAGTGCGGGTAATCATCTGAAAGTCTAGAGAGGACTGGCAAGTAGAGCATAACAAGTCAGGCAATCAAGAAGCAGGCATGATTAAGGTCGTCTATTGTCGTTTCTTGCAATGCTGCAGATATGTCGATAATCTCTTCCCCGAGGTCCATCACCTCGTCCTGGGATACATGATATTATACAGTCGATGGTAGTATGTGGTTTTTGTCGATGATGGTACAGCGCTTCCACAGAACGCGCAAACTTCCTATCTCCTCCGTCTTGGTTCCCTGATCTCCGCCTCGCCTATAGACCGCACAAAGCGTTACGGTTTATTGGATTTACCATTGCCTACAGAGTGGGTTAGCTCCAACGCTTTCGGGTTGTTTGAGAAAAGATATGCTTCAAGTTCGCGGGTCAGACGTACGGGTCAAAGTACTCGCCGAACGAGCTGGCCAAGAAGGCAACGCCGACCTAGAAGCGGGTTAGCATCCATCCAAAAGACTTGAAGACAAACGTGATCGGCAATTTGACTCGACTCATGTGTACTGGTCACTGAATCAATACATACACCAAAGGCAGCGACGCTGCGCACAACAGAAGCGTACTCGGGCGCGGTGATGAAGTCGTATGTCGCGCCAACAACACCACGGGGCTGGGCGGGCCTCGAGCGGCCGCCAGCGGGCTGAACACGGACAACCTTGGGGGGCATTTTGACTGGTGGTTGTTTATAAATCTGGAAAGGAGCTCGTTCGGCCTGCGGTGGTAGCGGTCGTGATGGTTGAGATGGGCTTGATTAAGGAGGTAGGTAGTTGGTAATGCAGTGGATGATTGTGATGCGCTTCGCAAAATTCCATCACTGGATCCAATGTCAACGTCAAAGCTGGGCGCGCTAATTTTCTTATCGGGCTTATCCGCTTCCAAGGATGGTTCAGGGTTAGGGTTATACCATGTTACCTTGCAGGCCTTGCCTCCTAGTGGGGCGAACTGATTCCGTCAGCGGGGCATGTTCCCCATCCCAGCCCAGCTTACTTCGTACTGGGATGCAGCTCTGCTTGTACTCACTTCATCTCCAGCTTTTACCCTGTCTTTCACATGTATCTCAACTTGGCCTTGTAGATACAAGAGAATCCAACTACCTAATGATCTGGATATCCTGGAAAAGTACCGCAGAACAAACTCGAGGTTTATAGCTCTTGAAAAGCGCCAGTTAACTTCGTGGACAGCTTCACATCCCTGGACTGGCAACAATAACATCAACTCTGACTGGGTCAACAGTGTAGTCTATACCAGACTACAAGATATTTCAAACAAAAAAAAATGGCCGACGATATACAATTTCAGACAATCTTCAAGCAGGAAGAAGAACCTCAGCAGTCAATAACCTTTGATTTTACTGAAGATCCTCAAGAACAAAAATCCTTGACCTTTGACCTTTCAGAGGATTCACATCAAACGCCAATAAAGGAGGAATCGCGAACAGAATCACAGCAGCAGCATCACCAACACCAACCATCAGAGCCATCACAAGCCGCACCACCACAGCAACCACCACAAAACCCCAGCAGATCAGGTGGTTTCTTCCCTCCATCCACCACTCTCCCCTCCCCAGCCCCAAGCAACCAGTCTCGTCTACCCCTGGACCTACCCCACCCACGGGCAACCGCCCTTAGACCAGGCTCCGTCAAGGAAGACAACCTCCGGCGCTTCGTGGAGCAGCGCATTATGCACATCAATCGTCGCTACGTCAAAAAGTTTGGCATCCCAGACCCCAACGACGAGGTGGCGGGCTACCAATCCATCAGCGAGCTGTGCCGCGACCTCGACTCGGTCATCAACATGCTCTGGTTGTCAGGAACTCCGGGAATACAGATCCCATATTTCCTTAACATCGCACACGAGCTGACCACCTGGATCGACTCGTTCCCTCCCAGCCCGGCTGCCATGATCGGCACATTGGCTAGGTTGGACCACTGTCTCGCCAGTCTGATCGCCGGCAGGGACATTCAGACGGATGAGGACCTTCCGGGCTTCGTCGTGTTGCCCGGCGGGACGGGGGCTCGGCTAGGTGGAATGAGCCGTACCGACATGGTGCGTTGTAGGAGTATCGTGGAGCAGACACGATTACTGGTTGTCGACGTCATGAGTCGAAACCCAGAGGCGGAAAGTATGGAGATTGTTGAAGACGTTACTGAGACCGAGGCCGAGACGACAGATGGGGAGGGTCGGAGATTTGGTGGTGGTGGTTATGGAGATGACGAGGACGATGCCATCCACTTGGCTGCCGCCAAGGTCTACGAGAACACGCTGATACAACTTGGAACTACACTCGGGCAAGGGCCAATTGCTTGAGAGGTTGACCGCCCCTCACAATTTCTGGTGCCGAAATATTGTCAAAACAGCGGCATCAATCCAGTAATGGATCATCTTGGTCCGCGTGGTGTAACGATGGCCTTGGGACATGGGCAGTCGACTACCGATCCCCTCCCTGACTTGTCTTGGCAAAGTATGGATCCATTTGCGATTGTTCCTTTCTTTGCAATACATCATCTTCATAGGCATTTGACGACTAATCTTGAGCGCTAATCTGGTAGTATTGGAGGATCTTTTCCCGGATCAAAATGCATCCCTTTTACTATCGCGCCATCATTGGGCAAATCCTCAGCGATCGCTATCAGATTGTCGGCAAGCTGGGGTTTGGGGCTAGCTCGACTGTCTGGTTGGCGCGCGGCCTAGAGTAAGAAGTTGTCTAGTCCGATTTCCACCGCCGGGCCCTGCTAATGCGATTGTAGGGGTTGCCGGCACGTATCACTGAACCTTTTTTTTGTAAATTCGGCCGTCATGGGCAAGCAGTTGGATCACGAGGTCGAAATGTACAAGCGCATCTCTGGGACCTCTTCAAAACATCCTGGTAGCGGGACCGTCAGACAACTCTTAGACTCGATTGGTATTTGCGGACATTAAAAGTACTGCAGCTAAGCGCATCTTGCTGAAATGATTGCACTACTTGTACCGCCTCCGAAATCGCTGATGGAATCGTGCAGATCGACTAGGAAATTCTTCACAGATACTGGTAAGGGACACAGCTTCTATTTCTTGATTGTCAACTCTTGCACTTCCTTACTGAAAGCATTTGTTCCAGACGATTTCCGGGCAGGTTTTGCGCTCCCAGATAATATAACATTAGGAAATAGAGAAAACAGGCTGGAGGGAGACAGTCGGGACAAGTTGCTCGCCATGATGGGCAAGATGCTTCTTTGGGAAGCTTCGAAGCGGTCCTCGGCAAAGGAGCTGGCTAATGATGAATGGATCAGACAGAATATGTAGAGGTTGAGGTTCGCAAAGCCGTGATTCTGGTTGCGTCCAACTAAACATCCCGAAGCGCATCGCAGATCTTGAAGGTGCCATGCCATTATCAGGGGTGCGCTTTAGCCCAGATGAAAACAGTCGCTACCCGCGGAACTAACTTTTAGAAACAGCACGGATCAACCGATGCTCATTGCAACTTGGCTCCTGATCTTAAAGAAACTACTTTCCCCGGATTTTCAACGATCAAGCACGTCTGCCGCTTTGCATGTTGGCATCTGGTGAAACTCTAGACAGGATATTGACGATCAGGCAACCCCCAAGAAGAAAATTTTTGCATGTATTCTGAACGAAATTACAAGCTTCGTACTCTCCTCTAGATTGATTACGACGGGGAGAAAAAAACATCCGATTCGGTCATGCAGCAGCACAAAAACAGATGCCGTCCTCAACCGAGGCGCCACATCGAGGAACAATACTAAGTGGACCCCTTAGACCCCAGCGCCGAGAACAGGGGATTTGTGACTGCGGCTGCAAACGCAGCTCTGAGCTATCTTGGGGAACAATATCAAGACGCGCCCCCAAACTTTGGTCTCCTAGTGGCCGCCGCACCCAATATCTCAAATCTCGGCAGGACCAGGAACAATACCAAGATGTTCGCAGCAACGACTAGGTGCTTATATTATCACTACCCGTCGGTGCCACTTTCGTCCCTTGTATCTTTTCAGCAGCAGACCTTTTGCTATCCATATTCAGTCTCTTTTTTTTTCTAGGCCCATTTTCTTTGACATTGTTCATCGAAAAGCCACCTGCTGATTGCAGACGGATGCAGCATGTCTGCTCCAAGGGCGATGCAATCATACACGGCGAAAGCTATGGCATCCAGTGCGTCTGTGTATAGGACAGGTCATAAAGTTGATATATGATGCCTGGTGGGGAAAGATACAAATGGTGGTGATAGTGTGATGATATCTTTTGATGGCTCCTCTAACCTTACTATTCTTCATTCCTAATCATAAGTACTGTCATTTCCAAGCTTGTTATTATAGTTCTACTTTCCCGCCTTTATGGAAGCACGTTGACCATTGTCATCAGCCTTGGAACCCTCCAAGCATCGTGGTTCAAAGACACTGCTTCTTTGACGCCATCAAGACTGTTCATGACGTTGCCTCCATGATTCTACACAGCCTTCAATAACAAGTACTCTTCGTTCTCCAAAAGACATCACCAGCTACTCCAAACCTTCCTCACATCACGCATACCAAATTTACCACTTTCCGTCATCATAAAAGCCTCCTCAAGCATAATGGATCCGACACTATCAGCAACAGGCACGGCCACTGGCCCGGCTGGACCAGCCCTGACCGTCGACCCGCGCTTCCAGACCATCACGATGCTCACACCCTCTCTTTCGGGACAAGGATTCGAGGAAGTCCAAACGACGCCGGCAGAGATAAACGACGTGTACTTCCTTGCCTTCAACACGGCCATCGGCTACAGCGCCCAGATCGGAGCCTGCTTCATCATGCTCCTGGTGCTGCTCACCATGACGGCCAAGGCTCGCTTCGCCCGCATCCCCACCATCATCAACACTGCAGCTCTTGTGGTTTCCATCATCCGCTGCACGCTCCTCGTCGTCTTTTTCACTTCGACCATGATGGAGTTTTACACCATCTTCAGCGACGATTTCTCTTTTGTCCACCCCAACGACGTCCGGCGTTCGGTGGCCGCTACGGTCTTTGCACCCCTGCAGCTCGCCCTCGTCGAGGCTGCCCTAATGGTCCAGGCCTGGGCTATGGTCGAGCTGTGGCCGCGCGCCTGGAAAGTTAGCGGCATCGCCTTCTCCCTGCTTCTGGCTACCGTCACCGTGGCTTTCAAGTGTGCGTCGGCTGCCATTACGGTCAAGAGCGCCCTGGAGCCGCTGGACCCGCGGCCGTATCTGTGGATTAGACAGACTGATCTGGCTTTTACTACGGCCATGGTCACCTGGTTCTGCTTCCTGTTCAATGTCCGTCTCGTCATGCACATGTTGCAGAATAGAAGCATCCTGCCGACGGTCAAGGGCCTGAGTCCGATGGAGGTCCTGGTCATGGCAAATGGCTTGTTGATGGTGTTTCCTGGTAAGTCTTTTTTATTTTGTCACTGCTCCGATACTTAATCAGTCACAACAAACCAAACTAACACCCTCTTCCCTCCCAAAGTCCTCTTCGCCGGTCTCTACTACGGCAACTTTGGCCAATTCGAGTCCGCCTCCCTGACCATCACCTCGGTCGTCCTCGTCCTCCCGCTCGGCACCCTCGTTGCCCAGCGCCTGGCCGTAACCAACACCGTGTCCGGCTCGACGGCCAACACCGACATGGACGACAAGCTCGCCTTCCTGGGCAACGGCACGACCGTCACCTCCTCGGCCGCGGGTTTTGCCGGCAGCTCGTCCTCGGCCACCCGCTTCAGGCTGGCCTCCCCTCGACAGCATTCCCACCTCAGCACCAGCATCTCGGCGGGGAAGCCGCGCGCTGACCACATCGACCTCGAGCTGCAGCGCATCGATGATGATGACGATGACGATTTCGGCAGGTCGGGGAGTACGAGTGGTGTCAGGGTCGAGAGGAGCATTGAGAGGAGGGAGGAGAGGCTTTAGTAGGCTTTTTGGGATGATGATCCCCTTATTCGAGACGAGACGTTTTTCTCTTTTTTTTCTTTTTTTTTGGCTTGGCGTCGCTGCCTTGCGGTGTTCTCTGGGATGGAGCATCCTTTTACTGTTTAATTCCAAATAGGGGTTTCTCCTCCCTTTGTTTCGGGGAGAAAGGAGGCTTTGACGTTGAGGGCGTTTTTGGTGTTGTCGCTTTACCATACTTGACCTGTATATATTTTTCTAGTTTTCTTCTGCTTTCAAGACTTGGGCGCTTGGAATAATCAAGACCAAACCAGTCCCCTTTATTCTGTCCCAACAGCATCTCATCAGCAGTTTCAAACTCGAGTACCTTGCCTTGATGCTGTCAAAGGCGCTTATGCTACCCCAGGGATGGGATCATGGTCGTCTCAGTCGAGCACAGCAGACTCGAACTTTACTGGATGTTCATCATATTCGTTGACACAGCGCTCACAGTGGGCGACTATTCTTTATTTCCAACACCACTTCATTTTGATATTGATCCAAAATCATCCAGATCAAAGATATTTTGTCCTCTGTTTCCTGTTATGGTGACAGATCAGGGGTAAAAGCAAGCAACTCTCAGAAAGAGATTCGAAAAAGAAAAGACGGACCGGGGCACACAAAACAGGGGCGCGAACAAAATCAGTAATTGCAAATCCCGCCCCCTTCACCCTCCATAGTCCACATGCCCGCAAGCCCATTGACCTGCACGACCTCCTCGTCGGCACCATCGTCTTTTCCGAGGAAAAAGTCCCCACTTCCGGGGACCTTACCGTTGCCGCGCTTCATGAACTTCCTCGTCCAGGCCTCGATGGCCGGCTCGCCCGTCTCGTCGCGCGCCTGCTTGAGGAACGCAATCAGTGCCGTGCCGCCGGTACCCTTGAGCTGGTCCTTCTTCCCCGCGTCGCCCGACGTGTCGAGCGCGATGCCCTTCGGCCCGCGGGACACGGCCGTCGCGAGGTTGACCTTGGCAGGAGGAGCAGTGTTCCTGCCCTCCGCACCCCGGGTGGCCTCGGGGCTGCGGCTGCGGCCCCGCATCGCCTCGCGCGACGGCACGACGATGTACCGCGCCACGATGGCGATGTGGCGGTCGCGCAGGGCCCGCAGCATGGCCAGGCACGCGTCGTAGGCCAGCGCCAGCGGCTTGTTGGTCGCGCCGCGCGCCTCGACGAACTCCCGGATGTTGGCCACGGACGACACGGCGCCCAGGAACCGCGCGTGTCCGCCCGGCATGTAGCGCCGCATCTCCATGATGAAGTTGTGCTGGGGGGCGCCGTCGGTGCGCCCGCGCTGCTCTTGCTGCTGCTGCTGCTGCTTCTGATCACCAGATGTCTTCTTCTCGCCGGTTGGTCGGTGCTCGATGCCCAGGACTATGTCGAAGAACTGGATGATGCTGCTCTGCGCGTTGCTGCCGCCGCTGTACTGACGGTACGACTCTGCGCCCGAGGCGTCTTGGTAGATGACGCCGTTGGGCAGACCGGCGTCGGACATGTTCTTGCTGCCGGCCAGGAAGGGCCGGATACGATGGTAGAAGATGTGCGGGTCGCAGTTCTCATGCACGCGCTGCAGCAGGTTGCCCAGGTCGTCGATGCGCTCGGCAAATGCGACCAGGCAGGACGTGACGGTGGCGGCGTCACCATCCCTGGCGGCCTGGATGGCCTTGAGCATCAGAGGAATAGTGGCGGCGCCGCGGGCCTCGATGGCGACCGAGACCAGATAAAACCAAGACTCGTCGATGGAGCCCGTAAAAGTGCTGAGGGTGGCGAGGTTCTCGAGGTCGTCAATTCCCTCGTCGATAAACAGCGGCTTAAAGTTCCAAAGACAAACTGCGGCATAGGTGGCGACTGGAGCGACGTCTAGACGCTCGGCGACCTGAAGCAGGGGCACCGAGATGGAGGCCGGCAGGCGGTCCGAGGGGCTGTCACCGCCCCAGATGTAGCCGTGGGCCATGAAGCATAGGATCGAGTAGGCCCTCCGCCACTCCGCGTCATGTTCCAGACCGATGGTGGAGAGGACCGGCAGGCGGTCGACGACGGGCCTCAGGCGCTTGCTGAGAATGAGGGCCTGCAGGTTGGCGGCAACAGCTTCCCACTTGTTGTAGTACGGGTCCGGGAGTCTCGACAGGGGTAGGACCTCGGGGAGGAACCCGCTGGTGGGTGAGACTCCATAGTCGGAGAGTTCCGGAAGCGGAGGAAGCATTACCGGGTGGGGATCAAAGCCTCGCTTGAGCAAGTTTTGCGGGAGGACGATGTTGAAAGTCGACGACGATGCGTTGTGGTTTGTTTCTGTATTCCAAGAAACTTAACAAACTGCCAGAATACTCGAGTAATAAAAAAAGAAATCTGCTTTTTTTTCCCTCTCTTTCTGTTCTTGGGACGATTGGGTATTATATACGGGTAAACGTTTATGGCTGGTCAGTAAACATGTAGGCCTTGTTTGCAAACGCTGTAAAGTTAAGGTTAAGGGACGTAGAGAAGAGCAACAGAGTTAAATATTGGAGCGAGATGATCAAGTCCTGACGCAAGGAGTATACAGAATTATTCTGTGATACTCCTCAGCCGTGCGAGATCTCTATAGGGCCGTTAACATGAGTTTGTGGGTTGACAAATAGTCAAACACGTTGTGGTGTTGAGGATGCACAGTTGTTGTGGGAAGAGGTCAAAGAGTAAAACTCAGAAAGAGATGGAGGGGCAGTTGAATTTAAAAGACTCTGCAGAGACTAATTATTTTTTTTTCTACAACGCATGCAAGCAATTTAGAGGACCCTGAAAAAGGCTGACCAATTCAAACATCAGATGCGCCACTTCTTGTTTCGATGTTACCATGACGTTCCACAATTCTTGGACACCTCTTTGTTTACCAAGTTGTTGTGCGGGCTTATTGTTCACGGTAAGTTGGTTGTTTGGTTACGGCGAGCGATGAATTGGATGGAGTGGGCGCATACAGGAAAGGAAGCTTACGAATCGCCGTGGTTGTAGGTGCTGACGGGTAAAGGAATAATAGAGACCGAGAATTCCGTAGATTAGACTGAAATGGACTAGATCTATTTCTAGTTTTAGATTTTTTGGAAGAGGAAAGTGATAGATACCTTCAACCTACCATGAATCATTCGTCATTTGACGGAACAAGAGGGAAAACTCGGAAACAACGCCAAGGAACCAAAACTGCGATCGAGCCCCGGAAGTGCACACCACCTTTTCCCTCCGTAATAGGCGCCCGGCCTCTCCGAATACGGAGTTGGTTTTTTTTTCTCGTTCGAATCATCTTTGTTTTTACCCTCAAGGTAACGGTATATGTACCCTAGCAGTAAAATAGAATGATGGATGGACTGCTCAGAGATCGATGAATAAATGGATGCCGATCACATAACAAATCGATTCCTTTTACCCTCGGTTGCGAGAAACGATTGAGATTATTGCCATTAATATCAGATCTCATAATGTAATCGAGGTTGTAGTGGTGCACTGGTAACAACATGGTTGACCCTAGCCTTGACCTAGTCCATGTAACTCCGTAAAAGGTGTATCGGCTGTTTGTCCCAAGGTTTCTTCACACTTTGATGGTGTTTCGCTCCGATCGGACGAATGGCTGCTTGGTCGGTCGTTTAGACACCAATCTGTGCTAGACTAGTTCTCGTTCAATAATCATTATAGTGGTGAATGCACGTGTGTAGGTAATGCACGAGCGGACAGTTGCATTGCAAATCCCCGAGTCTTTGGGACATGATTGCCGGTAGAGAGCCGCAGCGCAGTGCAACACACCCAGTGGACTAGAACTAGATAGACTAGAAATAAAGGAAAAAACTGGCTGATATAAGCAAGTCGTTGTCAATAACATGTTAGCTTGGTTAGCAAGGTTAGGTACCTAATTCAAGGTACCTAGAGCTAATCACATACAGTACAAAGAACAAAGTGCACAGATGTGGAACAATCACCCCACTTAAAAGTCCCACCATAGCTTGGCACCCCCATGTCGAACTGCACCGAATTGCCTCGTCATTCCGCCAAGCCAAGCCAGGAACCTTGCTTGCCCTGGCGCCCAACTTCAACCCGCCAAACATAACGTAGCCTTCATTGGAGCTTTGTCCTTGTCCTGCTACCCATGATATCAAGCAGACGATACAATTCGTCCACCCGCCTCTACTGCGGGTAGTACGAGAATGGTTGTCCAACAGCATATCCTCAACTGGCTGTATAGCGTTCTCACCAGCGTATGTTTACAACCGTCATAGTCGTGAACAGCTGCCTGGAACAGGTAGCTAACCCCGCCCGCGTCGCAACCAAACTGACTATTCAACAGGAATATCACGATGTAAACCGAACATACAACGATGTCGCTCAGGTCTTGTCGCAATACCCATCATTGTCGCCTAGGACTGATGTTCATAGTAGGTCTTTATTTTTAGATCTGTCTCAAGCCTGCCAGCCCCTCGCACATTAACCCGTACCATGTCCGTTACCCGCTAACATTTGATACACTTCGCAGCCTTCCCCAATGGCGTCTCTGCCCTCCTCTTACATCTAACCGGTACTATACCCGTCATCTTCAGGGGTAACACCTACCGCTTTCCCATCTCACTATGGGTTCCTCACGCGTATCCCCGCGAGCCGCCGCTCGTCTACGTCACTCCCACCGAGAACATGGTCGTCCGACCCGGCCAACATGTCGACCCTCAGGGTCAGGTTTACCATCCGTATCTGGTCGGCTGGTCGAGCTTCTGGGATAAGTCCACCGTTCTGGACTTTCTGGCTATCCTGCGGGATGTCTTTGCGAAGGAGCCACCTGTAGTTGCAAAGCAGCAGCAACCTCCCCAGCAACAACGGCAACAAGCGGCGATTTCGACCCCCACGCCACCACCAGTCCCTCCGTTGCCCAATGCGAACATGATGGCGAGACCAGCTTCAGTCATCAGCAGTGGTCACATCGCCTCCCCTCCTCCGAACGAGCAAAGGCCGCCACCACCACCGCCAAAGGGCAATGATGCTTCCGTCCACAAGCCGTCTCCCGTACCGGCACAACCAAGCTCATCTGGGCCACCCCTACCACCACATCCTGGGAGGCACGAGGCACCGGCACCCCAGAGCCATAGGCTTTCCAGGTATGATACTGCACCACCGCTTCCGCCGCAGCAGCCACAGCATACAGGACCAACACCTCCTAGGCCACAATACCAGTCTCCTCCACCGGCGCATGGTCATGCACCATACGAACAGCAGCACCCATCGGGTTATGACAACTACCACCCATCAGACCCAAGGCGGATGTCAATGCAATCGCAGGGTGGATCGTCACAGCCAACGCCCCAACCCCAGGCCAGTTGGAATCAGCAGCATCAACAGCCTCCGCCGCACCAACAACCACCACAACAACAACCACCTCCAGTGCAGCAACATGCCCAACAACCGGCGCCTCACCCTCAAAGCCAACCACCGCACCCTCAATATCAGCAACCACCACCACAGCAACAACAACTGCAACAAGCACCACCACAACCCGTTCAACCGCCGCCGCCGCCACCAGACATCATGGACGAACCCCTGGTCCTCTCACTCCCATCTCCTACCAACATTCCCGCACCCCCAATCCCCCCGAATCCGGAGCGCTCCAACCTCCTCGCCCAGCTCGCCACAACCCTACACGCCATGCGCGTCCGAGCCAGGACTCAAAACGAATCCTCGCTCTCTGGTCTCCAAGCTCAGCGCGCCGCCATGCTGGCAGCTCTTTCCTCGATGCACGCCGAGCAGCAGTCTCTGTCAACCGTGTCTTCATTGCTATCCTCCAACGCCTCCATCCTGCACGACTCCCTGCGCAAGGCAGACTCTGTCGTGGCCGACGCAAAGGCAGGCAAAATTGTGCCACCAGACGTCGACGAGCTTCTCGTTGCGCCGACCGTAGTTGCGAACCAGCTATACGACCTCGTGGCAGAGGAGCGCGCCCTCGCCGATGCCGTCTTTGTGCTTGGCAGGGCCGTGGAAAGGGGTCGCGTCAGTCCTGGAGTATTTGCCAAGACGACGAGGAGTTTGGCTAGGGAGTGGTATCTCAAAAAGGCCTTGGTCAAGAAGATTGGGCGGGGAATGGGGTTAATTCAGCAATGAGACGGCATTCGTGAGTACTCAGAACACGGGGGTGCCGGCCGAACAAGTCCTTTTAAACATGTCATATATCTTTGCCTCTTGAAGAAGCGTCAAAAATCCAGCATTCTGTTTCACGAGACAGTTATTTAATACCATGATCGTGAGATTTGATTTTCACGAGAACTAATCATCTAACCTGTACTCTTTGTTTTCTGTGCTTCCTCGCTTCATCGCCATCTTCTTGAGAATGCAACGCCCTAACCTTTTGCCAGCAAACTCAGACTCAAGCCACCTTTTATGCTTATGTATCCAATTACTAGCACTAACAAAAAAAACATTGTTATTCGGTGTTACTCATGTACACCCCGGCTTCAGTCACATGGGATACCATCATAGTTTCGCCTGTCCAGTACCATTCACATGCTCTGCAGAGCTGACACTCGCCTCCTGCTGCTCAAACATGCCGATTATCTGCCCCATCTCTGCGCCCCTGATGGGCCTAGGGTGCTCGAGATCGCACCTGGCCACCGACACGGCCCTCGCTGAACCACCGCTTGCGCCCGATCCAGACTGACTGCTCCAGCCGGCGCCTTCGACGTCTTTCTTGCCGTGGTGGGGCCGGAAGGGATTGATGGTACGACTCAACGACGACGAAAACCGGCGCCTGAGGCTGGACGTCCTTCCATTTGCTAGAGTTTCTGTGGCTAGCGGCTGCGGTGCCGACTGTGTGCTGTGTTCAGTTACAAAGCTGGCACTTTTGCAGAGTTTAGTCAGGCGCGGTTGGGGCGCAGACATGGTGCTGCTGCCCGCAAAGCTGTACTTGCTTGCGTTGGATCTGGTATTGCTGTTTGTGGTTCTGGACCTGGGTGTCGGCGGTGCAGGCACACTCCCGCTGCTGAAGGACGGCGAGTAAGAAGATTCTGCGGGCCTCGTATAAGGCTGATTGTTTGTTTGGGATGATTTGTTGAAAAAGGGCATGCTCCTCCTTGCAAGGAGCCTCTTGGCCACCGATGAAGTACCAGACTCCCTTGTTGAAGTAACTCGGCGTGTATAGCTCGCAGTATCAGCGTCAGTGCCGGCAACATGTTTGTCTCGCTGATTCGCCTGTACAAGCGCAGTGCTGCTGTTTCCGGCGTTGCCCAAGGTATACGGTAGCTTGAGATGCTGTGGCTGTTGGAGTCTGCGCTTAACAATCTTTCTCCTAAATATGCTAGTCCCCACCGCTTCTCTGATCTCATCAGGGCTGTTAGAATTGTCTTGTGCCTCACTTCTTAGACTCCTGGAGAACTTTCTCAGTAGGCTTGCAGAGCCAATAGGATGCAGCATCTGGCTAGCCTTTTTCCTCAGACTATCGTCGCCGTGGGATGTATCCTTCCTGCCAGAGTCTTCGATGGCACCATCATACATCTTGACTTGTTGACTGGGAGATGAGTGGTGTAGATTCTCTGGCGTGCTCATGTTTTCAAAGAGTGTGATCTTTTGTTTCAATGGAGACGAACCAGGGGAAATACCATCGGAACCAGGCCCGTGTCCATAGTAATTACCAAAGTCATTGGCGGATAGCTTCTTGACAGGCGAGAACAAAGGTCCACCAGGGCGTTTGGGACCTGTAGGCTGAGGTAGTCGAAAGACAGGAGCCCTTGAGCCGGAAAATTTGGAATGGGGAGCAGCAGCAACACCCGTTTCTTTCCACCTTGTCAATGGCCCTAAATCTGGACCAACGGGCTTGCCATGATCAAACAGACGACGAAGGTCTGCAACCCTGTGTGTTGTCGCAATTGAATGTCTAGAAGAGGCAGTGTTCGCCGAGCGCATTAGGTGGTGGACCGGGCTCGAGTGCAAAACCGAAGACTTTATCGCAGGCCTTTGAGGCGTGACCGGGACGGGAGTGGTATACTCAGGATGTCCGCCGAGATGACACGGCTTTTTCTGGCCGGTCCTTATGAGAGTTGGCTCAGAAACTCTTGATCGTAACTTGTAATCTAGATCCCTGACGGAAAGCAAATTCCCAGACCAAGATGCATTGGGTGAATCGGAGAAAGATGACTGTACAACAGGTCGAGTCTGTGTTCTTGCAGACTCTGCCGTCTTAGCAGCCATGGTCTTCGGCGTCGAAGTAGTTGCTGGCTCTACAATTGACGGAGTCGGGCTTCTGCTTGCAAATCCTTTCTCAAATATATGTGTATTTATCGTGGGTGTAGTATTACCTTTTGTAGGAATTATCCGAACGGACGCTGGTCTGGACCGAGTTTCTGCTTTTGTCTCGATAGATTGTCGAAGCTGAGCCAAGCTAGATTGTCGGGTTAGTGGTTTGGAGTCAGGGGGCATCAAAATAGCATAGTCAGAGTGCCGTGACTGCAACGAGGATTTCATGTCTGAGCTGGAGATCTTTGTCGAGATAACAGCTTCGGCATCAGCAATAGTCTGACGTGTAGGTGTCCCTGATGACTTTACTGTGTATACAGGCCTCTGCAATATGATAGCTGTTGAGCGACGGAGTGAACCAGACATTTTGCCTGTTTCTTTGGCTTCAAACAGTTTCCTCCGTTCCGCAACGCTAGAAGGGTTTCTCTTTGCAATGTCAGCCGGTGCATCAGACCCAGAGCTTCTGCTCCGCTCATGTCTAGATGTCCCATCCAGTGTGTGTAGGCTCCGTCCGGGAGGGAGTATGTCCAAGGATACCTAGTCCTCGGTGGACCTGAGCAGCAAACTCTCTGACCCGCCAGGCATCTTGGGCTGAGAGCTGGATTCCATGACTGTTTTCAGCATCTCAATCCTCGCAGGCATTGTTCCTTTCAAAGCTTTAGGTCGGCTTGAGATAGTTCCTGAGCAGGAAATGGCATTTTGATATATCCTATTAGCGCTGTTGTCTTCACAACAGGACTTCCTGTCCATCGGGGCTGCATCACATTGCTCTCGATGTACAGTTGCTTCTGGAAGAGATTCAGGGGGGTTGTAGTCCGAAAGGGGCGGTGTATGGTGCCCGTCCCTGTGTGATGGGCTATGAATCCCGTTGCTGGAGGGCGACCCTAAGCTCTGCGCCTCCCAGTTGCGCTCGCATTTCCCCAGATCCGAGTCTTCATCACCTGCCAACGCCCCCGGATCTGGTGACATCAAAGTGTCTTCGAGAGACATGTGAGTCGATTCTGCACCAGAAGCATCCCTGCGGCCTAACCGAAGTGGTTCCGGCTTTAGGCGCGAGTCGGTGAAGTCGGTGTCGCTGCTACGGTTGAGGGCTCGAAGGTGGCCAGGTCGCCGTGTGTCTATGTCTTTTGTGGCCATGTCCATTTTGTTAAGGTTCGTAGGCTAGCAAATGGGGCAAACTAAGATTTGTCCGTTACATGTGCAAAATATGCAATATGGATATCGAAAACACCGTAGACTTTTTAAAATCGAGCTGATATGGGATTCCCATGTGATCTTCAAGACAGGGTAGAGGTACGTATTGACCTTGAAAGACCTAGAAAAATACCTCAGGCAAAAAATTCTCAAAGGGCTCCTCCGCCCTCGAGGAAAGGCAGACACGGAATCATAGTGTCAGGCAAATGGAACAATAGCTAGCCGTGCCACGGCAAGTGCGATAGATTGCAAGGTGTGTGGCCTACCTAGCTGGAAGTCAAGCTGCCTAGTACCTTACCTTGGGAATTAATTGAGGTAGAGTACGAGGCTGGTGGGGTTGCCTGGGCTTATTTTCTGTACGGTGTTATTGCCTGCACATGTGATGAGATCCAATTCAGGTATATCAGGTTCGCATGTTGCTGGAAAAGAGTGAATGAAACCTCAATACCCCAAGGGAATAGGAAAAAGGTTGGGTGCATCCATGAGTGCAATCCTGTTTGCATGCTTGCCAATGCATGTGAAGGCAGCAAAACACAACTCTGATGCAAAAAAGGCAAGTTATGGGAGCTTCTGCAACGAACAAATACAATAATTGTTAGTTTCACAAGCTACTAAAGCTACTTGCGACATACTTTAGCAACCCTACCTAGAGCTAGTTGCCCAGCTGCGAGCAAGCCTAGGTCTTCAAAGCTGTGATTCTTATCGACGTGCAGCAAAGAGACCGCCCCACATCATCGCAATTAACGCTAGTACCAATCAGGCTAGCGCCACAGTCGCGTCGCCTCGATACCATAATCCACATCTTCAGAAAGAACATTCCGCCCTTCCTTGACAAGTTGTTGCCGCCTCCACACCATACTTTGTCAACCACGACAGCGCGGCGACGGGTCACAGGTCATCGCGAAACCTGTCCAAACCCCACGAAAACGATCTACATACGATTCATTTTCTTTAGAGATTCTTTGTAGACGCTAATCACCACCTTGGCGTCTCCTGGGAGCGCGCGCGAGGTTGCGCTGTAGCGGGTAAAGCCTGCACC
This sequence comes from Pyricularia sp. CBS 133598, assembly GCA_004337975.1. NCBI lineage: Eukaryota > Fungi > Ascomycota > Sordariomycetes > Magnaporthales > Pyriculariaceae > Pyricularia > Pyricularia sp. CBS 133598. Next base: position 1,336,739 of record RRCJ01000010.1, read on the forward strand.
GCTTGCTTTGAAATCAGCTTCAGCTTGGCCTCACCTCGATTCGACAAGACGACACTTCCCAACCAGCAATAAGATTTCGACTAAGCAAAGGATCAAGTTGCGCTCCTCTTGACGGTTTTCAATATGGCGGAATACGGCGAGATGGACGAGTACGCCGACTACGAGACCGGCGATTACGATGCTGAGAACGACGACGAGATCACCGCCGAGGACTGCTGGAACGTCATCTCCTCCTACTTTGACGAAAAAGGTCTCGTCTCTCAGCAGATCGACTCGTACAATGAGTTCACTACTTCGACAATCCAAGGAATCATCGACGAATACTCGGTTCTTACACTGGACAACCCAAATCCTCCCGACACTTTTGAAGGAAAACCCATTCGATTGCGCCGATATGAAATCATGCTCGGAAACATCCTCGTCACCCAGCCTACAGTTAAGGAAACAGATGGCAAGGTTAGCACCTTGGTGCCGTACGAGTGCCGTGACAGAAACTTGACGTACTCTTGCCCGCTCTACGTGAAGCTCACCAAAAAGGTCAACGTCGCGGTCGAAGAGGATATACCATTGCATGAACTCAACGATGAGCAGCGCGAGGAGATGCAGAGGACAAACGAGCACCCCACTACCATTCGTTGGGAGCTTGACAGGGACAAGTCACACAACCCAGATGAGAAGATTTCGGGCGAAAAGATGGCAGACATGATATACATTGGCAAGATCCCAGTCATGGTGAAGAGTCGAATCTGTTATCTGAGGAGTCAGCCCGAGTCGGAGCTTTTCCTTCTCAACGAGTGTCCTTATGATCAAGGTGGCTACTTTATCATCAACGGTTCCGAGAAGGTTCTGATCGCCCAGGAGCGTTCCGCTGCAAACATCGTTCAGGTCTTCAAGAAGGCCCAACCAAACAAATACCTCTACCAGGCAGAAATCCGCAGTGCTTTGGAGAAGGGGTCTCGTCTTGTCTCAACCCTGACCATGAAATTGACCTCCAAGGGTGACAGCACGCGTGGATCATTTGGTCAGACGATTCACCTGAATTTACCATACACCAGTGGTGATCTCCCCATCGCCATTGTCTTCCGTGCTTTGGGAGTTGTTTCTGATGAGGACATACTGAACCACATTGTGTTGGACAAGAACGACACACAAATGTTGGAGATGTTGAGGCCCAGTATTGAAGAGGCTTTCTGTATTCAAGATCGAGAAGTCGCGCTGGACTTTATCGCCAAGCGTGTCGGCAAGGATGGTGGCCACTCGAACAGCAGACATCTTCGTCTGAAGGTGGCACGAGACATTCTGCAGAAGGATACGCTCCCCCACATTTCCCAGGCAGAGGGATGCGAGACCCGTAAGGCCTTCTTCTTGGGTTACATGGTGCACAAGATCCTGCAGTGTGCTCTTGGTCGCCGGGATGTCGATGACCGTGATCATTTCGGCAAGAAGCGTTTGGATCTGGCTGGTCCCCTGCTGGCGAAGCTATTCCGTGGTATCATTCGCAAGTTGACAAACGACATGATGGGTGGTCTGAGGCGGTGCATCGACGCTGGCAGAGACTTTGATCTCACAGCCTCGCTGAAGCCCAACACTCTGACAAACGGGTTGAAATACTCGTTGGCCACTGGCAACTGGGGAGATCAAAAGAAGGCCGCAAGCTCCACGGCAGGTGTCTCGCAAGTGTTGAACCGATACACTTTTGCTTCGACATTGTCCCATTTGAGGCGAACCAACACTCCCATTGGAAGAGATGGCAAGCTTGCCAAGCCTCGACAGCTTCACAACACCCATTGGGGTCTCGTGTGTCCTGCTGAGACTCCTGAGGGACAGGCTTGTGGTTTGGTGAAGAACCTGTCGTTGATGTGCATGGTCAGTGTAGGCACTCCGGCAGAGCCCATCTACGACTTCCTTGTCGCGCGAGGAATGGACGTGCTCGAGGAGTACGAACCATCAAACTCTTCAAGTACATCAAAGATTTTCATTAATGGAACATGGGTTGGTGTGGCCAATAAGATTGAAGAGCTGGTAGACTTGGTCTACGATCTCCGCAGAAAGAGTAGAGTTGATCCTGAAGTGTCACTCATTCATGATGTCCGTGAAGGCGAGTTCAGGATCTTCTCGGACGCTGGACGTGTCATGAGACCTTTGTTTGTCGTCAACCAAAAAGATGACCCCCGGACAGGCGCCCAGGCTGGCAGTCTGGTGCTTACCAAGGAGCACGTCGCCAAGCTCCATGCAGACAAGGACAACAACCTCAGCCCTGGAGACGAAGGTCACTATGGCTGGCAAGGTTTGAAGAGTGATGGTGTTCTTGATTTGATGGATGCTGAGCAAGAAGAGACGGCCATGATCTGCATGTCACCAAGCGATCTAGACAAGTTCAGAGCGCTCAAGTTTGGCGGTGCAACCCTGGACGAGTTGGAGGCCTTTGATAAGAACGACATCAACAGAAGATTGAACACCAAGATCAACCCGACAACTCACATGTACACCCACTGCGAGATTCACCCCAGTATGCTTTTGGGTATTTGCGCAAGCATTATTCCTTTCCCTGACCACAACCAGGTACGTTACGGGTTATCCTTGCACCATGTTTATTGCCTTGTGTTTCGGGCAATGCTAACCAACTTCACAGTCACCCCGTAACTGTTACCAATCTGCCATGGGTAAACAAGCTATGGGTTTCTTCCTCACCAACTACAACCGCCGTATGGACACCATGGCCAACATTCTTTACTATCCTCAAAAGCCTCTTGGTACAACCCGATCCATGGAGTACCTCAAGTTCCGTGAACTTCCTGCCGGTCAGAATGCAATTGTAGCAATTGCTTGCTATTCTGGATACAACCAGGAAGATTCCGTCATTATGAACCAAAGCACAATCGACCGCGGTTTGTTCCGTAGTTTGTTTTTCCGTTCATACACAGACTCGGAGAAGCGTGTTGGTATCAACATGGTTGAGAAGTTCGAAAAACCGTTCCGTGCGGACACGTTGAGGCTCAAGCAGGGTACTTACGACAAGCTCGAGGACGATGGTATCGTTGCTCCTGGTACCCGTGTTTCCGGTGAAGACATTATCATCGGCAAGACGGCTCCTATCCCCGCGGACAACCAAGAACTTGGCCAGCGGACTGTGCAGCACACGAAACGAGACGCCTCAACACCTCTCCGCAGTACTGAAAGTGGTATTGTCGACCAGGTTATCGTTACCACCAACCAAGACGGTCTCAAATACGTCAAGGTGCGAGTGCGAACCACCAAGATCCCACAGATTGGTGACAAGTTCGCATCCAGACACGGTCAAAAGGGTACGATTGGTGTCACGTACAGACATGAAGACATGCCATTCACCAGGGAAGGTATCACCCCTGATATTATCATCAACCCCCACGCTATTCCCTCTCGTATGACAATTGCCCATTTGATCGAGTGTTTGTTGTCAAAGGTCGCAACGCTCAAGGGTATGGAGGGTGACGCCACGCCATTCACAGAGGTGACTGTGGATTCGGTCAGTAACCTCCTGCGTGAGCACGGATACCAATCCCGAGGCTTTGAAGTCCTCTACCACGGCCACACTGGTAGGAAGTTGAGAGCTCAAGTCTTCTTCGGACCTACCTACTACCAACGTTTGAGGCATATGGTGGACGACAAGATCCACGCACGAGCTCGTGGTCCCGTCAACATCATGACAAGACAGCCAGTGGAGGGTCGTGCGCGTGATGGTGGTCTGCGTTTCGGAGAAATGGAACGTGATTGCATGATTGCACACGGAGCAGCATCCTTCTTGAAGGAGAGACTGTTTGAGGTTTCGGATGCGTTCAGGGCGCATATCTGTGGTATTTGTGGGCTGATGACGCCCATTGCGTACGTTTTTTCTCGTCTCCTTTCCTTCGGTAATCTTGACGTCGACTGATTACTAACATGAATTTCTTCACAGCGATCTCACTAGGAAAACTTTCGAGTGCCGGCCATGTAGGAACAAGACCAAGATTGCGCAGGTTCACATACCGTATGCTGCCAAGCTGCTTTTCCAGGAGCTGGCTTCGATGAACATTGCCACTAGAATGTTTACAGAGAGGTCAGGAGTTTCGATTCGCTGATCTGGATGGCAAGTAACGAGTCGAGGATGGGGTGTGGGTGGAATTTGGCTTATTGGTGGTGCAAAAGTTGGAAGCATTGCAAGATTGGCATGCATGATAGTATGTTTTTTATGGCAGTCGTGGGGGCTTGAGCCTTTGTTCTACTTCCTGGCCGTCATTTCCCTTTCATCCCAACATATAAACACTTTGTACGTTTAGGTCTGTGAAGAAGCGCATTTTGGGAGTCGCGGCAAGTTTTTCAATATTGGAAAAAGGAGCGGTGTTAGTAATCAACTATAAACAATAAGACAAAAAAAAGATAAAAAGATGATAGGAATGGTGATGGTTTTTGGAGCATGACATGTAGAAGGGTCTATATGTATTCTCTAGAACCGAACAAATGCTGGCACGGCTTGGGGTATGTTTGATACAGGCTGCGCGAGATGAAGGTGTTTTCTGGGTGATGTGTTCCGTCTTTTGTGTTGATACATGAAATAGTCATACAAATCTCCCGCCTAGTCTATACAGAAGCACTGCATTTATTTCTTAATATACAAACTTGACATCATGGTCATGGCCTCCCTTTACTGGAAGGATCAGGCGGCGCCTCATGGGTGACGTCGCGGACTGATTGTCCCTTTTTGTACTCCTCCTCGAGTTGACGCTGCATGTCAAAGTCGAGCTGGCGCTCGCGCTTGATGCGCTGTTGTTCCATGTCGCGGATGACACCTTGGTGCATTGCCTAGAATGTTTTTTTTTAATTCTTTTGTGTTGGTTTTTTGAATTTTCTTCTCATTCTGGGACACTCAAATACAGCTCTTGTTGTTTGTGACCATATATAGCGTCCTGCTCACTTCTGATAAAATGGGACAAGAAAGAAGACGTACAGCTTTTTCGGCCTTTTGCTGAAAGTGCACAAATACCACCGTCGTGGCGGCAAAGAGCGAGGTGCTCAACAGGGTGAGCTTGGATGCGCGTGACATTGTCTTGAATTTATAGGTGTCCGTCCGGCTTAGTTTTTCTTTGAGGATAGATAGTTTTGATATTGACAGTCTTCAGTGGCCCGGCTACCCGCACCAGCACAACTCCCACTTCCCGAGTAAGTAATGGGTGGGGTGTTGATCAATCAGGTCAGCTTTGTCCGCCTCTTCAAGAAGGAAAATGACTGTAAATTATATCTTAAAATGCATCAACAGAATCGCGTCCCAGGTTTACCGCGTCCGGCCAGAGGTGGAATGATGTAATTTTTCTGCCGTCCCTGACCACACGCAACCCGGCCGGCGTTGCTTCATCCCTGCAAAGCGGCGTCGGCTCGGGCTTGGCGCTTGCTTTACGTGGTAGGGGGGGGGGGGGGAAAGCTCCAAGGTCGGGTTGTTCTTTCCCCACATTAGCACAGGCGCAGCAGCAAGCGTCGTTGGACCAGCGGAGCTTCGATTGAATCACGACCGAGACCCAGACAAACAATCAACTTGCCCATCTCCTAAACGCATCTACATCTCGCCAGCCGCCTTAACTATAACAACACCGGGGCAGGTCAACCCGACGATTCCATCTCTGCGAAATTGCGATTTCCCTAGCCGAGGCCTATTTTTCTTTTTGCGACAAAACATAATCCACAATGGTTCGTCGGGATGCAATCGCCGCCCATCGAAGCGTCCACGTTGGCGACAAGAGAGATCAAGACTGACCATTCGTCTCTCCGATAGTCTGCCCAAAGTTCAGCGGGTATCCAGACCCTGCTCGAGGTACGGCTCCCCGGCTTTATTCGCCAACTCATCGATGCGGGACAGGAGAGGAAACGGCTGTGCATCGGGATGACGACTGACGGGGGCGGTTGCGGTGACTTATAGGCCGAGCGTGAGGCGTCCAAGATTGTCCAGAAGGGTGAGTCCAAAACGCACCATCACTGCGTCTGTATTCCGTTTGCTAACATTTCACATAACATCTAGCACGGGAATGTATGTAAACCCCCGAATTAACCCCTCGCTCTCCCGCCGGAATCATCAAAGCCCCCCTCAAACGGCATCACACCAACCCCCCAAAGCGGCCCATTCTCGGCATTAACCAATCCACCTCCCGATATACAGTCCGCACAAAGAGGGTCAAGGAGGCCCGCGACGAGGCCAAGAAGGAGATAGAAGCCTACAAGTCCGAGAAGGAGGGCGAGTACAAGGCGTTCGAGTCCAAGGTTCGTCATCTCGGTCCTTGCTCCTGATGGAGAAGCCCTTCCCTGCCACGAGGGAGTACGCTAATCCGCTGACAAACCCACCGTCCCCATTGTACAGCACACCCAAGGCAACAAGCAGGCCGAGGAGGAGGCCAACAAGGAGGCCGAGACCCAGATCAAGGAGATCAAGGAGGCCGGCAAGAAGCACCAGGACAAGGTCATCAAGGACCTTCTCAAGGCCGTCTTTGAGCCTCACCCTGTTCCGCCGACTGCTGCTTAAGCTGTTTATTTTGTTGTTTGGAGAAAGCAGGTTGGCGTCATGTCTTTTTTTGCACTAAGCTTATAGAAAGATGAATCAAGCAGCATGTTGCAAGATTGTCCATTGAGAGTAGTTGTAGTATGCATCAACGCTTTTGGCTTTGTTCTTCTTCTATAAAACCTTTACGCCGACTTGTATGCCGCTATGAAAACAACATTTGATATACACATTAATCAAACATCCAGACAACTGCCTCCGTACAATTTAATCTTGGAGGAATTCCCGAAGTGTAGTCAGCATATCATGCATCTCCTTCCCATCCTCCGTCTCCACATCCACTGCATCGGCCTGTTCCTTTAAGCTACCGCTCAGCAGCTCCAAGGTGCCATCCCTATCGGCCAGGAGCGTCTGGATCTTCCTCTTTGCTCCATCGTCCTCCGCCACCAGCCACGCGAGCATGACGTCGATGCTCTGCAGCACAAACAAACCGGCGTCCAGTCGGCGCGAGAACCGCTCGTCCTCATCGAGCTCGTCCATACCAGCTGCATCCACAGCCGCAACCCGGCTCGCATACTCGCGCCGCAGCAGCACCAGCCTCTCGGTCTTTTCATAGTCCTTCTCCACAAATTTGGCGAGCGTCCTGATGCGCTCCGCGCTGTCCGTCGGCAGCAACCTCAGCATGCACGCAAAGATGCTGATGAGGTGCTCCACGACCCTCGGGTCACGCTTCTTCGAAGAGCCCTTGGCACTACTGCTGCTCTTCATGAACAGTGTAAACAGAGTCTTGAGCCCGCCATACTCGACGACGCGCTCGCAAACCCCAGCCTCACGGCTCTGTGCTACTGCATGATCCAGCAACCGCAGCGCAGGTGTACGAGCCTTCTTGGCCGTGGGGCTGCCAATCAGCACCAGGCAGAGCGCGTAGCCCTCGGCGTCGACAAACTTTTGCTTGCCCTCGGGCCGGTCCGCAATGCATGTCAAAGCCTCAAAGCAGTTCTCCATGAACTCCTCCTCGTCCCCACCGCGCTCTGGATCCCGTGCCCGGTACGGCGCCACCAGCTGCAGCAGCGGCTCGACCACGTCCAAGTCCCTCGCCAGCCTGTCGCGGTTCACCGGGCTCGCCTGAGCCAGAATGGCCAGCATCTCCGCCGCGTACTGCTTGTTCTGCGACACGGGTTCCTCGGCCTTGGTCGCCCGGACCAGGAGCCATTTGAGCAGGGGGTCGCAGCGCCCGACCGTCTCGGCCGTCGCGGGCCGGCCACCGCACAGGTTCTCCACCACTTCCAAGATGCGGTAGACGCCCTCACGGTCCGCCTCATCGCCGGTCTCATCTAGCCGCTCCAGATTGGACACAAGTAGCGACAGCAGGTCCGCCTCGAGCAGAGCATCTACCAGCGCCGCCCAGTCGTCCTCAGTCGCGCCCTCAACGTCGTCGCCCGTCAGCTCCGCGATAATCTGTACCGCCGCGAGTGCAATATCCGTATTCTCGTGCGCCAGCAGCCCAGTAAGCGACGCGGCTGTGCCGAGGCGCGCAAACTCGGGGTAGAGCGAAGGGTGCTCGGCCAGGATGCTGAGGTTGCGCACGGCCGCGTCCAGGTCTGCCTCGCTGTCGATGAACTTGGCCGGGTCGTCGGCGTGACGGGCGCGCAGCTCGGCGTTGCGATTGATCTTTTTCTCGAGCGCCAGGGCTGTGCGCCGCAGCCACGTCGCGTCGAACTTGTCGTCCGGAGGAGGGGCCGCGCTGTCGGCCGACTCGACAAAGTCCAGCACCTCTGCTTCTTGCCGTGTTATGCCACCACCAAAGAACCGACCATCTTCGTCGTCGTCTGGGATGTCGTCGTCGGGCGGAGCCGAAGGGCCATAGTCTCCATCTTCATCGTCTTCGGGCGGCGGCGCCGGGCCTGCTTCTACGTCGTCGTTGTCGTCTTCTACTTGGGCGTGGCGGCTTGAGGAGGGGTTCAGCTTTGCGGACTTGTAGATTTCATCTGTCCATTGATATGTCAGTTTTTGAAAAGCTGAGAGCGCAGGAAGTCAGACTGCTTACTTGGATCGCGGACGGGGTCTAGCTTGCGTTTGCTGGGAAGACCTGAGCTCTATGGACAAGTACCATTATTCTTTTTTAGCACACGACCAATGTGAAGCAGTTGGATTGATAGTGATATGATTCAAACTCACCTTGAAAAGATCATCAATGCTCGTCATCTTTTCATAATTTGCCGGGTTGATATACTGGCAGATTTGCCCGTGTTGAACTCAATTGCGGTTGAAAGTCAAGGTGTTTACAGTGGCTTGGGTTTTGCAGCTGATATCGTCATTCGTGTCGGGACGCGCCGATTCGGGAGGAACGTCCATTGAATTTCCTGCTATACACCTATAATGCGCACTGTATTCTGCCATTGAGTATCCGCGCCATGACACAGTGTGGCCACACAGATTTGCTGCCAGTCACTTCATCTTCTTGTTGCACAGGAGCTGACCTGGACTTGAATGTTCAATACACTAACAACTCGTTTTCTCGCCGGGTCTGAACTAGAATCTTGCACAATTAAGCCTTACCAAAACTCCTTCACTCAGGAACCAGTCATCCAAAACAATGCCGCCTACACTTATCCTGATCCGTCACGCCCAGGCCGAGCACAATGTTTCCAATAAGTGCACCCCCACCCCTTGACTTGATAAAGGACTATATCAAGAATAAAAAATAAAATAAAATAAAAATTACAGCAAAAACAGGGAGCTGAACTGACTCCAGAAACACAAGATTATAGCATTCCTGACCCTGAGCTGACGCCACTCGGAAAGGAGCAAGCCGCTGCGCTCTCTGCCCACCTGCAGAAACGTCTGCCGGGCTCACTCGACCCTGAACTCATCGTCGTCAGCCCATTTCGCCGCTGCCTGCAGACGGCCACTATTGCTTTTGACTGGTTAATCGACGCAGAGTCTGGCAAGCCAAAGGTTCCCATGGTGGCCAACGCCAGCTGGCAAGGTAAGAATTTCTGTCTTTGGTTTTCCTCTTACTTTGATTTCATATTTGTTCTTCTATAAAAAGGAAAAAAAAAAGCAACCAACCGTCCAGATCTGCCCCACTTCTGTGATGAGCTCTATACTTTAGTACAGAGACCAGGACCAGCAAAACGCACCTCATAGCCTATCCCATTATTGTTAGCTAAATCCCAGGCAGGAAACAACCAATAACAAGCCGAAATATAAACTAAAGCTGCCCTTCTATACAGAAAACGCAGACAAACCCTGCGACACGGGAACTGACCCAACCCTCGTGGCCCCCAACTTCCCCCACATCGACTTTAGCGCCCTCGACCCCGTGTACCCGGACAAGACGACCCCCGAGGCGTCGCTGTACCACTACACGCGCGAGGCCCTGCTCCGCCGCGCCCAGTCCTGCCTGAAGGAGCTGCGCTCCCGGCCCGAGCGCGTCATCGCCGTCGTCTCGCATTCGGCCTTTATGCGCCAGGCCGTCACAGGCTGCTGGTACATGAACGCCGACTACCGCATCTTTGACTTTGCCGACGTGGCCGAGGGTGACGATTTGGCACCGTTGAGGCTGGTCCAGTGGGATGAGACCAAGGCGGGCGGCATGGGCCTGAGCTTGGAAGTCGGGGTCGAGCTGGGAGACGGCCTGCCCGAGACGCTGAGCGATGCCGTGCCCGCTGAGGACAAGAAGCTGCCCGAGTGATGGTAAGCGGCTTGGTCTTAGGGGGCGGACGTCTGCAATTTTGGGAGGGTTGATAACTGACGAAGTTGTGCCACATGGGACGTTTATCTTTTATTGCTTGCTACCTATGGGCAACGACATGCGAAACAGGAAAACTGATAGAAGAGGACTCAACCAGACTACAGTTGCTTCTCATTTAAACAAGTGAGAGTGACATGTCATGAGCGTAATCAATCGCCTCCAACCATAGAGAATAAAATACAAGGGTCTAGGCGTCAGAGAGCTCAATGTTGTGGTTTGGATATTGGATTCGCGCAGTAGGGCTGACTTGCAGATGGAAAGCTGCAACGCCCCATTGTCAATCGCGATCCTGTTGAGTGAGTGATTGTATATCTCTTGTCCACTTGGGACAGTTATATACGGCTGGATTACGTGCAGTGAACCTACACCAAGTATCACGACCTTTCTAGTCTGATCAAGAGTTGATCATCAGGTCAACATCTTTATAGCAGGTTTTACCTGTTTTAAGCAACCAATGTCAGGCATGTTAGTATAAAAAACCTCACTCATAAATCACCATATTAACGCCCCAGAAAAGTAAAGGTAAAAAATTTGTCATGCTGCGATTCAAGCAGGGCCATCATGATTTTGGTGCTCCGAAGAAAGAAAATCCGAAACGAGACAAGCATTCCTTGACGCCCGCCACCATGGATCCGTCTTTGAGATTCCTCCCTTTTGGCATCGTTGAGTTAACAAAAAAAGAAAAAAGCTTTGATATGTCCCTTCCCTCTTTTGCGGTCATCAACGGGCTAATTCCACTTTCCCTTCGGACCAAAGACCGTCTCATACCGCTTTCGCCGTTACCGTCCCAAAAACAATAAAAAGCCAGAGAACCAACCGCCACCCATCAACCGGAGGTCATTTATGCCCTAGACATGACGCCCCAGGCGCGGATGATGTTGTCGGTGTAACCGGCGAACAGGGTCTGACCGTCGGCGCTCCAGGCGAGCGAGATACACTCGGGCTCCCGGCTCTTCTTGCCAACGGCGGCGAACTCGGGCTTGAGCTCGTCGACCTTGCTCTTCTTCTCCAGGTCGAAGATGATGATGCTTGAGGCGGTGGCAGCGCACAGCCAGTACCTGTTGGGGGAGAAGACGAGGGCGTGGATCTCGTCGTTGGCGTTAAGCGAGTACAGGTGCTTGGACTCGTTCAGGTCCCAAAGCATGGTGGTACCATCCTTGCCACCCGAAGCGCAGAGGGATCCGTCAGGGGAGATGGTGACGGTGTTGATGTAGCCGGTGTGGCCGATGTGGTCAGTCTGGAGCTTGCAGCTAGAGAGCTCCCAGACCTGTTGGTTTTGAATGTCAGCTTTTTATGTCGAAAATTTTTGGTGACATATTAAACAAAACCAAAAGGTAAATAAAGGAATCAGTGCTTGGTGAATAAGATTGGTCTCATGGCCCGAGGGCTCTGAAGTAGCAAATACTTTAAATAGCAAAGCATCATGTTGGAAGATAAAAAATGATTAGAGCAAAAAGAAAACATACCTTGACAAGCTTGTCCCAGCCAGATGAGACAATCACGGGGTTCTGGGGGTTGGGCGAGAAGCGCACGCAAGAAGCCCACTCGGAGTGACCCTTCTCAGTGATGGTGTACTTGCAGTCGCCCAGGGTGTTCCACAGCTTGATGGAGCGGTCACGCGAGCCGGAAACAATCTGCCTGTTGTCGGCAGAGAAGGAGACGGACAGAACGTCGTTGGTGTGGCCGACGAAGCGGCGGGTGGTGGTACCAGTGGCGAGCTCCCAAAGGCGGAGGGTCTTGTCCCACGAAGCGGACAGAGCGTAGGCGCCATCCGACGAGATAACCTGTATTTCAGATCCCCATCATCAGCCAAATCGCCCCTGGTGTGTGTATGGTTTTTTTTACCGTGCTTTCCATCGCACGATGGTGTTTTCCACCTCGAGATTTTCAACGTACGCAGTCCGAAACGATGTGCGAGTGACCCTTCAGCGACCTCTTAGGGTAGCCGTAAGAAGTCTCGTCACGGGTAAGGTTCCAGATGATCAGGGTCTTGTCTCGGCTGCTGGAGAGGAGCATGTTGGGGCTGTAAAACGAGATATGTGAGTATTTTCGTCATGTCGAATCGGATGCTGGGGACGTTGGGATCGGTTTCCTACTTCTCCATGGAGGTAGCCAAGCTGGTGACCCAGCCATTCTGTTAAAAGAAAAGAGGCAATCGTCAGTAAAATTTCCTCATGATCCTCGCTGGCGCGTGGTCTTGAATGCGAGCAGCGGAGGGGCAGTCGCAAAACATCCGCCGACCTCCATCTTCGCCTCAGAAGCTGGGAATTGGGGATTGACATACGTGGCCCTCGAGGGTGCCCTTGAGAATGAGCTGCTCAGCCATATTTGCAAGTTTGCTGTGTGAGGCAGACGAGACGACCGAGGGAATTGAAAGTTGGATTCGGGGAGAAATTTCAGGCTCTTCTCGTCTCCAGAATTCTCCTTTCCACTCTGGATTTTCGAAGGCGAGTTGTGCGTTAGGTGGGGCAAGAGGGAAAAGTGAATGATGAAGCGAGATGACCAATCATAAGCGGGCATGAATGGCCCAAGCTTGCTTGACAAAGACCCACCCACGCGCGGCGTCGCGGACTCGCGGGCAGGGACCTGAGAGGCTTGGGAGGAGAACAGTCTACAGAATTTGGGAGGCGAGATTTTGGCAAAGCAACGACAATAGCATCAGCCTACGAAGCACTGCATTCGCGTAGATATCTGACTGCGTATGCCCATTTTCACAAATTGTCAATAAAGCACTTTGCTTCTGGATTCTCTCGCAATATGCAATTGCAGTAAAGTGAAGTGGATATCATTGTTTAATGCTCAATCGCGGAATCCTGCTTGCACCTTTTGCTTGCAGGTTCCTTCACTAAGGAGATACCCATACAAATTATGCCAAGCCCAATAATACATCGTGCGCCAAAAACTCCTTGCCAAATGCCATGTTGCCCGTGTCCTTGATGCAGAACTCTGCAAATCAAGCCAGTCGAATTTCTAGATAGCAAGAACTGAGAGGGTATGAAGGAAGATGAAATGTTTTGAGAAGCCTCTGGAGGGTCTTGTAGTCAAGGACCAGAGAGGGGACCAAAGACGGTTGTTGACCCCGGGAGGAAAGATACTTGTAACTTTACTTGGTCACGGTATCTTTTGCAGCTCTCTTTCCACCCCTCGAAACTTCCTGTCGATGTCCAACCTTGTGGGCATTGACAATCATGCTGTGATCTGCAATCTCACTCCTGGCAGCGGTGCTACCCCGAGCAGGAGCAGCAACAGCGAGAGCAGCAGATGTGAAACCTTCACCGTCATTACCACCACCAACATCATCACTACTCTTGTTCCTGCTGCCGCAGGCATCCTCGACCAGGTCGCGCATGCTCTCCTCCCAAAAGTCATAACGATTCCGGCTCATCCTGCTCCGTTGAGCCGCCAACCTCGCCTCCTTGAGCGTGTTGATCTTGCTCGCCCGCACCACTCCGCGCAGCGCCTCTTCGGCCAGCTTGGACTCCCGAGCCGAGGCCTCTCGCATCCGCCTAGGATCAGCTCTCGGTGGCGCCTCGCCCGCATACGGTTCCTCGGGCGCTAAGGTGTCCTTGACCGGCTCGCCGTTGGGTAGTTTTAGCCCTGTGCCTCTGACTGTGACCTCGTCGACGTCCTGTGGTGTGGACTTATATGTATGGATGCTGGGAAAGTCGGGAAAGGATGCTGGAATATAGCTCTTGGATTCTTTCTCTGCCTTGCCGCTCAACTCCTCGCCGAGCAAAGGTAGGCCGTCCAGTGGTCCGTCGGTGGCGGCGGCGGCCGGCGTCGTGAAGGTAGGCTCCAGAAGATGTCGTTTTTTCTTCTTGGCAATGGGGTGCCGTAGATGTGGCCTGAGCAGTGAAGTGCCCAGGTTGAAGCGCTTTAGACTTATTTCGTAGTCTGTTGGTATTGGCTGTGTCCGTCTAGAGGCGAGGGCGAACAGCCTGACTTCTTGCGTCAATTCCGTGAGGTCTATTGCAGGTTAGCACCGGTTCCAACCATCTCTGTTCGGCGCAGCAGCCAGCGCAGCAACCAGCCAGTATCATCTCACATTCTTCTGTCATCTCCGTCAACCTCTCGAGGGCAGGTTCAGATGTGCTATCAAAGCCAACCTCCTTCAGCACCAGTGCGATGCTGCGACGCAGTCCACTACGAGCCTGCTCCTCCATGGTGGGGAGGCGACCGTCGCAAACAGTAGTCGTCTTGGTATCGTTGCTCGGCACGGGCTCATTTTCCTGAGCTTGAAGAAGACTGCGAAAGTCTGGGATCGACTGGTCGACCGGATGCGGGGAGGAGTCGGTGCGCGCTCTCTTCGCCATGGGCATATCCTCGTCGTCGTCGTCGTCGAATGACGGACGTCGCTTTTGCGTCTGCTGGCCAGTGATGGCCATGGTCGCCATTGTTGCGCGATCGTCGGGGTTTCAGATTGTCGGGCGCATCAAGATTGAGGCGACGGGGAGCTAGTGATGCGCCAAAGAACGCGTCATTTGGGTAGTCGTTGGACTTGTCTATCCTTGGACGTGCGGGCTTGAATGGTTTCGAGGAAGAAGCCGCAGAGTCGGTTGTTTTTATTTCTGCAAGCTATCTTTGTAGGTAGTCGATTTGGATAGCGGGATGCTGAGGTTTTCTTTCCTTTGCACGCGAGCCCAGCGACGCACGACGTGCTTTTCTCAATCTGCAATCTGCAAAGCTGCTTGTTACGCTACATTAACTTTGCCTTGGGCGCGGCGATTGCTTGTAAAAGGTCCGTGCGTCATCAAATTGTACAAAGTACATGTTCACACTTACCGTACCGGTACACGGCTTGACGGGCACTTCCCCACATTCATTCGATCCGTCACTCAGGACCAAAGAGCTCTGGCCAAATATTAACAAAGGAAAGCACCAAGTAAACATTAAAAATACATCATCCCTTCTCATATCCCTGCCTGTCACACTGAGCTGGCATTGATCTAGCTCACAAACTCTTTCCTAGCGCGATGGCTTCGTTTTATTTGAATTGTCTGCAGCCTTTGGCTCCACTTGGACGGTTTACGGATAAGGCTGCGCTTTCTATCTCTTGAATCAACGTGGCTGGATTGGTTGGTTCCCAGGCGGACTATGAGCTGAAGCTACTGCTCAAGCAAGCACTGCTGGAACTCGAGTGAGATCCAGTCATCATCACCACATCGACTTTGTCAAAATTCCGTACTCATAACATAACATAGCCACAATGCATACCCTCCAAGATCTGCGCTCTGGCGCATGCAAAGGACTCGCAAAGATCAAATTAACTTGTCAGCTGGATGACTTTCCACCAGAGATTCTCTCTCTTGGTCCAGACCTGATACATCTCGACCTGTCAGACACAAGCCTCTCTTCTCTTCCTTCTGACATTGGAACCCACTTACCCAATCTCAAGATTTTGTTCTTGTCGAATTGCAGATTCACAACCTTTCCCGCCCTTGCATCATGTCAGTCTCTCTCGATGGTCGCCTTCCGTAACAACGGAATGACCTCCATCCCGGAGAACTCCTTACCACCAAATCTGAGGTGGCTCATCTTGACAAACAACAGGATTGGTGCCTTGCCCAAGTCCATTGGCTCCTGTACTCAGTTGGAAAAGTGCATGCTTGCGGGGAACACTCTTACCGAGCTGCCGGACGAGATGGCAAGATGCCAGAAGCTGACCCTCTTGCGCCTGTCGAAAAATCACATCGACCAGCTTCCTGACTGGCTTTTCCAACTCCACAACCTCGCTTTTCTCTCCTTTGCCGGTAACCCCTGCACAGAATTAGAACAGACAACCGGCCGTGCCCGTCGAAACTCGGAAAGTCTTCCACGGATCCGCTGGGCTGACCTCACGACGCACGACGTTCTGGGTGAGGGTGCTTCCGGCATTATCTCCAAGGCGACCTGGCGTCGGGATGGCTCTGAAGAAGACGTGGCCGTGAAACTTTTTCGTGGCGTGCTGACCAGCGACGGTACGCCCATCGACGAGATGCGGGCATGCATGTCTGCCGGGACGCATGCCAGCCTCGTCGATGTTCTAGGCCGCATCCATGGACATCCAGATGAGGGCCGACGGGTGAGGACCGGCAAGTTTCAAGGTGGGCTAGTCATGCAGCTCATCCCCCCGACGTATCGGACACTTGGCAAACCTCCGTCTTTGGACAGCTGCACCAGGGATTGTTATGACGACTCGGACCCGAAGCTGTCGGCCGAGATTGCCGTAAAGATCCTGGCGGGTGTGGCAGCCGCGGCGAAGCACCTACATTCCAACGGAATCTACCATGGTGACCTGTACGCGCACAACATCATGGTTGACGACGAGGGGCGGGCCCTGCTGGGAGATATGGGGGCCGCGACGATCTACGGGGACGATGGGAGGTTTCCGATGCTCGAGGGGCTCGAGGTATTAGCTTTTGCACACCTGGTCGAGGACGTGAGCGGCCTGGTGCGTGACTCCGGTTCCGACTCGGCCGAGCAGGTTCTAGAACGGCTCAGGGAGCTACATCGCCAGTGTTCGGTGTTCCTGGTAGCAGACAGACCATCATTTGAGAGCATCCTCGAGACTTTGCAAAGTTTGTTGGTGGCATTGCAAGGGTGACTGATTTATGTACCGTCGGCCTTGGTTTTGCCTGGATTTGGGATCGAGAAATAGATGATCTGGACCAAAGGAGGTCGTGCCTGCATGAAACATTGACGAAAGTTACCGAATCTGTTATTATCCTCCCTTGTCATCACACATGCATCGGAACTATCTGGTTTGTTCGGCGGATATACTAATCGGGCACATCGGGGGGCAACGGATACTTTGTGCACATCGGGCAAATTGGACATATTTGGATATGTGAATCGGAGTGATATTTGTTGCAGTCATAAAAGCAACGCAGGTCTCATCTCGCCCACATTTGTTCATATTTTTTGACTACAGTAAAGCAGCATATTATTCATGAAGATGATCGAACCATCAAGATGATGAGTTGATCTCGCCGAGCGTCCTATCAGACATTAGGTACGTGATAAGCAGCCTTATGGCAGCAAAGACCCAGACGTCCCGAACTTTGAACACAAAAAAGCTTGAATAGATGCATCTAAAGTTATCCAAGGAAAAACCTCGCCAAAACTTGGTCCACATCGGATCAATCTCGAAGTTTGGGCGGGTTTTGGAGCCTTTGGGGGGGGGGGGACACTTTTCCGCTAAAACATATTTCCAAAACGAGTCAAACCACAACTTTTAGCCTTTTTTTTTCTCTACTGCCAGTTCACGAGCCTTTCCATACCTCATACCGAACCAATGATCAGCAAGGTTTGTTGATTGTTCTTGGTCCACGAGTCATCAGATGGGGACGCCGAAATAGGAAGAGGTCCTTTTTTCTCTCTCATTTCTTTACGTTTCTTTGCGGGTTCGCAAGGAAAAAGGTCGGGAAAATCGGATGACACAACGGCTTATTTGTTAACCCGCGGGCTCCAGCGGGAAGTTACGTAGAAGCCGATTCCAACATGTCCGAATGTGCAAGCATCCTGGGAGAGGAGGGAAAAAAAAACCTCAGACCGTTTCCGAGTCCAGATCAGGCTGGAATCGATTCCACTTTTGTTCAAGTATTTTGCTTGTATGACAGACCCCTGATGTTTTGCTCCGACCTTGTAGGCATTTTTCTTTTCTCTTGGGGAAAAACCTTGCGATATCAGATAAACAAGGAGAAAGACTCAAAGTATCTTGCTTGGTGGCTTACTACTGGACTTCCCGAGGCATCATGCAAGCAGAACTCTTGAATCCTCAAAATGTGTGTGGGTGGAAAGAGCGGAAAGTTCCTTACACAACCGCAAAGCATATAAAACACGAGGTGGTGTTGGCAAGTTGCTCGGTAGTATAAATCCCGTATTCGTAGCCCCTAGTTACAGCGGTGGTAGTGAAATAAATAGAAATAGAAATAAATAAAATACTACTTCGTACTGTAAAATAAATTCACTCAACATACCTCTGGCAGCGAAACAAAAAAGTCCCTCAATGGACAGGCAAACTATATCTCTTAAATGACGACATGGGGCTTGAGTGAGCAAGAGGGGTTTGGATGTGAGGCGGTGAGATTTTGCAGACAAGAAAAAAAAAAATGAAGGTGAAGTGAAAGAACAGACGAAACTCCAATCCCGATCCGGGCAACCAGTCGCCGAAAGAGGTATGAACAAGGATGAGAGAATGTTGGAATAGTCAACTTTGGGACATGTGCGTTTTTTTTCTTCTCTTTTTTTTTTCCTTACAAAGTATTCTCGTTCTGTCAGTAGGATTTTGTTTGGCCGACGGCCAATACTAACCAGGTCCGTACTATGTCTGCACTTTAATTCGCAGGCTAACAAAACTCTCGGTCGAGACGGCGTATTTCAACCCACGCAACTGACAGTAAACCCTGCATCGGCGGTCTCTCCGTTCTCCGTACTTCGTATAGTTCAGGTGAGAAGCCCTTGGAAACAAAAAGCTACCTATACGTAGTCGATTATGTAGTCCATACTCCGTATGTAGAGCAACACCCAGGACAAGGCAAGGTCAAGCAAGGTACAGACTTTGGTAGCGTGACGCGATCCCAACGCCAAGATTTGCACCGGTCAGATTTGTCCCCTGTTCTTGGCACACTATTGGAGCTTGAATTTCATCCTGCCTGTGGATGACAAGACGGCCGGCCATACTGCCTGTCAAGAAGAAGAAGAAGAAGAAAAAAAAAGAAGTCCTATCTGGAGAAAAGTCGGATCATTTGTTCGGGGGCACAGTGGGGAGGGGACCAAATGGAGAAAACAAAAAGACCAAATCTGAACGGAAACGATGTCCCGGTGTGCACAGTAATCAGCACCCCCATTTCACCTACCACGCTAAAAGGAGTCAAGCTACAATACAGTACTACCTATTGATGTGCCGTACCCATACATACCCCGGCCTAGCTACAGTAGCTACTTTGTTTCCACGGAGCGTGTCAGTCGGGCTGAATCCAACCCTGGCCGTTCTAGGACAACCTTAATCTTTTTTTTGTGTTCTTGTCATGTTTCTTGTTGTTCCATTTCCTCTTCCACCATCGGCGGTCAAGGAGAATCCCCTGTATTGCAATGGGAGATAGGAAACGTAGCAAACAAGAAGCGGGTCTCTCTGGCTTGACCTGGTCCAGTTAAGATTTAGGGGGGGGGTAAAAGGAGGGGGGGATACATCACAAACGCCGAATTAAGAATGAGACAAACAATAGACGAGATGAAAACTAGAGATGATGGTGATGATGATGATGATAATGTTAAGTAAACAACAAGATAGCCTCGTGTATTTGGGTGAATATCGTGGGATGATGTTTTTTTTTCTTTTCTTTTTTTTTTCTCGGATAGCTGTCAGCCCGCTGATGGGTCAGAAACAATGGAACCTAGGCATTTCCAAACAAACCTAGGTACCTTGATGAAGCTGCATTGCATTGTCTGTTCTGCTTGCTCCCTTTCCTGTAGTTGAGAAATATCTCAGACGCCACCTTTTTTTTAATTCAATGCGGGACCGGTGTGCCGTTTGCCTTTGTTTTGACCTTCCAGCCACTACAAAGTAAATCGAACCAAAAATAAGAAAGAAAAAAAATAAGCCAGACCAACTGCATCATCTCTCTCATATCCTACTCGTCGTCGGCGAGTGGTCAGCATTAATAATATTGATTGATTGGATATTTACAACCACGAGCCCTTTTTTTTGCGCACTTCTCGCTTGCCAGAAACTGCAACAAACACATGCTGGGCAGCCCACAAAAAAACAATAAACTGCAAGACACTCCCCATTAACCTTTTTGGCTCCTTTCCACAAGTTCCTTTCTTCCCGCCCCCTAGCCAGAAAGCCAGCCAAGCCCACTCTTTCGCACTTCTCTCCACTTGGACTTTAATTTCGACTTCCTTTCAAGTTGCAATAACCCTTAAGAGAAAAAAGAAAAGAAAACAAAAGCCACTGCCATCAGCTTTGGGTCGTCGGTTCATATGTGACACTCGTGCCGGTTGGACAAAACGTCACACGGACTAAAAGGCAAAAAGGCGGAGAGCCAACCGACTTTTCGTCCATCATATCATACCATACCATACCATACCCACCAAAAGCTTCCGAGTACCTTGGGATTTCTATATATGGTTCTTCAAGGAAGCAAAACCATTTCCCCCACCTTGACGGCGATGTAGTGTTACTCCAAAACGCCTGTGCTGTCTCAGAAAACAATTACACACTCGTCAATATACCCATAGCATCCTTGGATTTTCCATCTATCTTATTCAATCCCACGAGGTTCTTTTGGAAGGTTACAACCCCCGTTATTGCTTTCGAAAAACCTAAATTCACCTAGTCAGCTCTTGGCTTCTTATATCTCGGCATATCATCGTACCGACTGAAGCCACCCCCAGACTGTTTGGTCCTTCTCCAAATCAAAGATTTTCTATGCAAACCACTCATCTTGAACCTACCACAACTCTGCTATACATCGTCGACATAGCAGAAGAAATCTTGGCGTGAAGAGAGTGGGCGCGGGGTCACCTAATTGATCTGATCCCGCTGTGCCCTCGATCCCCCAAGAAAACCAATCCAAAATGTTCCAATTTGATCCGAGTCTCATTCCTTCCCTGAGGACACGCAAAGCCCTCTTGGTCATTGACCTACAGAATGACTTTGCCTCCCCTACGGGTGCACTTCCCGTCACCGAGCCGGAGGGGTATATCGGCCGCATTCTCGATGTCGCCGCCGCCTTCCGCGCCTCTGGTGACGGCGACGTGATCTGGGTCCGCTCAGAGTATGACGCACCTCGACCTATCGAAAACGACAACATCCTGACGAGCGACGCACTGCTCGTGTCATCAATACGGAGCAGTACTAGCCGTCTGCGCAGGTTGAGCGTCGACAAGAGCGAACAGGACGATGAAGCCTTCCTGAGCGGCGGTACCGGTAGCAGCAAGCCCGAGTGCGTCCGGCCCGGCACTTCAGGAGCCGACTTGGTCGCCGAGGCGGCCGTTGACTCAAAACGGGACTCGAGTCTCGTCAAGACGCAGTACTCGGCCTTTGCATCTGGCCAGTTGCTCCCTCTGTTGCGGACCCGCCTGGCCACGGAGCTTTATGTCTGCGGGGCGCTTACGAACGTCAGCATACACGCCACGGCGCTGGATGCGGCCTCGCACGGTTTCGCCATGACGCTGGTGGACGACTGCTGCGGATACCGGAGCGCGGCGAGGCACGCCAATGCGGTTCGAAACCTGATGCAGCTGACGGGCTGCGAGACCACGACGGCGCACGACATGCTGGTCCGATTCGGAGCATCCGGAGCCGAGCAGCCGCGGCCAAGACAACCGCCTGGACCCGTGCGGACGGGTGCGAGGGCGACGGGGGATGCGGGGCGCCCCGGTTGTCCCGGGAGCAAGCTCGTAGGTAGCAGTAGCGGCGGGCAAGGGGAGATGAGTGACGGATCATCACCACGGCCGTCCTCATCGCAGACCGACCCCAGCATCATCACCAGCACAAACACCCTCCCACAAGCCATGTCCAAGCTGAAGCTAAGTAATGACCCGTCTTCACGGCCAGCAGTTGCCGAGCCCGACGCTCCTAGGCCGGAAACGACTCAGCCTGCGCTTCAGGCCTTGGTGAGTGGCGACGTCGGAGCGGGCGTGGGCAAGCGAGATGCAACTGCCATAGACGAGTCGATACCTGACGGACATGCGTCGAGCGAGTCGCCGGGAGCTGGCCACGAGCGGGCCCCTGGCAAGTCTCCCGAGGCGGAATACAAGGTAGCGTGAAGAAATACTTTTTCTTTTCCGAGACAGTGCCTTGTAGGCAGCCTGTGCTTTTCCTCGTGGCTTTAGCGTCTTGTCAGCCTGTCTGGTGGCCGAAAGTTTCTGACTGATAATCCTGCGATATAGAAGTCAGGGACCCCGAAACAAAAAGTGGATGAGCCAGAAAAACCACTCGAGGCTGCTACAAGCAGCTCAGGGGCAGCACCAGACGACAACACCCTGGAACCCCTCTGCGAGGGTGACACTACCATAATCCCAGACCTCCTCCCCCCCGCTCTTGAAGACGGAATCTTTGACAAGCTCCGCGCCGAGATCAGCTGGCTTCGCATGTCGCACCAAGGCGGCGAGGTTCCCCGGCTCGTGTGCGTACAGGGAGCAGTGTCACCGTCGGATGCCAGCGAGCCCTTGTACCGGCACCCAGCAGACGAGGCACCGCCTCTGGTCCCTTTCTCGCCGACGGTGCTCAAGATCAAAGAACATGTGGAGCGTAACGTCGGACACGAGCTCAACCATGTCCTCGTCCAGTTGTATCGAAATGGGCAGGACTACATCTCGGAACACAGCGACAAGACCCTCGACGTCGTGAGGGGCAGCTACATTGCCAACGTCAGTCTGGGCGCCGAGCGGAAAATGGTGTTTCGGACCAAGAGAGGCGACATACCCAAGACGGACAAGGACGACAAGGATGGGGAGGCCAGCGGCAAGAAGCGAGGGATAGTCAAGGCCAAGCTACCACACAACTCCCTCGTCAAGATGGGGCTGCGAACCAACTCACGCTGGACCCACGCCGTCAAGCAGGACAGACGTGCGGATCGGGACAGGTCGGCTCCCGAGCTGGCGTTTGGCGGTGCCAGGATCAGCCTTACCTTTAGACAAATCGGGACGTTCCTGGACAAGGATGGGCTCTTGATCTGGGGTCAGGGCGCGACCGGCAAGAACCGAGCCGATGCGAAGCCCGTCAAGAACGGGGCTTCGGAGGAGGCTGAGCGCATGATCCGGGCCTTTGGGGTCGAGAACAACACGCCCGACTTTGACTGGGATGCAGTCTATGGCCAAGGGTTCGACGTGCTGCACTTCAAGACCGTGCCGAGGCTGTGGGGGTCTGGAGATGAGACTCGGGATCTGAGGGTCAAGCTGATGCTGGGTTCGTACGGGGTTGGGTTTGCCATTGGTGGCGATGACCACGAGAAGGTTGTCGATGGAGAAGCCACCCCAGCCCAGGAGATCAGGTTCGTGGACAACGACGTCGACAAGTCAGACGTCAGGGGCGACTTTGCAGTCATGCTCTACATAGAAAGCATGTATGGCAAGCTCTCAGTCGGCAAGACGGGCTCGCTGGCAACGAGACTGACGCGCTTCGAGCGGGCAATGGGCTTGTTGGATAAGTGGCATGCCACTGCCGGTGGGGACAACGTACTGAAGCCGCTCGAGGGCGAGCTGGCCGTGTTTGACGGTTACATGTCTTCCGGTGGCGACTATGTGGCTGGTGGTGAGGCGCCGTCCCTTGCAGACTTTGCGCTGTGGCCTGTACTGCGGGACATGGCTGGCTTGGTGGTTGGTTCCGGGCAAGGGGGCATGCAGAAGGAGAAGGGGAAGAGCGACGGGACTTTCGGCGGCTTGCTAGAGGGGATGGGGCTGACTCGGTTGGGGAAGTACTATGAGCGGTTCGGGCGGGAGAAGTTTGTGGGGCGGGTTGTGGAGGAGTAGGGAAACTTTGGGGCAAGGGGATGGATGGGAGGGCTATGGGTAATGATTTTCTGCGGGTTTCCTTTTTTTTTCTCCCCCAAGTGTGGCGTTGTTTTGTTTTCGTAAAAGATACAGTCGGGACGCTCAGGTATGATACCCAGGTTGGAAGGTAAATAATAATGTTTGTTTGTTGCGCCTGCCCCATATCAAACCTCCGCCAAGGCTTCTAGAAACGAGAGTGACTGTCGACCTTGAGGGTATCAAGCCTTGTAGGACGTCGATTTAGAGCGCGGTGTTTTTACTTCACTCTTATCTGATCGACAGTCAGGGGGCAAGTGCAAAGGCTGTCTAGGATGCAAAAAGACAAGAAATACTAGAAAAAGCAAAGGCAATGATCAAAGTTCACCAGAGGAACCCAACGGCATTATAAATGGTTTTCAAAAAAAAGAAAAAAAAAGAAAGCTGAAAGTATATAATCTTCAGGTTTCTAGGCACATGTGAACAAAATCCCTCCACTATCCTAAGTCCGACCTAGTCAGGCCGCCAAAAAAGATTTCGTCCGGTTCCAAGCTGTCCATTTATATCAGCTTGCCAAGCATTTGATGACCTGATCAGGGCGAAAAAGGGATCCTATGCGGAATGATCTCTCCACCCCATTTTTTTTCTTCTTATTTTGTTTCCTATGCCTGGCCCGAACATGTATCGGAAGGCTTGTCTTGTGAACCCAAAGGTGGGGGACAAGGGATCATGGGAAAAAATGATCCGATGGCCGGGTTTGGACCGTTTGGGGGCAGCTTTTGTCGTTTGTTTCGTTTCGGGGGTATTTCCCCCACTTTGCCGATGGTTTATATCAAGCGCGGATACGATCCATTGGTTAGGTGTACGAGACGTCAAGACGTGCAAGCAAACCAAAATATCACAAACAGGAACAGCCAGGCAAGCTTTTGAAGAGAATGACTTCTGTAGCTTGGACTGTACATATGACGTATATAAGAACCACCCGGGTGTCATCTTTGATCGGCTCGTCTGGAGAAAAAAAGGGGGCGTTGATTACTGTCCGACCCCTGGACTACTCTGCTTTCGTCCTTGTTCGACGGGGGTTCGGATCGTCGTCTCGGAGGTTATTGTATGGGAGGAACTGTGTGGAAACCACAGAGATTCTTTTTTTCTTTTTTCATTCTCGTCATTGCTGGTAGGGTTGGCAAAGGGCAATGTGATGCTAGTTGACATGTGGGCTGACATGTGGGAGTGCTTGGTATAAAGCTCCAGTTGAAAACCATGATGCTTTCTGGTCTTTGCTTCACTCACATCTCAACAGCCAACGGCATAACACAAGCTCAAGTCCAGAAACGATGTCCCATGCGAGACAATCATATCAGTCATCGATGATGGGCAAACACGAACACAACCAAGGCGGTAAGTCCATGTCGCCCGAGTCCATTTGCCTTACAAATACAGACTTGCCCGTCAAACTAAGTTACTAGGCTCAACTAAGCCCTTCCCCCTCGCAGCCAGATATCAACCCTCCACGAGGGACACCATAGCAGGAGAAAAAAATAATAATGTAGCCGAGACGAAGTGGAAAACGGGGTATAAGTAAAAACTCGGCCCGGAGGATCATAGCATCGGTAACGATTAAGATCGCTCCCCTCAAAAGCAATAAAACAAAAAATAGAAAAACCGTTAGAAAAAGAAAAATAAAGACCATCGACGTCCACAGAATTCCTTGTGTACAACCTTTCTCCTGATTTTGATACAATGCACAATAACATTCCTTCTCGGCAATAGCCTTCCTTTCTCAATCACCATTAGTTGCCGCACTCATCTCACTGGCCTTCTCCGTTTTGCTGTCTTGCTGTTTGTCTTTCTGCCCATCCGCAGATCCGTTACTGGCCAGGAACATATCTCTGAACTGTGCGTTGCTCTTTTGTACGGCGGGAGGCTTTGCGTTGTCGGTGGCTGAAGAGACAGTCCCGTTTGTCGTCCCCTCAGTTGCAGTTACATTCTTGACCGCAGCCTTGGGGAAGAAGCCAAGTCCAGCGACTCCACCCCTCTTAGGCTTTTGACCACCCAGGACAGGCCGCGAGACCCTCGGCGGCGGCATCATCATCGCCGAGGACTTCTTGGGCTCCTTCTTCCCGTCACCGGCTGCCGCCTTGTCCGCTGGCCCATCTATACGATCGCTCCTGACGGCGTCCTTCTCCTTGAGCAGCTCCGCAACCGTGCCGGTTCTTATCTTGCAGCTGTCGATTTCGGCCCCGTCCAACGCCAGCTGCGCCTTGCCGGCCGACGCGTGGTCCGCCAGCTCAACGATTGCACCTCCATGGTCCGGGCGGAGAACCAGCTTGGAAATGGTGGCACCCTCGCCTGCGTGCTTCTCGACTAGAGCGCGCACCCGGGCGTCGTTGACCGTGTCGGGGATGTCGAGCAGCGCAAAGGTCCGGAGATCGCGTGCCTCCCTGCTCTCCTTGGTATTGCTGGCATCGTGGCGCTCGTTGCCTCCCGCCATGGCTATATCACCCTCACCGTCCGGCTTTGGCGATGGGGATGCGGCGGTGCGGGCCTGCGGCTTGAAGTTGGTGACCTTTGTTGGCTCGACGGTAACGATGTTGTTCTTGAGTTTCACGCCGTTCAGCTCCGTAACCGCCTGGTCGGCCTGTTCCTTTGTCTCGTATACGACGAATCCTGTCCCTTTGCTCCTGCCTGCCATGTTCTTGAGAACGCGCACCGTCTGGACAGTTCCAATCTTGCCAAAAACCTCCTTGATAGACGCCTCATCCGCATCCAGCGGTAGATTTGCCACCTTGACCTCCCTGCCCTCAGACGTGGCGCCTTCTCGGGCCTTCTTCCTCGCCGGGTCCGAGTATTTGACACTGAGCTTAAACTTGCCCTGCAGCTCTTTGCCGTCCAGTTCCGTCGCCTTCCTCGCCGCCTCGGCCTCCCTGAAGCTGACGTAGCAGAACCTCCGATGCGTGTTGAACTTGAGGCTCGGCCACCGGACGTCAAAGATCTCACCGCAGTCCTTGAACAGCTTCCGGATGAACTCGTCGTCGGCCGTGGGAGGGTAATTGGTCACAAACAGCGTCAGGGAGTCGCCGGGTTTCACCTCGATGACCCTTTCGCCGTAGTACTTGCCGTCTCGCAGCAATGCCGACCTCGCGTCGTCGGTGGACCGGAACTCGACGAGGGCGACCGCGGACCGGTCGTTGTCGACTTTCTTCAGGACCATGCTGTTCACGTGTCCGTACTCACGAAAGTACTGTCGCACCCTGGTCTGCGTCGTGTCAGCCGGCAGATTCGTCACTATGACAGTCGTGTGTTCGCGGTCCCGCTTGAGCGCCGACGCGGCCGACTGCGACGAGCTGGCTGCGTCCTCGCCCGCCGCGGCCGACTCGCCGTCCTCGCCGTTCCGGGGTCGTTTGTTCGCACCTTCGTGGCGGTCAGGTGTCGCGTCACTTCGCTTGCGCTTGGCCGCTGCCGAAGGTGAGTCACCCGCCTGTTGTTCTGTTGCCGCAGCCGTGTAAGCGGCCACCGCTGCAGCCTCGCCCTGCCGGCGCTGTTCCACCTGCTTCTTGACCCTGTGGACCAGATCGTAAGCCGAACGAA
Source organism: Pyricularia sp. CBS 133598 (assembly GCA_004337975.1). Lineage (NCBI taxonomy): Eukaryota > Fungi > Ascomycota > Sordariomycetes > Magnaporthales > Pyriculariaceae > Pyricularia > Pyricularia sp. CBS 133598. The sequence goes on from RRCJ01000010.1 coordinate 1,364,038, forward strand.
GCTTCTCGGGCGTCTCGTAGTCGTTGCAGTGTTGCAGGTAGACCTCCAATATCCTTTCTGGCCAGTCCATGTCTTTTCTTTTTAGCGCCTGCAGCAGCACCTCCGTCGCCTTTGAAGGGACTTTGAGCTTTGGAGGCATGGCCTGCCCGGGCGTGGGACTGCGGTTCTTGCCCTTTTCTGCCTGAAACACCGACAGCTCCCACACGTAAAACTGCAGCCAAAAGTTGTAACTCACGGCATACAGCGGCTTTTCAGCCAGCCTCAGCCACTGAAAGCGAGCCTCGTCAATGGCACCGTGTTTCTCGGTAAGGTAGTTGATTAGGATACGCTCGAGTCGGAAGTTTGGGTCTCCGACGTACGAGTTACCGAATCGCCGCTCGCCCCATACCTGAACCGCTTCCAGGGCAGCCAAGAGGCCCGAGTCGGCGAGATCCGTCATCTCTTCGGTGGCCGCAGGGTCCAAGGCGGACCGCTTGAGGTAGCCGCACCATGCGGCATACATGTCTACGACACCCACCATTCCATCGCGGTCGAGCTGAGAGCTGTCAGTAGCGGCGTGCTTGATCCGTTCCATAGCCGAAAATGACAGGCCAGCCTCCTCGCAGCTGAGTATGTAGCGCGCCCACAGGGGGCCTGACCATGGGCAGTGTGACACGGCGCCCTGAAGCACCGTAGGGCTACTGGGTAGTATTTGTAGCATGTCTGGATCGCGGGACTCGGGGCTGTTGAAGCGGTTGTACAGCGTCGATACGAAAACGGCATAGTCGGTCCATGTCTCTTCGTCTCTGGCAAGGACACCAGTCAAGGCGCGTGAAAAGAGGGCCATGGCGATCTGTATGGCGATCTTGGGGTTCTTCTTTTCCCGTACTGTGCTAACGATTTCGAACTGAAGATAATCCCTCATGGCTGTCTTGTGTGCATCCTCGTCGCCCGACTCGACCGCCTTTGCCAGCTTGAGCTCGTAAGGATCGCGCTTCTCATACAACTCCCTCGCAGGTTGCGATCGCGTGGTGATCTCCTTCATGGTGCTCTCCCATGCGGATTGGTTATATTCGTTGAGGAACATGGAAAACGATTGGGATGTCTCACTCCAGTTCATGTGTGGGATGAGCAGACGATTGCGGAACAGGTGAGTGATGCGCTTGACTCCCTCTGCGGTCCTAGAAAAGCCCAAAAGCTCCATCTCCTTTCCGATCCATCGATTCCATAGTTCATGACTGTCGCTCAGTCGGTACTGCGTCGCCTCGTGCCCCTCTTGCCATAACCGGAGGGCCGAATCTAGAGAAAAGATGTCACGAGCTGTGGGTAGCTCCTCGGGTTTCCACGTCGCGAAGCCATTTTGACCGGGTCGCTGACAGCTCTGGTACAGATACCAAAAGTATTCGCAGTAGGCCAGCCATAAGGTGAGGCTGCCGTTCTCGAGAGTAGCTGCCTTTTTGTAGAGTTCAAGGACCTGGATGCGCGACTCGATGTCGTGAGCACGGCGCTTCTGCTGGTCGATATAATCGAGCCAGTTCTCCTCACCGACTGGAGGCGCCGGCGGCGGCGATGGCGCAGCGTGTGGGACGGACGACTGGGGCGCGATCGCGTGAGGATTCGGAGTCGACGTCGCTCTCGATCTGTCGTTCATGGTTGGTTGTGATGAGGTTTGCGTGGGGGAGACCACCTGACGTAATTGCAGGTAGGGCAGTTTTGCGGCAACAAGACAATATAAAAAACAAGAGCGAGAAACCAAGCAACGCAGACAAGCGATGCTCTGCTAGCTACCCGAGCCAGCTACCTGTACTGCTCGCAATGATGATAAAAATGCGGCAGAGCGATGGCGACTTTGCACCCACTCTTGTCTCTCCGTCGTATTGGCGACGACAGCACCGAATAGACCATCTGTCGAGTGGTTGGTTGCACACTCTAAACAGTGGCTAACCGAGATAGCAACAAGTTGTCGTGACGACACTTTTGGATTGCTCAGGCACAGGGCGTCCCAGGTCGTGGCCAAGTTTCAGCGGGCGAGAAAGGCAAATTAGGCGCGGAGAGGAAGCTTGGCAGAGTTTAGTTTGGTCGGGATGAGGGAAAAGTATTCTGGAGGCCAACACCCTGTTCGTTTGTTGAACATTGGATTTTCAGACTGATCCGAATGGTGGTTGGGGGTTTGGTTTACTGGGTGGAATGCATTGACGGAGAGTGCCGGAGAAGCAAATGTGAAAAAAAATTGACCCGCGTCGGTCGCAACGAATCCATCAAAATCCAACATCGTTTACTTGGCGTCCAGGCAGAGAGGAGACCGACCGACTACCGAAGCAGCGCTGAGAAATGCGGCAGAGCTGGAGCCGATAGGGCCCCACAGTAGCTCGAGGGGGGGGGGGGGGTCAACTGACGGTGTGACCCTCCCTTTTTTGCCCTGGCTTTCTTCCAGCTTGCCAGCTATCTTCTCTGTTACGAGCAGGAGCTGGAGAAGGCTCCTTGATTTTTAACCAGCCATTTTGACCAGCCAAGAGGATGGTGGGCGACAGGAAATTGAATTGACCGCCCGGACATTTTGTCGCGGCACAGCTAGGAGGCTGGCTGCTTTGATTCCCAATCAACGGCTGCACAAAGGGTCTTTTATTTGTAGATATGTAAGGTAAGTAGTACGCATCGGTTACATCTACGAGGGATCTTGCGGTGAAAAAAAGTTAAAAGCTGGGATGAGATGACGATTGTATTCCCGACAGATGTTTATATACGATAGAATTGATCTCACCCGACAAGCACCAGGAACGTGAGGCGAGACAAGACAAGACCATGCTGTCATTTCATTTCCCAGTGCTTTACTCCCCTAGACATTGAGCTTAAGGTCCCTTGTTTGGTCCAGGATATTCATGGCAGATGGCGCTAGCCACGCCGGCACTAGCCTGCGGACGGGCTGCATCGCAAATGTCGATGCGACGCGACCTTCTGCTTACTCTCCATGCTGCTAGCCCTAGCCTTAGGGGCCGGCCTGACAAGGCGAATTAAACTAGGTGCAAAAAAGTACTACAGATTGACATTCGTGATCCGAGTACTTTACAGTAGCACTCGGCCGACAAGACATTCAACTTTTGAGTACCGTATCTTGACCAAGCAAAAGCCAAATATTAACTGGCTAATATTTTCGGGCACACACGTAGATGGTCGGTCCCCATTTCCATTTAATTCGTGGCAACATTAGCCCACAGCCCTTGGTCTGGACCCCGTCTCTTTTGAGTCCCCAGGCTGCGCGATGACGACATGGCAGCGCCTCGTTTTTTTTTTCTCTTTTTTTCTCTCTCTCTCTCTCTCTCTCGCAAAAGCTCGTCATCTCCTTAAACCCGTAACTATCCGTCCATGCAATCAGGGTCTAGTTTTCCTCCAAAAGAAACACAAAATCCAGCTGATTGGAAACAGATTAAAGGGGCACACGTGATTAACAACAGACAGAATCAAAAAGAATAAAGAGAAACAACAAAAGAAAAAAAGCTTCGTGATCTTGGTTACATTTTTCCCACGATCTGCGAAAGAACAAATCTAGACTGGGCCTGATTACCAGTCAGGGCAGTCAAATTCAGTTTGGATGGACCCCCGTGGCGAATGCGGTGGCTTGCTGGGCGTTCCTGTTAATGATGCTGTTGCCGATCTTCCCGAGACAGAAACCCTTGTCAATCTTTTCTGGCTTTTAGGGGACCCTCCACTCCTTGACCGCCTGCCACGATAACGTTTCCTGCCTTGGCTGTTTTTGTTTCTGTTCCCATCCTCCGGGCTTCGCTGTTGCTTCTTTTGCGGGCGTCTGAGGGCTTGGAGGGATACAGTAGATATTGCAAGACTGGTAGGATTGGATTTGATACCACCTTGACCCAAGGTATCCATAATAGTTTCGGCGCTTTTGGTCCATTTTCTCATCATCAAACTTGACACTACCTCTCGGCCTTTCTGTTTCCAATTTTCTAAACTTTTCCAAGACCAACTATTCGAGCGGTTAATAGCTCACGCAGAGTGTCCGACTCAAGCATGTCCCCAGCGCCCCTCTGCGATCGGTCATCAGAGGATAAAAAAATAAAAAAAAAGCGGCTACGCGGCGCGAAGGTTCAGCGCCAATTATCACTTCCTTGAAATCTGTCCTTGCATCTTGTCACGTTTTCTCCAATCCATAAACACGCGTTTATTTATTCTTATTGGTTTTTGACCTTTACCTGCCCCGGATTTTTCTCCCAGGGCCACTGAGAGCTTATTCAAATACAGGGCTTTGCAGGATTCATTGGCAAACAACCCTTTACGATTTTTCGGTACCGTGATAACCTGGAAACTTCAGCTGAAAGTCTAGGCATCGTTCGATAACTCCGCTAGATTGCGAACCTTTTAAAGCGATCCACGTCAATGAAACTGCCTGCCGCCCGCTCGGTTGCCTGCCGGTTGCTTACCTCTCGCCTACTTTGTACCAAAACTTTGACCATTTCGAACCCACATAACGGTCCTGAATCTTCCCAATTTGGTTGTGACTACAAAAACATTATCTGGTAGCTTGGCGGAAGATGCAAGTGGGTAAACTTGACAAGTCTACTACAGCGTAGAGGTTGTGTAGCATGCAGAACATGTCAGGTGATTATTTCGTTCCCACCCACCTTTTAGCACATGCATACCCGACTCCGTATCATGCTCCGTATTCATCTTTTTGTATTCCTACCACGACACGTGATAAAGATGGATGACAGGACAGCAATATACGACAATGGACATGGTAAGATGGGCACTCGAGCACTATGCCTTGGGTAGGGAGGCACTATATTATGTTATACTACAAGAAAGGGCAAGGTGTGAAAGCAGTGCCAGTTAAGCGTCCTTGGCGTCCTTTGATCACTGACAAAACCACATAGACAGCTGTACCAAACGCAAATGTTTATCCGAAAAGCACCCTCCGGTTAAGAAGTTTGCCAATAAGAGAAAATGAAACGAAGGTTGGACAGACGCCAAATCTTCCATACCACCCATCTCCCTACTTACGAAGTACCTACCTATCTAGGCAGGTAGCTAAGTAGGTAGGTAGCTTGTCAGGTAACTTGTCAGGTACATACATAGATGATCGCAGACATATTGTTCAGGCTAGGTACACAATTGATACACGTGACTTATGGATGGCACGACAAAGCATACCTACCCTGCACACAGGTTTGGCGAGATTCCTCACGGACTTGGTTGTCCCTTTGGATTTCAGCGCAAACTCCTCCCCACCAGGCTTGGACGTATGATTTTCTCTCTTTTCAAGTCAAACTTCAGCAACATATTTCTAATAATGGCTACGGACGAAAAGCCACCTCCTCTGGATAGCTAACCCGAGGATCAATGGGGCGGTCTTCTTCAAATCAAGCAAAGTATGTCCAAGTCGGGCTACTATCATTGGGGATTCGTTATTTATCGTTGCACCTACGACGACGACGCTCTCTGGAGCGAGTTCATTTCCCTACTCAAGATACAAGCCAGGGCAGAACTGGAAAGCAAATGGTCTCTGAATGCTCTTGAGCGGCACCTGAGATGGACCATCATCGAGGATCGCGCAACTCTTGACGGTGCCACCGAGGAAGAAGTTCGTCAGCATTTTCGCCTTTGGTGCGAGGAGAGTGGAGCCACCGAGCGTGACGGCCACAGTGCGGCATTCCCGCTTGAGGAGCTTGGTCTGCCGAGGGACCGGGAGGGTGCACGCTATCGGTATTGCGTATACGTTGATGGCGATTGTCTCTGGTCTGTTCGAAAATTCCTCGCCTACGATTCCATAGTTGCCAGATATGTTCCCGAGTACAAGTGGCAGATCGATGGTGGCGTCGTTCTGATTGACCACGAGTACAGCGAACCTCTATTGTGAAGGCGGCCGAGAATTAAACGTAGACTATACCGAAAAACTAAAACCGGCTATCGAGATACACAATATTCAAGACCAGAAGACTTTGTTCCCCCCCAGGCTCTCAAGCACCACCAACCAACTTCATGACTATTCCTTCCGGCTTCACCCTGGACTTCTTGTACTCTGCTGTTTGGTACGCTGGATTATTGGCTTTAGTAATTACCCTACGCTGCCCCCCGTTTCCTTGATAGCCAAAGAGTGCTGCGTTGCGCTCTTTCTCAATGGCAAACTCGCCGCCGTCGATGGTGTAGACGAGGTCCTCGTAAGTAACCGAGGAAGTGATGGATTGATCGATGTGTTTGGCGAGCAGCATGATTCCTGTACCCTCAGGCAGTGTAATCCCCTACTCTTGACAGCCCTACCCGCTCGTCCTTATCGCGGGCATGGTGTATAGCGCAGCACGTTTTGTGCTCGACTGCCCGATAAAGCGCAAATACAGGGTAACTTACTGTACCATCTATTTGTCGAGGCCCTGCGACTAGCTGCCATTGGCTCCATAGCAGATCTTTTGGGTGCCTTCTATGCAGTTATCGCGTGCGGCGAGGGCCCCCAGAGAACCTGCCCAGGCGACCGAAGTAGCGGTCAGCATGGCCAGGATACATTGGGAGATGCTGGAAGGCATTCGAGCTGCGTGGGTGGAAGGGGGTGAAGTCAGCTTTGGGTGGCTTTGTGTCGTCGTTGAATGGCATCCACTACACCACTTCTGATACGACGAGCCTTCAATATGTCGAGTTCCGTGCTTCGACGGATGCCAACGCCAAGCAAAGGTCTATCTGTGAGTTTGATCCGCCACTTTGACTCGCTGCCTTGTGCGATGCACAGCGGTCGGGATCCTTACCACATGAGTGATCTTACGTTTGTTGGAGGCCTTCACGGTATATGTAAGGCGTTGACCCCTGCCCTGTATGCAACACTAGCGTGTGGATTCGACTAATGTTTATTTCCCAATGCAGACAGATAAGCCCTCCCCTTCAATGGCAGCAACCTCGCCTCGAGGGAGTGTCTGGCATCAAGGTCCGGAGTTAACCCTGGTTGCAGAAGCGGTGCCATGATATGCACCTGACGCCCAGTGGATCAGGCTATTTTGAGAACGTGCAGCTTTTGGTTGCTGATCAGTTCGCCCGGTAAAACCCATACTGGTAAAAGATTGGGTGCTCTGAGAACGTGGCATACAGCCAGCTACGTTGTGTACTCTCAATGAGGATACCACGGGCAACATAAATTGATGTTTAAGCCTAGCGGTTTATTTGTCAGCCGGGAGAAGGAAGTCTTGAGGCTCTTTTGAGGGTGAACCAACATACCATTTTGCTGTTCGTGGCCTCCCAACCCGGATCGTCAAGGTAGATACAGGATTGCGTCGAGATTAGTGGACATCTACTGCCAAGCTAAAAGACTGGGACTCAATTTAGTCACTGCTGGAATGATCCAGACACAGCAGCCATATACTATCTACCTAATCAACAATCGCCTGAGCCATTTGCCAACTCAGTGAGAGTCTTTAAAGGCGACCCAATGTTCATTTATTGCAGCAACTATACTTGCGACCAGGGCCCCGCCCTTCGCACCAATGAATCTCAGGACACTAAGATGCTGGGCGCCGGGCCGTACTCCTGGTTCTCAACCTATACGTAAGATTGCTGTAAGCTTCGGACCCAGTGTCATATTATACTAAAGTTTGTCATGTAAGATCATGACTAAACCACCAACAACTTCAAGGTAACAACTTCCAACTGCCAGAAGCATATGGCAGACTTTGCAAACAACAGAGGAAGAGTCAACATGAAAATGGTGGCGACCGGTGCTACGACAATTTTCGACTCGATGGAACCTCGGTATCTTCTAGATACAACCGTGTTGTGAATTTCCATCCTTCTTGGAGCCAAATCGGCCGCTTCAAGGTCAAGAAGGTCCAAGGTATAGAGATGATGCGGGTAAAGAAGTCTCGAGCTGAGGTGCGACTACAGCAGCGCTCAGCTTGCAATTTTCTACACTGCATCTTGCACGCGGTTTGCGGGATGTATCAACCTCAAACTCCCAAGGCCTCATCCTGTGCTCATGATGAACTCCAACTGAGCATCGATCGTTCTGGATGTATAGTAAGTTTCCCCGCCACGCGCCTGTTTGCTCATGCTCTTTCTATTGCTTGACCTTACCACTAATCTCACATGAAAGTCAACCCCCGAGAACTTTGTTGGAAAGCCGATCTGTTGCAGCTGTTTTGGGTTGCGCCTACAACGTGTCAATGACGAGGCGACTGTGCTGATTGCCATAGGGACAGTCACGAGCCAGGAGAAGTCCACCTTTTCACCTTTGGATCTGGCGGAAGCCCAAATGAACCTGGGACCAATAACAAACAATGGACTCGCGGCTACAAGTCTTTCTGTTGTCAGCTTGAGTCTTCCAAATCTCTGGCAGATTGATGCGCGTAGACTTCTAGCTATGTTGGTTACTCTTGTTCAACGCATCAGTCCGAAGGCTTGTTTGCCTTCGGGGCCATATGACGCTCTTTTTGCCCACCAAGAATCTTGAACTCATCAAGACCGCGAAAGCCTCCCTGAGCTATGACGGGGAAATGGAAGGAGAAGGTGGATACTGCTGTGTTGCAATATTGCTCTTCAGCTGAGTGTATTATGGTCCATTGTAGATCTTCGATGGGAATAATGAGAGACAGGCACGGCAAATATGTTAGGCGAAGCACGGGTCTTTGACTTTTTCCGAACACTTTGAAGAGCCTGACGACCAACTGTGAAAATGGATCACTTGGTGTGCAGCCTCGAGACTGGAACTTGCAGCTCGGCCAAAATACGGTCGACTAAAACGAGCTCGGTCCCGAACCTCTCTGATGAATACAAAGCCGATCACACATTAGAGCTTTAATACTTGGGTGATATGGTGGTAAATCGCGTCTTGCCATTTGGAGATAGGATTGATGCGCGGGTGATCCCGGCACACGCTTCGATACTACTGGGATCACGATAGCTGCTACCTGCCTTGGGCTATAAGGCCATTGTCTGCCTATAGGGTGAGGGACCATCGTAACATGAACGGTAATAATCTTTTGATCCTCGGAAGCAGGACATACCGTGCTACGTTTCGCTTAATAGAGAACAATCTCAACGGCATCAAGGGCCGCCCCTGCAAGGAAACAGACGCAGAAGACCTCAGACTTTCCACTCTGTTTCAGAAGCCTGTATCAGTTCTCATCAAAGGTATGGGTGACGCTTTTACACATTCGATAAAAGACGGGGGATACAAATGAGTGACTGAGGCCCTTGTAGCAGGTCATCATCACCTGGAGATATCTGCACCACTCCTTGGAAACATTCCTGATATCTTTGAGGAGTTAGCAACGACTACTGGAACACTGTAGCAAATGCTCTCGCTTCTGGTCAACTAACTCGAGCCTGATTTGTGCCATTGATATTGATGTTTGGATCAAACAACTGTCAGTCCTGTTGCTTCCTTTCAGGGCAAGACGGGTCATGCCAGTTCATTAGGCATTAATATTCCATTTTGCGGTTATTTGACGATTCGCGGAGGCCAAATAGCCGCCCCCTTCTGTAATAGCCGCCGTCGCCACCCGTTCCAGTCGAGATCAAAAGAATTCACGCCGCTGACCCCCGGGCGAGATTACCACGCATCGTAGTACAGTTGCCTGCGCCAAAATCCCCAAGTTGAAGGCATTAGAAGGACCACGTTTACCCCTGTCTCGGCGTCCCGGGCGGGAGGCGGGCGGCAATTGTACAGCGAAAACAAAAAAAGAAAGAAAAAGCCTCCTCAAGTCCCGGACAAGGGGGGTTTGCAGTGGGGAATTTACTCAACCTACGATTACCCTTGTACGAACCGGCAACATGCTGGCAGATGGGGCCGTGGCGCAGGCAAAAGTCTCCCTCTCACTCCCTTTCCAAGCCTTCAAAGCCATTCCGCCACGCCACGCTGTTTTGTTGCTGCGAACATGCCGATCGAGAGGGTTGCGGCGCGACATTTTTTTTCTCTCTCTTTCTTTTCTTTCTAGAACCGGATCTTTTCTTTCTAGAACCGGAGGGGCAAACAAAGCAAGCTATTCAAGGTATTGTTTGAGTTTCGGGGGGGGGGGGGGGTTGGGTGGGCGTACCACTCAACCCGCTGTTCCACCAAAACGTCGGCCACGCCCGAGGTGGAACCCTTGTAGATGATGCTTGTTCAAGAAATAAAATTATCGCGGGGCTTTTTTTTTGGGACGCGTCCGCTTTGGTGATCGTGCTGGTTGAAGGTCAATCGCATGATGAAAAGTCAGCAAACCCGAGGGATATTGCTGTGTTGCATCTGCTTGTCACTCGAAGACGGACAGAGGGTGTTCAAGGATATGTTACGGCCAACTCGGAGATCAATGGGTGACAGCCCGGTTGATGGACAGGGAAAGTTGGGATTTGAGTTTTTGCCCCTGCCAAACTGTTGTTGGTTGGGTATGGTGACCTGGGATTTATTTTGACTTTTGGTGATTGCTTCAGCATTCAGCTATGTAACCTATACTCATGAGTCAGGCTACTGCTACTGAAAACAATCAAAGGCATGGCAAAGAACGACTGCCACCTCGTAGTATTTTTTGAAACCATGGCCAAAGGACCGTGCACCTTTGGTTACCGATTTACTAGTACAATCTCTCCATCGACTACTACGTGGTAGTTTGTGTGTCATTATTTTAGTCTGACCGGCGTGCATGATCTACATGAATTTGTCCAAATATATCTAAGCGAGAATCCGGCTTGAATCGTACTTTCTCGGTTGTTGGGTTCAAATTTCAAATGTCGTTGTTGATGAAAAGTTGAATTGGTTGTCAGGGGGTTCAGGGGCTTCACGAGTAGATGTGAATTTGTGAGCACAGAATATTAACTTAGGTAGCCTCTTCATTTCATCCATAAGGTACCTTCCTAGACCTTACGCGTTCTGTGAGGTACCTGGGTATGTATGTTCTATAATTGCCATATACGGACAGACATCCGATTGTCGCGGATCAAATCGAGGATTGCCAGGGAAATTATGCAGCTATAACACGTCAACGTTAACACGCAGTAATGTACGATGTGTTTATGCCGACAGGCTGGGAACCACCGCAGTTGGGGTTGTGTCAGAACCGCACCGCTGGGCTCAACCACCCCCACAGGCGTTTCGCCAAGGTACCAAAAGCAACATCCCATCTTGCCAAAATCAGCATAAAAATACCACATAACCAAGCCCCCCGGCAGGGATGAGGCTCCCATGGCTCATTAATGCGAACCAACTTTTTTTTTATTAGGGACGGGCCATTGGGCAACAGAGTCACTAGGCTGCAAACTGTTCCCTGAGAAGCACCCAGGTCAAGGTTCGGACAAAAGCCACAACAGCCTGTCAATACGAAAAAAAAGTCAAAACGGCACTGCCGGCATTTGCGGATTTTACGTGGTATATTAGGACCAGGGGGGGCTGTGATAAAGTATAATCATCAGACGAGACCGGGAACATCGGTCACCTCAATAAATATATAATAAGGCCCAGTTCCATCCCAAGTGGTGCATTTTGGTTTTCTTTTGGAGACCACCGCTTGTTGGTCCCGACATTCCTTCACCTCCTAATTCCGATCAACACAAACCATCTGCTGAGAAATTAATCTAATCGTTAACTCCAGCAAAAATGTCACTCGTTAACCTTTCCAGGTCGGCCCTGGCCCTCCTCATCGCCGCCAGCACCTTTGCCGGCCCCGTCAACGCCTTGCCCAGCGGTGCCTACGACATGTCACCGCCGGCCATCCAGGCCCCCGGCAAGGTGTCGACTGGCTATTTTGCCGGATACCACGCCAAGCGCAAGGGCGTCACTTTTGGCGTCGACCAGATCCAGTGGGACAAGTACGACGACGTAAAGTACGCCTTTGCCGAGACCACCCCCAACGGCGGTCTCGACCTGAGCAAGTCCGCCCCCGAGGAGCTCCCCAAGTTCGTCGACGCCGCCCACGCCCACAACAAGAAGGCCCAGGTCGCCCTTGGCGGCTGGGCTGGTAGCATCCACTTCAGCACCAGCGTTGGCAGCCCCGAGAACCGTACGGCTTTCGTCAAGACTTGCCTTGACCTCGTGCAAAAGTACAACCTCGACGGTCTCGACTTTGACTGGGAGTACCCCAACAAGCAGGGCCTTGGCTGCAACGCCATCAGCCCCAACGACACGGCCAACTTCATCTCCTTCCTGACCGAGCTCCGCAAGGCTCAACCCAAGCCCCTCCTCCTGACCGCCGCCGTCAGCCTGTACCCCTACAACGACGCCGCCGGCAAGCAGAGCACCGACGGCGCCCTCAAGCCCTTGGGCGACCTTCTGGACTACAGCATCGTTATGGGCTACGACGTCTTCGGTGCCTGGGCTCCCACCGGTGGCCCCAACGCCCCTCTCGAGCAGTCCTGCGACCCGCGCAACAACCAGGGTGGCATCAAGGAGGGCATTTCCAAGTGGATCGCCGCCGGCGTCCCCGCCGAGAAGCTGATCCTGGGCGTCGGGGCCTACGGTCACGGTTTTGCCGTCAACCAGGCCGACGCCTTTGTCGCCGCCAGCGCCGGTGCCGCCCCTGCCCTCAGCGCCTACCCCAAGAACAACGGAACCCGTCGCCAGGGCAGCAGCTGGGATGACGACCCAGCCGTCGATGCCTGCGGTGCAGCCCAGCCTGCCAGTGGTACCTTTACCTTCTGGAGCATGGTCACCGAGGGCAAGTTCCTGGACGAGAGCGGCAAGCCCCGCGCTGGTATTGCTTCTGGATACGACAACTGCAGCCAGACGGTATGTTTTATGCCCTTGAAACGTTTTTTTTTTCTTATACATCTAATAGTTTCTGTACTAACTTGACCTCAAACAACAGCCCTTCCTCTACGACAACTCTACCAACTGGTGGGTCTCGTACGACGACGTCAAGTCCCTCACGGTCAAGGGCAAGTACATTACCGACAACAAGCTCGCCGGCTTTTCAGTCTGGGAGCTGGGTGGTGACTACAAGGACATTGTTGTCAATGCCATGCGCTCATCCGTTGGCCTCAAGGCTTAAGTACAAGGTTTCTTTAGAGTAAAGTAAATATACTGTGTTTTTCGTTTGCATATAACGCCAAGTGACAGTAAAGCTCTTACTATGTTTAAAAAGGTCTGCTTGAAAAGACAGCCCACCCAGCCTGAATGAGAAATAGCTCGTCATAAATCCAGTTCCGAAATAAAAACCACACGTACACAAGTTGTAGAGCGTTGGTGATCTCATGGCTCCCCATCTTCATTGCCGGCAATTGTTGCAGTCTACCGGAGGTGATACTCGCATTCGGAATGACAATGTGTCGCAAGGCCATCCTTGTTGCCCTCGAACGTCTAAATTTTCCGTCTTGCAGCCGCTCAGACAGCTGTTGTATTTCCTTATGTGAAGATCGTTCCATCTCGGGGCTATCCGCTGGGGCCTGTCGGTGGAGCCAGAGTTGAGGTCTCTGGGGGTGATGACGGCGGCGACGGCGGCGCTGGCCGAAGTGAGAATAATAATAAAGGTGTAAGTATTCATCTTGAAATATGTTTAATGCCTCCAATGGAACGCGAAAACACCTGTAGGTTTGCATGTAGATATCGAAACAGAACAAGAGGCAAGTTAAATCCAAGGTGGAATAAAAGTTCAACGCACCATTTTACATGTAGTTCGCCCTGAGATTTAATAAATGCCTTTGATTATATATAAATTTGCATATCCATAAAGACTTTATCAACTTCGTATTAAGTACTTTCAGTTTAAACAGTGTATCTAAAACTAACTTTTTTTCAATTTATTTGTCTATGTGAATGAAGTCCCTTTTTTTTCTCCGTTATCCCAAGGGTTGATAAACATTAGAAAGTAACTTGGACTTGGATTGCAACCGTACATTTTGTAAACTGCCAACTTCCGTAAGAAGATTGACGGTTTGTTGAATAAGGTACTATACTCCCAGATCGACCGATTAACTGGTAACAACCGTAGCCGTAGAGTGGAGTGGTGCAACAACAAGGGGAGCTGGCCAATGTTTACCGCGAGGGCACAGGGCTGCCGCAGTGTTCGGAGCGAGTTCCGCAACAGCCAAGAGATGAATGATGGAATTTACCGACAGCACGCCCTTGCATGTGGGATTTCGGCAGACAAATACCGTCGGTCGGGACTCGGCGGCGTAACCGGTGCGTGGGTTGTCAGCGTCGTAGCCAAGACAAAGGTCAAAACACCCTCAATCAGCAAGCCGAAAGACGCAGCACCAATGGTCCTGGGCCTGTCATATTCGCGTGGCATGCTGGGAGTAATCCACTGGCGCATTGCTTTCTTTTCCAATTGGAACCATTAGAACACAAAACCAGCCAATACTCCAATCCGACGAACTGCATTCCAAATCGAGTACCTACTGTAATTATTGATTCGGGTCTCAATTATCAACATATATTTTCCCCACTCGCATGCCAAGAACCTGGCCTTCCTATTCCGTAAACTTTCCCGACCAGTTCATTTCGTTAATCGCTCACATATCGCTCATACGTGCTCAGGTGGCTATCATAGGGCAAATAGAGAGATGCTTATAATGATGGAACTATCCAATTCCTTTGTCTACAAGCACAGGCTGTTCATGGCTTTTCCTACATGGACAACTTCTAGCCCAGCTGTGTACAGCTGAACTGAAAACATGTCTATGCGGGTCGCCTTCTCTGTTTGGGTAGCAATTGCAACCCTGGTTTCCGGTTACCAGTCTGCCAGTGAGGATGAGAGGCTTGAAACGCGAGGATACATTATAGAATTCTCCGAGGTATGCTTCCCGCCGTCTTGCCTCAGACAAACTTACTAACTCCATCCTAGATTCATGGCCTTAATGCCAGAGATGAGATTTTATCCTCGCTCCCTGACCTCAACATCACAAAGACGTTCGAATCGCCAGTCTTTACGGGGGCCAGCGTTGTAACGTCACTGCAAGACATCGACGCCCTACGCCTGAAAGCGGGCATCGCAAACGTCTGGTACAATGAGGAGGTGCATCTCCTGGCACCCGTCGTCGCGCCTCGCCAAGCAGTCCTCAACGATACCGATCATGCCGTGCACTGGGCCACCGGAGTAGACCAGCTGCACGCCCAAGGCGTTTATGGGGAGGGAGTCAAGGTCGGTGTGGTCGACACGGGTGTTCAATACACACACACTGCTCTGGGGGGTGGCATCGGTCCCGGGTTCAAGGTGGCAGGAGGTTGGGACTTTGTCGGCGATGGAGGGTGGCCGGCTGCGGGGGCTCCCAAGGTTCCGGATGCAGACCCGATGGACTACCAAGGCCACGGAACACACGTCGCTGGTATCCTCCTCGGCGAGGCGGCGTCGGGATGGATGGGAGTTGCGCCGCGAGCAACGATGCACTCGTACAAGGTGTTTGGACGCACCAGCGGTTCGACCACGACCGAGACCATCATCGATGCATTTCTCAAGGCCTACGAAGACGGCATGGACATCATCACCGCCAGCATTGGTGGCCGTGGAGGGTTTTCCGAAAACGCATGGGCGGTGGTGGCTAACAGGATTGCAGAGGAGGGCGTTGTGGTGACCATCGGGGCTGGGAACAGCGGAGAAGGTGGCCCGTACTATGCCAGCAGTGGCAGCTCGGGAGAGTATGTCCTGGCGGTTGCTTCAGCAGAGGTGAAGAAAGGTACGGCTGCAGGAGGAGACAAGATCCAGCCAAGCTACTTTACGAGCTGGGGTGGACTGTACGACCTCTCCGTCAAACCCGACATCACTGCTCCCGGAACAGACATCTACAGCACCTACATCGGCGGGAGCAACAATGAGTTCTCTTTACTGAGCGGAACCTCGATGGCAACCCCGTACATTGCTGGAGTTGCAGCCCTCTACATCAGCGCCAACGGTGGGAGAAGCACCCACGGAAAGGGCTTCGCCAAGGAGCTAGCCATGAGCATAATGGCCACGGGCAACCCGCTTCCCTGGTTGCGCTACTCTGACCGAACAGCCATCCCCTCCTCGATCGCTCCAGTGCACCAGGTCGGGGGAGGCCTGGTGAATGCTACGGGTGCGATCAAGTCAACCATGCAGTTGGAGCTACAGCGCTTTGGTCTGAACGACACGCTTCACTTCCGGGGTACTCAGGTTGTCAAGCTCACCAACAAAGGAACAACCGCGACATCATATACATTTGACTATGAAGACTGGGCAGGGTTCGAGATGTTGTTGGTGAACTCTGCAGACACCGCTGAAACGCCGAGGATCAGATCCGGGCGTGAAATGGAGCCTATGAAACTATCGCCCAGTGTTCAAGTTCCTGGAGCAATCGAGCTGCAGCCTGGCCAAAGCACCGAAGTTGAATTCGCCTTCACCCTGCCACGCGTCACCAATGAAGCAAATCTGCCAGTGTATAGCGGGAGAGTAATCATCAAGTCGGGTGATGGTCAATCTGCGGCCGTCATTTATCAAGGGTTGGCATTCAACCTCCTGGAACAGATGCGGAACCCCTACGCGGGGACATATCCAGCGTTGAGATCGACTCTTTCCTATACTAACAAGACCACGTATGTAAACGAGCGAGTGACCTTGGCTTTTGAAGGACACCGCTAACCAAGCACCCCTAGATTCTCATTTAACCTGAGCGCCGCGGCGCAGGACTTTCCAAAGATGTTCATGAAGCTCAAATGGGGTACCAGAGAAGTGCGGTGGGATGTAAGTCAAAAGACAAGCCGAGGCAGCCGAGATTGCTCTTTTTTTCGATGCTTCACATGTACTAACCTGTGGGCATAGCTTTACAATACCGAGTTTGAAGAGGCCCGTGACTGGCAATATCCCCCAGTATCCGGGGAGAATGGATACATTGGTTCCGTCGCACCATGGGCCAGCTCTGGAAGCGTCTCAAGCTTCAAGCCAGGAGTTCATGACAGTAATGCAACTTTCAACCTGCCAGTCGTCAACGAGGCTAGGAATGCTTTGACGAGCGGAGGGTTCACAACGAGTTACTGGTGGTTCGGAAAGCTGGCCAACGGAAGTTATATTGTCCCGGGCAACTACACGTAAGTGCGATTGAAACAACGAATGGCGATTATCCGGGATGAAGGCTAACATCTCGTTATTCAAGTATGAGGTTTGCAACGCTCCTGCCGTTTGCAGATCCTATTTACAGTGAGAGTTGGAGTGGGATGACGACACGGATAACAATCCTTGCACAAGGTTAAAGACAATCAATAATATTACTACCGCCTGCTTGGTGCAGAGCGCAAGATAGCATAATCATACTATTTACACTTTGAACGTAACATCATCACCGTTAGTACGCAGCTGGTTATGTGGTAATAAATGTCCGTTTATATGTTACCTAAGTGTGACTATCTAGACCGACGGTCATCTAATAATAATTTCCTCTTGATCAGATCAACTGTCAAGCAATGTGCTTATCATCTACCCTCCTTTTGTCTGTTGTCTATGAATGAAGTCTACGTACTGTTGCTGGCAGGCTTTTATTTACTTGCTCCAAACCCCCCGCCTTGACGAGACTGCCAATGCTTTCCAAAAAGAAACGAAAAAAACATCATACCTCAGACGCAGGCCCAAATTCTATCTCGCTAGCCGTTGTCCTGATGGGCGCTTCATACAAAGGTTTCCTTTTCCTTGAAAGGAGTCACGCCCTCCGACCTTACAAATAATTATGAATCGCTTTTGAGGGGTCTAGGGTCGATCTGTCAACTTTCCTATTAGGCAGAGCTCAGAGCGGCGTCGTATCCTAGGAAGGAAAGTCCTAGGGACCGGGTTTCTTAGTCTGAATCCTTCGACGCTCCGTTATGACCCGCCGGATCTCCAAGACCGCTATTCCGACCAAAACGCGGCAGCCCTCGTGCAGGATTCAGATAACCAAACTTCAGGGGAAGCTTGGTGGTCAATGCGCCACCTTCTGCAATGTTGATCGGGGATGGCGGATGATCCATCGTGGGTTCTTCACTGCTCCAGGCGGCTTTGATTTGGTGGGGTGTAGGGTAATATGTCGTATCCACTGCAGCATAATGGATTGGTTTTCTCCCTTCTTTGGGCCCTTCCCTGAAGCCAAAATGGTCGTACATAGAACCTCATTGTAGACATAAGGGTAACGAGCTGGAGAATTCCGGCTGGTCGAAAACAGGTCCAGGCTTGTAGGTAGACCCGGACTTGGGAGGGCTTCGGCAATGAATATTGTCTTTGTTCTCGTCTAAAGGGATAGGGATGGCTATAACGCCGACGACCAGGAAAGGAAAAAGAAATCCAGCGAGCATGTTGGAAGTAAATTATGTGTGAAGTATTGTCAATAATAGGGTGCGTAAAACGTGATGGCTGATTGAGGGAGCCTTTAACGAGATAAAGAAGAGTGAACAAGACCTTATATGTGCCATCATGTCCTACTTTGTTATTTTCGGTCAGGATTTACAATTAGGCAAGTTCTAGGTAGGAATTCTGCAAATGTATACGCACTAGTAGTTCGGTCACTCCGGCGGTTACTTAATTTAGTAAATTTAATCTGTTTTGCAGTCAGCTAAGAAAACTTTAGCCCGAGTTGATAAGATGCAGGGTACATGCTTATACAAACACAGGTTATATTTAACTTATACGAATATAAAACAGTGCAGGAAAAGTGGGAATCGTAATGCAAGAAATAGGAGATCCTAGGAGAAATATAACTTGCCTGTTTAAAAATACCATTATTGTTGATTGGAATTGGTAAAGCCATGGCCAAAAAAGGGGGTGAACCAACGGGATACGTATGTAGGTATAAAATTGATTAACGAAGTAAGAAGTGGGTACAGGAGTAAGTCCGTTATAGGTCCAAAGGTCTATATATACAGGCTTTTTGCCCCATAATTATCTTAGTTAGAATTGCCCGTAAATAATATTCCGACAATTATAAAGAAGTTAGCAAAAGAATCACCCCCAAGAGAATATGTACGCCTAAAGTATGGTAGGACGCCGGACTTTTATAAAATTGCTTTGACGAGTCGAGTAGTTTGGGAATGCTGCTTTAAATGGGAGGTAGATTTCTTCTCAAGCCAAATATCAGCCAGAAACCGATAGCGTACTAGGATAGCAGAGTAATCGAAAGATGAAAAGTACTTTGAAAAAAGGGTAAAAAGTTCGTCAAATTGTTGAAAGGAAAGCGTCTGTAACCATTTCCGCCGAGCGGATTATCCAGCGAGAACGCTGATGCATTCCGCCCGGTTCCGGCCAGCATCGGTTTTCGCCGGGGGACAAAGGCTTCGGGAACGTGGCTCCTTTCGGGGAGTGTTATAGCCTGTTGCGTAATACCCCGGCGGGGCACCCGTCCTCATTCAAACTAATTCACTACACCATTCGAGCTCTATCATCTTCGCAATTTGCCAGCTGTACCTTCCAAACTTTTTTTCAATGATGAAGCTTTTAATCGTCTCGACTTTGGTGGCCATCGCATTAGCGGCCCCAGTTGAAAAAGTCAATTAGACTGACCTATTGGTGCCCATCAAAGTAGACATCACAAATTCCTGCCCCTCCTCAAATGGAGTTGTCAACCGATTGTCCATTCTAACTACTCGTCATCGGGAAATTCGACGAGAGAAAACAGCCCAACTAGATATGAGCGATACATGAAGCAACCAAGGTCGACTACAGAATCGGCCACCCGTTTAACGGTACGCAATGGCTGCAAAGCCACCGGCAAAGACTGGGTAGCACATATGATGTTGACAGTGCAGAGGAGGACTCTAGAGTGAGGAGTTGGGTGGACACTGGAAGCAAGTTGGGTGCCTGATTTTAATTTGATCTTTTCATTATGGCTGTGCTTGAGTGTTTTACCCGGCATTCGTTTATCAACCATTTAATCAAGTCATTTACATTTCCGGGTCGATGGAACACCGAGTGCGAAGATGTCACATTGAAGACAAGGCTAGTGGGCGTGTGAACACTGGAAAAGTAGCCACGAACGAGGCTGAACTTTTGTTTAGGCTAATTGCGCGTTTCTCACCTGGATCAGGGTAGGCGTTTCTCGGGCGAAAGTTGATGTAACATCAACCGATAGATTATTAACAGGCAGTGTATGAACAATATTTAATTAATTCCACATGTATCCGCCAAACTTTGACCGCCTCCGAGACATAACCGCGCTGTCAGCTGACGTTGGCAGAGTCCAATCGCTCACACATTTTTGCATGGCTGAATTTCCAAATCCGGAAGGCTTGGACAGACGCGACGTCGAAATATGCTACAGCTCAGCTGGCATCAAATCTTGGCTACAGGGACTTGTTCGTTCCTTTTTCGGCGTCTGACCATTTGCACCCAATTTCAAAAACCAATTGGACGCTCAAAAACTTTTGTATTATTCACGATGCCTGTCGCTTACTGATACAGCATCACAAAGTTCAATTCTAAATAGGTATCACGAATCTGTACAGACAGCAAGGTTGAAACATGTATATAAATTAGCCCTTCCTTTGATTCAAAGTCCCTTCTTTTCACCACCATCCAGCACAATCAGGCAAACGCAGACATTCCAACCTCTAATTTAAATCTCAGTCTACATTCGAGTCTACAATTCATCACCAGCAACCCGGCAAGATGTTCTCCCTCTCCACCATCGCCCTTGTGGCCAGCGCTATCCTCAGCGACAACGTCATGGCCGCTCCCGTCGAGACTGCCTCCGTTGCCTCTGCCTCCGTTGCCTCCAGCAGCGACTTTTCTGCCCTCGCAGCTGTCAATGTGCAGTATTGCAAAGACATTGGGTTCAGAAACTGCCTCACCTTTACATTTCAGGAAGATGTTTGCTGTAGGAATTTGACTCCATTTTCGCCGCGAGTGGCAAATCGTAACAAAACACCCGTGTTGCTCACAAACCATTTCAACTCAAACAGACAACTTCAACGGGGACTGGAACAAGTCAATCTCCTCGATCGCGACCCAGACTGGTGGCTACCAGTGCTTCTTCTGGGAGTAAGTGACTGCCCCTTGAATGGAGTCTGAATTTGTCTGGATCATGGGCATCTAACAAGAAACTATCAATCTTTTAGTAGAGCCAGCTGCGCGGGAACCCGTGGCGGACCCGTCCGCACCGACAACCCGCACGACGACCTCGGAAGGCACGGATGGAACGACCGCATCTCTTCAATCAAGTGCACCCGTGTCTAGCTGGGTCCAGTGGTGATGCTTTTTGGGAAGAATAGATTTTGATATTATTGTCTTGATCTTTTTGTTTGCCTCTTCCAGCTTTACACTCTCACTTTCTTTCCGGGTCGATCATTGATTGATCTGACAGGTGTGCTTGCAGATGGGCGGTTTGGTGTCTTTTCTCTTCGTCCGAGTAGATCCTACTAGAATACTTATGAAAAAACCTCCTTATGGATACATTGATCTTGCCCTCGAGACTCGTATCACTTTCTACAATGGTTGTAAACCGGGTAGAAACATGGGTGGGCTTTCCAGCGCGAGGGTGGGAGGTATGGCCAATAAGCCACATTTCATGACAAAATATGCACCGGTGACTGCCACCCACCAATCCCTTGTTCCTATGGCTCTCTTTATTCAATTGATATTCTTTTCTCTCCAAACTTCAATACAACTTCGTCCCCAGCCTTTATCTTGCTCGCCTACAAAGCAAAATGTAGTCGGGGTCCTTGACCCTAAGAAAGCGGGGCGGCGATGGGTTTATCTCCTTGGCCTAAAGAAGGAGGGACAGTTTAACAGGGTTAGAAAGCCGCAGAATTACTTTTCAGATGGACGGAGAGGCCGTTTGGTATCAATCTCAAAAATTTGGACATTTGCAGGCATGAGAGTTCAATATGTTGGAGCATTACTAATAGTTGCATCAAGCAGGATCTATTTGCAGACACAAGCAGCAGATCAGGGTTGAGTCAGGGGATGAACAGTATCCCTGTGCCTTGATGCACAACAAGGAAGCGAGTTGATTTTGGGAGGTGGGTCCAGTGTACGCAAGGTGCACAATTTCATTGGAAAACAAACCCCTTTAGATATCTAGTTGACAATAAAAGTGGCTAGGTATCTATCCAGAAACTCATAAGCTTATAAGCTATGATGCACCACAACCAGAATCAAATACCCATGTAAATCAACAACATCTCAACAAAATAGTCAGTGAAGTGTATGAACAAGTCGTTGTCACTGTCCCGCGAACAATGGGGTATTGGGATGGTGGCCTCTCCAGAGTGTCGTCCAGCAGAACGCGGATTTTCCGTGCCTTGCGAGCATATACCGGTGAGTGTGTTTTCCGAGTATGTAACGGAGATCTGCCACATGCAAGGCCTTTTTGGGGATTTCTAATAATACGTAGGAAGGATTCCAGGTGCGGGGCCCCGATCCCTTGGCTTTCTGGGGTTCTAGAGAAATCATTCCGAAGCTAGCTAGTATGTTCTGGGCTATATTAAATTCGTTGCTTGGCATCACCAAACCTGCAGCTCATTGGCTGTGCTTACTAAAATACGAACATGTCAATTTGTCATCCTGTAATGTTGTATAAAGGACGCCCCAATGTCCTCATTCATACTGTGAACCTGAGCCATTAAAACCATGCTCTTTGAACTCGCTTCATATCACTGAATATCAAAAGTCCAAACAACAAATTACAAGCATTCCAAAATGAAAGTCGCAGTCGCGGGAATAGGCAACTTTGGCCCCTACCTCCTCGAAGAGATCCCCAAACAGGGTCACGAGCTCGTCATTCTCACTCGCTCTCAAAAGTCCCACATCAAACTGCCCCAGAAAGTCACCGACTACACCATAACCTCCCTAGAATCAGCCCTTCA
Source organism: Pyricularia sp. CBS 133598 (assembly GCA_004337975.1). Lineage (NCBI taxonomy): Eukaryota > Fungi > Ascomycota > Sordariomycetes > Magnaporthales > Pyriculariaceae > Pyricularia > Pyricularia sp. CBS 133598. The sequence continues at coordinate 1,386,686 of RRCJ01000010.1, forward strand.
AGAAGTCGACGCCGTGGTCAGCGCCATCCCCGCACACGACCCTGGATACGTCAAGACACACCTCGCCCTGCTCGAGGCCTGCAAGCTGTCGCCGCGGTGCAAAAACCTCATCATCTCACACTGGGCCGAAAACATCGACGATGTGACGGACCACCCCATCTTTCCGCATGGCGACAACACGGTGCACAAACTCACGGTCGCCCTGCAAGCTCAGGACGAGGTCGCCTGGACGGCCGTCTGCTGCGGCTGGCTGGCCGACTACGTACTCCCGGCGTCGCAGAGGCACCTGGGTGAGATTGGTGACTTTTGGGTGCAGGACCGCAAGGAGAAAGTCTTTACAGTCTACGGACCCGGCACGCAGCGCGTCTCGTTCACGCCATCGAGGGACGTCGCTAGCGCCGTGGCTAGGTTGTTGAACAAGCCGGGCGAGTGGACACCTACTACGTTTGTGTGCGGCGAAACAATGACGTGGAATGAGCTGTGGGAGCTGATCAGTGCGAAGGAGGAGGGGTGGACGTTGAGGAAAAGGTCGATGGCGCAGAGTGTCAGACAGCTCGTGGCTGAGGATGGGGGTGAGCTGAGCAAGATGGTTGCCGAGTTTGAGCTCATGTCGTATGCCGGAGCTCTTGAGATGCCAGAGGATAGGGTTGCTAGGGATAGGGAAAGGTTCTTTGAGGGCGTCAAGTTTAGGACGTTGGCGGAGCTGATGGATGAGGGGAAGGCCAAGCCCGAGTCTATCTTGTAGTATACATGCTCAATTGTAAGGTCTGCTCAAAGGGTCCAAGAAAACATGTCCGAGACACGGGGCTGATTGCACAACATAGAATCAACGATTTAATCCGAGGAGGGTTTTGGGCATGGCAATCCATCCCAGGCTAGATCTCCTGGAATCTGGGGAAACACAAATATAGACCAGGGTCAAATAGCCAATCAGTATGTCGCGAGGACCTGGTCCATTATTTGCTTACCCTGCCGTCTACCTTCAGCTGTGCGAGCTCAGCCCCAAAGCCGACGATTTCAGCTTTGACAGCCTCATTTTATTGAAAGTGAAAGTTGATGAACTGGATTCGTTGAAACAGAAAAACGCCGTTAGCCTTCATGCTGTGTTCCTATAAGTCAGTGGTTGGTTTGGTAGATACCACTCCCTAGCCATTCTTGATTCAACGGAACCTCAAATCCAATGCTCGCTCGATTTGTCGAGGAAACATAACAACCACCAAGATGATCTTGACACTTGATGATGAGGTGATGATCTTCCTGGGTGGCCTCAACAGAGTCTGTCATAGTCGGAAAATCATGCCAAGATAATTGACACTGGCTGTGTAAAGGCTTGGGTTTTCTCCGATGGCTTGCATACCTTGTGTACCACATACCAGGACACTCCGGGACATTTTCTCTACTTGGCGATAGGGCGGCGCTGCAACCATTATACTCCGTAGAGGGTAACAAATGCAAGCCTGCAATGGCAGTGAATTTAAACCCCTTTTTGCATGTCTGACAGTGAACCAGCTGCAACTGGGGTTGTGTAGTACAGGTCTGTTCAGCTGCACAATACTGTCTCTCCTTTTGCACTAGCGTCCACGAATCTCACGTGTCTACCTCGTGTATTATTTCCGAGTTTTTCTACTAGAGAATTTTGATTATCGGATTGGAATGCAGTACTGTACTCAGCTTTTCTGGCTGTACACAAGATTATTATCAGACCTCGACTCCCTCCAGCATAGTGGACTTCTGGTTTTTGATAAATAGCACCATTCCCAGACCTGTTAAGAGAGTTCTAGCTTCCTTATCCCTCATCCACTCACCAAAGCCATCCAAACAAGCTTACATTGACATTTTGATCTGCCTTTCCTCAACTTCAACAAACACCACCGCTTGTCACCTTTATACGCAATACGCCCATCACAATGCATTCTCTATTCATCTTCGGACTCGCAACATTTGCCGGAATGACCGTCTCTGCTGAGAAAGAGGGCTTCAACTTTGACAAACTGGTCAGAAAAGGCCTACAGCCACCGGTAGGAAAGATGGCTCCGCAACTAGTGGCCAGAACCAACCCAGTTGTGCCACTGTCAGTGACCACTCCAGGGCTAGTTCATCCATCAACACCAAAAATCAACACGGCGGAGCCTAGACCAAACCCACTTCAGCCGCCACCAGCTCCTAATACAGGATCGGACAACGGGCCACCACCTTCGGCGAACTCGCCTGGCCGCTCTGCCGGTCCTCGCTTGATCAACTCTGTTGGCGTTGAGTTCTTTGCTGTGGTTGTGGGCGTTACCGCCTACCTGGCTTAGCTGAGACAGGAGAATATTCTTCGGAAGGTGAAACGAATGGCGAACTTATTATTTGGGGGAGTGTGGATTTGTGGCAAATGGGGTGCAGTGTTTTACAAGGGCATGAATTAAGTTGGGAATAAACTGTCAATACTTGCTGCGAAGACAAGGAATATGTTGCAGGATAAGGCGTAACATGGCGGTTTCATACTTTCATTATGAGCTACCTATATCATTCACCGGGTTCCAACGCAAAACAAGTCAGAGATGCACGCATATTTGATGGTGAAATGTATGATTTGACGTCTGTACGTGGGCATGCTATATCACACAGGTAGTAAGGAAAACAAATATAATGTCGAAAAGCTGTATAAAGTTAATCCACGATATGACCAGGGTCTCTTTTATATTTTTGTAATCTGAGTAGCTTTCAATATATACAAGCTTCTGAAGGTCCCGTCCAAGTTGGTCTTTGATTATATTCTTTTCTCGGTAACATCAAAAGTCTAACTCTTGCCCGGCTGTTCTTGGCTTCATCGTTAATCAGCTTTATTGATTTGACTTCCTTTTTCAATCCTCCTGTAGCGAGATCAAAGTCTGTGGTAACATCCATTGCAGCTCGTTGTCCCCCGTCAGACCAAAAGGGTTCATTTTAAAGGGGTCATTTTTTCTCCCAGTAAACATTGGGTTTGGGGCGCTAAGGGCGTAAATGCTCGACCTTTGCGTACGGTGGCAAGGCGTCTTCAAGACCTCTCTTGAAGCAGTAGCGGAGAATGTCGTGATCCCTAGGAAAGCCGACGATATTCACCCGATTAAATAATCGCTTCCACTTGCGCCGGGGTATATTCCACTTGCAATGTGCACCGCTGCTCATGGAGCCGAGTATACGCATGACTATGTCAGTGATCCAGATGTGCCGCTGACCCTCAGTGTGCACAAAGCGTCGTGTCTCATTCTACTGACGATTTCCACCGGCAGGCTGTCCATGGAAGCCATATCTGTGATTTGTAGCCCTGAACCTGCTCTTTTCTTTGGGACAAAGCCTCCATTGTCCCGCATCTTGCTGCAGAGCCCAAGGGCTAGCTCACGCATATCCTGGCCGCTGAGATCTGATGGCTTCTATCCGCTTTGTGCCGTCCGATATTTGGTCAGGGCTTGGGTCAGATCCATCTGCTTCATTGTGCGTTCTATATCAGTCATTAGTGCAAAGGTCTCTAGGTATAAAAGTATAGTAGATACCCATGCAGGTGTGGCTTGAGGTAATCTGGCCAAAGATATAAGATCCCAGTATGTTCATCGGAACGTTCCACATTACATGGACTTGATGAGACAGGATAGCTTATGGAAAACTGGAGAAGTTTACTCTAATCCTCGTAAATGTGCAATACTCTAGAGACGAGAAGATCCAAAGTCCAATGATGACAGCGACAAGAATAAGATTTAGATGGAGAGAATCCAATCGGGTAAAGATTCCTACAGCAATCAGGCAAAGGGCTATCTTGCTAAATGTACCCAGAATCTCAGACTGGACGCTCTTCCAGAAACCCCGCCAGAGAGGCAGATGGCGAACTTCTTCACCGCAATAAAGAGGAAATTGTCAACCACAGAAGAAATAAGGACATAGAGGCTTACATTGCATTACCACGGCTACTGAAACCGTCATTACCTCAGCGGCAATCTCTGCCGGGGTGTTTTCATCGACTATACTACCAAGGTATGACTTTGGAAGGCTGGATTCGGCCTGTGTTACTCTTCTGTCAGCCCTTTTGCAAGTCTTTAGATCAAAAGCCACCACCTGCTTGCCAGCGCGATCATGATGACCTATTCTAGGACCGTCACACCGGAGCGAAAATCGCTTGTATTTCCTAAGTTTCTCCAACAATTCCTCTTTGTAATCGCGAATTGAATTTCCTTGGCCGCGTGGCTTTCCATAAGACCTAGCTACTAGTTTCCAGAAATAACAACGCCAGAGCTGCAAACCTCGTGTTTCTTAACCCCGTTAGGGCGGTCCGCCAAGGAATTCTTTAGACGACAGCTGGTATCCACACCCGTTGTGGCCTGAGCCAGGGACTGACAGCTGAGCTAGAAGAGACGGCGTGGTTCCCGAACAATTCCAAGCAACTGCGTTGGAAACTTGGACCAAAGCTCAGACCCTTGGCCTACCCGTAACCACGGGAAAAGAAGCTAGTGACCAGGAAACGCTGCATTCGCCCGCCCACTTCCCAGCCGATAAAAATTCCAACACGAGACTTGTTGCGTGGGAGAATCCGAGCGCGCGGCTAATCGTGGGGATGCACTGATCGCCTGGATAGTAAACTATTGCTTCACGGGCCGCGCCTATGCAGCCGGTAGCTCGGTGACCATGTGAATGGAACTTTTTTTACGGCCTATACGAGGTTATTTCCGGTGTCCTATGACGAAATGGATCAACAAATCCGGTATATATATCGAGGTGGAAACCCGTCGATTCACAACATTTTTATATCCTCATCCTCATCATCCTCATCAGCATTCAACATCACCATCTTTTCTTACAGACATCACCATCATTTCTTACAGGCATCCATTCATTATCCAATTCAACTTAATTCCTTCATTCACGCTTAGCTTCCACAGCAAATACAACAGCCTGTGAAAAACCTACCGTCACTTTAATCAACTAATCAACTAATCGACTACCCGATCAACCAAACAACCGCAACAATGCAGGTCTCCTTCATGACCCTCCTCACTCTGGCCGCTGCCGCCGATGCCACCTTCCTTGGTCTCGGTGGATTTGGTGGCTTTGGTGGCTCTGCCGGCCTCGGCGGCTATGGCTCGAAGACCGTCAACACCAACGGTCTCGGCAGCTGTCAAGCCGCCTGCGTGTCTTCCGCCTTGCCCCAGCTCGACGGTGGATACGCCGTCGGCCAGACACCCGTCTCTACATTCTGCTCCAACCCGAATCTGCAGTCGTGGTTCACTGTCAACGTCAGTCCTTGCCAGGCAGCTTGCGCTCAGCCTCAGTCCCAGCCTAGCCGCGTCTACCGCCGTAGTAAGTATCTCCTCCCTGCCCCAGTTTTGCTGTCCAACATTTGACTAATATAACTCCAGCCCTTGGTCTCCTTGGTCTCGGTGGCGGTTTGAAGGCCGGATTTGGTGCGGGTGTGGCTGCTGGTGCTGGTGGTGGTGCCGGTGGTGGTGCCGGTGGCTATGGCGGTGCCGGAGCAGGAGCAGGTGCCGGTGCAGGTTTTGGTGCCGGTGTCAAGGCTGGCTTTGGTGCTGGTCTGGGCGCGGGCCTTGGCGCTGGCGCTGGTGCCGGTCTCGGTGGCGGTGCCGGCGTGGGTGCAGGCCTGGGTGCGGGTGTTAAGGCTGGCTTTGGTGCCGGCGTGGGTGCAGGCCTGGGCGCTGGAGCTGGTGCTGGTGCCGGTGGCGGTGCCGGCGTGGGTGCAGGCCTGGGTGCCGGTGTTAAGGCTGGCTTTGGCTTGGGCGTGGGTGCTGGTCTAGGTGCTGGTGCAGGTCTTGGTGCTGGTGCAGGTCTTGGTGCCGGTGCTGGCCTTGGTGCCGGTCTTAGTGCTGGTGCCGGTCTTGGTGCCGGTCTTGGTGCCGGTCTTGGTGCCGGTCTTGGTGCCGGTCTTGGTGCCGGTGCCGGTTTCGGTCTCGGTGCGGGTTTCAACGTGGGCCTTGGATGGGTGCAGCAGACCTGCCCGGGTGTAAACTTTTCTCCGGTCCCGACCAACCAGAACCCGGGCTATGGAAACTCTTCGCCGACCACTCAGAACCCGGGCAACGGAAACACTTCCCCTGGCACCCAGAACCCGGGCAACGGAAACCCTTCCCCTACTGAGGACCCGGACTACGACAACGAGGGCGACTCTACTGATAACGATGAGCCCACCTCCTCCGCCGCCCCTGAGCCCGACTCTTGCGGTGGCCCAATTCCCGCTTCTTCAGTTCAGCCTGCCACTTCTACCCCGACTCCCACCCAGAACGACTCGGCTTCTTCGGTTCTGCCTGCCACTGGCTCGCCCACTCCTACCCAGGACAACAACTCATCTTACTAAACGGCTTGAGAGGAGAGGGATAAAACAGATGGATGGTATATAGACTTGAGGAGACTTGAGCAGATGCGGACTTTCTTTGTTTTCTCTTTTGTTTTCCTTGCTTGTTCAGCGAGGCTAACTGGGACTAATAGACCCTTAAAATAGATAGCTAATAACAATGCAGCATTGCATTCAAATGAGATTTCTTTTACGTGAAATAGATGACCGCCTTCGACTGTTGGCTTTGTCTCAAGGCACCAGAGTTACAACAATTGCTACTACGTTACTCTGGATCGTAAGATCGAAGCCTCCGAGTTTGGATATCAGCTAATCATAAGTCAGAATGAGGGCAAAGTCCACAGGCAGGCCTATTCTTGGCCGCTCGCCGATGAGAGGTTATCCACCACTTGGAGTTGATGCGTTTTCTTTTTTTTTTTTTTTTTTTGCTCGCTTACCCATGAAATTCCCACACTTCAGCACAACGGTGTCATACTAGGCCTTGGAATTTTCCTAATCAAGCAAAACTCGGAGGAGCGGTTCATTTCCGGTCAGCTGAAAAACAAGAGTGCAACCCCCGCTAACGCTTTCTTAACTTTCAATTCAGGAATCCCACAGAAAAGTCCCTGCCAAGGCTTAATACTCGCGGGTCGCCGAGTGGTCTCGGTACCTTGGAAGTGAAATTTGACTATTGAGACACATCTAGGCAGCAGTGTTTGAACAATGTTTGAACTGACGACAATTTCATGGAGTATCAGGGGTTTCAATCGACATAAAAGCCGGCGTGTTCGCAACACATTGAGCATCTTCATTTTTTTCATCACTCAGCGCAACAGCACGAGCAATCACAGCCTCCCGCCGCATCTCATCGAGACATTTCTGCCCTTTCAAACTTTGTATACTCTTTCACCAGAAAAGTCGTCAATATGCGCTTCAACACCAACGTGCTCTTCCAGTGTGCCACTGGCCTCGTCGTCTTTGCCGGCATCGCTGAGACTTCGGCTCTCCCTGTGTTTGAGGGCAACGGCGAGGAGCTCATGACTTTGCAGCAGGCCGGCTCGCTCGAGAAGCGTGGCAAGTACGAATGGGCCGTCGTCCTCGGCACTTACGACAGCAACAGGTGCGACGGCTGGTCGCGAGACGCTACGAGGCCCGACGGCGTTTGCTATAAGCTCGGCGACCAAGACTACGGCATGAAGATCTTTTGGCTCGCACAAGGCTGCTGAGGTATGTCTTTGTTTGTCTATGATGGAGTTTGGGGTGAAGAGACTCGAACAAGACTGGTAACTAACCAACGGTGGATTTCTAGTTCTTGTCACCGGCGAGAATGGCGCTTGCACCACCCATGGCGGCACCGGCACCTGGTACAGCAACCTCAACGAGTGCATCCCGCTCAACGGCAAATGGTTCTACCAGGTCTACTGTTAAAGCTGTGATGTGAATCTTGGGCAAAGATTCTCTTCGTGCTAGCCTGACAGTCTTCATAACACTTGCGCTGGGTCAAGATAATGGCGGTTATGAGGTGAACAGGCAAACCCTAGGTGGAAACTGCGAGGGTTGTGTGAAGGCGGTTACGAGGGCTCTGTTCTGCCAACCGGATTCCTACCAGATATACAAACATGAAACCTCATTGCTGCTCTCGTTCAAATTGCCGATTCGCAAAAGCAGTTTTTTTGCGTCTTTAACTGAACCTCAGATTAGTAATAAAGAATGAATGTGACAATCTAGTTTGGAAATGAGTGCTGGGAATTAGAACGGTTGGTGGTAGCTTGGAACTGAACCTTGAATTTCAATGGAGTTGGAATAGTCTTACACACGTACTCTAAGGATGATATACCTGGTTTTATACCTACGAAGTAGTTTCTTCTAAAATAATCTTATCCTTGTTGCAAAAGGGGGTAGTTTAAAAAAGCACAGAAGCTTGCCGTTCATATAATATATGTATTGGATACTTCAACAGCTACACGTCATGCGACGGGTATAAATATTATATGGGGAGTTGCCAAGAGAACGCCCTATCATCCAGACGCCTTTGTCAGATTCAGCTTATCTAGTTTGATCAGTTCACCACTTTAAATCCCATCCGCATATTATATTGAAAAGGCGATGGCACTTGAAAGAGGTTGTATGGAGCGTCTGTATTGCTCAGAAGTTATCACTATCTATGCACTACGTGTAATAAACCTTGGAATCACTAACCCGTTGAGCTATGCCAAGTAAGCTTGACAGCTCCCACTGTGACTTTGTTTAGACCAACCAGGCGTGCAGTCGCGTTCACCAATGTCTGACACCTCAGTCTTCATTTTTATGCCATCTCTTCTGCTGATGTTCCAACTGCGGCAAACTGGGCGAGAACGCTTCTAATGAGCGCTCTTTTAGAATCCCGTCTGAAGCTTTTGGCGGAGAACTTAACAGCCCGGAACTGGCGCTCATCCTATAAGCCTCGTCTTGTAATTTGATTGATAATAAACGGTCAGGGTCGTCTACCTCCAGAAAAGTGCTCTCAACATCCACAACATAATCGATCAAAACAATCGCTTCCTGGATCCGTCCGCCTTCAAGGGATGCCGCTGCAAGCCAGCTTTCGGAGATAAGTCGTTGGGTTGTCCTTTATCTCCAAAACCTTCCTTCTTATCGCCACAACGTGCTCGAACAACTGCAACGCTTCCCGGGCCCGTCCATTTTGATAATATCCCCTCGCAAGTTCGTGTTCAGACGCAAATCGGGCGCGATCCCTCTCATCCGAAAACGTTCATAAATCTATTATATAATTCTGCTTCGTGTCTTTAGGTTACGTGGTTGTATACGTGATTTATTTACTCGCATGTCTGCCCATGAATCAACAATTCCAACAGTTTCGTAGCTTTCGGAAGGCCGATGAAACGCGTACTAGCCCCTTCCGCTGGCTTTTTGTCCGTGGTTGGAGTGTGGTGATGACTTTGTGCTGGTTCTTATTTCCACCTAGCTTGTTATGCATGTGAGACCGGCCGGGCTCTTGAGTTACTGCAGCTAGTTTCGCGCCAAAACGCTGGCCCCAGACCAAGTCCCTTCCCTGGTTGACCACAGTGACGACCCACCCTTGAGGTATCTTACCCTTCACGGTTCCCATGCATGTTTTCTCTATGCTATCACCCAAAATCCTCCTGTTTGTGAAGTCAACTAAAATAGCGAACCTGTACTTCGGAAAATCGACCTTGCTGCCAATGCTTGCCTGCTGTTTGAAAGGAGGCCAGCCTGAACCATCGTCAATATACACATCACAGCTTTTTGCGTGCTCGGGCTGGTGATATAATTTAAAAACGGCGTTGTTCTGCTGGTGCTGTCGGTAGTCGAGGATGGATACATAATAACCATATTTTATATTGCCAGATACGATGCGCCCGGCGCATCGGGCATTTACCCACTCTACCTTAATAGAAACGCCGGGCCAATCAGTCGTTTTGCCGGGGTTTGCATTTTGGGTGTCTGTGGTGCCACGTTTTAGGTCGATCATGCTGACCGCACAGTCCCATGTCGGGATGTTTTTACCGTCCTCGCCCCGCTTCATAACGCGGTAGGGGTTGATGTCCTCTTGGACGCCAAATCTACCCGAGCCTGGCGACCGATGGGCAACGTCATTGTTTGCGGCAAAGACCGAAGTGGTGAGGGCCGTGGTGAGGGCCATGGTGAAGAGGCGAGCGAGGTGCATTTTGGCGGCTGGTGAATTTGATGAATATAAATTATAGAGTTTATAATTGAATGAGTGGTTTTAGTTTGATAAGTTGGAGTGTAAAGGATTTTGTCAATTTATAAAAAGAGAAAAGATCTGGGGAATGCACGAGGACAAAAAGTTAATATGTACCTTTTAATGAGGACGCCTGAAGCTAGAAATAGCTCTTGGAAAAGTATTTTACATCTTTATCTTGCTTCTGCTAGCGACGAATATATATATAGAATATATTAGAGGTATTATCTTAATAATTGACCGAGTAAAGGGCCTCGAAAGCAATTCCAAGGGTACCTGGCAGTTAATATCCTCGACCGTTTCTTTTTTTTGTCTCGATCTGCCAAACAAATGACTCAATTACCCTTATTATAAACGGCCCTAGAATGACACATAGTCTCGTGAATCACGGGATTGCCGATAATAACTAAATATAAATAAGGTATGGTCTTTAATATTTATTAATAGTATTTTAGGGGTGTGGTTATTCACCCAAAACACATCGCTAGTTTACCACCCTGTAAATTCCTTTACCGTACTAACAATTACCGCTACAAAGCAATTTACACGAGTTAACACCCCACACGCACAAGCACAAACCCCTTTATGCGCACAATTTGTGCGGACCATTCATACCCACCATTTACGCACAATTTGCAACAATGAATAAATACGATAAAATAAAATGCGCGCACTTGTTCCGACAAAGTAACAATGCGTGCATTAACATTTTTGATGAAATCGTTTTGGTCGCGATACGCTGCGGAATTGATTTCATCGCAATTGGGTAGTGTTCCAAATGGTAATGCGTACATGGTGCGCACAGGTGGTTAAATTTGTGGATGCGGAAGATAGTATTTTGCGTGGTTTTGCGTGGCGTTGTATACCGACGTTTAGACTGTACTATGAATCCATCCACATGTTGGTTGAATATCGATTTGTATTGGGTAAATAACCACACCCATTTTTAAAGCGGCCACCATTCCTTCGGTGCCTCCTTTGATTACATTTTTCGAAAGCGCAAGGTCTGTAGCCTCGGACCAAAGCGACCTGCCAACAATAACAACGTGTTTTTGAATCGCTGTTTAATCTGCTTGGGCAGCATTTGCCCTTGCCCAACCGTTACACGCCCATTCCATGTACCCAATCCCATCCCCACTCCCGGACATGATTAACCTCATCAGATGCGGTGCTGGAGCGAATGCAACCTGTCCCGATCTGTTAGTAGCCAAGGTTGATAACACTATGCTCGACCCACTGTTAATGCACTTGAGAATTTTTGACGGTTATTTTTGACAGACTTCTCTTAGAAATCTTTTGGTGGCTCCATCGAAGACTGGAGAGCTAATTTTGTCCCCATTTTTAAGGAACCAGCCCCAGCTACCTTCTTGGTTACATAGCACCCAAGCACGTTGGTGTTGTGGATGAAAATGGTACAACTTTTGATGGCAGGTACTACTTGATCATCGTAACCACCCCGGCGCCTTTTTTCTACATCAAGGGCGGACATGGATCGCTGAAGCCCCCAAGCATATACGCAGCCCGAACACAGAAGGAGATCCTGTTGTCGGCCTCTACGTTCCGTACACAGCAGCAGAGGCCCTTGAAAATGCCTCAGCGTTTAAAAGTAACGCTTCTACTCTTCCTTGGTAAAGGGCAGGGTACCTAACATTCTCCAGACAGCTTATTTCGATGACCAGTCATAAAGGGACACATAGCGAATGAGAGTCTCCTTGATGTTATTTTCTTTCGGGCAGATAACACTGAACACAACAAAGAAAGGAAATATGAATGTCATAGACGCTAGACCTCTCATTTTTGCACGCCGACCTTAGCCTATAACTTTACTTTTTACCCATTTGCAGCTGGTTCAACTAATGTTCTGGAGTATTTTGACCCGCCAGTTGAGATACTGTTGGTAAAGGATAGATTGCCCATAACCCCAATAACGAGCCAGCGGACCAACGAAGCAACTGTATTAATTGCTTCCTATTCTGCTGATCGATTTGGTAAAGGTTACAAAAGTAGGGTTGTACACCGAAGGGAGGCAGGCCCTTTTATAGGGACCTATCCCCCTGTCGTCTATCGATAAGTAATGCATACGTAAATTTACGTAATTGTAAACAAACAAAGACACTAAAAAGGCTCTTGCACATGTCGATGTTGTGGCCGCTGCGTATCGTTGCCAGGCCATCATCTTGTGGCTGTCGGCATAATCGCATGCACTCTTCATGACGATGCAGGGCAGAATCTCCCATACGCCCGCCCCTTCAATCTCGAATGCAATGACACCCTCTTCCTTTGCTAGGGAGTCTCTGTCTTTTCCGGACTTCAGTACAGTATCGCCCGATGCGAACAAGCCCGTGTGAACCATAGGTTGTTGCCCGTCTCCCTGCGGCCGATCTCGTACCACATGGGGACCGCTGCAGCCGCAATCATCACATAGTTGTCACGGTCTTGGTACATGGGGACTATGCGGGTGTTGGAGCGTCCTGAGGCCATGGCTAATTGCTGGGGAGAAAGCCGAGCAGATTCGCATGTGCGAACGCTAAATATATCGAATACTCAAATATTTGCGCCTTTACACAGTATAACGACGTCGTCGTGGCTTCTTTGCGGTGATTCCCTTGAATCATGAAAACACACGTGGAGTGCGTGTCAGCAACCCCGCATGCAGAGCCTCCATTGCCAAGGTCTTACTTATTAGCCAACCTGGACTTGGTATAATTGTTACGGCAAAGCCATAAGCAAGTCGTATTACGGGGACATAATCCAGTACGTGAGGGGGATTCGCCGGTGATATTGCACTTAATACCCTCCATTTAAAAGGCTATACGTCATCAATTGGAAACTCACTATATGTGACTTGTAGTTGTCAACACTTTTGCAACAAACACTCACTTATATCTTTGGATTTTCAATGTAGTTATATTCAGGTATAATCTGATTGTAAAAGTTTACGTAGCAATAACATAATAGTCGATTTATCGTACTGCAGTCGAGAAAACAAGAAACATGACAAAAGTTTTTTGAATGACTTCTTGCTCTATGTTTAGTTTAGGCCAAATTGTCAGAGAACCCGATGAATTTCCATGCGCAAGGTGCATGTTACGAACTTTTCCACGGCAAACACAGCCATTTCGTTTGGCACCTTGATAAGCCTATAGTACTCGCGACGCTTTTCCCCAAATGGGTAGCGCAGAAGAAAGTGTCTTGTACGAGCAACTTCATTAGTTAAATGTTGATTTAAATTGCTTTTCAACCTGATAAGAAAGAAATTGTGTACAAACGTTACAACCACCCTTCGAATTAAAAGTTTCAATATTGCAAAGTACGATTTTAAACCGAAACAAGCGAAAGTATATTACTGGGAGCTTCCCAGTGCTACTGAAGAAATTACTAGGTTCATCGCTCACAAAATATTTACCAAACCGGCGGGTGATTTGCACGTGGCCTGGGACCCCAGTATACGTGGTACCGATTAATAGGGGGCCAAATTTGTCTATAAAGGTCAGGGCTAGTACAAACACTCGGCTTGGCTTTTTGAGCCTGAGTTTACCAAGCACAGCTATCACGACCTGTCTTGTACTTTCAAGCCCACCAGGCACTTGGTTGAACTCTTCACAGAACCCACCAAATTATCCTGCCAAAATGAAGTTCTCTCTCCTCTCCCTCTTCGCGTCCGCTGCCATAGCCGCCAAGGTCCTCGTCGCCGATGGCATAATGGAAGATTTCCCACTCACCAGTCCTCGCGGTCTGGAAAGCCGCCAGTACAAATAGTGTTGCCTGAACGGCATGATTCCGCCATGCCGTTGCCCGCGCAACTGCCCCTCTGGCTGCGCGGTAAGTGTTTTTATTTTCCCCTCAAGATGCACATGGTTGGAACAAACTGGCTGATCATGGTCGCACAATAGTGCTGCTAAATCCCATCGTTGGGACATCAGCAGGAATTGCATTGCACAGACATTACTTTCTGGATAGGGATATCGAATCCGGGCCCGACTCATGTCAAGTATGATCATCTCCGGAGCCCTGGCACACGGGTTACGCCCAGTGAAGATCCTCACTTGCATGACGTAATACTTGGTGGCTTGTCTTTCAAGATTTCATACAAAAACAAAAACAGTTTCATACCCAGATAGATGATAAGAGAACTAGGTAGTTATTCATCTCATCATATTTTAAGGTGCATTGCACATTAAATGTGAGAATTGAATCGCAGTATACACGTGCTACACGCAGGAGCTAAAATCGCTCGCGAACTTCTGTCGGCCCGAAGGCCAAAGCTTGGGCGATCTTAACCCTCGGCCCTTAGTCAGAACGAGCGAGGATACAGTAAGTAAGAAGGTGCCTGTAGAAAGGTCCACAGCCTTATGGGAATTGAATTGTTTACATATTAACCCTACCTATATCATAGTTAGTCTGAGTGGCAAGATCTTGTATGACCAGTCTTAGCATCAGTATAAGCCTGAGGCTATTTCATGGGTCTGTTCATGTTAAAAATGGCTACCAAGGGACCTTTTAAGCTGGTATCCGACACACTGGCTCCTAATTTGTGCACCCATGAGGTAAAGGCCATTTGCCTCAGACACGTTTTTGATCACAATTGCCACGTGATTTGGTCTGAAAGTGGTTGGCTCAACCTCTTTTCAACTCTTGTCATGCGGGAAGCAAACAGAGACGTTACCCCCTGGCGTAAACTGCAACTTAGAATCAGTGACGAGTCCAGTATGTAGCGTATCGTTTGTCTATTATTTGCCACTCAGGTCCGCCAGCCGGAGATCAATAATTAAATTGGTGTCAAACAGGAAATGCAGTTGCTTTGAAAGTACAAAGTAACACCGATAAGCAGCCATGCCTCCATACAGTGGTTGGAGAACCGCAGTAAACTCCAGATTACAACTTCCCCCCCTTCGAAACACACCAACGAAGGCTAAGATGACAGACGTTCCCCAAAGCGTGCGTCTCCGTTCATGGTTCCCCGCACAACCAGGATCGCCACAAATTACCACCCTTGTCCCATCTCCACTTGCACCCCCTCCACGCTTTGTGTCGTATTAAAATGGGTTGTGAATATGGGGCTTTCACAATTTTCACTCCGCAAGATGGGGGGAATTTTGACACGTCCATGACTTGGGTAAACAAAGGGGTAATGGGAAATTTGGTGTCACTTGTGTCTACATGACCTTGGTCTCCCTTCATCTGATCTAATTGACTCGCGAAAGACTGTCACTTTCTCCAGTGAGAATTTAACCGAACGGGTTCCGCATAGACGATGTGCACCACTTTTTGGTGATGCCCACTGTCCAAGCCCATGGCACAAAACTCCGCCTGTTGAAGTGGGACGTAGTCTTGGCAGGTCATAACACCAAGTTATTCTACGGATGGCGGTGTGTTACGTCGTAGGCAGTGGTCATTTGGGAGTGGCGATATCCACTGCTCATAGAAGCGGAGGATAGAAAGCTTGTCATGATGCTTGTTTGTTTCTCCAAGTCGACCGTGGCATGAAGCTGGAGCTTCTATGGGCCGAAGACGAAGCGAGAGAATGGGACCTGGGTGGATATCACGTCTGGAGGGCTCCAGTTGCTGCATTGGGGTGAGGGTGGACTTTATGTCGGTACAAGTAGAGAATGTCACTGGGGCGGTTTGCTATCATGTCTTGGAGTCTTTACATCAATATCTTTGGCCTTTGGCAGTTGGCAACGTCATACTCAGCACGAGCTAGGTCTACCGAATACAGTCCTTGACAATCTATCAAGATGCCTATCCGAATTTTGTGCCTACACGGCAGGGGCTCGAACACCGAGGTAGGAGTTCCACTCATGACAGTGAAGCTCATCACAAATGATTCACTAATGTCTCCTAACGTTGTAGATCTTCCGGATGCAAACGGCAGGCATACGAAGCCAGCTGGAACCAGAGTATGAGTTTGAGTTTGTGGAAGGCAGGTGGCCCCATTTGGAGGGGAACTGGTCTCTGCATACAGTCGACTTTTCCAAGTCCAATGTAAGTGGTCTGACGCTTTAGTACGGTCTCCGGGTAACCCAGACACCAACCTTCAGTCACTAACCATAGTGATGGACGTCATAGCTCTATGGGTTCTACAACATGTTGGACATTGAGGATATCCTCGCCACCGAGAACGAACTCCGTCAGGTGATAGAGGAGCATGGTCCATTTGATGGCCTGCTAGGTTACTCGTAAGTCAACACTCACTCTCTATTCATCTGTTCACCGAATACCTGCATGAACGGTGTTTTTTTTCTAGAACAAAAGCCTAATCCGAACTAGTCAAGGTGGATCAATGGCTGCTCAAATCGCCATCCGCCTCCTGATGGAGAACCCATACGCCACCCCCCAGGAACTACCGATCAAATTCTTAATCCTCATCAACAGTGCCGTACCACCCTTCATCATGCCACTTGACGGACAAGAAGTCAAATACATACCCATCGAGGAGGCACCAAAGCTTCAGATGTTGTTTGACGTCTTCAAAGCAAACCCTGCCGATCACCTGGACAAAATCCGACCAGCGACGCTCGCCAATGGCAGACAGGTACGCACAGAGAAAATCTCACGTCTTGAGAACCAACAGTGACGGCTGACTGATAAATCCACCCCCACAGGCCCTTGTCAACAAGACGCACTACATGACGTTTTTCGACAATGCCTGGGACGGTAACCCGCTTTCGATGCCGTCGATCCACATCACAGGGCTGGGTGATGCCCCAGAGTATGGTCAGCAACTGTTTGAGATTGCCGAGCCCAGCCAAGCGGAGCAGATCGGACATGTGTTTGGACACGACTTTCCGAGGGGGCTTGACATGAACAAGACCATTGCAAGGGCTATCAGGGCGATGGCGGAGAGGGCTTTGTAGATTGATGTGGGAATGGGCAGTGGAGAATGTGATTACAGCGTATTTTATCTCGTAAAGGTTCACACTCTGTTATCTGGAGTGGAGAATGTCACTACAGCGTGCATCTGTTCGGAATTCACTCTCTATTTATACCCAAGCAAACCCCCAGAGTCCAAAGTAGTCTAAGCATGCAACTTCAATAGTTGTTCATTCCTCTAGACCTTTGGCCAAGAGCCCAAACTCGGCAACCGTTGCACCAGCCCCATCATCCGTCCAACATCCTTCAATCTCGAGTTTGGCATACGCACCACTCCACGTTGCCTCTCTGAACTGAATGGTGGTAACATTTCCTACATATTTCACCACCGGCGAGTCAGGAACCCACGGTTTCGTGATGTGGATGTCTTCATCCGCCAAAACGGTTGCAGACCCAAAATCAGAGCTATTCGAGACTGAGACTTTGACATGCTTTGGAGGACGCATGGCAAAATCCAACTGTATAGCCTCCAGCAGCCGCGTTGGCTGGGATCCAAGATTTACCACCAGAGCAGCTGTGTCCTCATCTGTGTCGGGCTGCCAAAATGTTCCCCCGTATCCATCAGTGGCTGCAAATGCGAGCTCGCCATGCTTTGACGTTGCAGCTTGACACTGCAAAATGTTGCCTGGCATAGAAACCACTGCATCATACCGCCTGTTTTGCACAACCACGGTTTCGTTGATATGCAAGAACACAGTCTGCGCGTCGGGGTCATCCACGGCTCGGCCGACAGTGATTGGCATTTTCTCTTTGCCATACTGATCCGGTACCAAACCATCAAAATGCGATGCATCGCGCCGTGTGATTGAAGTATGAGTGCGATTCATGACGAAGCTGACAACGGCACCGTTATAAAACTGAATGGGTGGCTTGAAATGGCGCAGTTGTGGAGGAAGAGATGGGTTTATCACCAGATTCCGGTGCGTGACCCGTAGACCGAGGAATCCAGCCGTGAAAATCTGCAGCAGACCACCGTGGCCGGTGAGGAACGGAAACGCAGTGTTGATGGCGTTCCCGGTCAGCGGATCCAAGACCCCCGGCTCATCGTCTTGCTGTTCGGAGTATTGGTACCAAGGGCCCCGCATATAAGGCTGGAATGACTTGACCAGATATGTCCAGAATGCGCAGCCCGATGTGGCTAGAGAGTTGGCTGTGATGGCGTACATACTCCACGTCATGGCCGGGCCGTGAGGATCCGTACGAACGGCGTAAAAGTCCATGGCGGCTCTGTATTTGGCAAACGAGAAGTTTCGCTTGTAGTCGTAGGGATAGTGAGACAAGATGATGTCTGCCTGCTTGGGATAGACATCGTTTGTCATGCCCCTGAATTCGAGAACAACGTCGTCTTCTGAGGTGGGTACTACCATGTGCTCGATCTGATCAACCCAGTCAGGCTCGAGTGGGATTCCTCTCTTGTTGCGAGCCTCTGAGGCAAGTTCAAGAAGAGTGCTGACTGCAGTACTAGTGAACGAGCCGTCTGCGACCCACATGTAGTATTCGTCTGCATCTGTCATGACGTCGATTCCCCAGTGACCAGTTTCTTCTCTTCGTGTCAAGGAATCACTCAAACCCAAAGCGACGCCGTCAATGACATCCACACACCCGGAATTGTCAAACCAATTCTTGTCGCCACTTGTGTTCCGGGCCATGGTCATGCTCAAAGCAATATCGGCGTTGAGGTGATACTGGTACATGATGCAGGGTGCAGAGATGTTGTAGGCCTGTCCATATCGACCACTCGTCCAGGCATAAAGCATGCTTCCAGGTTGTAGATTGTGCCTTTTGGTGTTTTTACGAGACTCCTCTGCTCGGTTGATGCGGTAAAGGGCAAACTGCCTCGCCAGCTTGGGATGCACTCCTTGAATTGCGGGAGCCACGAAGAGATCAGCATCCCAGAAGATCTTGCCTCCGTATGTTTGAGAAACCAAGCCGCCAACTGCAAGGGAATTGCATGCAATGCAAGTGTCTGGGTTGTCGTCTCTCGGATTCCATGGTAGGAGGCTGGTGTAGAGATAGTAAGCAGAAGAGATTGCGGTGATCTGCAAAGCCTTCACCGTCTTGTCTTGTGGAAGCAGTCCTGTCTTTGGATCTCTAAAGTCTGCCACAAAGTCTGAGCTCATCAGTTTGCCCACTTCAGCAGTGTGCTCTTTGCGGATAGAATCATATCCTTGCTTTATGGCAGATGACACAACGTCTGACACAACTGTCTCTGTTTCCGCCCCATAGTGCTCTGATGAGGCGATGGCTGCGTATTTGTAGACTGTCGCAGCTTGAGAACCAGACTTCAACATGTATCTCTGTGACGCAGAGATGGTCTCTGGATTGGCAGTTGAGTTGGCTGAACCTGTTGCGAGGTTGTCAAAGGTGGACAAGAAGTCGCTGGAGTACTCTTCATTGCCTTTAAGGGGGATCAAGTCGTCTCCGATTGTCGATGAAAGAACGTACGTCCTGATATCATCGAGTTTGTTCGGGGACACAGCAGCAAGAATCTGGCTGTTTGCCGGGTTTGCCCCTTTCTTGACTGTGGTCGTACGCAAGGCGGACTCGTTGTCCAGAATATCAACAATGTGCACATCTTCGAGACCCTGCTCGCTGGAAATGGCCAGTTTGACAGCTGCCAGACGTCTTTCAGCCAGTGAGGCCAGAGATTCGTACGAAATCCTTATCTTCTTGGCCTCCTTGCATTTTGAAGGGCTCCAGATATATGACCATGTGAGTACTCCCGTTTTGCTGTCAAGATATCCAAGTTAGTGGCCATACTAGCCTTAGAGCAGCCGCTGCAAACACATCTACTCACAAAGACAGAGTCGACTCAAACTCGGTAATTTCAGATATGTCTACAGCTCCATTGAGGAGACTGCCACATGCTTCAACCAGCAAATCTGTAAAGTGAGGCACACCAGAGATGAAGCTCTCACCTAGCTCCCCAGGCTCGAGTGTGCTAGGTAGACTTCCCCAGAATCCCGTGACAGTGGCAAATGTCCTTCGAGGATTGCTATAAGATGGCCATCCTTCCGAGTCATTCCGACGACTGCGTTCATAAAATGGGCCTAGAGAACCTTGTGCAAGGCCAAAATAGCTAGTACGCCAAAGAATGTGTTGTTAGCTCCGTGCACAACATTACCAGACACGGCATCCGACAACCATGATAGTGACACGTTGTGGCTTACGTACCCATTCGATTGTGGTAGCCATGCGGTGAATATCCCTGGCAGTGGCCTGGTAGACTTTAAAGTCCATGTCGTATCATCCCAAGACACCCAATCTGCATTGATATCGAATGCTTCATTGGAAGTTCGTGCTCCTGCCACACCTAGGCAGCACACACTGGCTACTGCCAACACTGAAAGTCTCATGATTCTCATTCGATGTCTGAAGAGCCTTGCATCCGATTCCAAGTTCAAAGGTCCCGTCCAACTCGGATAAATCAAACCATGTTCAGGGGCAAAATCATTGTGGTACGTGAATCGTGTAGGGAGTTGGCAGATGAATATGGCGCAATTACAGGTCCACCACACCCCGGGAAAATCCCCCAGGTTACCTGGTTTTTGCGGAAACACCTTCCTATAAGAGGCAATTTACCAGTGCACTGGTCCACTAACCCAATACGCGGTTGAAAGCCGCGCAAAAGACGACTGACTAGTTCTGTCTTATCGGTCCGCAAACATTTTGCATCTTGTGATACAACGTTTCCACCTGCCATCGTTACATCGAAACTGGGTTAGACAGTGACAGGTGTGCAACAAGGTGACAGGAGAGTTGCCTTAGGGCCCTAAACCAAATATGCCCAAGTCCCGGTTAAGCTTTCTGACTAGCATTTCTCTGGTAGCAGCCCGCAACTTTCAATATCTTGTCATGCAACGGTTCCACTTGCCAAGATGGAAGCCGGAATCTTCCAATTCTCATCAGCAATAAGCAACGGTACGTTTGTAGCAAGAAGAGGATCTAAACTAGGTGGTGCTGCAGTGCTGAACCGAGAAGCGCCACCTTGTTGATCCTGTCCCGCTTGTCCAAGAAACTACGGCACGGTCCGTGACTCGTAAAGGCTCTGTGGGAGCGGGTCTGTTGACAAAATCGCTCAAACATGGGTCTGGGGGATAGTTACTCCAGACATGGAGGCGGTCGGCTTTCACGCTCGGGTGATTTTACTTTGTATCCTTTGGCAGTTGAGGTGTACTGCATCTACTGTCGTAGCCCTCGTGGGGGCGAAATCGGGCCGACATGTACGTGCACGACTGCGTAAGCTGTGACCAGGTCCAAAAGTCTCAAGGTCTCACGAAGCAGAGGGTTGCAGCACTTGGTAAATGGCCGAGTTGACTCCAGGTTTTCCAAAGCACAGAGGCAGAGTGTTACTTGATGTGGATTAACGAGTTGTGGTTGTACTTTTGGCTATGGACGAAACCTTGACTACACTGGCCATATTGCTCTACTCTACAGCTGCCTCCTCCTGATTCTCATCTTTGCACCCATTGGCGGGATGTGGTTGGTTCCAAACCACAAATTACCCGGCCTCTTCTCCTGAAACTCAAAGTCATACCGAAGCAGGATGTTGGCCATCAGAACCTTCAACATTCCAGACGCGAAAAACCTTCCCGGACAGCTGTTCAAACCCGCCCCGAACGACAGGTAGTCGGCAGATGTGGTGGCCCATGCCTGTCTAGCTCCCTTGAGGTTGTCGCCAGTGTCACGTGCGTCTTGCCTTCTGTTGTAGAAGCGGAATGGCTTGAAAGCTTCAGCGTCGGCTCCGTAAATCTCGGTGTCAAAGTGGATCGAGTAAGCTGGGATGCCAACTTGATAGCCCCGGGGGATGTGGACGCCAGAAGGTGTGGTGATTCCGTCCTTTCCGACGATGCGCAGGGGGCCAAGACTGAGGATGGTGTTGACGCGTTGGCTCTCCCGGAAGCTGCTGTCGAGTTTCTCCAGCTTGGCCAGGGATCGCTTGTTCCAACCTTCGTCCTCGCTGTGGGCGGCACGAACGTCGTTGATCTCTTGACGGAGTTCGGCAACAATCTTGGAACCTTCCTCAACGCCAGCACCGACAATGTCGAGAATCATGTGCACAATAGCAAAGACGTTGGTGTGAAGTGCAAAAGCGTTGAGGAGCAAGATGCGTGCTGAGAGGACTTCGGGATCCAAAAGGTAGGGGTCTCCTTGGGCTTCTCCGTACTCGATGAGCCAGGCCAAAAAGTCATTCTTGGCTCCTTCTTCAAGCTCCCCGGCGTACTTTTCGGATTCTTTGCCATGTCCTCTAGCTGCCAGTCTCTTGCGAACCTCATCAATGGTGAGGTTGAACCATCTCTTCTCGCACCAGCGGGATGGGAGGGTGACCAGAGGTGCCAAAAGATGACGCAGAGGGTTGGGAATGAGCCAGAGCAGGTTCGCCTCGAGAGGGATGACCTTTGCGTAAGAAAAGCCAGCATCAAGGACAGCTTCATTTCGGCAGTGCAACTCTCCGATAAAGATGCGGTTGATTGCTTGACTGATTATGGGCCGCAGTGTATCGTAAACTCCCACCTCCTTCCACTCGTCGCCGATGGAGTTTTCGTCTCCCCAGTGCTTGGCCAGGGCGAGATCCAGCTCCTCGGAGAGAGTTGGGATCAGGTTTCCAATCTCTCGAGTGAGCTTGGTGGCGATGATGTGAATGGGGACTTTGTTATGGTCGCGAGTGGGATAGATGGTGCCATAGTTCCACTGGAAATGGTTGGTAGTCTGATCGTGCATGCTGACAGCAGAGTCGGGCTGATCAACAAGCCATTTCCTCTGAGAAGAGGGCAACAAGATCAACTTGTCTTGGCCGGGGCCGAGGATAGGAACGCGGACCGTCTCATTCTTGTGTTCTGTGTAGTGAAGGTAAAGAGTCTTTCTGAGATCCAGCGTGTTGCGGTAAAGTGCACGAAGGTAAGGAAACCATTCGCCTTCCAAAGTGTTGAGGAATTGCAACTTGGCAACTGAAGGAGGAGTTGGAAAGGTCACGTAATTGTAAACCAAATATCCTGTCAAGACAATCCCCAGCACGAACAGCTGGGGAGATACAGGCAATTCATCGCCAAGCATTGTGAGTTGGTTGAATTGAATTTGTTGAAGCCTGACAAGAGGTGTAGATAGCCGACGGGCATAAAAACAAAAGAAATGAATGTAATTAGTTCTTTATAACTGGCTACCTACTTTACTGCAGCAACGGTAATGGCATGCAAATGCTGCTCCAAATATCCGAGGATTCCCCAAAGTCTTCGTAGCCCCTCAAATGTGCGTGCCTGTGGGCTGTGCATTGAATGCCCCAACTGAGACGCTACGTTGATAACAATGCTGCCCGAGTCTTGACTTCATGGGGAACAAGGGGTAAAAACTAGGGTGCTTACTGGGGCACTTACTGGGGCATCTACTGGGGCACTTATTGGGGACTTACTGGGGCGACAAATGCCGGTTCCAAGAAATTGATCGAGATTTACAGGGGTGATGCTAACTGGGGAAACACGAATACAATGTAACCCAATGACCTTGGTTTACTTTGGTGGAACCGGTACATCGAATGTGGACTTGAGTCCCTCCGAAATGATCCTCGACTCCGGGTCGCGGAGAAACAACTAGTGGATGAATCTATTAGTCGTGACATTTGGCAATGATTTCTAGGTTGAACCCAGGACCCCTAATAATAGGGGCATAGCTACATTTGACAACAGTCCTTCTGTCAACAGTCTTGTAGGATTTAATGTCATTTAGACTCTCAGCAAGTCCATCGCCATAGCCATAGCTTTGAGCCTTTCAACAAGTCCAAGCTATCCTACTACAAGCAACCTGCCCTCACCCCTTTCTCTTTACCTGGCTAGGTACATACCTACCTACCTATCTATCTACCTCTACGTTCCCTTACCACCTCCTTACATATCACTTCAACACATCACAATGGGGTCAACCGTACCCGTTTCCAACGATGACATTGCCATCATCGGCATGGCATGTCGATTTCCAGGCGATGCCGCCAACCCCTCCAAACTATGGGACTTGTTAATGGACGGCAAGTCGGCCTGGTCCGAGGTACCAGCAACGAGATGGAACCAAGATGCACACTATCATCCTTCTTCAGAGCGAGCGGGGAGCAATGTTGTCAAGGGTGGGCATTTCTTGCGAGATGGTGAACAGAATGGCAAGCAGTTTGATGCGGCATTCTTCAACATCCCTCGCACAGAGACGGAGACGATGGACCTGCAGCAGAGGGTAGTTAGTAAGTGCTTGCTTGGAAAAATTCTGACATACCGTTGTTGGTGCAAGGCTTACCATGGACGACTTACAGTGGAAAACGTCTACGAGGCAATGGAGAGCGCAGGACTCCGCCTCGAGGACATGAAGGGCAGCAAAACGAGCGTGTTCGCGGGTATATTTACCGACGATGTACGCTCCATCCTGCAAGAAGATCCAGATTTGTCTGTCAAGTACAAGCCAATCGGTACCAGTGCAGCCATCCTCGCGGCGAGAGTAAGCTGGTTTTACGATCTGCGAGGAAGCAGCTTCACTCTCGACACTGCATGCTCGGGGAGCATTGTTGCGTTGCACACAGGAGCACAAGACCTTAGGGCCGGGCTCAGTGATATGGTATGTTGAGCCATATGGATATACGAGCAGATACAGCCGTCAAAAAAGTGCCCAGTCGCGGAAACAGTACAGGAATCAATGCTAACATCACTCAGTCAATCATCACCGGCGTCAACATAATCGAGTCACCTGAATTCATGTTCCGTGCCAGTGGCCTCGGCATGGTATCTCCAGATGGCAAATGCTATTCGCTGGACTCGCGCGCCAACGGCTACGGCCGTGGCGAGGGAGTAGGAACCATAATCCTCAAGCCAGTTTGGGCAGCCATCCGCGACGGCAACGTGATTCGTGCCGTCCTGCGTGGCACAGGCGTCAACTCGGATGGCCGTGGTACCGGTGGTATCACGCTGCCCAACAAGGCCGCCCAAGAACGTCTTATAAAAGATGTCTACTCCCGCAACAACCTCGACACAGACCATACCGGGTTCATAGAGGGTCACTTTACAGGCACGCCGGCCGGTGATCCAACCGAGGCTAGCGCCATTGCGTCTGTTTTCCAACGCGGCGGACCAGTCGGAGGAGTAGCAGCCAAGCCTCCCCTGTACGTGGGTGCCGTCAAGGCCAACATTGGTCATCTGGAGGCGGCTTCGGGTATGGCCCAGATTATCAAGACAGTCTTGACGCTGGAGAATGGTATCATACCACCAAACACCAACTTTGAGAAGATCAACCCCAGGATACCTATCGAAAGATGGGGTCTCAAGTTGCCTCTCGCTCCTACACCATTCGAACCGGGACCGCTGGGGGTCCGGCGAGCGAGTATCAACAGTTTCGGGTTTGGAGGTACCAACGCCCACGTTGTAATAGACGATGCAAAGAGCTACCTGGAGAACTTGGGACTGGGCGAAAGGACTCATCTCCACGTCACAAAATCAAGCACACCAGCACTCGAAGGCCCCAACGGCGTCGGCTCACAGGTAGCAGCTCACAAGGTGTTTTTGGTGTCTGCCAACGACCAAGACGGCATCTCGAGGATCCTCGCCAGCCTGGCAGAGCACATACAGAAGCAAGCAGCCGAGGACGGAACCCTCGAGATAGACGACTCATACCTCACCAGTCTGGCCATGACACTCTCGGAACGCCGCTCACGCCTATCCTGGCGCCTGGCCATCACCGCCGACACGGCCACGTCCCTCCTCGCCGCGCTCACAGACTCCACCACCACCGTCAACGCCGTCCGTCCCGGCAAAGCCAACAAGCCCGCTGCAGCTTTCATCTTTACCGGTCAGGGAGCGCAGTGGTTCGCCATGGGACGGGAGCTCCTCGCGTACGACGTCTTCAGGGCCAGCGTCGCCGAGGCAGACAAGTTCATCGCCGACACGCTCTGTGGAGGCTTCAGCGTGCTGGAGGAGCTCACGCAGCGCGAGGCGGACACCACCAAGATCGACCAGCCCCTGTACTCGCAGACGTTGTGCACCGTGCTCCAGGTGGCCTTGGTAGATCTGCTGGCCAGCTGGAACCTTGTCCCCAAGCGGGTGATTGGTCACTCGAGTGGTGAGATTGGTGCTGCCTATGCGGCGGGTGCCTTGGATCGTCAGTCTGCGTGGAAGGTTGCGTACTACCGTGGTGTCGTTAGCGCAAAGCCTGCGGCGGACAATACTCGCGGCGCCATGATGGCAGTCGGATGCACCGCCGAGGAGGTCGCCCCGATCATTGCCGAGGTCAACGAGAAGCTTGGCTCTGGAGAGTTGGTCATTGCCTGCTACAACTCTCCCCACAGTCTCACCATCTCAGGAGACGAAGCCAAGGTGGATGCCCTGGTCGAGATTGCAAGCAGCAAGAAGCTCTTTGCCAGGAAACTGCGCGTACCCAAGGCATACCACTCAAGCCACATGATACCCGTGTCTGATGAATACCGCTCGCTGATGGGAACTCTCAGCGGTGTTCCAGCGTCCGACGTACAGGTCGCGTCCTCGGTCACTGGTGGTCTGATTGCTACGAGCGACATGACAAACCCCGACTATTGGGTACAGAACCTCGTATCTCCCGTCCGCTTCTCACAGGCTCTCGTGGCCCTGTGCACCTCCAACGTCGCCAAGAAGCAGCTCAAGGTCGGTGGAGGCGCCGAGCTTCCCGTGTCTCATCTCGTCGAGGTTGGCCCTCACGGCGCACTGCAGGCCGCTGCACGAGACGCAGTCCTCAACGACCCCAACTACAGGAACCTACGCTACGTCTCCATCCTGACCCGCGGGAAGCACGCCTGCGCCACTACACTGCACGCCGTCGGCACCCTGGCTGCGTCGGGTCTGCCGATCGACCTGCCCAAGGTCAACAAGGTCGGCCAGAACCAGCCCATGCTGGTGGACCTCCCACCGTATCCCTTCCACCACTCCAAGGAGACGCACTCGTGGCTCGAGTCCCGCACCAGCCGCGCGTGGCGGTTCCGCAAGCACCCCCGCCACGACGTCCTCGGTGCCCCGGTCCGCGACTGGGATCCGGACGCCCCGCGCTGGCGCAACCACCTGCGCGTGTCCGAGGTCCCCTGGCTGCGGGATCACAAGGTCACGGACAGCATTGTCGTCGCCGGTGTGACGTACCTGGTGATGGCCATCGAGGCCGTGCGCCAGCTGTACGGCGACAAGGGCGAGGTGCCGCTCGGCTTCAACCTGCGTGATGTGAGCATCTCGAGGGCTCTGCAGGTCAGCGAGGACGAGCACACCGAGACCATGTTCTCGATGAAGAGGGTCACCGAGTCGAGGCAGTCAGACAGCAGTATCTGGTGGGAGTGGAAGGTCACATCGTTCAGCCCCCACGACGAGACGTGGCTGGAGCACAGTCGTGGACAGATCGCTGCCGAGACTCAGGCCTCGACCACCACTGGTGTGATTGACGATGGGCGTGAGGAAAAGGCACGCCGCCAGCACTACAGCGAGCTGCTGTCCACCGTCACACAGACTTGCACCGCGCCGCAGACCGAGGTCCTCCCAAGCAAGTACGCCGAGCTTGAGCGCATCGGTCTCGGCTTCGGGCCTTTGTTCCGTAACGTCGCCAGCATGCACAACAATTCCAACGGCGACAACAAGACCCGAGGCCAGTCGCTCACCACCATCCGCATCCCTGACATTGCCACAGCCATGCCGGCCCATGCACTTGCCCCCTCGATCATCCACCCTCCTGTTTTTGACAGCATTTTGCAGTCCTTCATCTTTGCCCTGCAGGCCTCTGCTGAGCGTCTGACGGAGCCCATGGTTCCCGTCGCCATGCGCAGCGTGTGGGTCAGCGCCGACATTGAAGGCCAGCCTGGCTCGGAGCTCCAAGTGCACGCCTCGGCCGGCCGCATCGGCCACAAGAAGGTCGAAGCGGACATAACTGCCTGGAGCACCGACGCTGGAGCCGAGGCACCTGTGAGGGTTGTGATGCGCGGAATCGAGGCCGTTCCGCTGCAGCAAAGCACCGCGTCTGGTGACTCTGGCAGCAGCTCCCGTGAAATCTCCTTCAACCTGGAATGGAAGCCAGATGTAGACATTCTCGAGGCCAACGGAGAGGCCGAAGCCTGCATCCGCCGTGCCCTTCAACCGCTGGAAACTCCAGACCTCGAAGAAGCCGCCGTGAAGCAGCTCGGAGACGTGCAACTGGCATGTGCCATCTGGATCGTCGAGGCCGTCAAGGAACTCGAGGCGCGACCTATCGCAGACGAAGACGCCCTGCCTCACCACATGCAAAAGTACCTCAGCTGGCTGCGCCTGATCGCCGACGACTACAAGAACAACAAGGTGCTCCGGCAGGACCCCTCGTGGGCGGCCGTACTGGAGGACCCGGGGGCTCGCGACAAGTTCATCGCCGAGTACGAGGCCACAGAGCACCCCGAGGCCCTCATGATCAACCGCATGGGTCGCAACATTGTCCCCATCCTCCGCGGAGACGTGGATGGTCTGCACCTGCTGTTCGGCATGGATGACATGCTCGAGCGCGTCTACCGTGTTGCCATTGGAACACAAAAGATACATACGCTGATGGGGGCTTATGCCAGGGCTTTGAGTCACAAGCGCGGTGCAGACCTCAAGGTGCTTGAGATTGGTGCTGGTACTGGTGGAACGACTACTAGTATCCTCGAGGCCGTCTGCCCCAATGGTACACGCATTATTGGAGAGTCGCGTCTGCTCAAGTATACGTACACAGATATCAGCCCTGGCTTTTTTGAGACTGCCGCCACCAAGTTTGCCAAGTGGAAGAATGGCGGTGTCATTGAGTTCAAGACATTGGACATCGACAGAGATGTCGAGGAACAAGGCTTCGACCTGGCTTCGTACGACCTTATCATCGCAGCCAACTGTCTCCACGCCACTTCGGACATCACCAAGACCATGTCTCGCGTGAACAGCCTCTTGAAGCCCAACGGCAAAGTCTTCCTCCAGGAGACGACCGAGATCTGGTGTCTCGAGTCTCCCCTCGTGTTCGGCATGCTTGCAGGCTGGTGGGCTGGCAAGGAAGACTTCCGTCCCTGGGGTCCACTGCTGGATGGAAAGGGATGGGAGCAGGTTCTGCGCAATGCTGGCTTTGCCGAGAATGTGCTGGAGCTCAAGGACTCGCCAAAGGAGGAGCTTCACGTGCAGAGCATGATTGTGGCGACAAGGCCAGCCGAGGACGAGGCGAGCAAGCAGCAGCTGGACGACGACGACGTCATCCGCCGGGTGTTTGTGGTTGCGCATACAAAAGCCGAGGACGTCGCCTTGGCTATGGCCGTGTCTTCTGCTGTTGCACAGGTGACCAAACTGGACGTCAGTGTCGTTCCTTTTGCCGATCTGGCCCAGCACGAACTCAAAAACACATGCTGTATCGTCACCATGGAGACCACTACACCCTTCCTCGCGTGTTCGTTTAGCGAAGCCGAGTTTGCGCTCCTCCGCCAGCTCTTGACGACTGCTGGAGGACTACTCTGGCTCACGCTTGATCCACATGAGAACCCACACATGGCTCTGATACCAGGTCTTCTTCGCACCGTCCGCTGGGAGAGAGATTTGGATGGCTCAGACCTGCTCCTCATGCACCTCCCCTCGTCCGAAACCTCGCTCGTCGTCTCCAACGCTGTCAAGGTCTTCAAGCATCACTTTGGCGGACCTTTTATTTCGCCCGATCGTCATGCCGACTACCTCGTCAGCTCCATCGAGTCCGGTCCCGACGGCGGCTACGTTCAGACCGCCCGCATCATCGCTGCTCCTCCAGTCAACAAGTTCATCGCACAAAGAACTACAGTGCTTCAGCCTCAGCTGCAGGCCTTTGGTGCTGATCCCGAACGCAGCCTGAAGCTCCACACCTCTGGGCCTGGAAACCTGGACAAACTGCACTTTATCGACTGGCCGGGCGCTCAAGAGCCCCTCGGCAGCAAGGAGGTCCAGGTAGACATCAAGGCGGCGGGTCTTAACTTCCGCGACGTCATGGTAGCCATGGGCGAGCTTGCAAACAACATTCTCGGTTACGAGGGCGCCGGCGTCGTTACTCACGTCGGTTCCGAGGTTTCAGATGTCAAGATCGGTGACCGTGTCATCGTTGTGTGGAACGGCGAGAACAACTGCCTGCAGACACGCACTAGGGTGCCTCAAGAGCTCCTGGCCAAGATCCCTGATAGCATGTCTTTTGAAGAGGCAGCCAGTATTCCCGTCGTGTTCGTGACGGCCTACTTTTGTCTCTACGAGGTGGCACGTCTCAAGGCGGGCGAGACCATCCTCGTCCACGCCGCAGCAGGTGGTACAGGCCAAGCTGTGATCCAACTAGCCAAACATTTGGGCGCCGAGGTCTACGCAACAGTATCGTCACGCGAAAAGAGAAAGCTGCTTGTAGACGAATACGGCCTTGCAGAGGATCACATCTTTAGCAGTCGTGATCTGTCCTTTGCAGACGGCATCATGCGTATGACCGAGGGCAGGGGTGTTGATGTCATTGTCAACTCCCTATCAGGCGAAGCATTACGTGCATCCTTCAACTGCATAGCCATGTTTGGTCGCTTCATTGAGATTGGCAAGCGGGACATCATGGCAAACAGCAAAATCGATATGCTCCCCTTCAGCAAATGCGCCACCTTTACCGCCGTCGACCTGGCTCAGATCGCCACCTTGGCACGTCCATTGACCTCTCGCATCATGCGCTCCGTCATCGACCTCCATGCAACCGGCAAGCTCCACGCCTGCAAGCCACTCAACGTACACCGCTTCGCCGAGATGGAAGACGCATTCCGCCTGCTGCAGCAGGGTAAACACATGGGCAAGGTCATCCTCGCCGCCCACCCCGAAGACGTCGTCAAAGTCATCCCCAAACCCCCCGCGCCCACCCGCCTCAGACCCGACGCAACCTACCTCCTCCCCGGAGGCGCCGGCGGTCTGGGTCGGTCCATCGCCAAATGGATGGCAGCACCGGCCCAGGGCGCCAAGAACCTGGTGTTCATGTCGCGCGGCGGTGCCGACGCCCCCACGACTCGCGAGCTCCTCTCCGAGCTGTCCGACATGGGCGTGCGCGCGACCGCGCTCAAGTGCAACGTCGGCGACGAGGCGCAGCTGGTGGAGGCGCTGGCGGAGCTGACTCGGCAGGGCTTCCCGCGCATCGCGGGCGTGATCCAGGGCGCGATGCAGCTGCGCGACTCGGCCTTCGAGTTCATGTCGCACGCGCAGTGGGAGGAGTGCCTGGGCCCCAAGGTGCAGGGTACGTGGAACCTGCACAGGCACCTCCCGGCCGACATGGACTTCTTCGTCATGCTGGGCAGCGTAGCGGGCCTGGTCGGGAACAGGGGTCAGTCCAACTACGCGGCCGGAAACACGTTCCAGGATGCCCTGGCCATTCACCGGCGTGCCCGGGGGCTGGCGGCGACGTGCATTGACCTGTGCAACGTCATGAGCGTGGGTTTCGTGGCCGAGAACCAGGAGACCCTCAACAAGAACCCGCTGTTCTTTTATGCGCACGACGGTATCCGCGAGGATGAGTTCTTGAGCCTGGTCGAATTCCACCTCGACGCTGAGCGGGCGGGCCGATGGGGACAGCCGCAGATCGGTGTAGGATTGGCACCGTTGTCTGTGTTCAAGGAGCGCGGCTTGCCCGAGCCGACATTCATCAAGTCTCCTCTGTTCCGACAGATGCGTTCGGCGGGTGGCGAGTCGGCCGTGGCGGACGCGACGGATCAAAATGGAACCGTGTCGGTCACCAATGCGCTCAAGTTTGCCGAGAGCCAAGAGGCGGCGGCACAGATCATCTGCGATGCGCTTCTCAAGAGGATCAGTCGCACGATGAGGATCGCAGAGCCAGACATTGACATTGGCAAGCCCATCCATGCCTATGGTGTGGACTCGCTCGTGGCGATGGAGATAAGAAACTATTTAGCCAGTGAGTGTGGATCTGCCGTCTCTGTCTTGGAGATTATGGGCAACAAGAGTATGGAGGTTTTGAGTGGTGATATTGCCAAAGGAAGCAAGTTTGTGAAGAGTGCTGCAGAAGCTAAATAATTTCGCTGCGCTAGTCGGTTTGTTACAATCTATTCTAGTTTATAATAAAATTTATCTGGATCGATGTAAACTGTCCCTTAGTCCCCATCTATGTTTTGGACTGGTCAATAATCGGTGTATAACAATCTTGGCCATCTCGACGTGTTTGTTGGGCGCGCGCTCTCTAGTTGAGTGGTACCGTTGCTTGCCCGAGCCGGGCCCGGGCCGAAAGCTGCTGGGGCTGACCGAAACTTTTCTACTTGGCATAAAGGGATAAATAAAGCTGCTTTAATGAAGTGCAAAAACGACGCTTTGCTTTCTGCCCCCACCTTTTCTACACCAAAGGTTTTCTGTATATGCTCCGATAGAGACATCTACTACGGACTTAATGCAAAATATAATTTGGCTTTAGTTCCTGAAGAAGAAAAAAGTAAATGGGAGTGGAAATTTTCATTCTAGACTTACCGTCGGTAATTAGTGTGGTTTTTTCTTTTTATTTTGACAGAGATGTAAATGGAAATCTTGCTATTTTTAGACGAGCATTAATAAACTACTCAGAGCCAACATGGATGCATTCCTATGATATCGTTGCACATGATAACTCGGGAATTGACTTGCAAAAGTTGTATATCACATGAGATTTCCCAGTAGCTGTTGCTTTTCTTAGCTCTACTTACTTACTACTTCTATTAATAAATCACCCAACCAAAATCTGTCATTATCTAGCAGCAATATCTCCCACTTCACTATTATACAGCAAATCTTATTCGATACATTCCTTTCCACCAGCAAAAGTACAGTACGGAGCCGGTCAACATGCTCCTCAAAAAGATCATCATCCTTGGCCTCACTGCCGTTGCTTCTGCTCATTATGAGGGCTCTACCGGTGACCACACATGCGGCAACAATGTCAAAGCTGCCAACCCCGAGGTCAATAGTGCCGATAAAAAAACTCTGTTCAGACGTGATTCTGGTGCAATGGAGGAATATTGGGCAAGATTCCCCTATGGCACCGTCAAAATACCCACATCGGGTGAGGGACAACTCTGTGGAATCAGGGCGATTTTGAGCAGCCTCGAGATCCAGATGCCGGAACTTGCACCATTTCTCACGGTGGAGGAAATGCGTGAGTTTGCCAATAGTGGAGAGACGGCAGCTAGACACAGAGATTTGATCGCAGACCAGAAGTCCGAGAACTTTCTAGAAATGATCGAGTCCAACTATCCGGCAGATTTCCTCGGAGGCGTCGTTGAGGAGTATGGCAGGGTGTTCAAGGGTAGGAAGCTTCGTCTCGGAGTTCGTCGAGGCGAATTCGACGATGCCAATAATGGCTACATGATCGTGCGTACTAAAGATAAAGACGCTGGAACTCTTTGGGTTGCACATTCATCTTCTCACTACGAAGGACTGAGACCAGCTACAGGAGAAGAAATTGCGCGCTCACAAGCAAAAAAAGAGTCCTCCCAAAAATTGAACAAAGGGCGGTCATGGTGGTTTCTGCGTTGAGGACCCTATAAACTGGCTCATGTACACCCACAAATACTTTTATATTACCAGGGTGATTGTCAATGTGTGAAGCCTCTTTGTGACAAATGAAAGCCTCGTCATTAACACTTTTTGTTACTATATTATGTGAGATCAGTGATCATTTACAGTTATTTTATCGAGTTCGTGTCGGTTCTCTTTATCTACAAGGCCTCGAAAGAAGGTTTAGCTCTTAAAATCGTCAGTCTTGATCTTCAACTTCTGTACAGGGTAAACAGCTTGCTAGAAGGGTATCCGTGATGAAGAGCTATCCTAATACTCTAGATGACAAGTTCTTTCATTGCCTGCCGAAGAGCCTCGTCGTCATGGTCAAATTGCCCGGTAAGCAAGACTATTGCAGCCTATGTTTGGTGATTCCAAAGCCACGTCGCATTCTCCAAAGTGTTACTCTCCAACTACGCACGGCCGAGCATTATATGGCGGGAAAACTTGTAATATCTCCACTGGGAGGACATGCGGGACGTGCCTGAGAGGTGGCCTTGATAGTCCCAGGTCTACCGAAGCAGATCTGAGAGGGTCTCATCAGCCGGGGCATGGCTTGAAGGTTGGACGGATACCAAGTGCAAAAAGGTGTGATGGGGACGCCGACGCTTTGGCGAACATCTGACGGGCTTGCTGGTAACGGCTTCATGATCCCGGGAGCTTTCATCCCAGATGTCTTTGGCAGTCATAGTTTAAAGAAAGCTTTCCAAAAGTAAACTTTGTATTGCACCACTGACAGGAATACAAGATCCTTCTTCTATATTAATAGCAATTACCTGCCCAATGGCAATTCTAGTTCTAGTACTATAAACGCAAACCCTCTATATGAACTTTTCCAAATTCTGTAACCTCCCAAACCTTAGGGCCTTGATATCTCGAAGGCCTTGCACCTAGCTCCCATCTATATTTGTGCAAGCATTAAAGTCTTTTTCAATATTTCCATGATTATAAACCCGTCGTTTGTACGTGAAGGACTTTTTACACCAACACTCCTGCCTCGGCTCCTTTTTCGACGCGCTTGTCTGAATAGTAGGTCTTGATTTGCTCCCAGTTCAACCACTCTTGGACAGATTTGTTCCCCCTTTCTGGATATTCGGGAGCTGTCGGGTGTGTTCGGGTGGTAGAGCTGGGAGAACTGTCCTGGATGCCGGTACGAGTTCCGTTAAATTCGAAATACTCGCCCAGAGCTGCGGCGGTATTGATCAGCCCGAAGATGCTGGAAATTGAAGAGGGATCCATCTTGCAAGGAACTTTTGGATGCTTTAAGCAGTGAAGGTTATGCAGTAAATAACGAAAAGTCAGGCTGTAAATGTCAAGAAATATTAGTGTTGATCAGTAAAGTCGATGATCTAAGAGGGGATTCATCATATGATCGATGGCTGAAGGGACCCTTTTAATAATCACTTTCCTTGAGTCAGTATGTACCCTTCTAAATTAAGAGCTGCGCATATCTAGTTGCATTTAGCAACATGTAAAACAGATCTGGTTGCAAAGAAATAAAATAGTAATGCGCATTAGCATGGGTACGTCCAAAACTTCAATCTGTGATTATAACCAGCGTAAATCCCTTTTTTTCTTTCTTTTTATAGCTTACTTCAAGCGCTTTTCCGAAACATATACGATAAAATGGGATTAGATGTGTACTCTGTTCATCTGTATTCTTTTAGTAACAAACAAAGATTGCAAGTATACAAGCCACAATGGACAAGTCCACACCCATGAGACAGCAGAACTTGATTCGAACTCGACCAAATATACAGGCCTTTGGCGAAATGTGGCGTATGGCCTGATGGGCGTGCAGTAAGAGCAAGGACACTACCGCAAAACAGATGAGTCTGGCTACAAGGGAGGGTCCGCAGACATATTCGGCTTACTTTGCAACAGCCTGCAACCTGACTCAAGCTGCTTTCAAACAGGCTGTGGCAGTGCATGCGCTTGGGATACTGGTACTCCAGATACGTCATTTTCGTTGGGCTGTGTAAAGTGGCCGGGAAACCGAAACAAGGAATCCTTGTCATCGCACAGGCTTTTGATACTCCCGTTTTTTTCCTTCCCTCTTAACTTTACTGCAAATGCCGTGATGAACTCACAGAGAAGCATAGTAAATATACTCATAACTCCTTTAAAACGCAGCTCTCCTTGGCTGCTAGACATAGGGTTGAGGGATTAAACGAGGTGTGAACAAATCTAGCCATGGACGAGTCTCACCGTATAGTTTGCTCCAGCGCTGACTCAAAATAACTATCAAGTCAAAAAGTGCGATATTTATTTGCTTGTGATACTGCAACAGCACTATTTCGCATGACTATGAATGGTAATTGGGCAAAACGCTGGTTTATTGTATAATTACGAATTATTCAGCAACGTGGTCGACATATGTGCTTGTATAAACGATCTGTGTAGCTCTTATGATATAAGTTAGAGTCCAAAACTCGTACCTACTCGCGTTATTCCCACAGGTAAGTCTATACTTCTGGCTACACTTCTATCTCACTCATTCAACCAAACTTAAGAATTTATAAGGTTTGTTTTCTCAAGTTTGCCTAACGTTTGCAAAATCTTTCACTTACCCTCTACTATATGAAGATTTAGTTTAAGAAAGGATACTTTTACATTTGGCGGATTTTATCATTGGTAATGCGGTAAGATGAATAAAAGGCTAATCAGGAAGACAAAGCTTATTACAAAAGCTATCTAAAACCCAGTTCCTTGTTTTTCTTTCTTTTTCAGTATAGATTCAATCAAACTGAATATAATAAAACCTGTTTGTAAATTTCTTTTGATCTCGGAGGTTCCTTGCTTTTTATAACCTGATAATATCTTTTGAATGCCCACGTCCCGTCTTTCTTAATCACTCTTAACACTTTCGTCCTTTGAGCAGCCCACATTCATCACGCCATTGCTTCCAAATATCTTACTTTTTATTCCAAACTTACCAACCATCTTTGTCGTATTCTTTTGCAAATATCTACAATGAAATTCCAACTTATCTCCCTCATCGCTTTGGGACTTTACGGAGAGGCCACTGAAGCTATTCCACATTTCTGCAGAGTGTCTCATAAATACCCCGATGGGCGTCTCATGACACAAATAATATCACCAGGGGACTCATGGACAGAGCTGGCAGACGGCAGAGAATATCACTTTCACCTGTCTGAGACCTGCGAGCTCAAGGTGGATGGCAATATATGGCCGTCCGAGTTTACAATATCAGCGAAAGGGTACAAACGGCATCGCTGGGCAAAAGAGAAAGACATTGGGCCCTCCAACCCCGGACCAAAAGAATGGACGTTGGTTTGACGATATCGGGTCTTCAATACGATAACTCCAAGCACATTCTCGGCGCGACAAATAGGTGCAGAAGCGGGGGCTGGGATACGTTGTGGCATTGTGGCTGCGACCTGGCAAGGACGGATTACAAAGTCGACTGGTTTATACAGGTTAAGAATCAAATTTGGGGATTCTTTTACCTTGTTATTACTAAATAAACATAAGACCAATACATAATTTCTCTTTCTACATCGCAAGTATCGGCAATAAGTCAGACAGAATACAACAGAGAGAAGTCTCGTCCCGTCCCAAGTCAAGGCCATCTAGACCAGCTCATAGCCAACGTTCCACTGCATGGTTCCCATGTCGCACTGGAGCTGGGTGGGCTGCCATGGCTTGTCGTCGATGAAGCAACGACCCGTGGTGGCCTTCTTGAAGCTGTAGTTCATCTTTTGGAAAAAGTAGACCTTGCAACCGGCCGTGGTGTCGCACTTGTTCTTGCAGCCGGCTACGGCCTCCGAGTACATGCCGTCGGCGCCTGCGGGAGGGTTGTCGAGCTCGTAGTAGCTGGTGTAGGACTTGTAGTTGCAGGCCGGGGCCGTGGTCACCAGGCTGCGCTGGGTGTAGGCCCTGGTGGCGCCTGTGGTGGCGGAAGCGCCAGATGCCGAGGTGGCGGTGGACTTGCCGGTAGTCGCGGGGCTAGGGGCGGCCGAGGTCGAGGAACCGGTGCACTTGCCAAAGGCGGACTGGCAGCCAACAGCACAGTAGTCGGCGGTGCTGCCACACCAGCCACTTGCGCTGCAGCAGTCACCAAAGCCGGAGCCGACACAGGTGACGCCCTTGCCGCAAGTGGCATCCTGGCTGACCGTTAGTCCTCCAGGAGAGTTGGAACCGTTGCAGGTGCCAAAGCCAGATTGGCAGCCAGCTCCGCAGTAGGTATCAGTCTGATATAAGTTAGTACCTGTTATGCTGCGTTTTTTGCGTGTGCTTGTGCTTGTCCTTGTGCTTGTAGTCGGGATACTTACGCTTCCACAGTAGCCGTAACGAGAGCAACAGTTGCCAAAAGAAGAGCCCTGGCATGTAGCTCCACCGGCAGCCTGTCCGCAGATTCCGTCACCAGAAGGAGCAGGGGTGGCAATAGCGTGGCTGGCGATGGCCAGGATGATGCTGAGGGTAGCGAATGTCTGACGCATGATTGCGGTGATTATAGATTGGAGGGATTAACGAATGTGAATTAGTTGGGTTGTAAGGAAAGTTAGGAAGGTTGAGAGAGTGTGAAGTCAAGAGACCGATGAGTGGATGATTAACAGAAACATTTTGGCAATTCTTGGCCATTTCATCATTCTTTATGTACTGTTGAACTTGATGTTTGCCTGGAATCCCCTAAAGGAGTTCCCGTAAAGGAGTTCCCATAAAGGAGCCCTGTAGCTGAGCTGAAATCTACTAGAACTAGTCCAAGCCAAACATACCATCAGCACCCTATCTACGGGATTCGGCTCCCACCGATTCACCTTAGCGTTGAAACCATGGCACGATCGCCCCTGAATCCCTTTGATCGTATCCCCCTAGTCCGTGCGCCACATAAGCTTGTATATAACCAACCTGCCAAGACGGAATGGCTCGATTTGCCGAGTTTAGTTCATGGAGAAGTTCGTCTTGACACGAATAGGGTGAAATACGAGGCAATTCAAACGTAGGGAAAATGACAAAGAGGTGCAAAGCATCGGATAGCGGTTAGTGCGCAAGGTCTAGTCTAACAGGCTCAGCCACTCCTAAACTACCGTACCTAGAATAGATTCCACCTTAACTGCACAGGCATGCAATCTACCGGTACCTGTAGATTAAACCCGCGGCCCGACGGGATAACAACCGGAGGATCCGATAGATGTGGGTGTTCTAAAATAGAGTTGATGTTGTCATATTGAGTTGTCCTGAAGATGTAGCCACGACGAGGCTTGGGAGGCTGGATCCTCAACGCCACGAATGAGTCGATCGAACAAGGCCATGTCTACACCTTGCATCGCCCAATCGTCTACCCCGGCTGCCAAGCTTGGAAGAATATTCTGGGAAGGGTCTACAGAGCCATCGGCGCTACCCAGCAACGTAGCGTCCGACCATTGGTTCCAGTTTAATCCGGCGGGTATTTGCCCACTGATGTTTTTGCTTGTTTCTATTCCTGGCCTCGACTCGAGATCCTGCGCTCTTCGTATTTCAACTGTCCCAAGGTATGGGATGTGAATGCGCAGTTTGTCATTGGAGGAGCCGCTGAAATTTCCACTGCATTCATCCTCCTGCGAGTGAGGATCGGAGTTGGTGCTGTAGCTGGTTCCTTCGGCCGAGTCTGCCTCGATGGTGAGAAGCTTCTCAAGAATCTCGACTGTTTTGATGTCTGGGGGTCTTTCAGATCCCCTAAGTCTATCAAGTGCCCGCTCCATCATGCCTCTATCACCAGGTCGCTGATGGGAGAGGAACCCGAGTGAAGACTTTGGTGCTGGTTGTCGTCTAATATCAATATGCGCCACGCAAAGTACCGTGATTGCGATGAATGTCAGAAAGCCTATGCCATGACAAGGGTGAGAAGCATCATGCTCTTTGGCCACGAAGCGTGACAACAACTCCCTGCTAGCATTTACAGTAATGATTTTGCTACAGGTATGTCTGCTGTCTGTTGATGTGCTCAATAAGTATGGCAAGTGGGCTTGACCGAGAAGGTAGAAATGCGTAAAATGGTACATAATCTTGAGTCGATCTTGATATGACAGAGCTTCACCTGTTTGGGTGGGTATTAGCCACCACTGAGTGGGCATGCATGCCGCCGCCTGTTGCAACATCTTGTCGACCTCAATTGTGGTTGTCATGGATTCCGTGTAGCTCTCACGTTGAAGCATTAAACCTGAAGCGGC
Organism: Pyricularia sp. CBS 133598; assembly: GCA_004337975.1. NCBI lineage: Eukaryota > Fungi > Ascomycota > Sordariomycetes > Magnaporthales > Pyriculariaceae > Pyricularia > Pyricularia sp. CBS 133598. The sequence goes on from RRCJ01000010.1 coordinate 1,426,274, forward strand.
ACATTCAAGACGCTCGAGCCTTTCGATAGGACTGCAGGCAGCTAAAGCCTCGGGGGATGCGAAGCTGTTGTCAGTTGTTCCTGGTGGTAGATTAAGCATGAGGCAGAGGTAACGGTCCGCCATGACAATACGGAACCAGGTGTATTCTAGATCAACACGGTTGTGCGTCTCGCCGTGGACGAACTTGATGCTTTGTTTGACTGGTTTGTCTGGTTTGCACCGGTCAAGACCCATTATTTGAGCCAACGCCATGGCTCTTTTGTTGGACAACCATGAGCGCCGCAGGTTTCCAGATATGTTTTCACTCTGGCCAAGTAGGAAGATGCATTCTATACCCTCAATTGACCCCAGCAAGTCGGTATCGCTAGAGACGCAGCTCTGTACTGCCTTGAGAGCACGAGCCTTGGTTTGATGAAACCGTGGAGATGGCCCGCACTCTAGGAATGTGGCCAGAATGAGAAGACTACGAGCGATCGTGACTGGATGCCATGTTTCTTTTGGAGTTTGAAGTATATCGCGTGTGGAAGATGATAGTGCTGCTTGGTAGTATGAGCTGGAAGGTGATGTGCATGCCAGGGCGACGTGGAGTAATGGTCCCGATGAGGCTGGGAGAGCCAAGATTTCTGCAAGAGTATCACCAGTAGGCCAAGCCGCCACAAGTTGGCGCGACAGAAGCGTGAGCTCAGGAGTGGTCTCTGGTAGTTCCAGACCAACGGCATCTATTGTCTGCTGCGTTGTGATCGCACGCACATACTGAGGTGAAGTCGCATCCGGGGTCACGGCAGGTGACATGACCTGGGTGAGAGCCTCAATAGATGCCTCCATCTGGCTCAATCTGGCAGCCATTGATACTCCAACATGTTCTTCGGGGAGATCCTGGCTGACGCAGACACTCCCCCGCCGTTGACAGGCAACGCACACGGTGCCGGAATTGCCAAAAGTGCAGCGCATCTTTCGTCGCTTGCATTCCCAACAACTTTGTGTTCCTTTTCTGATCTTGCGCCGTTTTACTACGGGCGACGCAGGATGCTGCTGCTGCTGCTGCTGCTGCTGCAATTCAGGTTGAGTTGCCATGGTTTCTGGATCGCCGAGGTGGCGGCGGAAGGACGGCGGAGGGACGGCAGAGGAAACTTTCAAGGTGTTGCGGTGAATTGACCTGGTTTTCGACGGTCGGATACGGCGGAATGAGGGATATTATATCAGCATTAGCATTGGTAAGCCTAAGCTTGTTCCGCCGTACGCGGCGGACGAACTGTACAAGCGGCTTTTTGACCCTAACCCTTGCAACAGTTTGTCCGGTATAAGATCAGCATCGACGACCACCTGGATTGAGAACTGAGAACAGCAAGCAGTAGCAAACAGGACAACAGACAGATCGACATATTTCTATACTCGCACTCTGCCTTTTTCAGTCTCATCAAAATGGTCAAAATTGCTATCGCCGGCGGCTCGAGCGGTAAGCACCCCTCACCTTGACCTGTTGCCATCTACTAACTCTGGTTCAGGAGTTGGTCAGGAGATTGTAGCTTCTCTTGCAGCAACCAAGAAGCATGAGATTCTGCTCCTTACACGCAAGGTATCTTCCTCATTCTATCTGATATAACTTGCTCTTGCTCCGAAGCCGCTAACAACTCTCAAGTATCCCGACGGCACCGAACCCGCCCAAGATGGCGTGACTTGGTTCCATGCCGACTACAAAGACACATCACAACTCGCTTCCCTCCTTCAAGGTGTCCACACCGTCCTGTCGTTTGTCATCTCGTCAACCAGCATGACCGGTGGAACACCCAAAAGCGACGAGCAGAAGAATCTCATCGATGCTGCCATCCAGGCTGGAGTCAAGCGCTTCGCTCCCAGCGAGTGGCTCGGCTGGAACCTCGACCCAGTACCTTGGTATCAATACAAAAAGGCCATGCGGGAGTACCTCAAGGAGGTGAACAAGGATAAAAAGGTTCTAGAGTATTGCCTTTTCCAGCCCGGCATCTTCACCAACTACCTCGCCCATCCAACCCAGACCAGCAAGCATGTCCAGACCATGGAGCTCAATTTTGACTTTACCAACCGCCGCGCCATCGTCGCCGAGGATAGTGACAGCGCCAGAATCACCTTGACCACTATCCATGATCTCGCTGCGGTGGTGACCCTGGCGGTCGAACATCAAGGAGAATGGCCTGTCGTCGGTGGCATCTGTGGCGAGGAAATGACCTTGGGAGAGTTGCTTGCCCTGGGGGAGCGGATTCACGGCAAGTTTTGTTGCCATGGTTGAACTTTGCACCTGCACCATACTCGCAACTAACAGAGCGCATAACAGGCCCATTCAATGTGGAAAAGCTTCCCTGGAACGACCTCGAGGCAGGAATTCTCAAGGCTTCGTGGAGGCCGGAAGCAGATCATCCTGCGATCCCCAAGGATATGACCGAAGCTGAGAAGGACTTTACTGCCGCGCGGTTCGCCATGGCCATCAAGGCCGAGATTTTTGCAGCGTCTGATGAGTGGAACAAGCTGCTGCCTGACTACAGATTTACCAAGGTGGAAGAGTTTGTCAGGAGTGTCGTTGAAAGTAAGGAATGAGCTGTAAATATTGACTTTGGGGGGGGGGGGGGGGTTGAAATGTTCGCAATTGGATCAATTTCATGTTATTCAGGACAGTAGGCTGTTATTCGGTCAATAGGCTTCGTTGTTCAGCGCAATAGGCCCGTGTTGTTCACACAATAAGCTTACAGGTTGTCATGTCGATCGCCGAATTCCACCAGAAAAAGACTTTTTTACATCCGATAGCTCAGCGGCAGGCAACTCGTTATCGACATGCGTCATAAAATGGTCCCTTGCTTTACAAGGATCCGTTTGCAGATGCAACCATGGGCCGAATTGCCCGACCTTCCATCTTGGGACTAGTCCACATGCGCGATAATTGGAAATGCAACTCGACTTATACCCTTGATAATCAGAATCCGGTAGGTGATGGACGATACTGGCGTCATTTTATTTTGCCGTGAGGGGTAAGGAATGGATGTCATTGTAGCATCCACTGTTGCAACGTGAATAAAGATCCAGTTCGTGCCTCTGTCTGTCTTGTGTTCTGTGTTTTGTCTCCTCGTCTGCAGCAACGTAGGATCGGACGCCATGATTTCTCTCGGTAAAATAGCGACCGCCCTTGTGGCATTGGTCTCTGTCTCTAATGCGCTGGAGAGGTTTCCTGAATCTCCAATCGACCGTTATGAGCGGACCCATGAGGTATGAAAGACAAGTGCTTCTCTTCTCTTCTACTGACTGCTCTTAGTTCAGTTCAGGTGCTAACCATCCCAGCCTCAACTCGCACGTCGGCAAAGCTCGGGGAATCCCCTGACGAGGCTTTACCCAGAGTACAACCTCTCCGTCCCCATCGACCACTACCACAACGAGACCAAGTACGAGCCTCACAGCGATGGAACCTTTCCTCTCAGGTACTGGTTCGATGCGCAGTTCTACAAGCCCGGTGGTCCTGTCATTGTGCTCAGCGCAGGAGAGACCAGCGGTGTCGGCAGGCTGCCGTTCCTGCAAAAGGGCATCGTCTACATCATGGCCAAGGCACTCGGTGGAGTAGGGGTTATTCTTGAGCACCGCTACTACGGCACCAGCGTGCCGACTCCTGACTTCAGCACCGAAAGCCTCCGTTTCTTGACCACGGAGCAGGCCCTTGCAGACACGGCCTACTTTGCCCAGAACGTCAAGTTCAAGGGCCTCGAGGATTACGACCTCAGCCCTGCAGCCACCCCCTGGATCGCCTATGGTGGTTCATATGCCGGCGCCTTTGTCGCCTTCCTGCGCAAGGTGTACCCCGAGATCTTTTGGGGAGCCATCTCATCGTCCGGCGTCCCCGTAGCCATCTGGGACTACTGGAAGTACTTTGAGGCGGCTACCGTCTACGGCCCGACCGACTGCATCGAGACGACGCAGAAGCTGACCCACGTCATCGACAGCCTCCTGATCGGCAAGGCAGGCGACGACCCCGTCTCGCAAAAGGTCAAGGCCGCTTTTGGTCTCGAGTTCGTCAACCAAAACACCGACTTTGCCAGCGCCATCGCCAGCGGCATCTACGGCCTGCAGAGCTACAACTGGGACCCGGCCACCAGCAGCAGCACCGACAGCTTCTTCCAGTACTGCCGCAACGTGTCGTCCGACGACGTCATCTACCCCGCCACCACGGCCAAGCGGGACGCGGTTCGCGAGATCATCACCGAGGGTGGGTACGGAGACGAGCTGGACCTGCTCGAGACCCGCATGCTCAACTACATTGGCTACGTCAACCTGACGACCGTGTCGCGGTGCACTGCCAGGGACAAGTCGACGTGCTTTGACAGCTACAACTCGTCCTCGTACCAGCGAGACACCCTCCGCGACACGTGGCGCTTGTGGTCGTACCAGGTCTGCACCGAGTGGGGGTACCTGCAGACGGGATCGGGGGTGCCGGAGGACCAGCTGCCGGTCATTTCGCGTTTGATCGACCTCGAGTACAGCACCATCACCTGCAGGGAGGCTTTTAACATGACAGGAGAGGCCGACGTTGACAACATTAACAAGTACGGCGGCTTTGATATTAGCTACCCCCGTCTGGCCTTTATTGATGGAGAGTGGGATCCTTGGAGGGCAGCAGGTGTCAATGCCATCGGCCAGACGGTCCGCAACTCTACGATCGACGAGCCAGTCTTCTTGATGCCCGAAGCGGTGCACCACTGGGATGAGAACGGAGTGTTTCCCAACGAGACGATTCCGGGATACTTCCCCCCTCTGAGCGTGTCGGGGACTCAGATGCAGATGGTGAACTTTGTCGAGGTGTGGTTGGACGAGTGGAAAGAAAGGCTGTGAGGGGGATTCAATACCGTATTTCAGGAGGATCGGTGATGTGTGAACGCTCATAGTTAATATTAATAATTAAGGGTATATATAGTACTCATAAATCCGTCATCTCTCGGCTCCACATGTCCATAATTATTCCCTTCTCCGCAAAGTCACTTATATCGTGCTTTGGGACTACAAAAGGTGGCCGCTCGTCGCGGACGTTTGTTAATTGCTCAAAGGCATATGCCAGCCCGATGAGCTTTTCTTCGCTGAAATGTCTACCCAGGAATGCAAACCCGAATCTATATTTGCATTGTGTTAGTCACCAGCATTCGTTGACCAGAGGTTACTAGGGGCAAGACAGTCAAAACTTACGGTACACCAGGTCCATATTCCACCAGACCCCCAGGGTTCAACACCACATTTTCGTCTTCGGGATAAAACCCCAGCGGCACAGTGATGACGGGACAACCAATGATGGCACACCATCGATAGGCCCACGACGTAGGTAGTACGATGGCGTCCAGGTTGTGCCTGTCCAGCGCCCCAATGACGCCGCCCTCGGTCCCGACTTCCAGGTTCCACTGATATGCCTCCCACGCCCTAAAGTCGGAGTTGTTGAATCCTCTATCGATCGCATTGTCCCACGTCGAAGTGTCTCTGCGTGGCCATTCTTCTGCAGACTGGCTCTGGGTGTGTCCACGGATCTGGTAGATGTTGGTGATGTCGTTGGGGTTGGTGGAAAGCTTGGAGAGGTACGTGGCAACGTTGGATATAAAGTCCGTGTCCATGACGACGGCTTCGTTGTTGGAGTCGATCAGGTCATGCATTCTTGTAAAGTTGGCCTCGTCGACGATCTCGGCCCCGGCGTCGCGGATAACGTCCAAGGCGTCGTGGAAGGCCTCCAGTTCTACACCGAAGCCTTGGTCGTAAATGTACTCCAACAGGTTTGTTGGGATTCCAATCCTAGCGCCCTTGAGTCTTCCTTTGTCGCAGGCTGCCACATAGTCGGGAATTTCACCCGGGATGGCCGACGTGTAGTTGTCGTTGAGGTCGACGCCAGCGATTGCCTGCAGAAGGATCGCAGTGTCCTTGACCGTCCTTGTCATTGGTCCCACAGTATCCTGATGCTCACTGATGGGGATGACCAAGTCGCGCGACGTCAGACCGACCGTGGTCTTGAGGCCAACAATGCTGTTATACGACGACGGAGAGATGATGGACCCGTCAGTCTCGGTTCCCAACGTCCCTGCAGCCAACCCCAGCGCAGCCGCCACAGCACTCCCGCTCGAACTTCCACTCGGTTCCTGTTCAGGAACGTATGCACCGAGGCACTGGCCGCCGTGTGAGCTCCATCCACTGGCGAGGTAGCTACCGCGATAATTGGCCCATTGGCTGAGGTTTGCTTTGCCTAGAATGATGGCACCAGCCTGCCTCAACTTTTGCACAACAAAACTATCCCTGGGTACTTTGGCCCCTAGTAATATTGTCGACCCAGCAGTGTTGTTCATCTTGTCCGCCGTGGCGATGTTGTTCTTGAGGAGGATTGGGATTCCATGTAACGGCCCCTTGACCTCTCCCCTATTTCGAGCTGCATCTTGTTGGGCGGCTATTAAAAGCGCATCTGGATTTATCTCGGTGACGGACTTGAAATATCCATCAACGTTTTCGATTCGGGCCAGGTAGGCATTGACAAGATCTACTGATGTGAAAAGCCTGTCCTGCAGGCCCTGTGCGAGGTCGTCTATTGTTGCGTCCAGCAGTGATGGGAACTCGACGCCGCCAATCTTTGTTGGTGGGGCGAGGGCACTGTGAACCGACGGTGTTGTGGCGAGCAGAAATAGCGCAGCTCGTAGCGCCATTGCGTTTGTACAGTTGGGTACCGTAGGCAGTGTGCCTTGGTGCACTGCTGGCTTGCCTTGGTTGGTTGGGTACTGTGGAATTCTCCAGTGGCTCACAGTGTAGTTGGCTGCTTTACAGTGGGAGGACGGTATGGCACTTCGTCTTTCGTCTCAACTTTTGACCCAGAAAAGAAAGTCATTGATCAGCGGGGAGATTCTGTAATCAGGACCTCAAAAAAGGTGGGAACAATTGGATTTAAAAAGGTCTGGAATCAACCCCAATCTTGGCTCTCTGGCGTGACAAGATAAACTTGATGGTGACTAGCGAGATGGAACTAGGCCTCGACCGACCATGAGCCCACAGCCAACCAACCACTGGTGGGCAATGATTCTTGGAGAACAGGGACCAAGATCCTAAAAAAACGGGGTTCCCTAGCCGACTGACAAGGGTTTGACACAACCGTCGGTTCGACAATTGAAAAATCCGGCGACGATCTTTGCTGTCGGAGCTTTCCTCCAACGTGATTCTCATGCTGGCACATCTCGTTTAATTTTTTTCTTCTTTTTTTTTCGTCTCTTGGGCGAACAAGATCCGCAAACCGAATGAGACAATCCGCTCGGGCTACCGGGCAATTGATCGACATTTTTCTCTTGTTTGATCCATACCGGGACTATGAGCACAAATTTCCGTTTGTCGCATTCGTGCAACAATAAGATTTGCAGTTATTTACGGGATATAAAAGTTCCGTTTCGTTATACAGTACAAATCCATTCAGGTAGGTATGTAGGTCATGCTATTACTCTCAAATTCCTCTGGGTGTCATCTTTAACCAAGTCCATCATCCAATATCGTCCCTTTGCTGCTACAACTACCGATGATAGAGCTTAAATATGGGACGAACTGGGTTATTCACATCTCGGGTACGAGCAACCGAGAGTGTTGGAATTCGTAACAGGGGCTTAATCTCTGTGGACCAATAAAATGGCCGGATTTGTGAAACCCAGGACCATGGTTGAGACAAAGGGATACCGGGATGAAGCAGCCAAGTAATAAGCATAATCTGTAACAAGCCAACGAATCCATTACGTAGAGGACGTTGGCCATGATGGCTTATACCGTCGTTGTGGTACTGTTGCTAGTCAGCTGTTAATTGACAAGATGCCAGATAAATAGTAGAAACAAGTTGATTCCACGTTTGTGAGCTATTTTCATTGCACCGAAACATGGATACACCACGTTGGTTGGGCGCTGTTTTTATCCCTTGGTCTCACCATTATTTTTATCTTGACAAATAGAATGGCCCAGACTTGTCGTTATATCGTCAAATGACCAACAAGACGGGTTTGTCATCTATCGCTGACATGGAATGTTTTTTTATCATGCAAATCATGACGATAATCCTTTATGCAAATGCAAGTTACATCTCGGTCCCGACTCCGACGCCGATGCACTAAGCCCCTATTTTCGGAGCCGTGTCACATGCTACATTTTTATTTTTTCAACCATTTGTTTTATCCAACAGGCAAACCCTCTCGTAAAGTTGGTTTCAGGCCAACACTCAGGTCGTCCAGTATTTAAGTTGCGCAACAAAACATCGGCTTGATAGGGAAACATTCCATCGCATACATCTTCAGGCAACTTTGTTATTAATTTTTGTCATGCCTATATAATCTTTAGTCGTGACTGTCGTTCTGTACATAGAAAAAAGTAAAAAATTCTGCAAACAACTGCAACGAAGCCTTTGTTTGCTTTTGTCATTTGTAGTTGCATGTTCCAAAATAGCCCAACACTAACAAGATTGCTTCACTCATGCAACTTCACGCGTCGGCTTAAGCCAGAGTGACGCCCGCGGCAGCCGCGGCAGCCGCCTTCTTGGCCATCTTGGCATCGATGAGAGCCTGCTCGGCAGGGTCGACCTTGAAGCCCGGGTCGATGGTGCCACCGTTTTGGGCGTCGGCAATGGCCTCGGAGCGAGCCTGGGCGTAGGTGTCACGCTTGAACTTGGCAGAGCGGCGGGTGACGGTCTCGGTGGCGGAGACGGTGGTGTTGCTAGCCACGCGGGCAGCGGGGGTGACCACGGGGCAGACGGGAGGCTCGATGAGGACTCCGGTCTGGGGGAAGGGGTCGAGAGGACCCCAGATGTTGCCGTTCTTGTCGGCACCAACGCCCTGGGTGAGCCAGCCCATCTCGGAAAAGTCGTGGGGGACGGGAGCGGTGCCGGGGACGACCTGCTCGCCCTGAACCCACACGTTGACGGGGGCGACGTAGGTGCCAGCCACAAGACCATTCTTGGTGACGCGGGTCTGCTGGATGCCGTTGATCTCGACCGTGGCGCGGTACTCGCGGGTGTAGCGGGCCAGGACGTTGTTGCGGTACTCGAACTTGTTCTGCTCGTTGCGGCCACCGCGGAGTCCGGTGGAGGCGATGATGCGGTCCCGGTTCTCGCCGGTGCAGGGGTCGACATCCATGGCGTAGAGGGAGATGGTGGCGCGGTTGTTGGAGGTGAATCCGACGAAGCGGGTAGGGGTGATCTCGGCGTTGGGGGACGGGTTGTCGATACCAAGCAGGGCCAGCTCGACGCGAACGTAGGCGACGTTGCCGACGGTCTGAATCTGGGTGTTCATGGTGACGATGCTGAAGGCCAGGATCTCACCGTTCTTGCGGATGCCAGAGTAGGTGATAAAGTCACCGACCTGGAGCGGTGCCATGACGAGGGGGTCCGGAGCGGTAAAGATGCCCGGACCGGCAAAGGGACGCTGGCTCAAGGGGCAAAGCGGGTCTGTGGTGTTGCGGGGAATGCACATGGGGAAACCAGAGAAGGAGGTGATGCTGGGGTTGACATCGTCGGCGGTGAACTGAGGGAATCCCTTGTAGCCGACCGAGAAGACACCGTTGGGGTCGTTGATGCGGACCTTGGGTCCGTTGCGCAGCTGCAGGCTACCGTCGGCCATGTCGATGCTGTCGATGAAGCCGCTGGCCAGGTTCTCAAAGAATTGGTAGATGACAACCTGGCCGACGCGCTGCTCACCGTTGACCGTGTTACCCATGACCTGCGAGTTTTCCATGTTAGTTATGTGGCAGGTATTAGGTCTGCAGCGTCCAGCTCAAACTCACCAAAGTCTCAAAGCCAACCAAGTCGTTCTTGATGGCAACAAACTCCCTCCAAGGGACCCAAGCAGCTGGGAACTGAACCAAAAGGTTCTTGGGAACCTTCATCTGCCAGCCGTTGACAGTGATGGTACCACCGCTGTTGTAAGTGTCGTCAGCGACGGTGGCATCCTCAAAGTCACCCTGGATCCAAAGGGGCGCATCCTGAGCCAACACGCCGCAGAGGACGGTGGCGAAGAGGAGCAGGACAATCCTGCTAACAGCTGCGAGACCCATTTTTGTTGGTGGTAGGGAGTGATGGAGATATCAGTGAACGAAAGTGGTGGCTGAAGAGAGGCCGACTGCTCTTGATGAAGAAGCTGTCTGAGGATGAGGAGGATATGGGACAAAGAGGAGAGGGAGCTTTGGTCTTTTATCTTTATCGCCAACTAGGCATATTGACAATCAAGCATAGTCTCATCGTGGATGTAATGTTGCATGTCGAAATGCATGTCGAAATTACCAATCTCCTGAATATCGCGCATAGCTCCTGTCATACAACCCTACCTCATCCCCAGGATGTAAAGCCAAGCCAAGCCAATAATTACAAACTCTTGACTTGACATCCATATCTGATCACCAGGGCGAACCGGTCAAGACAAGAACCCGCCAGTCGATATAACCTTGTGTGTAAAAGACATATATTCGAGCCGAGGTGGAGACAGGGACCGTGAGCAATGGAACAACACCTGCGCCAAGTCGCAAATTGTCAATTCCGACGGAAGTTTTGTGAAATAAACGATGCAGGCCGTATTGTTAAGGCGGTCGGAGAATAAACAGATTTCTATTTAAGGGCAAGTATTAGAAGAGTAAAGATGTGCGTACACTTGTAACTAGACTAGAAAAGTTCTAAAGTAAAATCACGATAATTCACGGAAACTCGCAGCTTTTCGTAACTGGAATTGCATACCATGTTCAAAATTTGACAACTTTAGCACAGCTTTACCCATTGCCCGCCGTCAATCCCGAACTAACCTTGAAGCTTAAAAATATCTACCATGAGCCGCAAATACTTACACTGTAACTTGACAACTCGGCTCAACATTCCCTTCAACCGTGCACGGCTTGGCAAACAAACCGTCTATTGTGGCGGGTGCCGCGGTTGCGCGGGTCTTGCCAGCTTGGCATTGAGACGTTGCGGTACCGGGCCTAATCCATTCACATCTTGGCATGCATTGCGCCTCATCACCAGGCAGGTTTTGTCGATTTTGATGGAGAAGGAACCGTGGACCAAGATTATGCTTAAGCTTTCTTGGTTTTTTGTTTTTTCTATTGCTTGATTCGCTGTCCATATTCACAACGAGTGTTGTAATCATACCTGTACACCACAGCGGTTTAGTGGTTGTTGTAGTGGACAAGTCAAGTCACAAACGCCATTTGATCTGCGCAACCCCACAACGGTGATTCCCGCGATCAGCAGCCAGTCGATCAATAGAATTTGACCACCTACCCATTTTCTTTAAGTTTCCCATAGAAAGAAAAATCGAAAAATAGATGGCAAATCACGCAAAAAAAAAAAAAAAAAAAAAAAAAAAAAAGAAAAAAAAAAAAAAAAAAAAAAAAAAAAAACACGGGGATCGAATGTAACATCAATAGGGAAGGTTGAGACGGGACCAATAAGAACCGTACTAAAAGCAGCAGTACTCTACGGTACTACTCAGTAATAGGACAACCTGTCAGGTACATTTCTTGGCGACTGGGGTAAGACCCGAGTGGGAGCCCGGTGGTGCTTGATTAGTGAGGATGTGAGAAATTGCAACGTCGGTATTGGTTAATATTCTCCCGAATGGATACCCTCGCCCCTTGAGAATGGCGGCTAATGCGGACATTTCTACGTTTTTAAATCCTACAAGGGAAGAATTTGCGAAGACGAAAAGGGGTTTTCATGACCAAAATTGGAAAGGAGGCAAACACATATAAGTCAGTAGTAGTAAACTGCAACTGATAATTGGTGCGGAACGGACCGTCTGGTGTTCCTTGTTTTAGAATGGTGTTCTGCTGACAGCTGTACTCATCCGTCAATAAATGCCCGGCCTTTCCGTAAAAGACAATAATAAATCCTTCCAAGACGCTATGTTCGTATCTACTGTAGGCTGCAGTCAATAGCCTCTGTTGACATCTCCACTGACATGAGCTTGTATGAGCAAGGTAACACGAACCTATTTCTTAGTATGCATGTAAGCAGAGACCCTTGGTGAACGCTAGAGGCGACTAACATTGTCTTCAGCATCTCGCCATGCTAAAGTTTCCAATGTACACACATGGCACAGCACCAGGTAACAAGGCTCCACATCAAAAAGCGCGGGAACCGCGGTCCAATTCTTAAACTTTTTCTTTGTCTTTTCCTTTCCTTTCTTTAGCGGGTGCATCCAGGTTCATGCATACCCCCACGTTAACCATACCACTAACCACAGGAGTAAACTACATGGAAAGGTCACCGGCATATAGCCCATTAAACAGGCCCCCTAAAATGGGTCCGGATGGAACGTTAGAATGCGGGTTTTTTTTCTGGCTTGGAATCCGGGGGCAAGGGGTACCAAATAACCCAGCCCCCATGTCTTTATTCCAACTTGGCAAAAACCGTCTATCATTGCTTGTCTTTTCTTGTCTTTCGACGGGGTCTAGACTTATTTTCTCTAATAATATCGCTCATATCCGATATGGAAGTCGATGAATTGTTCTGGATTCCACTGTCCGCCAAGATGCAGCATGGCTACCCGGTAAACCAAGTTTGTCTCCAGTCACATCATATTGCGGTTGGTATGCTAGAACTAGTAATCCAACAGGGTACTTTGCTATATCCCGTTTGTACAAAATAATAGTAGACTGTAGTCCAGATGTTGTATTTTATGGTGGTATTCATCCATAGCCAAGAGCCATTTGCCTGCCTGCCACTCAACTCAATACATTAGTAGCTCACGGACTTCAAAACACTATCCACCAAACATAATCTCATCGACCATACGAGTCAAACATGACCTCAAAAACGAAGCGATAGAAACATAATATTCTTGGCATCTTTGCAGGAAAGCTGAGTCAAACTGAGGTGAGCTCAACGCCTCAACCGGCTCAATCTTATTCCTTGCCACCCGACGACTTGGCGTTTTATTCGACGACCCTACTGCCACCCCAACGTAGCAACGTCGACCCGTACACGAACTGTTTGCCAACTTATTCCAGACCGTGTAGACCCTTTCGAACCAGATGTTGTCCGTGCCGTCGTTCGCGGCTCCAACTACCTTTCGAATGTGGTGGAGATATCACACCACTACTATCCTAGGTAGATGGCTGGACCCTTTGAGTCCGTCCCTTTGACAAACTATTGCCCATGCAAGGTTTGTGGGTCAGGTATACAAAAGTTCAGCTGATAGTTTCTTCCGAGAGGCAGCTTAGGCAGCAGAGCCGGCTGTTAATCCCTCAAAGACAGTCGTATCATGGCGCCTGTCGCGCTCATGCGCCCCATCAATAGTTGACATGCCGGCCCCGTTCGTCTCAGGTGGACGGCCTTGCCGCACGGGGTGGGATGCGATGTGTTAACCGAGAAAAAAAAACATTCCAAGTCCAGATCGGGGTTGTCGTTTATGTGGTTTGACATGGGCGCGGCTATCGTGACTGGTGTGATGGTATCGGGCTTGTGTGATATTGGAAATCGAAATGAGGACCCTGAGGACTTGGATATAAAAGCGAACGTTTTGCTCCCCATACCATCAGCTTGGATCTTTCAGTCAGGCGCTCTCCACCACTCCCATCATCAGATCATCGGAGTTCATACCAGTCCCTCGTTCGACTCTCTGCCTGCCTGCCTGCCTGTCTTTACTCAAACCATCATGCGTTCCTCGGTTGGTTTCGCCGCGCTTTACGCCGGCCTCACTATGCTCCTGTCGCCAGTTGTGGCTCAAAACTCCACCACCTTCCCCGACTATGTCCTCGCCATGCCAGAGGCCGAGAGGATCGCCCTTTCGCAAGTCGTCGAGGATGACCCCAACGACATCACCAACCCGGCAAAGGATTGGATCAGCCCTCTGTACCCCTTGATCTTCAAGACTCCCCTGCCCATCCCTCCTGTCAAGGAGCCTCTCAAGAAGTTCAAGAACCAAATCAGCGGCGGTGACATTTGGTACTACGAGATCGACATCAAGCCCTACTCCCAGCAGGTCTATGCCGACCTTGGAGCCGCTCACCTTGTTGGCTACGACGGTATATCCCCTGGACCCACCATCATCGTGCCCCGTGGTGTTGAGACTGTTGTTCGATTCGTCAACAATGCTGCCCTCCCCAACTCGGTCCACCTTCACGGTTCCTACTCTCGTGCCCCCTTTGATGGCTGGGCTGGTAAGTCATCCCCACCCCCAATCTCCTGATCTCCTGACACCGAGACCTCCACTAACAATCACCAGAGGATGTTACCAACCCCGGAGAGTTCAAGGACTACTACTACCCCAACCAGCAGTCCGCCCGCATGCTCTGGTACCACGACCACGCCGTCCACATCACGGCCGAGAACGCCTATATGGGACAGGCCGGCGCCTACATCATCACCGACCCCGCAGAGGATTCCCTCAACCTCCCCACGGGCTACGGCAAGTACGACATCCCCTTGGTCCTGACCGCCAAGTCGTACCAGCAAAACGGTGACCTGGTCTCGACCAACGGCGAGGAGGACAGTTTCTGGGGCGACGTGATCCACGTCAACGGTCAGCCCTGGCCCTTTTTGAACGTCGAGCCCCGCAAGTACCGTTTCCGCCTGCTCGACGCCGCCGTCTCGCGCTCCTTCGCCCTGTACTTTGCCCCCGTCGGCTCCAGCAGCGCCAAGATCCCCTTCCAGGTCATCGCGTCCGATGCCGGTCTTCTCGAGACCCCCCAGCAGGTCTCCAACCTCTTCCTGGCCAACGCCGAGCGCTACGAAGTCGTCATCGACTTTTCCCAGTACGCCGGCCAGGCCATCGACCTCCTGAACCTGCCCGGTGCCGGCGGCCCCGGTGTCGAGAAGGACTACTCCAACACCGACAAGGTCATGCGCTTCATCGTCGCTGACAAGGTCACCGCCCCCGACACCAGCGTCGTCCCCTCCGCCCTCCGCACCGTCCCCTTCCCCAAGCCCGTAGCCAACAAAGCCATCAGCCACTTCTTCCGTTTCCACCGCCAGCGATCCGAGTGGCGCATCAACGGCATCACCTTCGCCGACGTCAACAACCGCATGCTCGCCAACGTTCCCCGCGGCACCGTCGAAATCTGGGAGCTGGAAAACTCGTCCGGCGGCTGGTCTCACCCCATCCACATCCACCTGATCGACTTTAGGGTGCTGGCTCGTGACGGTCCCCGCTCCGTCATGCCATACGAGGCTGCCGGTCTTAAGGACGTCGTCTGGTTGGGCCGCAACGAAAAGGTCCTGGTCGAGGCCCACTACGCCCCCTGGGACGGCGTCTACATGTTCCACTGCCACAACCTGATCCACGAGGACCACGACATGATGGCTGCTTTCAACGTGACCGCCCTTCCCGACTTTGGTTACGACGAGAAGACGCACTTTATCGACCCCATGGAGCAGCGCTGGCGTGCTAAGCCGTTCGGTGCTGGTGACTTCAAGGGCCGCACTGGTGCCTTTAGCGATGCCAACATCGAGGCTGCTGTTGCCTTCTTGGCTGACACTGATGCTTACAGCAAGGTCGACATTGTGAACCAGAAGCTTGACAGCTACTGGGCTGCCAAGGGTCTCAAGGCTCGCAAGGTTGGCGAGAGGCAGGCCGATGCCCCCATCCCCCGCTACATGCCGCGTCAGTAATTGTTGTGGTTGAGTGGTGGATGGAGGTAGATGATAAAGTTGATATAGATGGAGCGTTGTTGCATGTTTTCTTTCCTTTCTGTTTCTTTTATACCCTTCTCGGAGACGATAGTTTATGCTTGATGACCACTGGACCTAGATATTAGTCGGCCAGATTAATTCGATTCATTACCTCAACTGTTTGTCGAGTTCTCAACTTGCATGCTCTTGAAGTCACTATCTGCGTGATGCCCAACAACCTCACTTGCACTTGACCTGACTCCTCAGCCCGTGAATGATAATATTAGCACTAAATCAATCTAGTTGTGCAAAAATGCAGTTCTCACGCAACTATTTAACAAATCTGTGTCTAGAACTTGTAAACGCAACACATAAAGGAAATCAACTAATCCCAGTTCATCCAGCCAAAAGTTCCAAGAGCGGAACCAATAACCAACGTCGTCAAGATACCCGCACCTGCACGGTCGGCTCCAGTAATGTCCTTGTATCTCGTCATGGGAGTGTGCCTAAGTCCGGCCTTGGGGTCACCTCGACTCTCACCACCGTCCGAGGCAGTCACAGGGCCAGGAACAGCAGCAACGTCGTGCATAAGACTCATGACGGCCGAAAGAGTGTTGAGTTGTTCAGGTGTACCGTTGGTAGGAAGAGGCGAGTGGGTACGAGGGTCGACGTAGACACCCTCAACCCAGTAGAAGCCACAGTCCTTGCCTGTTTCGCCCCCCTTGCATGTAGCAATGGCCTTTTCAGCCGATTTACGGAGAACCGGTAGAAGGGTCTCGCGGGTAAAAGGTGCCAACTGGGTAACAACAGGCAGCCAGCGATGAATGAAACCCTTGAAGGTGAACATGTCGACACTGCAAGTACGGCCTTCCTCACAAGCAATCTCGTAAGCTGCACCCTTGCTGAAAAAGTCGTTCAGGCAGCTCTCCACCAGCTTCTGTGTAGCCTCCCTCCACTTGGCGACCTTGGGGCTGTTTGGGTCCTTGGACATGGTCTAGACGAGATCATGTTCATGTTAGTTGGGTGTCAGGAGCGGCGGTTTTGAGCAGCGGTAATCGAGCATAAACTTACGTAGTTCCACATGGTTGCGGCACCCTGTGCAAGAATGGCAACGTTGTAAGAGAATTGTTGCTTGTTGACGTCGGTACAGTTGTGAATCGGCTCATCGGGTTTCCTCTTCTCTCCAGTGTGACCACCATCGTAAACCTTCCAGTTCTCGGGGTCAATGTATTTGACGGTATCCTTCAACCAATCGTAAATCTCCTCTGCGCGCTCGGCGTACGTGTCGTTGCCTGTGTAGCGGGTGAGACGAGCACCCATGTTGAAGTATGCACCGTTGGCAATAGCTGCGAGTTGTTAGGTCAGCAAGTCACATCCGAACCAGTTCAACAGTGGCAAAGCAATACTCACTGTTCTTGTAATCGTATCCCAGGTTAGTGACCGGGACCTGCCACCTCATGCCTCCACCACACCACTTCTTGTCGTGTCTCTCAGGCATAGACTGTCTAGTAAAGACAGCTTGGGCGAGGGCCAGCCAGCCGGGATCTTTGGAGTTGGGAGAATCGGGAAAGTTCCTCTCGATGGCCGTAAGGACAGTCATTCCCCAGAAAGCTTGATCATCGTTTCCGAGTGATGCACGATGGGCAAAAGGTTCAAAGTCCTTGTCCTCACCACACTGTCGAATGATGCTCTTGGTCACAAGCTCGTTGTATTTGGTGTCGCCCGTCAGATGCCAGTAATCGATAAAGGCAGCCCACATGGCGCCAGCTTGCCACCAGTAGTAAGGACCCTTGTTTTCGGTGGGAGGTCCGGGAAGGATACCAGGCTCGACGCCAGGGACCTTTTGACCATCTTCGTATCGCTTGATAACAGAGGCGGCTAGATCGGCCGATGCTTTCTTGATGTTTTCTGGGATACGTTAGCTGCGTGTTGTGCATGTATGTTGTGCATGTTGAAGCAATGCGACAGTCAACGTAAACATACCAGCTGTGTCAATCTTGTAGTTGGCCTGGCCTGCTACAGTTTGAATGCTGGTCGCAGCGAGCAGCAATGCCGCAACAGTTCGCGACTTGAACGAATCGCCAAACATGGCGGTGGCTGATTGACGCGTGCGGTTGATCGGATGACAGCTGGACGCAGCGGAATCGTTCGAAACTTGGGATTAACTAGATAAAAGCAAGAAAACGATTGAAATAGGCCTCTAGATAAAAATATCTAGAGGTCGGTCGACAAAGAAGAGTCTTGTTGTTGTTGTTGTTGAAATCTACCTTAAGCGCCTGCAAGAGAGTGAGCAGACAATTGAGGAAGCGACTACAGAACAAATCAACGAAAACAGGATTCCAGGGGCACAAAGAAAGCCACAAGAAGGAATGACGCGGGGACGCAGCGGCGCCAATGCCATACGTCTTGGCAGTCTGGCATTTTTGCTCATCAGCAAAAGAACACTCAAGCGAACGAGACGGCTGGGCGTCGGGGGCTGTGTAGGCCGTAAATCAGTCTTGGCAAGTCTCGGCGCCCCGCTCATCTCCTTTTAAAGTGCCAAGAAAGCATATCTGCAGAGGTACATTTTTGGAATAGACTGTCGGGACCTGCATCGTTTGAGTTGGTACCGAGTTGAATCTTTGACTGAAGACGGGAAGGGACGGGATACTCGTTTGTAGAGGAAGAGTGGCATATGAAGAAGCAAGTATTAGTTGTCGCAAATGTCGAGATGCGAGGGGTTAGATGTTGATGTGGGTTTATTGGGACTATGCCTCAGGCATAATAAGACATGAAACAGCCATGTGGGATCGACATTCACGTGATTAAGTAGTATCGGAACCGGTACTTGTGTTTTCGTACCCACAAATAAGCACGTGACTAGGATCATGAATCCACCTCAGGTACCGAAAATTAGATGGTCCAGACTTGGCGGTACTCGGACTAACCCAACCTTACGGTGCTTGCGTGTACTGCAAGAGTGGTACAAAGTATTAACTTTCATGCCAACAACATCAGCATGACGCAAAGACTTTTCAACGCCCTCATCCGCACCCACCACATCACTTCACGCAAAAAGATTCAGCGTCTTCGGAAAGCAGCAACTGAACATTCTGTTAATTATGTTCTAATCCGAAGTGGAGGTGCTCCAGGCATCATGTACGCTGAGGCTGTCGAAGAGGAATCTGTCAGGGAATGGGTGGATGCAGTACAGGCTCTTCGTTACAAGGACTTTCGTTGCGTCTTCAAACCAGCTCCCGCTGTGGCTGAGAACCTCTCCCAAGCTGGGTTCCAAGAGGTTGGCGCTGTTTCCGAGTTTGCCAAGGAGATGGAAAGGAGGGGCCTTGGGAGTTGGTGGCGCCGAGGGATGGGGTACGAATCTGCTGAGTGAGATGAGGAATGTCATGACTGCCAAGGTATGACAGCCCAAGGTTGTATATCAAGATGACGACCTACAATTATCTCGTATAGTCGTTCTAGAAAGATTATAACGGAAAACTAACAAGCTTTTCTAGACCTAATACATATTCAAAGATAACGAACGACGCCGAGGCCTGCCACATCCATTACGTGTTTGTTTTGGATGGATTCCTTGGCCGATTTTGTCTCTGCCATCTGCATACCGACCAGTACCGTTCGCATGACGCTGGCTGCACTCTCTTCTAGCAACTGTCTTGCCCTTGCTGGCACCATGGCCTCGGCCAATGTCGACGGCCCCTGTAACATACAAGCGTAGGCGTTGATGCCTACTGCCAGGTTGTCAGCCGCACCGTTACCGATGGTACCCACGATGGCCACAACTGGAATATTGCGACTGCTTGCGCGTCTGGCTACCTCTGCCGGCATCTTGCCTCTTGGAGTCTGGTAATCCAGTCCACCCTCGGCCGTGATGACAAGGTCGAAGCTGTCGGTAGTGTCATCAAACAGGGTATCGAGAGGTGGGAGGAACTCGTCCATTACATCGCACCGGGCGCGGAGCCTACCACCCATCAATAGTAACGCCGTGCCCATACCGCCTGAAGCGCCCGAACCTGGTATCTGCCCCACAATTTCAGGGGTGCTGTGTAGGCTTCCGGCAGCTGCAAAAGCCAGTGCATCCATGGCACTTGACAGCAACTCGATCTGGTCTGGAGTTGCACCTTTTTGCTCGCTATAGATGCGGGCCTGGCCTTTTGGACCAGTGAGTACATTCTTCCAGTTGACGGCAGCTTCAATCTGCACGGAGCCGTTGACGATACGGGTGTCGAGATTGGTGATATCTACTTGGTGTAGTCGCAGAATGGACTCTCCACCCTGGGCAACGGGTAATGATCGACCCTCTTGATCCAGAAGCACTGCACCGAGGGCCTGCAGCATACCAGCACCACCGTCGCAGGTGGCAGAGTCTCCACAACCGATGATGATTCGTTGTGCTCCAGCTTCCATTGCCGCTAGTATGAGTCTACCGACGCCATATGTTGTTGTCAGGCACGGGTTCCGACGATCCATAGGTACCAGACTGAGGCCTGCAGCAGCAGACATTTCGATGATGGCAGTCTTGTTTCGTTCGATCGGGTTTGTGTGCAGGTTGGAATGACCAATTATACCGAAAAAACCTTGAACAGGCTCGTTGAGTGGACCAGGAACCACAACTTGATGGATACTACCACCAGTGGCGGCGACGATTCCACGGGTGAAGCCTTCGCCACCATCGATCAAAGGTAACTTGCGGATGCGGGCGTCGGGTACAACCGAAAGGATGCCAGCAGTGATGCAATTGGCGGCCGTGTCTGGCTGAAGACACCCCTTGTATGCGGCAGGCGCTACTAGAATCTTGAGGCCATTAGGCTCTGGGAGGCGTACGATTCCCATGTCGATTTGCGTCTGTAAAGGAATCGGCTCTGCAAAGTTGGGAGTATCGGGGCAAGGCTCCTCGCCTGCAGAGGAGTGCTGGCTATGGTGATCATCGGGAGAAGACTCGTCATGACTGTCGGCTTCGTCAGTGACAGGGCTGGGAATATCGAGTTGAGACATGTCTGATCAAGGGACTCTACGACAACACTGTCGTTCCTTCTGTACCATCGACTGCAGGAACGACGGTCAAAAGATGCAAGCTCAGCAGTTCTTTCTGTTTGACCTGGACCAATTTATCGAATTTATTCTGCAGCGGTAGGGTTACTCGTAAGTTCAATGGCTACCGCTAGGGCTGCTTGTTGACAACAAGGTTTAAGCGAATCACATTGTGTGACGACATTGCAGATTATGGCGTGTGGTCGAGCCTGAGAAGATGCGGCACAAAGGCACATGAAGCTTGCAGTAGTATAAATCTAAAGAAGCCAGATTCTTTATTAACAAAAGGGACAGGACCTAGTATGAAGGACCGCTGAAATTAACGCCTAAAATGCTCAATGACACCAACACAGACAACGAAGAGCAAACACCGGCAGCTGATGTGAATCACCTGTCCAATGCTTGAGATTGACACTGTTACACCCGATAGATTAGCATCGACCTAGAGTTTGACACGCACGGCAAAAACTTACCATTTCATAATACACTCCTCTCCTTTCAAGCAAAGAGACATGATCGCCCTGTTCAATGACCTTTCCGTCTGCCATGACGAAAATGACATCTGCATTTTTGACAGTTGCCAAACGGTGGGCCACAACAATCATTGTTCTGCTGCCTTTGGTGGCTTCAAAGGTCTCCTGCACCGCCTTCTCCGTCTCGCTGTCCAAGGCGCTTGTTGCCTCATCAAGGAGCAACAAAGCCGGACGACGGATCAAAGCACGAGCAATGGATAGACGCTGCTTCTGCCCTCCAGAAAGAGCTACACCCCGTGCTCCGACTTCGGTGGAATATCCTTCAGGTAACGAAGAGATGAAGTCGTGCAGTCCTGCCTCTTGACACGCGGCGTAGATGTCGGCATGAACCACGGTAGACTCGTCTTCAATGCCGAGCAGTACATTGTCGCGCATCGATCCACTGAGAAGATGTGGTTCCTGTGCCACGAGAGACACGTTGGACCGGTACGCCGAGGGCTCAAGATCAAGCACATCGTGGCCGTTGTACAGGACCTGGCCCGAGTCAGCGCCGTAGAAGCGCTCCAACAGTGAGATGACTGTCGTCTTTCCTGACCCCGATGGGCCAACGATGGCAGCGAACTGTCCTCGCTCAACCTTGATGTCCAAGCCCTTGAGGATTGTTCCCGGTCGGGTCGGGTAGCTGAACCAAACGTCGCGTAGCTCTACTTCGGCTCCCTCCTTCTCTTCAAGCATGTCATCTTCGTTGGGGTCGATCAAAGGCAAGCCGCGGTCGAGTTCGTCATCGGCTTCTCGCATGTCTAGAACCCGATCTGCTGCGGCGGTAGCATGAGCGATATCTGTTGGGGTTAGCGGTTAGCAAAGGCATACCATGTGGTGTAGGTCAAGTTACTTACTGGGACCAAAGCTCAACCATTGTCCGGCACTCATTGCACCCTGTTGGAGTTAGTACAAGTCCTGCTGTCGTATGTGATGCGGTGTTTGGATTCTCACCTGAACAACGGCAATGTACACAATCACTGTG
Organism: Pyricularia sp. CBS 133598; assembly: GCA_004337975.1. NCBI lineage: Eukaryota > Fungi > Ascomycota > Sordariomycetes > Magnaporthales > Pyriculariaceae > Pyricularia > Pyricularia sp. CBS 133598. The sequence continues at coordinate 1,448,388 of RRCJ01000010.1, forward strand.
GTATTGTTAGTAAGAACTCGGCAGAAAAAAGTTGACGGGCATCTACTAACCATATTGAAACGGACTGTACTCCCGACTGGCCAGCAGTCGACCACCATACCTGCAAAAGTCAGTCAGAGTTTGTCACGAGCACCCAATGCAGGACCAGCCACTTAACCAGACACTTACCACAAGACGAAAGTCATGCAGAGAAACGAGATGCTGTCACTAAAGGAGAACAACAACAACGACCACTTGGCCTTGCGGAAAGCTTCACGGACGTGGTTGTTTAGCAGCTCCTCGTATCGGGTTCCAACGCCGTCCTCCATCGTCAAGCTTGACACAGTTCGGATCGCAGCGATGCTTTCTGATGCGAATCGAGCTCCCTCGGCAAAGACCTTGCTGGCTTCAGCCTCAAGACGAACCTCGTGTCGCACGCGGTAAGCCATAGCCACCATGATGATGGGCATGGTCGAAGCCAAAGAGACAATGGTCAGTTTCCATCCAAACACGAAGCCGACGATACAGCATCCGATGACGTTGAAAATCGACACGAGCACAAAAGCCATGTTGACGCCGAGAAGCTGCTGCAGCTGCGTTGGGTCTGTAGCCAACCTAGCCGTCAAAGAGCCCACGGTGTGGTCCTCTTCGTCAAAGAAAGATGCCGGTCGGCTGATCATGTTTTTAAAGTATTCCTTTCGGTAGAAGCGGGTCAAGCCGAAACCCAGTCTCGTTGTCGACCATCCCAGGAACAAATGGCTGATGCCAACGCCGGCTGCAAGGGCCACAAACATTAGACAAAAGAAATTAGCGAGTTGGTTGACCTGCGGACCTCTGAAGGAAAAGAGGTTGAGGAGCGTGGCGAAGAGGTATGCTTGCACCGGTGTGCTTGCTGTGTTGATTGTCAGTTTGTCGCTACCAATATATTGGATCACAAGATGTCAACTTACCGCCTGCGCCAATAGCTCCAATAATGATCACGAAATACAACTTCCATCGCGATCCCTGCTCCGCCAAAAGTTCTGCGAAACCACCAAGCCAGTGATCTTGAATCTCGACCACCTGCACCTTGGCAGCATCGTCGGGTGGTCCGTCGGACGCGGGATTTTGCGCGGTGTGGATGGTGCTGGTCGACATCTCCACGCCCACATCATCACGAGCACGCACGCGAGGCCTCTCCACGATGAAGTCATCCTCTTCGTCCGATCCATAATGTGAAGAACGGGTCGTGTGGTAAGAGTCACCATCGTGGAGCGACGTCGTCCTAAAATAACCGCTGTCATCCTCTTCGTCCGGTGTCTGGTCGATGCTCATTCTGCTCGAGCGCCGACGGACGTTTAGGCTCTGCGCGTTGGCCAGCATGTAGTACGCACTACCCCTCTGCCTGCGCAGCTCGTCGTGCGTGCCCTCCTGCACCACCTGGCCCTTGCTCAACACGACGATCTTGTCTGCCTTTTTGACGGTGCCGAGACGGTGGGCGATCACGACGGTGGTGCGTCCACGGCTGGCTCGCTCAAGGGCGGCTTGCACGATTTGTTCGCTGCGCACGTCGATGGCGGAGGTTGCTTCGTCGAGGATGAGGATCTTGGGCTGCTTGACGATGGCGCGTGCGATGGCTAGACGTTGGCGTTGGCCTCCGCTCAGCTTGATTCCGGATTCTCCCACGGTTGTTTGGTAGCGCTGTGCGTGTGCATGTCAGTAAAGGGTCTAGGATGGAGGTATAGATGATACGTACGTCTGGAAGGCGGTTGATGAACTCGTCGGCGAACGCGTCCCGGCAGGCAGTCTCAATCAGCATGGCCTTTTTCTCCTCACTCTCATGCTCCCACAGGGTTCCGATCAGGCCGTGCTCGACGTTTTTGTAGATTGTCGTGTTGAAGAGGACATTGTCTTGCTGCACCAGGCCTATCTGGTTACGCCACCATTTGGGGTCGATTTCGGTGAGAAGGCGACCACCAACGGATACAAACCCGTTACGAAGGTAAAGAACCTGTTTTTTTTCGGTTAGTCTGAGAAGTGTGGAGAGGGCTATCTAGGGTGTTGGTTCTTACCAGTGGGTTTAGGACGGGGTCACCGTTAAACTCATACCAACGCTCCAGGATGCCAACGATGGTGGATTTGCCCGAGCCAGATGGGCCAACGATTGCAGTTACCTTGCCTGCAGGGAAAACTAGGGATAGATTGTCGAGAACCTTGACGTCGGGGCGAGTCGGGTAGGCAAAGTTGACGTTCATGAGGACAATATCGCCGTCTGCTCGGACCTCATGCTCGCCTCTTGCGGATCCATATACCGGCTTTGGAAAGTCGATGATCGTATGGAAGATGCCGCAAGCCTCGGCCGCCTGTTGTGCAGCTGCCAGGGGGGCTGTAATCTGGCCGATCGAGGTAGCCATCATCATGACACAGAGAAGCACACTGTCGGGGTTAGCTTTGGTGACTATGCATCAGAGGGGGGTGTACATACACTATCAGATCCTCAGGAGTCGTGGTGATGCTGGTGTTATACATGCGGAACGCAAAGTAAAAGGCGAGAGCGAAAGTTGCGTAGACGCCAAAGAAGACTATCAGGGGTTAGTATACACCTCTTCAGTCCATCAGGCCGGGGAGAACTTACCAAACATCTGCTGGACACCCACAAGCCATGCCATCCGCAGCCCCTTTTGATACGACTCATCCACGTGGACTGCATAACGGCGCGCTACCTTGTTTTCGGCACCACATGCCGCCAGCATGCGGACCGAAGTAAAAGCTTCAGTGGCGATGCTGGATGCCTTGACGTCGGCTTCGTGAACCTCGAGGGCCTTTTTTCCAACCAACGGGGTGAAGATGACGTAGACAATAGCAATGAATGCCAAGCCAGCAATCGTGACAATCGTCAGTAGCCAGTTAAAGATGAGGGCAACAACAACGCTGGAAGCGACACTGGCCAAGCTGGCTATGCCACCGCCCAACTTTTCGGATATGCCGACCTGCAGCAGACCCGCAGTGACGGTGACAATGGCGGCCGTCTGTCCAGCGGGGATGGCATCGATGACTGAGATGGGAAGGGCGAAGAGAGAGCGGAGGTAGACTGTGCGGATAGTGGATGAGATGCGGAGGGAGAACATGCGAAAGCCGAGCTATTGTTGTTAGCCATTGCATACACAAGACGGATGAGAGATCTCTTACATTGGATACATAGGAGAATATAATCCTGGCCACAAAAAGGTATATGATGTTGTATACACATTGGTTAACCTGACTGCTGAACTGGGCGCCAGTCATGGTCGACCCCTGGCGATAAAAGTCGGTAAATATGCCAATAAGTCTGGCAAAGACGACAACCATCAACGGTATCGTCAAGCCCGTGGCCACTGACGATATTGTCGAAACTCCTAGCACTATCTTGTCCCATTTGGTGCCATATGTCAAGATTCTCTATAATATTTGTTAGCTGGTGATAATTCTTAGTCAAGGATAATACTAACCTTGAAGTTGTGTATAGCCAAAAGGTGTTTCGGGCTGAGCCTGAAGCCCTTCTTCTCCCCATCCGCAACGGGTGTCGCCGCTGTCATTTTGGCGATATCGTGTGGTTGGCTCTTGGTCTGCCAAACAAGTCGGTCGAGTCGTTCAATACTCGTGAAATGCCTCTTCCTCGTCTCGATATCCAAGCTGTTGGATGTATCTGCAAGGAGTGGATCAATTGATCGACGAGGCTAAAGGCAGCCCCTGGCCGCATCAAAAAGCCACAAACAATACGGACTGGATCCGTCAAGGGTACCGGCAAATGCCTGGCACGTATCTACTTTACAAAAAGAAACCAAGCAAAAAAAAAAGAATAAAAAAAACAACAACGAGAAAACACGACAATAGTGTCGCAAAGAAAAGACACTGAAAAGCAGATCAGTAGCCAAAAGATACGTTACTTGTCAGAAGCAACCTTGATCCATGGTTGGATTGAAGCAGTTCGAAACGAGTTGTCAATGGATCTGCTAGTTTGGAATTAGGGCCAGGGGAGAGGAGGAGGAAACATTCCCAAATCGGGAATCGGTCGAAGAGAACGTGTCCCCCAGATCAAGCTTGGGATGAGATTGGGGCAAAAAAGGACGAAACATGAACCGATGTCAGGGGGCGCTTGACGGAAGTTCCCCCGTCAAGGCTTTTTGTCTTTTTTGTTCCGCAATTTCACCGGCATTAGATTTAACTGATCTACGGCCGGGCCATTTACGTTTGCGGATGCACCATACGCGTTCCTTGCTAGTGTCAGCCGAGCTTAGACTATAAACATCGGATATTGTCTGCAGAATGATGGCAGTCTAAGCGCCTGCTTTGTATACGCAACCAACCGAGCACTTTTTTGTGTGGTGGTGTAAGACTGTAAGCCTGTAAGCTGGTAAGCATGATTGCCCGGTAGAAGCAATCTATCGTACAACAATCGAGAGTACGTACAGTAGCCAGAAGTGGAAGAGGTGGCGAGCTTTATCATTTATGTATTCGTATACACAGACGCCTGATATCAAGACTAGAAGATTGAGTCGTGCCATCTTTACCATGTGAAACAAGGCCCCAGCACGGAGGTTAATCACATTAAGCTCGAAGCCAATCAATGGCTTTAAACAGGCGCAGGATTTGAGGATTTTAGCCACAAACACCACAAAAAAATGCAAAATGCAAATGTGCACAAGTGCAAAAGAATTCCAATGAATTAATTTGTAATATTAACAATGCAACCCTTTCAAGCTTGCTGATCTGAATCTAGGTACCGATTAGAAAATATTGACAAAAGAAAGTACGTGCACGCCACAAACAAGCCTGGTCTCGTAAACACCTTACTCCTCCCGCCATAGTCTAGCCGCTAATCATGCAGAACGAATAACAAAAACAAAAGCAAGTTTACAGTAGACCATCCTCCCTCAGCTCCTCAATCGCATCCCTGACAACATCGGCAAGCTCCTTGATGGTCTCACGATCCCTGGGCAGGGTGTGACCCTTGGCGTGATCAAAGAGGTAGGCTCCGTCAGGGTCGCAAACGTTGTACAGGGCCATTGAGCCATCGAGGTAGGGATCAAGTGACCCGACTAGGTGCAAAAGTCAGTAAGGAGATCTCAAATCGTATGCATGTAGAGATCGGATTATAGGCCGCGAAAATGCACGTGCGGGTTACATACCAATATGGAGAGTCTTGGTCTCGACTCTCTCATCGGTCTCATCGGATAGCACGAGTCCGTGCGTCTTGGGGTCGACCGGAGGCCATCCGGCGAAAAAGATGCCGTACTTGAGAGTCGGAGGACCGCCCATAAGGCGTTGACGGCGCTGTTCGTGCAGCAAAAAGGTGGAAGCGACGGTGGCACCCTCCGAGTAGCCAATGATGCCGTCAAAAGGACCACGGCGTTGTATGATGTCGCTCAGATACTTCATGGCGCGGGCGGTAGACTTGTGCGAGGTGGCAACGCCGACCTGCATCAACTCTCTCATGGTATCCTCGGCGGTCTCTCCGTGAGGAAAGTCACGGATACGGGACAAAACATCATTGTCCTGCATCTGGGCGTCAACATCATCGGGCTCGATGAAGCGGTAGTAAGGAGGCTCTCCAAAGAACTCCTCGAAACCCTCAGGAGGAACAACCTCACAAGGGCCATGGGTGAAGTAAAAGGTGGCAGTTCCATCATTGGTTAGCTCCTTGAGGATTGGAGCTAACTGAACCTGGAACTTGTCGGCGCTCCCATAGGCACCGGGAAGACAAAGGAACCTCATGTTGGTGGTTGATAGTTGATAGTTGACAGTTGAAAGCTGAGATTTAAGAATTAAGCAAGGTGATTGTCAAGATATGAGAGAGATGTAAATGTAAAAGTGTTTGATGATGATGATTAAAAAAAAGACCTCGGAATGGCTTCTCACATCAGCCGTTTATATCTTGTCACGCCAAGCCTTTACAACGGTCTACGGAAAAAGAATAGAGTTTGTAGCGGCCCCGTCACCAAAGACAACTACACGACGGTGGAAACCCGAGACCGCCGCGTCAGTCCTGTCGGTAGGGCACAACTCATCTAATCTGTCTGATAGCCACATAAGCCCATGATGGAATGGAATTGCAGGGTCGAAGGATGCACGGTCGAGCAAGCAGCAAAAGAAAGACGAATAATGGGTGACGAGTTTGCCTCCGGCTTGTTGGAATAGGAGACGGAGATGAGACGAGACGATTGACCAAACAAAAAGCAACCAAGCAATGAAACTTGGCTTCAAAGAATATCAGATCAAAATGAGGCATTCCACGCTAGAAGCCAGAAATAGGGCAGTGGCTTGAAAGGACCGAATGCTCCAGACGGAACTGGGACCAGTTACAGTAGCACCAAGACCGAGACTGGCAGATATTGCAAGGTCGATAACGGCAGCACTAATGCCGGGGCTACAGATAATTTGTGACTATAGGTAGGTAAGCTCGGGACAAGGTTGGTGTGATGTGTTTTGTGATTACCGTAGAACGACAAAATCTGCCATATGATTTTGCTTGTCATGTCCATGACTCCAAATCCCAAGTGTCAATGAAGCCGTGGACGAATCGCATAAGCTGACAGCTCAAGACCGATTACCAAGTATGCTTGAGGGTTTCGATGGTGCAACAGAGTCGGCTGATTCGGACCCAACAGGTCGGAGTCGAACATCAAGACTTGAGCATGCAAATGCACGTAGATTTGGGTGCATTCTTCCCACATGGCTTAGCCAAGGCTGCAGCTGATATCCGGGTCAAAGATGGACCCGATCCGATTTGGTGATGAAGAAGAGAAGAAATGGATAAGGCTTGTAAACATTGGCAAGGAAGGCTTGGGAAGAAGGTCAGTGATAGTGGGGTCGGCACAGGCATTATGGTGGATAAGCACAGGCTTTTAGGTGGGTCCACACAGGCCTTTGTGGTGGATCTGCACAGTCGTTCGTCCACTCAAGCTATCAGCTCAGCCTTTAGCGCGACCCAAACTACCAAACTCCCGCAGCGCCTAAAGATAGCTCAAGCTCAGTTCGCTCTCGCTCCGCTTCTGCATGCCCAAACCACGTTTCTGGTCGAAACGACGTCTCACCATGGAGAGAACTGTGCATCTCTCGGGAAGGCAAAGACCCTTGGCATGGATTCCATTGCCATCTTATGAAAATCACAAGCAAGCCTTGAAGATCACCACCTTGGCAAGTGATTGTCTAAAAGTATCTTGGCGGCACGGACCCCGCATCCCATTCCATCACGCTGGAACCTCGAGATTCATTGCCAAGACAGACGTTGCGCCAAGTGAGATCAATGGTATCCTTTCCAGTCACGGTGAGCGACGATATGCCTTGCGTAGCATCGGGGCGAAGTCAAGCTTTTACGGGGTTTGGTTATGTTATCGGATACTGACAAGACCGATCACGGATGTGATCACGGATGTGATTTCGGATTGTTGTCAAGTTCAAGTAATATACGGTATCTACCAAGACAAACAAACAACAACAACAACGAAAAAAAACTAGCTCCACAAGCTCCAATAGATATCACAATACCATCTCGATCCATAATCATCCTCTCACTAGCCCGTCCCAAGCACAACAATGCCAACCCAAACTACAGCACAAACCCACTCCATATCATCTCTTCCAAGCAGAAACAAGAGGCCAAGCCCCGGACAGGGTTGCGCAATGATCCCTCCGGGGCGAGAAACGCTCTGCTTATGTTATACCACAGCTGGGCTCGGAGGCCGCGTGTTTTCTTTTTGTGTGCTCGTGCTGTCGGTTGCTTGTCATCCCCTAGCCACCATCCCAGACCGGCCCTGGCTTTAATGCCATTTAGCTTCCACTCTCTCCCGTCAACTTGCAGCCGCCATTCCATCTTTGTCCGGCAAGCGCTCTCTCCCAAAGCCCTTGTACAATCCTTCCCCTCGTTTCCCCTTGCCCCATGGTGCGTCCGTCTATTTGGTGACGCCACTTGGACTAATTTTTTTTATCTATTAACCCTTGCCTAATCCCATCTCCTCTTCGTGAAGCTTCCAAGGTTAACAAGTTCATAACAGCTTGGAGTCGATAACAAGGCTGAGCAGGCGCGGATTTTTCCGATCGCAGCCTCTCGTCTTTGTATTTTGTTTCGTTTTACTTTTTTTTCTTTCTTTCATCACCTTACTTCCTAGCCGTTGACGGGCCCAGGAAGAAGGACCGAACCTCCCCAGTAGATCATGGCGCCGTCGAGACTCTACAATTTTTCATCGTCGGGCACGTCACCGACATCAAGCTCCGCCTTTACGGTTCCTTCCGTCGCCAACTCCGAGACTGACTCGGCCGCCGACATGAACCATCCGACAATGAACGGCCACGGCCGTCAGTTTGATGGCTTCTCAGACCCGGGAATGACTCCTCGAGCTCCAATGCCAATTGCCATTGTTGGAATGGCATGTCGCATGCCAGGAAGTGTTGCGACTCCGGCAGAGTTTTGGGAGCTTTGCTCTCGTGCGAGAAGTGGCTATACCAAGGTTCCAAAGAAGCGTTTCAACCATGATCTCTTTTATCATCCCAATCCCGGAAAGACTGGAGCATACCACGCTCAAGGTGGTAACTTTTTGGATGTCGACCTCGCAGCGTTCGATGCTCCCTTCTTTGGTCTTACCGAGAAGGAGGCTATATCAATGGACCCTCAACAAAGACTTTTGCTTGAATGCACCTTTGAGGCGCTGGAAAACGCCGGTGTACCAAAGCATTCTATAGTCGGAAAGGATGTTGGTGTGTTTGTTGGTGGTAGCTTTGCCGAGTATGAAAGCCATCTGTTTCGTGATAGCGACACGATTCCGATGCATCAGGCAACAGGTAAGACATTTCTATGTTTGTGCTTGCCTTGATCGTCACTGATTGATGCTAACAATAACAGGCTGCGCACATGCTATGCAGTCCAACAGGCTATCCCACTTCTTCGATCTCCGAGGCCCCAGCTTCACTGCCGATACCGCATGCTCCGCCAGTTTGGTGGCTCTACATCTCGCTTGCCAGAGTTTACGATCTGGTGAATCATCATCCGCCATCGTTGGTAGCTGTCACTTGAACATGCTACCCGAGTTCTTCGTTTCATTCTCTACATGTCGGTTGCTTTCGGACACTGGTCGCTCGATTGCGTTTGACGAGCGTGGAACAGGTTTTGGTCGTGGTGAAGGATGTGGTATCATTATTCTGAAGCCTCTAGACCAGGCTGTTCGGGATAATGATTCCATCAGGGCTGTGATCATGGGTACCGGTATCAATCAAGACGGAAAGACGCCTGGTATTACCATGCCCAGTGGTGAGGCACAAGGTATGTTTATATCATGCGTAGTTGACATTGGCATCGATATCGAGATTGGAAGCTAACATCTTGCAGAGAAACTCATCAACCAGGTCTACAACAACTTGGGTCTGGATCCTATGGACTGTGGCTACGTCGAGGCCCACGGTACCGGTACCAAGGTCGGAGATCCGATCGAGGCCACCGCTCTTCACAACGCTCTTGGCCAGGGCAGGACAGCAGCCGACCCTCTATTCATCGGCTCGGTCAAGTCAAATATCGGTCATTTGGAGGCTGCATCAGGATTGGCGGGTGTCATCAAGGCTGCCCTCATGCTTGAGCGTGGTTTCATTCTTCCCAATCACGACTTCAAGAAGCCAAACCCCAAGATCCCCTGGAAGCAATGGCACATGACGGTAGCCAGGAGCCAAAGGCCCTGGCCCCGTGGCAAGAAATACATCTCGGTCAACAACTTTGGCTTTGGTGGCACCAATGCTCACGTCGTTCTCGCCAAGGCCCCTTTTACCGCCGACACCACCGTCGCTGCACAGCTTCAACAAAATGACTCGCAAAAGTCCAAGCAGAGTAAGAAGCTTATCGTTCTCACAGCCAACGACAAAGATTCACTCGCCGGCGTCATGAACAAGTTGGTCATCTACCTGGAGCAACGGCCTGAGGTTTTCCAAGCCGACTTGATGAGGAACGTCGCCTACACGCTTGGCCAAAGGCGTTCGCATCTGCAATGGAGACTTGCGGTTCCCGTGTCTACCTCTTTCGAGTTGGTTGATACGCTAAACTCTGGCAAGGTAGCTTCGGCGAAGACGCAGCCCGAGGCCCCAAGAATAGGATTCGTGTTTACGGGTCAAGGCGCTCAGTGGCACGGTATGGGCCGTGAGCTCTATGACTCTTATCCCGTCTATGCGGCCGCGATGGACCGTGCCGATGCCAAACTCAAGGAGCTCGGTGCTACATGGTCGTTGCTGGAGGAGCTGAGCAAAGACGGCAAGACTTCCAAGGTATCAGAGGCCCACATCAGTCAGCCCGCTTGCACAGCCGTTCAGTTGGCCATCACGGACCTTCTCAAATCTTGGGGCGTAACACCCGTCGCCGTTGCTGGTCACTCATCCGGTGAGATCTGCGCCGCATATGCCGCCGGCATCATCAACTTTGACTCGGCTGTTGCCATTGCCTACCACAGGGGTCGGTTGATTCCAGTTCTCAAGGCTCGGTTCCCCGACCTCGCCGGTGGTATGATGGCCGTCGGTGGGTCCGAATCCGATATGCAGCCGATGATTGATGCCGTCAAGCGCAAGCAGCAAGAGGTTCGCATCGCCTGCTTCAACAGTCCTTCCAGTCTGACTATCTCGGGTGATGCCTCTGTCCTGAATGACCTTGAGCGAGTCATCGAGGAGGAGCAACCTGAAATGTTCCGCCGCAAGCTTCAGGTTGATGTTGCCTACCACTCGCACCACATGAACCTCGTGGCCGATGAGTACCGTGATTCCATTGAGCATTTGTCCAAGCCGAGGAACACTGACGTTCAGTTCCACTCGTCTCTATTTGGCAAGCGTGTCGAGGGTTACAAGTGTACTGCCTCTTACTGGGTTGAGAACTTGACCTGCCCCGTTCGCTTCTCCGAGGCTCTCAGCGGTATGCTCGAGGCCAAGCCTGAGGACGGTGGTGTCAGCACCCTGATTGAGATCGGCCCTCACTCTGCTCTTCAAGGTCCTATCAAGCAGATTCTTGCTGCTGCTGGTCGCCCCAAGCTTCCCTACGCTTCGGCTTTGGTCCGCAACAAGGATGCCGTCGACACGGCTCTTGACCTGGCTGGTAACCTTTTCATGAAGGGTGCCTTCCTCAACATGGATGCTGTCAACTTCCCTAGCCACCTTCACGCCCCGGCTACTTCGACCATCCCCTTGAACCTACATACTTCGACCTCCAAGCAGCCCACGCTTCTTACTGATCTGCCTCGCTATGTGTGGAACCACTCTTCCAAATACTGGCACGAATCGCGTATGACCGAGATGCACAACCACCGCAAGTTCCCCCGCAACGATCTGATTGGTGTTGAGGCCATCTACTCTACCGACGTCGAGCCAACATGGCGCAACATCGTTGCTCTCGATGACCTGCCATGGCTGAGGCACCACCGCATTCAGTCTCTGACCATCTTCCCCTTCTCCGGTTTTGTGGCCATGGCCCTCGAGGCTGCCGCCCAACAAGCGATGAGGAGGGAGGCCAAATACGACAGGTTCGAACTGCGCCGCGTTGTGGTGTCCAAGCCTTTGGCTATGGGAGATGGCGACGTCGAGATGGACATTAGCCTGAGGCCCCACTCTGACTCCCAGAAGCACCAAGCGGGATGGAGACAGTTCCGCATTGCCAGCTGGACCAAGAACGGTGGCTGGGCAGAGCACTGCACGGGTGAAGTTGCCACACTGGTGGACGATGACAACGAGGTTGATGGTGAGCGTCAAAAGCAGGCCATTCGCCGTAGGGTAGAGGCTGCTTCTACCATGGGTGAGGACGCTGTCGATGTTGCCGAGGTCGACATGTACAACTGTCTCGAGGAGCTTGGTGTCACTTTTGGTGCTGCTTTCCAGGGCGTCAAGGCATGCAAGGCTTCCAACACAAAGGCATCTGCCGATATTGTTGCCACCGATATCGCTATCGACATGCCCAATCACTACATGACCGAGTCGGTGCTACACCCTAGTGTCCTCGAGTCCCTTGTCCAGATGTACTGGCCCATCCTCGGCGCTGGTCGCTCATCTCCCGACACCGTCTACCTGCCATCCTCTGTCGGCAAGGTTTCCATCTCTCGTGAGGTTACGGTTCACACCAACGCCCCTGGCAAGACAATCCGCGCCTTTGGCACGGCCGAGTTTGCCCAACCTTCGGAGGAGCCCCGTCCCACTAGCGTCTCCGTCATGGCCACCACCCAGAATGGTCAGCTGCTTGTCGAGATTGAAGACCTCAAGGTTGCACCCATCATGGACGGTGAGGGTGAGACCGACTCTAGCTCCCCGCGTGAGCTTTGCTACAAGCTCGAGTGGGAGCAGGTTCTGAAGCCTGCCCTTGTCAACGGTACCCCTGCCGACTCTTCCAACACACTCCCCGAGGCCGAGATTGTCATTGTACATGGCGACACCGCCTTCCAGCACACACTCGCCCGAGCACTTGCCGACATAATCGAGAAGGCCACGTCCACCTCGCCTGTGGCAATGGGAACACTCGGCCACATCGAGACTGAGGGCAAGGTCTGCATCGTCTTGACCGAGATTGACATGCCTTTCCTTGCCGACCCGACCGAGCAGCAATTCGAGGCCGTCCAGAGGCTCATTGGCTCCGTACAGGGTCTTCTGTGGGTTGTGCGTGGAGCCTATGACAAGGCAACCTCTCCTGATTCCAACATGATCTGTGGTCTGTCTCGTACAGTCAGGTCAGAGACTCTTCTGCCCTTTGCGACACTTGACCTGGATTCTTGCGAGGCTTCCACCGCCCATGTTTCCAAGTCCATCCTGGATGTATTCAAGATTGCCTTCAACGGTGGTTTGAGCGCAACCAAGGAGATGGAGTTCATGGAGCGTAGCGGCAAGCTGTTCACCCCCAGGATTCTCGATGATGCAGAGACCAACGCCTACGTGCACAAGCGCACCAACCCCGACATTCTTGAGAAGCAGCCGTTTGCTCAGGAAAGTCGCCAGCTGAGAATGGTTGGTGGCAAGACGCTGCACTTTGTCGATGACGCCATGATTGACACTGTCGGCGCTGACGAGGTGGAGATTGAGGTCAAGGCTGTGGGTGTGAATGCTAGTGATGCTCAGCAACTGGTTAAGAGCACTGCCGAATCGCCTGCAGCTGTCGGATCGGAGGCAGCTGGTATTGTTACCCGAGTTGGCGCGAATATCACTTCTGTCAAGGCGGGTGATCGCATTGCTGCACTCACCCTCTCAAGTGGTGCTTACTCGACCGTCACACGAGCATCTTCTGCCCATGTCATCCCGATCCCCCAGGCTATGGACTTTGCCCAAGCTGCGACGTTGCCACTGGCCTATGTGACTGCCTACCACGCTCTGATTGAGCAGGGTAGACTTTCATCGGGCCAACGCGTCCTCGTCCACTCTGCTGCCAGCTCTATTGGCCAAGCCGCCGTATGCCTTGCTCAACTCCACGATGCCGAAGTGTTTGTCACCGTGTCTTCTGCTGCCGAGAAGAAGTTGATCATGACCAAGTTCTCCATGTCTGAGGATCACATCTTCTACAACCGTGGTGTTGGCTTCGGAATAGCCATCCGAGAAGTAACTGCTGGTCAGGGTATAGATGTCGTCCTTGCCCTGCGATCAGACGCCGAGGTGGTTCGTGAGAGCTGGGAGTGCCTGGACCGGTTCGGATGCCTTGTCAACGTCTCTGAGGGATCTTCTCGTCTTGACCTCAGCACTGATGGTCGACCTAGCAACGCATCGTTTGTCAATGTTGACATTCAATGCCTGGCTACTGAGCGCCCTGCCATCCTCAAGAGGCTGGTTGACAATGTTGCCAAGCTCGTTGGTCAGGGTCAAGCTACTCCAGTAGAAGCCACCATCTTTGCCGTGTCCGAGGTCCAAGATGCTATCAAGGGCGCCAGCAAGGCATCATGTGAAAAGTCGGTCGTCGTTCTGGGCGCCGAAGACAAGGTCATGGTAAGTTTTTGTCTACATTCCCTCCCTTCTGTCGTCCAATGCTAACCCCTTCTAGGCCACACCCTCCAAGGTCACCAAGAAGATTCTCCGCCCCGATGGTACCTATCTGCTTATCGGTGGAACTGGTGGTCTCGGTCGCAGCATGGCCAAGTGGATGGTTGACAACGGTGCTGGCAACGTCGTTTTGCTCTCCCGTAGCGGTTCGGCCACTGGTCAGGTCAAGCAACTGATCGATGCCGCAAGTGAGGCCGGATCCAAGGTCATTGTCAAGCGCTGCGACGTTGCCAACAAGGCTAGCGTTGATGAGCTTTTCAAGGGACTGAGTGATCTACCTCCAGTCAGGGGCATTGTTCACGGAGCCATGGTTCTGAGAGTAAGTTACAGTCGTCAAGATCCGACTCCCTAACATCATCTCATTCACTAACACTCTACAGGATGTTCTCTTTGAGAAAATGACATACACCGACTACACCACAGTCATCGAGTCCAAGGTCGCAGGCGCCTGGAACTTCCACCACGCACTTGCTGCCAACTCATCCCCTCTCGACTTCTTCATCGCCATCTCATCTGCAGCTGGTGCCGTCGGTAACAGAGGTCAGGCCGCATATGCTGCCGCCAACACATTCCTCAACGCTTTGGTGCAGCACCGTCTTGCCGCTGGTCTGCCCGCCGCGTCTTTGGATCTGACTGCCGTTTCCGACGCCGGATACCTTGCAGATGGTGATGCAGAGCGTGCTGCAGAGGTCGCCAAGAACCTGGGTGCCGACAGTACAATCTGCGAAGCCGAGGTTCTGGCTCTTATCGGAGCCTGCATCGAGGGCAAGACCGATGTCTGCAGTGGCCATGTCATCACCGGTATGCGGATCCCTCCCGCGCCCACCAAGCCTTTCTGGACCACGGATGCCAAGTTCAAGACGCTGCGATTGGCTGCCGAATCCGCCGAGCTTGCGGCAAATGGAGGTGACTCTGCTACGGCGTCGCTATCGCCAGGAGCAGCAGTCAAGGCGGCAACATCGCTTGCCGAGGCGGAGGAGGCTGTCTGCGCAGGCCTGGTCGACAAGATCTCGTCTGTTCTCATGATGGAGGCGGACGAGATCGACGTCACCAGGAGCTTGACGCATTACCCTCTCGACTCGCTGGTCGCGATTGAGATTCGCAACTTTATCACTCGCGAGTTCGAGGCCAACATGCAAGTGTTGGAACTGTTGAGCAGTGGAAGCGTTCAGACGTTGACAAAGGCTGTTTGCAAGAAGAGCAAGCTTTGTGTCGGATTGAGCTAGACCTTTTGCATTCTTTTTTCTTGTCTTTTTTTCATTCTTCATTGAGCCGTCACAGCACTTGTTTCTTTTGTATTGAGCCGTCGAAACCATAATTGGCGAGATTTGGTTTGTATTAATTCACAGCATAGATGCTGAGCTGGCTTGGATATATGGGCGGCAAGTTATGGAGTTGTACAGTTGTAGCTTATAGAATTGAGTTTATACATAGCGTTTATACACTGCGTGTATTAGAGTTGGTTATGTCAAGTGCAAATGTGGTTGTGTAAGTATACTCTAGTGATGATGTTGTTCAACGGGCATTGTTTATATGTTTACATCGAGTACCTTACCTATGGATCTATTGCTAATCTGCTTCAAACAGACCTCACCCCGCCAGCCACCAAACTAAATGTCAAATAATAGTCCACCGCCATCCCAAAATTATAGTATGTTCCCAACCAAGCACCAAGCCCCTAGAAAGAAAGAAAAGAGTCCTTGCACTCGTGATGCCAATGTTTCTTTCGCTCACCACGCAGTCCTCTGCGGCTTGCCCCGCTCAAACGACCACCCCCCTTCCTGATTGACCCAATGGCGTGAGGTGCACTATTTTACTTACCTTCATGTTCTCTTTGGGCTCCCACCAAGTAAAAATTTCGATATACTCGTAGGGAATTCGAGCAACCGCTTCCCAGTTCTGTTCATGCTGATCCTTGCCGTGAACCTTATGGAAAGAGGACGGGGTTTTGCGTGCTTTAATCTCATACACATAAAGATTATTGTTCTGCGCAATCTCTTGGATAGCATAGTGTTCAAGTTCGTAAAGTTTGATCCCGCGTTCTAGGCCACCTTGTTTTCGGATTGTATCTAGCTGACGGTTGTCCACATGAAAGAGCCGGTATGGGACGTCTTTGGCGGGAGTTACCACGGGATGTGTATAGGTAGGACCCTCAAAGTGAAGATGAGTTGCAGGAATTACTTGATTCGCTTGCCAATCGGCATCGTACCTCCGTGCAGAAGGGGCTTGACGGAAGATTGTTTCGATTTCTTTTGTGTCGATCCTGTAAATATTGGAACGGTCGGTGTTGGCTCCCCGAGCATTGTAGTAGCTGTTCCAAAGCTTGCTTCCAGGGTTTAGGCCGCCCGACTGCCGGATTTCATCTGGCGAATGTCTATCCAAAGCCCAAAAGTTCAGTGGGACGGGATTGGCACGGGCTGAAATAATGTTGGGCGAACGTTCGTCCTGCCCAAGTCCGTGTTGAACGTCCATGTCATTGGTGACAGAGGCTGTGGAAGCCGGCAAAGCGGTCACGGCGCCCGAGAGCAGACTCGCAATGAAAAGAATTGAAAAGCCTTGCATATTGAAAGCAGGTTGTTGGCTTGCGTGTCAATAAAGAGATAAAAGATAGGATGGCCCTTGGTATCAGGTTGCAAATCAGGATGTTGTGGCTGACGATAAAACAATAACTGTTTCATTGGGATATAACTAGTATTTATACAATAGGCTTTTGATTATAATGTGTATATAAATACCTGATCTCCTCAAAAATCCGAATGAACCCATGCAGATAGGCTGACTAGCGCTTCCCTACTAAACATAATTCAATGACTTGCAGGAAAATCTCGCATCGCAGGCCAACCTTGTGAGATATTATTAAAAGCCCAGGCCTGGGTTCATTATTGGACTTTTCGAAATTCGCCGGTAATATGCTTGCTAAAAATGACCCCGGTATGTTATAGTGGAAATGCCCGGTTTATTAAAAGCAAGATAATCGAAATTTAGTTCAAGATAAAAATATTTTACCGCTAGTTATCAGTTCATGCAATCCCTGCCGCTCGAGGCGGGTAATAACAATTTTGCATACGTCATATTTTGGGGGTTATTTGTTTGCTGTAAACTACTTTTTGATCTCGGCAATGCCGACGGCCTCGCCGCTGCTGCTGGAGACAACTTGGGTTTAAAAACACAAAGTAGGGTAATCCTGCCGGCCGTTTTTGGAATGAAATCTTTTGCCACTATGCGATACCCTTGCTGCAAAGCGTCCACGAGGGTGAGTTATTTAAAGTTAAATCATGGTTGATTTGCCGATACAAATACCTCTAGAGGTACAACCGACGGGAATAACTTCGCAGAGCGCCGAGATAAGTCAGATGACAAGTAAGACTCAGACACTAGCCTCTATCATGATTGTTGTAATGGAGAAGGTACCTAAATACGCAAACCACTCATCGAGACAGCACTATGGTCTACATGTCATGTCGGGCCAGTCTTTCCTTAATATGTCGAACATGTCAAATGTCAAGATCAAAGGGCCGGTAGCATGAATTACTGTCAGTGCTTTTAGACTGAGACCAAAACTATCAGTGACATGAAGAGGTAGGCACCTTGAGCATTGATGGTGATTTCGACCTCGGCAGGCAGAGATGCATCTACGACGCCCAAGTCGTTTAACATGGCGTATTGGAGTAGGTATCTACCTACCTAGTCATGGCCGTCATTGCTTGGCTTGTTGGGTATAAGTGTCCAGAGGCAGCGGTGGTACTGATGAGAAGGTATGGTCGTCGCACGCAGGTGGCCAGCCTAGTTCTCTGCCTACCTGTTTGCCTACCTCCTTGCCTGCCTGCTGGCTTACCTTTCTGCCTAGGTAGACACCTGTTTGCCTTTTTGCATGTATAACATGTATCTAACGTACCCGACTAAGGTTAGTAAGGTACTCAACTAGGTGCCAGTCGTGGGTCTGCGTCCGGCCCAAGTACAAACGTTATATAAGCTTGTACCCTGACTCCCAGTATCCCATATTGATTTGGAGGTTGTTCCCGAATCTTTGAACAAAACGTGCAACCCTATATCTCAATGTAAGTTAGTTTCATGGCGGTTCTGTAAATACCTTATCTTGCACCCCCAAAGTCCGCAGCACATGGTTGCCTACCAGCCTACCCAAGGAACCTAGATGCCCTGGCCATCGTTCAAACATAGTGCTTGACTTCGGGGCAAAAGCTTATTATGGCACTGTAGTCAAGTCCCAACTGCTGGCGGCCCCATGCATCTGCACCACAGAGTTCTGTAAAGCTCACAAGGAGGGCAAAAGTTGAACTACTTGACCGGCTAAACCATCAGTATAGAGCACCATTTAGCTCAAACCAAAGTTACCTCTCATCATGTACTGGCTAAAAGGCAACTCCACGTCATGTGGCGCCGTGCATGCGGCTGGCGGGCGGACTTAGCTCAGGGGTCAAGGACCATATTTTTCAGTATGAGGAACTTGTCTGGTGCCAATGGGGAGTTAGATGAATTGATTCCAGCTGTGTGTATTAGCGGTGGATAAAGTTGATTGTAGAAGTAGTACCAGATATCCCTCCAATGCAGACTACAAGGTGTCTCTTCCTCTCCCCTCTGCCACCTATCAGGGTCTTGTTGCAGCTGGTCTAACCCCCTCTCGACCAGTTCACTAAATAACAGTGCGATTGCAGGCCTAGCTCTGCAGCTTTCTAAGCAATTTCGGCCTGGTGATGCTTGGCCATCTCCTGGTACCGGCTTTCTTGGGAGGTAGCCATGCCAAGATCCGCGACGCCCCAAAGTTTTACGACCTTAATCAAGTGGATACCGCCCAGCTATACAGCCTTTTGAGCAATATCGCCTGCGTTGGCTGACCGTCACGGGTGAGGCCATACTTGTGGATGCTGCCTCTGTACCTCGGGCTTGTCCTTCCGTTGTGCTTGTTCTGTCGCGGCCGGCGTCCTCGCCCACTTGGCGGCCAATGGCTCTAATGGGTCTCGACTCTCGACTTCTGTCATTTGTTCCTGTGTAATTCTTCTTTTGTTCGGAATGATCAGAATGTTGACGGGACAAAGGTGATATTGATTGTGTGTACTAGGTCATGTTCTGATTCTAGTGACATGGCAGGGAAGATCGCTATATTCCTCCGTAGCCAAATCAGATGCAACAAGACTCTCGTATAAACATCTGACCACCTGCCTGCCGTGTACAAAATTGGTGTGAGTTCCAAGTGCAAATGTGGCTGTGTAAATGTACTTCAGTGTTGATGCAAATAATTTGCACAGTCTCGACTTTGTATGGCTTGAGATATGTGGATTGTCCCATTTCTCAGTTACGAAACTGTTGCTTAAAAAAGTATGTTTCTTGACTCTGTCTAGAGCAAGTCTGATTGAAAGAGAGACCATTTACTCCAGACTACCCTGCTATGCAAGCATATCTCTTGTTGTTAGGCAGCTGTCAAACTCCATGCTCGAGTCGTGAACTGGTAGTGCCAAGACCTTACAGTCCATGTTTGATGAGCACGCTTACCAGTAGCATGTAGTGCCAATATTGAGCGAGTCGCCCTACCAGGTACGGGCGCTGTCATTTGAGTTGAGGTTCCCGGAGACCTGTACTTTGTCGTTGGCAATACATGGTCCCTGGTTGAATCACGACACGTCCATCATACCGAACTGCGGAAAATAATACTGGTTGTGATAGTAAGTGTTGAGTAAAATTATCCACGGGTTCTATAAATGGAATTATCTTTTAAGAACATGGTCTGCGGAGCCTCTTTTCATATCCGTCATTGAGAAGATTGGTTTTTGCTAGCCATGGCTATCATCCGCCTGCATCTCTCAAGCTTTCAATTGAGTTTGACGGAGGTTCCGATAAATTAAGACGTATTCATAGTAATTTTTGAGTATGATGTCTGTTGTGTAGAATAAAATAAACTAAAAAGTCCTTTTTTAGGAACACCATTAATTGTTTTGTATTCTATTTCTGTCCAAAATTTGTAGAAGTGATGAATACCTTCGAGTTATGATCAAGGATAATCCTCGCTTAATAATACCGTTCACATCCATACAGGATATCCTATCAAGAATGGCCCGGAATATCATACATTGAACGATTCAAGCGGTATCCCAGATTCCCAGCGAGGCTGACCCTGCTTCCAATGACCGTCTATTGTCCAGTGCCTCAAATACAAAAGAAATACCTTTTTCCTCTCTCAGACGTCTTTTGGTTTCTCTTTCTCTCCCCACCCGGTCTTGCGCCATCAAACTTTCCTTTCACTTTTTGTTTGTCTCTTTCTGTCTTTCCTTTGTCAATTTCCTTTATTGGCTTAATTCCGTTTCATTCTTTTTGTTTGACCTTTTCCGTCTTTCAAGATGCAGATCAGCAAGATCCTTCAGCTCGCTGCCTTCTTGGCCATCGGCGCCCCCGTCTTTGCTGTCAACGCCGACGTCAACGACAAGGCCGCTCTTCAGGCTCGCGGAGTTGAGGATGGCCTTTCCAGGACCCCCTCTGGGAGGCAAATCAACCGCCCTACCGGAGCAGGTGGTACCGTTGGTGCCGACATAGGAGGTGAAATTACCCCAACCTCTCGGCCTTCGAGGCCTGGTCGCAATCTTAAGAACTCATGCCGCGCCCGTCCCGCCAAGCTCACGATTCCCCGGAGCGAAGTCCAAGGCCTGCCCGGCTTTCAGGGCGCAGCCAGCCCCGGGCGCGCAGCCAGTCCCGGACAGGCAACCAGCCGCGCTCCCATAGCACGCCGTAGTCTTGAGACGGGCGCCGCTCCCGGTAGCCTTGGTGCGGCCGGTAGCCTTGGTGCGGCCGGCAGCCTTGGTGCGGGTGGCAACATCCCTCCCACCGGCGCCACCCCTGGCAGCCCCCGCAGGCCCGCCCGTGGTGGTTCCCTGAGGAAGGCTTGCCGCGCTCGCGGCAGTAGCGGTTCTGGCAGCTCCCACCGCGCAGGCAGCCCCCTCCGCGGATCTAGCTCCCTGACCCCGGGTATCCCCCAGGGTGCGGGTAACCCCCAGCGTGCGAGTAGCCCCGTTGGTACTCTGGCCCAGAACTAGGCGACTAGCGGAAAGCCTGCAAGACTGATACACATCTCGAGCGCGCCTAATATCTAGGAGCGCGTGCCCCCTGAGCGTGTGCACCTTCTCTGAGCGCGTCTTCTCTGGGATTTGTTTGGCAGAAAACACCAGTTTGTTTTGTGTTTTGTTTAGACGGCAAGAATAATCAAACAAGTTTGTTTTTTTGGAATTTTGTCTTGTTTTCTTCTTCATTGGTTGTTTTGACTTAGGGATCCTTTAGAGGTAGGAATCTGGGAGGAGTCTTGTTTGATGGTTCGGACCCCCACGCTCTTTTAGCCATTAGATAGTGACAGTACCGTTTGGTGCTGTGACTAATCAACGTTCTCGCTGCTTAATATCCATGTTTTCCGATGTTGTAATAGATCTCAAGATGCCGGTTGATAAAGCTGTAGCGCCTTTCTTCGATCATATTTGCCCATAACCTCTTAAGATCTGCACTTCTGATTCCGCTTTTACTCTAAGACGACGGCAAATTGATAGGAAACTCTGATCCCAGACCAAAAGAGCAAGCAAAGCCCATGTCAGGCAGCAGACAGCCAGCGTCGGGCCCACCTTGGGCGTTTAAACATACCATTTTGTTGCACAAAAAAGCCCGACTTTTTCTGCTTTCCACCGAAAGGAACGTAAACCACACAACAAGAGCAACAAAACGAGTCCGGCAACAAAAGACAAAGACAGCAAAGACTCTCGAAACGTCGAACGCCAAGCAGAACGTCAAGGTCAGAGTGGACGAGCCAATTGAAACTGATGGCATCAAATTGGTTCGCGGTGATCCAGCTATTTTCCACAAAATTAAGTCGAGGAGGGACGTTGTGAGCTTCGAGTTCGACCCTCCCAGCCGATAGCATAATCGCAGATGGACGGCGGAGATGCCACGAACACCTCCAACTAAATCACTTGTGTTATTCAACCTCTTATGTCCTGGGCACTCCCACAGGGGACGAAGTTTGATCAATGTATGTGATGCCTTCACACGTATAACACTACACTGCAGCTGCTGACTATAAAATGGATTTCCTGAGGAATGGATATGGCTCTATGAAATCGAGTTGGAAATAAAGGCAAATCGAACTTAAATAGGACGCGCAAGAAAACAGACAGTGCTTATCACAATCTCCAACGCACTCATGCGTACCTCGGAACACTCCGCTCTCTCGTTCTCATCAGCAGGTCCCTCGTGATGCCTGAAATACACTCCTTGACGCCCTCCAGCAGCGTCACCACACCCAGCGTCGACTCTGCGCCCACAAAGTCAACACCCATGGGATCCCCACAGACCTTGAACGTCGACGCCTCCTCGAGCAACTCCCAAAGCTGCAGCAGGTCTAAAGTCTCAATGGGAGGGTATACGCGCGTTTCGCCGGGCTCAGGCATCCTGGCGCCCTTCTCTGCCACAAACGATGCGATCTGCTGTCGAAGCTGTGGTCGCGTCACCGGCGATCGCTGGATCACGCCCAGCGCTTGTGCCCACATGTCCTTGATGTGTCCGTCGCCCTTGTCCTGGTGTAGGTGAGGGTTACGCGTCTCGATCTGCAGCACCTCGACCATTTCGTTCCGATGCCGGCCTGCGTCACGTCTCTTGGATGTTGCTTCATGTCTGCTTCCGAACTGCTCCAAGAGGTCTATATACTGAAACGGTTCGACAGCAAACCCACCCGCAAAGCGCATCTTGATGGCGAGCTCAATCGACATGGCATGTTCACCTGCGTTGCCGGTAGCAATGATGTCCGAGTTCTCGGCGCCTCCCACCTCGTCCAGAAGTTTGTTGAGCCATCTGTTGGTGATACGGGAGCTCCTACCCTCCTTGCTAAACTCGAGCTTGCCATCTCGCACCTTGGGTTTGGACCCCCAGCTCAGTCTGACCATAGCCTTGCCCGCTTGCCTACTGACTTGAGCTATATGGAGACCAGCCGCAAAGGCCTCACAGTACTCGCGGACGGACCCAGGAACAAAGTTGTCGGCGTCGATGAAGCCTACATATCTTCGCCCTGTAGCGGCGGCAAGAGCGGCACCGACAAGCATGGCTTCTCCCTTGCCATTGCGGATTCTTTGTGAGGCAGAATCGACAAGCTCCGGCATCCCGGAGGTCAAGAAAGCTGTGGCAAGCATGGGATCCTGCTGGTGTACGGCGATGGCCGACCGATGGCTGATGTGACTGAAACGGTGGAGAGCATCAATCTCGCGGTCATAAGCCTTCTTACTGTTGGAGACAAGTATGACTAAACTTTGGTGTGGTATTCCAGAAAGTACCCCTTCAATGGTGGCAATGTCCTCGTCCATACATGGGACGACTATGGCCATCTGAGCGGTGATGATGCGAAGGGCCGACGGTTGAACGACATCGTTTTCTGGGATGGACAGGGATGCAATGCTGTTGCTGCCTGAGTCGAGCTCGATTACCTGCTGAAGGGAGTGGATGCGCACCCCGCCGACGCGGGTGCTTTCGGTGGAAGTGCCAAGACGCATTTTGATTTATAAGTGTTTGCAAGTTTGATGTTTGGATGATGTTGATACAATGATATCTGCTTGCCTAGATTTGGTTGACTCACGGCAAGTTGACGGGTTGAGGTCGCAGTTTTATATGCTTAGATTACTACTCCTTATGTCGATATTCTCAGATGCATGATGTCCTATAACTCTTGACCGAGACCAGAACAGTCTTCAAAGCGGTCATGAAAGCGTCAGCCGACAACCTAATAGTATTCGGTTCACGAACCGATTCAACATATCAAAATGGACCCCAATTTGACATGGCTGCTTGGCATCGCCCTATAGGGATTTCTTAGCATTCGTCCACTGGGCCTGCAGCTCATCCTTCTCAGCCGCAGACTGTACCAAACCCCCGGTTCCAGCTGATCCTTCGAACAAAATGCCGGATATTTCCGATCGGTGATTGAGGCAGAGTTCGGTTCATTGTCCTTTGTTGTTTCATTTCTTTCGAACAACATCACAATCATCGGAATAATTACCCGTAGACTGATTGTAGTATGCAATCGACGCGTCACCGGCGACGTCTATAGTACAATATGGATCATCTGCCTGTTGTAACACAGCTGTCTCAGGCGCATGATGTCCAATGAGCCGACAAGTTAGCTGTGCCGTCGTGTGGCATCCTAATTCTAGAGCCTCAATGACGCAGAACCTTGATCGACTTCGCATGGTCGGCAGTTCACCTATTTCGTCGCCAAAAATAGCAGCAACCCGTGCCCCAAATCCTAAACTATACCGAGACCAGGTTAATTGCGCCTCTCTCGCAGCGACATTCTTGTGGCACTTGTTGTCTTTCCTTATCTCTTCACCGAAATCCAGCCCTACAAGTGTTCCTACCTACAAATGACTCCGATTGGACCGTGTAGATTGGACAGTGAGCACTGCCCGTCCCAAGCCACCGGGTCGCATATTTGGTCTTGCGGGTAAGTTGTGGAAGTCTGTTGACCCCAAAATTGCTTTTTATAGTTTGTTTGGAGTCATCAGACAATGAGGGCGATTGAAGGATGCTATCTTGAAGTTGACAGCTGCTTGTCGTTCGTACAGGTTTGATACAAACGATGGATCAGAGGCTAGCTTCAATCTAGATGACTCGATAGCTTCACCGTCGTGCACCATTTGGTTGTCGTCGTCGATACCGGATGCGATGCCGAAAACTAATTTCGGTTGGCCCAAAAAAGCAAGCCGCCTTGACTCGAAACCAAGCCTTGCCGGAACGACTGGAGTTTGTGGAGAATTACGTAGTGTGAATACCATGGAGCAACTTGATCAATCTGACCCAACGAGGCTAGAAACTGGAGCGCCCGCTTCTCCAACCAAACAGCATTCTCCAATTGTCCGCTTTTGATCCGAACCTGACTCGGACTAGAACCGACCCGCAGAGCCGACTTCCAAGGCCGTTGGTACGGGCCAACTCCACTCTGGGGCCCCGATAACATTTGCGCGGGGAATTGACGTCAGCGGAAGTTTGGCCCATATTCTGCTCGGATTACCTTGTTTGGAAATCCGACGCAAGTAGATGGGTTGAAGCGGCAGACCGCGTGACGCGTGAATGTTCGAGGGTAGTAAGTATAAAGGTGATCCCCGCATGTCAAGTCGTCCGATACATCAGTTACTATCATTCTAACCAGTGTGCCTGAAATCAGGAACAATGTGGCTGACGGAAAAGTTTTACGGCCTTCGAGGCAAGAGCCTCAACTATGCAATCGTCTGCATTGCTGGCGTGGACTTTTTGCTCTTTGGATATGGTGAGTCTTTTGCTTGTCAGCTGGCATCAAGCTGCTGTCAGCAAATGTTACTAACAGTCAACAGATCAAGGTGTCATGGGAGGCATCCTTACCCTTCCTGTCTTCCTCAGCCAGTTCCCGACCATCAACCCTGAGGCCGATGGCCTGACATCGATCGAGTCTGCCCAACGTGCCACCAACCAGGGTATCGCCGTCGCATCTTACAATCTCGGGTGCTTCCTGGGAGCCGTCATCGCAATCTGGATCAGTAACCCTCTCGGACGCAAACGTATGATCATACTTGGTACCTCCATCATGGTTGTTGGAACTATCATCAAGATCACTGCGTTTTCTCTGGTACACCTGGTCATTGGAAGAATCATCATGGGGTTAGGCAACGGCATGAACACCAGCACGGTACCGACGTGGCAATCCGAGACCAGCAGTTCACACAAGCGTGGAAAGCTTGTCATGATCGAAGGTGCTCTCATCACTTGCGGTATCATGATCTCGTACTGGATCGACTTGGGCTTGTCCTTTGCTCCTGGGTCTGTGGCATGGCGGTTCCCAATCGCGTTCCAGCTCGTCTTCTGCTTCTTCATCCTAGCCTTTGTCTGGAATCTCCCCGAGTCACCTCGCTGGTTGATCCTCAAAGGTCACCACGAAGAGGCCAAGCTGGTCATTGCAGCCATTGCCGATCTGGACGTCGAAGATAGCTTCGTCAAGAATGAATTCCTCGCCATCAAGGAGACGGTTGAGGAAATGTCCAAAGGCAGCTTCCGGGACCTGTTTGCGACCAACGAGAACAGGAATCTGCATCGAACATTCCTTGCATACCTCAACCAGGTCTTCCAACAAATTTCGGGTATAAACCTTATAACTTATTATGCTGCTGTCATCTACTCAGGGTTGGGCATGTCGGACTTCATGTCTCGGTTGCTGGCGGCCTTGAACGGCACTGAGTACTTTATAGCTTCATGGCCGGCTGTGTGGTTGGTGGAGAGAGTGGGAAGGAGAAAGTTGATGTTGTTTGGTGCGACCGGACAAGCTTTAACCATGGCGGCCTCGGCAGGTGTGACATCCAGGTCCGAGGAGGGTTTCCAGATCACGGGTGTGGTGCTTTTGTTCATCTTCAATACCTTTTTCGCCATTGGTTGGTTGGGCATGACTTGGTTATACCCAGCCGAGATTGTGCCTTTGAGGATCAGGGCTCCTGCCAATGCACTGTCGACGTCTGCCAATTGGATCTTTAACTTTATGGTTAGTATTGTTTTGACTCAGCTTTGACAGGTGGTGTTGACACATACTAACTTGAACAGGTCGTCATGATTACTCCGGTGGCTTTCAACACCATCAAGCATCATACCTACACCATCTTTGCCATCATCAACGCTATCATGGTTCCATCTGTTTACTTTTTGTTCCCCGAGACGGCGTACCGATCACTCGAAGAGATGGACACCATCTTCCAAAAGGTGCATGGTTGGAAGGGTTTGTTTACTGTTGTCAAGCAAGCCGAAATCGAGCCCAGGCGGTATGGAAAGAATGGAGAGTTGCTGCTGGATGTCGATGCCGTCCATCGTGCTGAAAAGGGCGATTCCAGTTCAGCAAATGGCCGAGAAAATGAGCACAAGGAGGTTAGGACGGAGGAGTAATTGACCAATTAGGATAATTAGATGTGTAAAAGTACCGAGTACAGAATAGACAAAGAGGTTCTTCATCAAACGGAGACGGAGCTCAAAAGATTCCCGGCTGAGCATTGGCGCAAGGGCGGGGCTGCCTCGGTCCACCCCCACTCCGAGGTACCACTTCCCCGCATTAACTGCCGCTAGCGCGTCGAGCTGAGACGCGCTTGCAGTTGTTCTCACCACTAACGGAAAGCATCAAGATTAGTGGTAGGTATTGATATACAGCACAACAACCCACCAAGTCCAGTTCTAGAACCTTATTGTCACAGGATCAATTGTAAGTATTGTCAAACACAATGTCTGACATCCCCAAAGTTCCAGCCCCATGGGTCCTCAAAGCCACTGCCTATGCTTTTGGCTTCTGGGTACCTAAAAAGGAAGTTCGAGAGAAAGGATTGCCTAGTCACATCGCCTACTCACCACTCGAAGCTTCATCCTCGTATGCGAACCCAGACAACAGTAGACCGCTGGGCGGTCTGGCCATGGTTGAACTTTTTCGGTATACCGAATCGCCAGTTGGAGCATACGACGAGATTATCCTGACCCCAGGTTTCCACGAGTATACGGTCGATGGCAAGGATGGGAAGCCTGAGAAGAGGAAGAACACACGGGTGACGAGGATCTACGTCAGCCAGAAACACACATGCTGGAATGGAAGGAAGAGTACGTTGGTTGCGTTGGTTGCGTTGGTTACTCCCAGTCACTTTGACATATCGCTGACTTCGTTGTCGTTCACCTCAGATTGGAACATTCCCAAACACTTGGCGCACTTTGAATGGACCACCAACGCCGACGGCTCTGAAACTGTCCGCGTGTTTCCCAACGACACAACCGGCGATGCTACCGAAGCCACCGTCAGCACGATTCCTTTCTTCCAAGCGACCATCAAACCGGTGCCTTACGCTCCCGCCTTCCCGGTGTCGATGAAGCCACTCAAATACCTCGGTCTCGACATTACCATCGTCGCCCCACCACTCCCCGAGGGCAATGGAAGCCAAGGTGAACTGCCGGGAACTGACAAGTGGTGCGCCATCCTACCAGGGATATCATCTCCGAGGGCCATGCTGTCATGGTTTGACATCAAGCAGCCAGACCATGGGTTGTCGGTAGAAGAGGCCAAGAGCAAAGGAATGAGCACCGAAGAAAACTTTTGGCCAGGTCTTGGCAGGTGGCAGTTTGGAGTCAAGATGGAGGACACGACTGTGGATTTCCCAGAGGCCGAGTATTGGGATCCGCCAAAGTCGCATTTGTAATGCCGATGTATAATATCAAGTGCCGTATACTGACTGCCGTGGCTGTTGCAATATATGCACATGCAGTGATACAATGTACCCCGCACGACAAGTTGATTGATCGCCGGATATATGATGTGGTCTCCTTTAATGGTATTGTCCTGCCAGCAGAGCACCAGCAACCAGGCTCACCATGGCGTTACGACTTGTCGCAATCTTCTGTATGCTGGCTATAGCTCATACAGATACAAGCAACTGGCTCTTGTCCGAAGTCGAGTATCTCGCTTCACTCGGCTCCCGTCGTACTGGCTCATGCGCCCATAATCGTCTCATCGACCGGATACAAGGACAGCTCGAAATACTCGGTCTACAAGTCCACACTGATGTCTGGCATTTCGATTATGAGGATGTTTCCTCTCTCAACCCAGGCCGGATCTTTATCAACGGCCAGGAACTGCGAGTCTCATCCACGGCGCCCTACTCTGGACACACCCACGGGGTCACGGCACCGCTGATAGCCATCTCGGGATCTAGCGAGGAGACGGATTGGGCACCTGCGAAAGATGCCATAGCTGTGGTAAACATCACCAACGTCCCAGTTGATCTCAACATTATCACGCCTATCTGGTCCGGCTCGCCGCCATGGAATCAAGGGCCCATAACCGCAGTACCTAGTGTCAGTGCCAATCCGGTCGTCGCGCGGCTGGCAGGCGCTCAGCAGGCAGGAGTCAAAGCAGCCATCTACGTCTGGGATGGCATCACTGATGGTCTAGCCACCGGTCTGTATGCGCCCTTCAATACCGACTGGCTCGGAACACCTGCCATCTTCGTATCTGGCTCATCGGCAGACGTTGTGCGAGCAGCCGTCGCGGTCAACGGCACAGCAACAGTCTCATTGCCAGGCAAACTAGTGCCAAACACCCCAACCCGCAACATCTGGACCGTCGTACCGGGGACCACTCATCCCAACGAGTCGGTTCTGTTGACCACGCACACGGACGGGACCAACATTGTCGAAGAGAACGGCCACATCCCCCTGCTTGCGTATGCAAAATACCTCGCCGACCACCCGCCGCGACGCACCACCGTGCTCGGCTTCATCACGGGTCATATCCACTCAGCACCATTCACAGAAACGAAGCGTTCGACGAGCCGCTGGATGGCAGATCACCCCGAGCTGTGGAACGGGACCTGCGGGATGAAGGCGGTGTTTGCCTCGTGCGCGGAGCACCTGGGCGCGGTCGCATATTCAGAGAATGTCGCCACGGGCGCGTACAAGCCGACAGGGAGGCCGGAGGATGAGATACTGTACGCCTCGACGGCCGAGCTGGTAGAGCTACTACGGAGGGAGTGGAGGGGTGCGTACCCTAACGTGACGAGGGTGATCGACCCCAATCAGGGGCCGGTCGAGCAGTTTGGCGAGGGATTGCCATTCTTTTGGGCTGGTATCCCCGAGGTTTCGCTGATAACGAGTCCAAGCTGGTTGCTCAACGAGTTTTCACATCTTGATGACTTTGACGAGAGGCAACTAATTGACTTGGAGGCGCTTCAGAGGCAGGTTGATAGTTTTGTCAGAGTATGGCGAGTTGCTGATGCTGTATAAGTTAGGTAGTGAGGTAGGCATGCAAGGAGGTAGTCAGGTAGTCAGGCAGTGCGGTAGTTCAAGGATGGACTCGCTCATCATCCACAAGAAGGGCGCACCAGGGATGTGAATTACTATGTAAGATTAGTTCAAGTAATGGCAATTTAATAGCCACGTTGGGAATGAGTACACGAATAGCTGTCGGCCTGCCTGCGCACCCTCTTTCGCACCTCCTAGTACACCTCCTTGCCCACCTGCCTGTCTGACTGCCTGTGAAGATATCGACTAGCGATAACTACCCTTTTCAAGATCCCCATCACCCTTGCGACGATCAAAGCTTGAGCGAGGTGCCCAAGATATGCCACTACCTGACCGGGGCCTGAATCCAGTTCCAGTAAGTGGCGAGAGTCGGTGCGCATCATAAGGGCCCGGCATCATGGGTGATATTGGACTGCCTCCTGCCGAGGGAGGAGGGGATAGGCCTGTGTAGCCAGGCTTCCTTCGTGGGCCCCCGTTGATATCTAGGTTGAGAGACTGTTGATGCCGAGAAGTGGACAAGCGCCTCACTTCGGGCTGCGGGTCCTCGTTGGTTTTGGTCTTCGGCTTTCGAGCCAGACTGCTTATAAACCCCAGTACTGAATCTACAACGTCTGTGACTGTGAAAGCCACGATGATCAGAGGGATTGATATCCCCAGCCCGATACCAAACATGTATTTACTTGCAAAGCCGATGCTGAGACCAGGTTGTCCATCTGCATCCTGCCACTCTCGAAAGTTGATGGCAAAAAAGGCGGCGATGAAGCTCATGGGTAGAAAGACGATGGTTACAAGAGTGAAGACCATGACCGTCTGACCCTGTCGTGCGGCTATCACAGCCTGGTCCCGAGCAAATCTTGCCTCGAGGGCGTTGCTATGCTTCTGCTTGAGGTCAAGGAGGTTGGTGAGAGAGTGGTAGATGCTTTCGGATTGTCTGTTGATCCTGACAATATCCTCGAGATGCGTCTCCAGCAGTCGCCTCTGATCCTTGGATCGTCTCTTGCAATCGGCCACAAACATGTCGGTCGTCCTCCTGGCTGAAGGATCTGCCGCCGTAGAAGCCCGCACCTCATCAGTGATGTGTCGTTCAAACTCGTCCAGCACAATCATCTGTCCATTGAGCACCGTGTGGAGTATGTTGAGCTCATCCCGTATGTCTTTAATCTCTGCCAGTAGCTCTGTCTCGCTACCGATATCTAGAAGCTCATCGGCGGGGTCTCTGTCATTGTCGGGTCTAGGAGCACGCCCAGCCAACTGTTTCCTCAACCTTCCAGACAATTCTGACGCACGATTGAAGCGGACAAAGAGTTCGCTCTCTCGGTTGGTCACCCTGCCGACGGAACTCTCAAAAATGTCCAAGAACTGAAACTCTTGATTGTCTAGCCTATGACGGTCAAACAATCCTGCGCACCGGTTGGTGATGAGCATGGCGAGGTCGTACACGGTTTGCACTGGAGGCCGTGTCTTGGCATTGGTCTCCTCTATGATGCCGTCTAGCATGTTCAACGGATCCTGTTTCGGTTGGTCCCATCGTTGAGGAAAGCATGTTATCACAAGATCTCGACTGAGCACCCATAGCCAGAGTTGGTCAACCATAAAGACCTTGATCTCTTGACGGTGCAGCTTGCAGTATCTGTACACAACTTGGTCTTCATCTCGAAGAGTTGTATCGATGCCATGATAGAAGAATTGGTCGAGGGTACGTCTTGGATGCAAAGGCGGGTTATTGTTGATGTATCCGTGGATGAGAAGCTCGTCACAACACGCATTTGAGGGTAGGGGTGCGCCAGACTCGGCGAGTTTGATGGCTGCAGTCATTTTCTTGCGTCTTTCATTGGTTTCATAGTGGAGAAAGGGCATCTAAAAAAGTTAGCATCCATGAAAGAGAAGTTGTTCGGTTCCCAAGACACTTACAAACAAAATCATCCGCCCGCTTGGCGCAGCCAGTCGGGAATTCTCCCAAGGCAGAGGCAATGACAAACTACTGTGACGAGCCTTAGTTCCAGGGGCATTCCCTGGAGGCCCACGTGCTCTCTTCTTGGTAGCGCCATGCCGGTCGACAAACTGCTCGCCTTTGCTCTTCTTCTTACCATCAGACTTGGCCGCTGTGCTGCCCGTATCTGATCTTGAAATGGGCTTTGTACTGCTAGTGTCGGATCTTGTGGGCTTTGTGGGCGAAAAGTGGCCCTTGTCTGGCCTTGGTGAATCGGTTATGGTGACATCTGAAGTATCCTCTGACAGTGCTACTAGTGTCTTTTCCTCCCTATCGAGGTACCCAGGATTATGAAGTGCCGGGATGCGCGCTGCAAAAGGTCTCATAAAGTTGGCGTGTGCAAACGGCCCGCAGTG
This sequence comes from Pyricularia sp. CBS 133598, assembly GCA_004337975.1. Taxonomy (NCBI): domain Eukaryota; kingdom Fungi; phylum Ascomycota; class Sordariomycetes; order Magnaporthales; family Pyriculariaceae; genus Pyricularia; species Pyricularia sp. CBS 133598. Next base: position 1,480,512 of record RRCJ01000010.1, read on the forward strand.
CTCCTGGTCAAAGCATCTCTCCAGTGACTTGAAAGCCTCAATGTCGCGGTGTCCGTTCTCGATGAACGACTTGGACACCAGCGTCTCCACCCAGGCGAGGTTGTTGGCCGGGAGGTGGATCCACCGGAAGGAAGGTTCATACTTGATGTTCTTGGTCGAGGTTGGGATAGTCGGCTTGTCATTTTCGTGATCCCACCCGTAGAGCAACTCAAAAACAGATGGCTTGAACACCAACTGCTTCTTGCCATCTCGAAAGTCTCCAAAGTCAACGACAGTAGCCTGAAAGCTCTCGCAGGCAAGCCGCGCCGCTTCGGAAAGCCGGGAAGCTGCGCGCGCAGGTGAAAGCAGCTGCACAATGTTTCCATGTCTCTTCTCGGCGGCGCACAACAATGGAGTCCGATAGAATCCGTCCTTGATGTCCACTTTGGTATCCTTGTGCTCGAGCAGTAGTACCACGGCTGCCTCGTGCCCATTAAATGCTGCCCAGTGCAGTGGGGTCATGCCATTGTTCAATTCTGCGTTGACATCGGCCCCTCTTGCTCGTAACAGCAGCGCGATGACGTCTGTGTGTCCTCCTTGGGCCGCATTGTGTAGTGCCGTCCAGCCGCCGTCACTGACTGCGCTCGGGTCTGCTCCCCGCTCCAGCAGCAGCCTGACCATTTCCGGGTGGTTCTGCTCGGCCGCCAAGTGTAACGCCGTCCTCCCACGGTTGTTGGTCGCCGCCATGTCCGCCCTTCGACCCAGACATCCGCTCGTGAAAATGTCGAGAAGTTTCAGGTTACCCGTTGTAGCAGCCCAGACCAGTGGTGTACGACTGATAGGGTCTCTAACCTCCAGGTCGGCACCGTGATCTACCAGCAGCTTCAGCGTCTCCGCCGAGCACTTCCCAGCCTTCTTGTCCGAAGCAATGTATAACAGTGGTGTGCGCCCGTCCTTGTCTCGTATATCAATCGATGCGCCACCATCCACCAGCGCTCCCATAGCCGCAACATGGCTCCGACATGCCGCAGCAAAGAGCGCCGTTTGCCCCGTTCTCGGATGTTTCCAGTCTGGGCCGGCGCCGCGGGCGATCAGCTCCGTGATTATGGCCGCATGTCCTCCCTCGGCCGCCTTGAAGACAGCGGGAATCTCGTTGTCGCGTCCGGGTTTGGCATCAGGATCGGCACCGTGGGAGAGCAGGAGGCGCACGAGGTTGAGTTTACCGCGGGCCGCGACTTTCTGTAGGGATTGGCGCAGAGCATCGCGATCGGTGGACGAGGTCCAGCTGTTGGGGTCTTCGGAGAGGATGTCGCAGATGCGCGCTTCGTTCAGTTGCGCGGCGGCCGCGATAAGGCGTAGTTGGCGTTGGTCTGGGGCGCTGCTGGCTATACTGTTGGTCGCGGGGTCCATACTTGAATTGCTTTTTTGACAATGCGATGCAGACTGCCAAGTTGCGCGGGCGTAACATCGCGCGGGCTCAGGTAATAAAGCAAATTCCCTTCAACCCCTGGAGCTATGATCGCGTTCGGGTCCCACTACCGTTGTCAGCCGCATGCATGGGCGGGTGCCACTGCACGCCACATTTTAGCGCGATATATTGATACATGAGGAGAAATGAGTGGGAAATTGATGGTAGTTCAATTAGAAGATGCTGTGATACCGCATGAAGTCGTTCACTGTCGTCAGTTCAATTGCCTATTGACGTCGGGTGTGATGGTTCTTCGTCAGGCATGGATGCGTGGAAGTGGGCATGAATTATGGAAGACCGATCTAGACTACCTAGGCCCCACAGTGGACCAAAACAGCTGGAGGTACTCTTGATACTGTACCTGAGCGAGCTAAGGAACTAAGCTTTAGGCCAGTAAAGGCCAAGAGCTGGAGGGCTTACTCCACAACTGGAACTCACCGGGTCACCGCCGTCACTCTGATCATGCTGTATGGTAGGCCGTGGGGCTTCACTCAAGGTATGTTCATTGAAATCGAAACGAGAAAGAATACCTAGCTAATAAACGAACAAAGACATATCCTGCGCGACAGAGTACATCGGTAAGGTATGTTTTGCAGTGCTATTTATTCCCAAAATCCCGTGTCTATCAACGCCCTCCGCCTTTGCAAGTGGAGCAAGTAGTGTTGGTTCTACCCGCGCACGAGGAGCATGTTTTTGGCTCTCCCAACTTGTCCTTTTCCTTGCCTGTTCCGACACACCAGCTGCATGCTTCTATGCCACTGCCATCACATGGTAGGCAGCGCATCTGGGAGACTGCGTTGCCGTGCGGGTCGTTCCTGAAGCTATTCATGTTGTCTAGAGAGAAGTAGTATGAGCTGGGAGGTAGTTCTAAATTCGTGGAGGGGACAACTATGGCAACAACTTATTGCTTTGGGGCCGAGTGACTGTGTGTCTCCAGTGGTGAATCACAGGCCATTAGTGTATGGCTATATGATGCACCGGAATCTGATAACAATGGTTGTTGTATGAAGGGTTATCTGGGACACACTGATTGTTAGTGAGCCAGGCAGTATTGCTACACAGAGATCTTTGTTGAAAAAACAGGCATAGTCCAACAATATCCATTGTCTGGACCAGGGAATTAGTTTTGCCCTTTGGGATTCTCATCGAGAAAATACTAGTAGAGTTTGCGTCTACTGTTTTCCCCCGCAGAAACCTTTTCTATATCGTATTCTTTGTAAGCGCTCTCGGCCCGCCGGAGAAAGACTATCTTCCGTCCCCTCACCTGTCGGCCACTTCTCGGCTTGATTGTCTGTTTTCGTCTTCGGAAAGGTAGACTCGCACGTGGGTTATGGTGGCTGGCTCATGGCAGGATTTTAAAAGTCTTCGGTGTCCCGAGCCGGGGATGCATTAGGCGTTCCGTTGTCTGCCTTGACTGCTTTCGACCTCCTACCTTCTTAAAAGAGAAAGGAAAACCATCTGAAGGCTGAGATTGCGGGAATCTTCGGGAATTAGGGCCTTTAAAGAAAATAAAGAGAGGGGTTGGTTCTGTCATCGATGTGAGTAAGTTGACATGCATCCACATCCATATTTTGGGAAGACGCGCGAGTACGATTAGTGATGAAGAGAGCAAAAGTGTACCAGCGGACAACAAACCATTTGTCATTTGGGGAACTGGGACCCGGGGAACAATCGGATCACGGACACCACGGCTCGGGCCTTCGCATTCGGCTCAAGTTGATATGAGTTTGTGAGTAAATTTAGCGTGTCGTCTAAATTGCTGGTCCATAGGGGGAAATGACGGCGGGGGTCCGAAGTCAAAGACGGTGTGGCTCTATTTTCTACCTATGATTGGCGTCAAAGTCCCATCCTATCTTCGAGTGTAATCTGATTTACCAATCAGATATATGTGCCATATCCAGATGACAGCCCCTATTTCTTCTATTCACCCGTCCGCTCAACCAAGCTAGTTGTCACCTTTACTGAAGAATTCATCCATTGGACGACCTTTCAGAGTCCAGACGACCCATTAGATTATTCTCCTATAAGTATCACGTGTTGATATTCTGACGTACAACATATGTTGAGTGGTCTGTTTGTTCACTTCCACTGGCAAAGCTTTTCTGCTTATCAATTTCTGTATCCGATATTCGATAATATTTGCCAAGGCCTGTGAAAGTCGGCATATGATCGACCTCTCATGATGGTGTGGCTGCTGTTGATACGAGATTTGGGGTGGGGAAGTGGTGATGCTACCCCCGACAATGGTGAAGAAATCGGCTATAAAAGGACTCTCGTTGCAACTCCTCAGGTACCACAATGCATCTGCTTGGCACCCCTCTTGAGTCACAAGGAGATTCGCCTATAACATTTCTACTCATCAATAATTTTTCAATTTTCCTTCCAAGGATAACATCCTACTTCCCGTTGGAAAACCTTCAACATGCTCGCTTCCCAGCTCCTTCGCCTCCTGGCTACATCCATTGTGGCTGGTAGCCTTGCCCTTCCGCTTGCTGGTCAGGATACAGGAGAGTAGGTTTTATAGAACAAAAGATATGACTCGGTGTACAAAACTAACTCTTTTACCTCCAGTGGCACATCGAGCCTAGCCCAGGTCGAGTTTAATGTGCAAAACATACCCGGGACCGAGATCAAGGCCGAAGCGAGCCACTACAAGCCCTATAAGCCATACAAACCATACAAACCATATATGCCGTACAAACCGTATAAGCCAAAGAAGTACAAGCCATATAAACCATACAAGCCCTATAAGCCCTACAAGTCATACGATGTCAATTCGACCAGGGAGCATGTGCAGGAAGCGGAGCACGTGATCGTGGCCCGCAATAAGAGCAGCTACAAACCATCGCCGTATGAAGAGGAAGCTCCCAAGCCCAAGGCCAAGCCCGAGCCGAAGCCGATTCCTCCGGCTGGACCACCTCCCACTGGCCCCCCAAAGACGCCACCTTACATCCCAGCCGCGGCACCACCTCCAGCCTACGAAGACTTGTATGGTTACAAGTCTCCCAAGTATGGCGGTTACGGCGAATCCGAGTCCCCAAAGTATGGTGGGTACGGTGGCAATGAGAAGCAGTGCAAGATGTTCAACTTCCCTATGCCCTTTGGCGATGGGGAAGGCCTCTCCAGCATCTTCCGCCGCGATGAGATGCATAATGCCCTGGACAAGTGGATAGAGGCTGCGGAGAAGGATCGAGCTGCTGAGAAGGAACAGGATGCTGAGAATGAGCACGATGTGGAGTGAACTGTAATGGGATGACTTAATGTATTGGGTGGAATCATCACTTTGATCACGAAAAGGCAGTTGTAGTAAAGGAACAGGTCGACACTATAATCCAGCTGTATTATAACCCCAAAAGGTAGACCGCTTAGGTAGTTTAGTCTAGGCTACTCAACGTGCCCAAATATCCTACGGACTTTCCTGACTGGAAGCCAATTAGCAGCCACCAATCGTTCCTATATATATTATGAGATGATGAGACTACCCACTTCTTGAGCAGTAAATCCGGATATTAATAAAGAAAGAACAAGGAGATATTTGAGTACCCGGTTCCTGACTACATTCTTTCCACCGTATAGGACTAACAACCATCTCGATCGTACCGTTCTGCTGAACTACCTACCTCCTTGGCTCCCTTAGCTACTTGCTCAGCTAGGTAGGTACCAACCTATGTGCCTGCCTGCTTACCTACTGAGACGCGTACCAGTCCACCTAACAGCCCACCTATCAAGCCACCTACCATGCCATCTATCAATCTACCTAGCAAGCTGGCCGCCATAATATCAACGCATGGCTTGGGCGAAGTCAGCAAGAGCAGCAGAGTAGGTTGATGAGAACCTTAGCACACATGTAGATGTGGGCTCCATGTCTTGCCAAGTGTTCTACTGTGTGGTAACCATTGTTTAGCTTTGAATCAGCTGGGGCACATGGAATTTCAAGGACGGAATGGGGACTTGCATTCCAGAATTTCCACAAGTGACTGAAAACACCTTTCTCTCGAGGTTCGGGAGGTTTTCTGGGTGGAAGGGCATGTCGGTGAGTTGGGTTGATGGTGAAGTTGCTGAGTTACTGTTGACGGGAGCAATAGATAGTCGATGGTGAGAGGACGGTACAACTCAACAAGGGTTGGACGTGGATAGTAGGGATAAAGAGAAGCTGGATGGATGGTTAATTATACTGGTTCCGAAAATGGAAGAGAATCCAGAAATTTTACATGTATTTTCCTCACCCTCTCTGAACCCATCTTCACCATGAACAAGATTAAGCATCAAGCCCCATCCTAAGCTTAGTTGTAGGACAACCAATAAGATTTGTTCTGGCGGGAGTGAGCCACCTGCATGAGATCCCTGATGTTTGGATAGACCGCAGGCTCCAGGTAGTCGTCATTTTAATCATGGTTTGTCATCGTCGCGTCGTCGTGCACCATGATAAATGGAAGCAACATCACAAAAATCCGAGTTGGATGCCGCAGTTGGCCGAGGTATGTCTTGTTTACCATGCTGCTTCCACGTGGGATCTCACATCTCACACGCACAGGCGACAAATCGAGAGGATTACTGGACCGGAACTACCAATACTGCGGCTCGCCGACGGGCGCGTCGATGGAAGCAACAGATCGTTGGAGGTCAAAAAGGGGTGAGGAGTGGTGAGATGACTTGGTGGAGTTGGATTGATGTAAGGATTCTCCCCGGTTTGTTCACCTTCATTCGCAAGCCCACAATCAACCATTAACTGACTGCAAGGGCAACCAACCCCCTGCCAGCCATATGGGAACGACCACCAAGGACTCTCGTGGCCCCGCCACAGTCTCACAGATAGACGCACCAGAGATCTATTGACGACACCTGCAAGTCACAACTGCCGACAGACACCGTGCGAGTCACCATTCAGACGTCGGAGAATTCTTGGACTCTTAGTATTTATTTCATGTGGACAACGAGAAGCAAGCAACACAAGGTCGGCAATACAAATGCCGGCAAGCTGGGTCGTCATCCCGGACCAATCTGCCAAAAACAGGCACTAAAGTAGCATGCCCCTCTCGCCAAGCTTCACGTCATGCACGCTTCCCACCCCCCAATACGCAATGAGAGTTGTGCTCCGGGCAGTCAAATACGTGATCAAAGAGGCAGGCAGAATGCTAGCCCTGTCAAGTTGATCTGAATGGGCCGAATAGACGCATGCTTTCGTGCATATCGGGCGAGGAGATGACCGTCTAGGGCAGCTGCCAACTCGATAGGGTAACATTTCCCCAGAATCGTATCCACTGTGACCCACGAACAACGGTTCGTCGCGTGCGTCCGGCTTTCGTTTCCCCTGAATTTGTTGCATGTGCTTGGCTTGATTGCATAGCTTTTTTCTTCTCCTCCGACGTTCTACCGATAGCTTCCAATTCCGTCGCTCTAAAAGGCTTGTCTACTGGGCCGCGAGATGAAGGTCTATGCTGCATCTCCACTATCACCACCACTAACCTGTGGAGAGATCGGCATCCAGGGACTAGCGACTACTACGTAGCCCGGTATGTATGGAGAACCCCTCCCTTTCTTTCGAGGTTGCAATATGACGCAGCGACGGCTACTCCGTACTTGGAATATTGATATAAACCCACGACATTTCCTCCTCTAATTTCCAACAACATCACCAGCCATCCCGCCCACCAGGACTTGACTGTTCTTGACAACCAGACGCCAACTGCCCCAAACCGCCAAGATGCTCTTCCCCTCAGCTCTCATCCTTGCCGCTCCTCTTGTTCTCGCCGCCCCGGCCGCCCTCGAGGAGCGCCAGGCCCCTTGCCAGGATGTGCACATCTTCCTGGCTCGTGGGACCTCCGAGCCGTATCCGGGCCGCCAGGAGCTGACTGTCAATGCCATTTGCAAGGGTCGCTCCAGCTGCGGCTTCGAGAACATCCAGTACCCGGCTGCTTTTGAGCCCACCTACTGTTCCTCTGTGGCCCAGGGCGTCTCCAACGGCATCAACCAGATAACGGCTTACGCCAGCCGGTGCCCCAACTCCAAGTTGGTGCTGAGCGGCTACTCTCAGGTATGTTGAACCTCCTGTTCCTCCTGTCTTTTCTGTTTCTGTTCTTTTCCCTGCCCTGCTTGTTTCCGCTGGAAATCGGAAATCTAACAAATCCACAGGGCGCCCATGTCGTCGGTGACATTCTCGGTGGTGGCGGTGGCAACGTCCAGGGCTGCACGCAACCGACCGTTCAGGGCCTGAACCCAACCACTTCGCCCGGAAACAAGATCAAGGCCGCTCTCCTGTGGGGTGATGTCCGCCACACTGCCAATCAAGCCTATAACACCAACACAGGTGTATCTGGAACTGGCGTAAGTCTACATACATCTCGCTCTTCATCAGCACACATTCGACTGACACACAATACTTCTACAGATCTGGCCTCGCTCTGGTAGCCAGCTTACCTCGCTCAACCGCTATTCCAACGTTCTGCGTGCCATCTGCGTCTCCACGGACCCGGTGTGTGCCGGAGGTCGGGACGGAAACTCACACACCACTTACTTTGACTTGTTTTCAGAGGATGCTGCTGCCTGGGTCAAGACCAAGCTGAACTAGGATGACGACGGGAGGGAGGTTACTGTTGATATTACAAGTGACTTGAAGCCGACTGCCTGGGATGCTGAGATGTTGGGTACGTGCATGGAGTGAGTGTCACCGCATGACGCAGTCGTTACGCAGTCTAGATCCCGGAGCTGCACGGGCACCCGTTTTTATAGAATCTGAAGCGCCGTCTCAATTCCAGAGCTTCCTTGCGCTTGGCTACACGAAGGGAATCGTGCATTGAGTGAATAGGTTCCTTAAGGACATGTTCGGCTGTAGTGAAGAACAGGTTTTTGTTGCAGCAGTCATACAACCTCTGGTACCATTTATAAAAGACCATGCTGGACAGGACAAGTAGAAGAACAATTGAGAGAACGGAACGCTCGGGTTTCGGTGAGGCTTGTGGGTTATTGGACGGGCGACCCGGACCCAGACGCAGGCAGTGAGTCCTCCCTGCAATAATTGACCGGCTTGTAGGGTTGTTCGCATGGTGATGAACTCATCTTGAATGATTGAATGACTTGGCATGGATGGAGCTTTGGAGGAGAGAGGAATATCCCAGAGCTTACAAGATGCTGTCTTGTTGATTCACAAGTCTTGTTTGTCGTTGGCATGGATGACGTTTAAAAATTTAATTTGTATGCTTTAGGGAACGTTTAGGGTAACCTTTTCCCGGCACGAGCGCCCTTTTGAAGTTACGCGAGGGCCTCAAGCTTACAGGCCATCCCAATTGGTCCGAAGACGACGAAATTTTGTTTTTCCAGTTTCGCCGCCCTGGCTTCGATCGACTTCATCCTCATTTGAGTCAGGTTCGACAACCTGGTTGTTGTAATGAGCTCTCGAGGTTGAGAAGTGCTTTTGGCGTACACTTGGGTGTCTCCCGTTGACTTTGGTATCAGCCAAGTTCCGTCTCATACCAGTTACCGGCACTACGTGCAGTCTGCAAACATCGGCAGCGGAGGAGCTCATTACCAATCCGCTACGGACATCATCTTTTTGTACTTCTTTGGAGCAACTGGTCGCGAACAGGGAATGGGTACGGAGACCCGACTTGCAAGTTGCTGGCTGTTGTGTTATTGATACGACGCTGGAATGTCTTTATGGGCATTTGCGCTACATGCGGGTGCTCTTCAGGATGGATGGACCTGAAATGGAAGCGGGCGAAGCCTCTAAAGACCTTGTGGAACGAGCCTCGAACGAGCCCAACTCTCAAGCTTTGTCCCAGAACGGCACGGGCTTCATCGAGGTCGACGGTCCGGTCGCCTTTGCTATTGAGGCTCCAGAGTATCAACCTGAAAACGATCGAGATACCAAGTCCGACAGCCTCTTGGAGTCTGATTCCGAGCCTGCTTCCCAAGAGCATCATCAGGAGGGCCATTGCAAAGTGATTCAAAACGAGATTCAACAAGAGCCCGATGACGAATACATGATGGCTCTGAGGGGTTGGGCTTGGGCGCTGAAAGTGGCCTGCATTTTACTTGCTCAAGAGTATCGGGTGTCTTATATAAAGCGAGTGCGAATAATACAAGTGAACAAGTCCTGAGCCCTGGCTAGAGACGTGTTTAAATCGATAATGGCTGTGAAAGAAAAACGAAAAAGAAAACCACCCTTCTTCCGTCTCCACCGCCCCTCTCCACTTTCACCTTCTTCACTCTATATGCTGGCTGACTGGCAGGTCCGTTCTTCGAATTGGCTCTAGCATTCAGTGATGAAAGCGGACGTATCACCAATTCCAACAACTCGCTTGATCCGAAATTATGAAAGCGGGAGGGGAGAAGACATAGCCAATAGCCGCGACGCCGTTGCAAAAGTTGAGACACTCCTCATACTGTGTGCCTCGGCGCTCAAGGTGATGAGTGGAGGGGGCGTGGCGACGGCGCCGCAGGCAAGAAGGGCCGGAGACGAATGGGAGGCGCATTTTGACGGTTTTGAAGCGAACGTTGTTGGGGTTTGGGGTGAAAAGAGCGAATAAGAAACAAGCAAAAAAAGAAGAAAAGACGATGAGAAGCAAAGTGGTCCAGCGGTGATCGGCTGATAAAATAAGAGTTTTTGGGAACTGTTCAAAGAGGAAAGTAGCCTTATAAGGCTTATATAAAGTTGATAACGCTCGTATATATTGTTTTTGTACGAGTCTTTTTAAGAAGGTGCATTGAATTGGATCTAGTTTTATATCCTCCCCTTTTCCAAATGAGGAACCTATCCTATTTGCCAAGCATTATCCAATATTACGGCAGTGTTGAAAATCCTTGACGTACGTGTATAAGTATTAAAAGTAATGTGTTTATATTAGCTGTGCAATTCATTCCCAGCACACTTATCAGGATGCTATCAAGTAACTTGCAATAAGCCTGGGCTACTACGCCTGTTGCACCGTAGAGACTGCACGTGTTACTCTATGTCGTGGTATCTCTCCAAGTGCGATAATTGTTATTCCAACAAAATCTGTTGGTGGCACTGAAGTCCGACCAGAACGCTGTTCAATATGATATCATTGCGAACAGGAGGACCCATGCATAAAAAGAAAAGTTACATGATTAATGTTTGAGTTAAAGGAATTTATGCCAAGACTAGATTTTCAAAAACAAGTAATATACAAACTGAAATAATGCCTCATCGCCTTGTCAAGACAGCTCTCTGACTGCTTCAGAAAAGCTCATATTGGTACTCGCCAAAGTAGGGGCACGCATCAGCAAGCCTTTTCCGGGAGGAATGTCGCTAGACTTGACGCGAATTCTAGGTAAGACTTGAGCCAATAACTCTTGTTCCGGCGAGCCCGACTCTGACACGATTGCCACTGCTTCAATCTCCAGGGGAGGCAGGGAAATCAGATCCTTGGAATATCTTCCCATTGCCTGGGCCATGGCAGAGCAAAGGTCTCTCTTGGCCGGGTTGAGTCGAACATCACGGGCGCTGGATGCCCTTTCGACGGCGTTGGAGGTCAATGAGGGGTCGAGAAGGACAAGACCGAGACAGTCTTTGGGTGACTCTTGTTGGATGATGCGGGCGACCTCGATGGCTACGGCGGCGCCAGCACCGATACCTCCAAGGAGGAAGGGGGTAGAGCCTATATGCTGCTTCTCGCGGATGGCCTTGAGGGACATGATGGCCAAGTCATGGACAGAATGGGTTTCCGGGTCAATCTGCTGTTTGGCAAACTTGGGTTCAACGCCCCAGGCAGAAACAGGGCTGCCGTTTGAGGTGGTTGCTAGTGGAAGCTGTAGGCATTGCAGACTAGACCCCGTCTCGTCTGCCAGGAGGAAAATATTCCTGACTGGTGTGGCCTTAGGGCCGGAGAAGTGAACCAGTGTTGCAGTGCCAGTAAGCCCCTGGGTAGATGGACTTGTTTTCTCTGCACCTTCAAGGGGCGGCGTCAAACAAGTAGCCATAAAGGGACCGCTAGTGGCATTCGTCTGTTGGATAGGTGAGCAGTCTGGAGTCTCAGCCTTTGATTCCGCATGTTCAGGAGGCGGTGTTGGAGGCAAGTAGACTTTGGAAGGGTTTCTTTGCAGCTTTACGTCTGAGGCTGTGGGTGGTTCTCGGGTAGACTGCGACGATGCTTCGTCTGTGTGACCCAAGCCCAAAATGTCCTCCAAGGCCACCTTGGCGTCCTTTACAGTTTCAAACTGGATAAAGAAGGTGGAATCCAAATCGACACCAGTTTCTCGCTTGATGACGGCCAAGATGCTTATGCCCATGAGTGAGTCGACACCAAGGTCAGCAAAGACTGCCTCATCCGTCAACTCATCCAAACGGCAGCCTGCTTCCTGAGCGACAATAGACATGATTGTCTTCATCAGATTCGCAGCGTCAGGTTTGTGATTGTGATTGTCCCCCGATATGCTGCTTGCAGGTGTGATGAGAGATCCCGACATGCTGCTCGAAGGTGAGAGAAGAGATGACGACGGAGTTGACGGAACCGAGCGCCTAGTAGCCTCTGCCCACGAAATTGCATCCGAGGGTCCATAGTTGTTGACCTTGATAGACAACTTGCGGTCATGTTGCTTCGTTGATGGCTTCGGAGCAAGTTTCGTGTTTGTGGAGGGTACCGTACCAAATACGGCATCCATGACTGATCTCTTGAGCTTTTGGAATTTGAGTCCAAGCAGAGTCTGCACAAGATTGTCATTCTCGTCAAAGATGTAACAATCGCCCGTGACAAAGTTCCCCTCGACGTCCTGCATAAAGGTGTAATTGGTGTAGGTCTGTCCGGGCTGCATGGTGGTGCCATTGAGACCCACAACCCTCCACAAATCAAACCCTCTTGCCATGCAGAGCAGGTCTTGTTGGGGATATCGGAGACCCGAGTTGAGGAAGAAACCTCCGAGATGTGTGAGGGCATCTGTCCAATAGGGGTTCATGACAAAGTTTCCAGACGAGGACGCATCTGGGAGGAGGTTGACTTTGGCGATGGCATCCTGGCAATTCAAGTCAAGAACAACCTCGTCGATCCCGCGGAACGGCTCCGAGTAGTTCACGGTCTGGGCAAATATGCCATAAATCACGGGCTTGAGCAGCCTATGGGCCCGGCCCTCGAGGCCGGCGGCCCGAAGCGCGGCAATCCGCGATTTGACGAGGAATAAGGAGCTGTTGACACTGGCAGGCCACTTTTCTTCGGTTTCGAAATTGGCAGTGCATGAACCTCCTTCTTCCTCCACGGGGTCGGCTTTTCCGTCTGAAAACTTGAGCCAGGAGAACTGAACATCTGCACTGCTTTGGTCCTTGCGCATGACCGTCTTGACACGGATGATTGGCCTTTTGGTCATGTTGGAATGCAACACGAGCGCATGGTTCATCTTTATGTTGGAAACCGACATGGCAGGTATTTTGGTCTCGCCATGTAGCCTAAAGTGGCAGTACTTGGCCGCCGTTAGGGCCATGTCTACCAGGATGCTCATGGGGCAGATGACATGGTTAAGGACTACGTGACCCTCGATGGCGCGGAGCAGCTCTGGCTCGGATGTATCGGCGGAAAAGACTGCGGAAATTGTCTTCTTGGCAGCATCCATGTCCTCCGACTCCACTGTAGGAAGTGTGGTCGTAGGGAATCCGGGGAATGATGGGGGAAAAGGAGATTTTGCCGAGGGTTCTGGCGATTGTGAGCAAGAGCAGTTGTGAACTTTACCTGCATCCGCAGCTTGAATCGTCTCCTTGGGGCCCTTGAAAGGCTCGTGCCAAAAGTCGCGAAAGTCAAAAGCATAGAGTGGAAGCTGCAGCAAGCGTACACACTCTTTAAAGTCTCGGTGGAACTCGGGCCATTCAATGTCCACGCCAGATTCATAGGCGGACTTGAGAACTGACGACAAGCTGGCCCAGTTATCCTCCATCTTGGACCTGATGCAACCTAGGAGATTCTTGGCGCCTACTTCAGGCAGTGTCTTGCGAAGCAGCCCAAGGAGGACAGGGTCAGGCCCGGTCTCGATCCATAGGCTCTTATGGATGGAAGCCCCTTCAGCTGCAGCCGCTGTTTGTATCGCACCGACAAAGTCGACCGTACCACGACATTGCCTAGCCAGATACTGGGGTCCAAAGGTCGTCTGGTCGCCTACCGGAATGATGTGCCCTGTGTAGGACGAGACGATCGGTACGACGGGTGCTTTGAACTCGACACCCGCGGCAATCTCGGTCAGCTCATCGAGTATTGGGTCAACCTGCGATGAGTGAAACCCGTACTGAGTCCTTAGAACTGTGGTGCGAGCGCCTTGGGATTTCATATGCGCCTCCAAGGTTTGAATCTGTTCAATGGTGCCGCTGGCAATCGACAGCTCTGGTGCGTTTTTGCAAGCGATGCTGCAGCTGGACAGACCTAGCGATGTGAACTCCGACTGGAGCCTGTCTGCCGGGACCGAGACGGCCAGCATGGCATAGGCGTGGCGCACGAGGTGCTTTTCCATCAGCAGCGCGCGCTGACCGACGAGGAACAAAGTGTCGGCGACGGATAAAACACCTGCAGCACTGAGGGCGGCATATTCGCCCAAACTATGCCCTATAACCATTGTAGGTTTGACGCCATACTGAGCTAGCGTCTCCGTCACGGCAATCTCCAACGCCACAATGGCCATCTGGGTCTGTGCCGGAGTCGCCTTTTGAAGAAATTCCGGGTTGGTGATGACTTCAGTGAAGTTCGGCATGCCCATGTGAGTGACGAGCTTCTCGTAAATCAACATCTTCTCTCTGAATATCCGGTTAGTCTTGAACAAGACCGATCCCATGGCGGAATATTCAGAGCCTTGACCAGTGAACAAAAAGATACGGCCGGCAGGCTTGGGTTTTGTCTTGGGATCCTCGCCTTTTGCGCTGGCCTGGTGTAGCTTTCGTACCAACTCATCAACAGACCCGGCCACATACGCCGCTCTCAGGGGCTCGTGCATCCTTCTTGCCGTTGTGGTGTATGCCACATCCTCAAGTCTGGAGTTGGGATTGGTTTCTAACCAGTCAATCAGCCGTTGCCGGTTTCCAGCAAGAGACGTGGTCGTACGTCCAGATAAGGTGACGACGTGGGCGGTGCGAGGGTCGCTCACGCCTTCTATCCTACGAACGCTTGGTGGCTCCTCAAAGACGAGGCATGACTCTCCTCCACTCGCGTCGAAGCTGTTGAGCATGATCTTGATCCTCTTGTCGCCCTTGGGGCTAGGTTTTAGAGGATAGTGCTGGGTAGCGATCCGGACGTTCAGAGGATCAAGAGGCGGGAAGCGCTGGTTGATCTTGAAAGGCCATCCAGGCTGGGCTGGAATGACCTTGTCCCGCATCATGAGCAAAACCTTCATGATGGCCGTCACGCCGGCGGCTGCCTCACCATGGCCCACTGCGGGTTTGAGGGTGCCAACCGTCAGCGGGTTAGTCCGCGATCGGGAGCCTGGGGGAGCAATCTCGTTGATGACCGAGGTGATCTCCTCCAGATCGCCCGACTGGGTTCCTGTGCCATGCATCTCGACATACGCAATCTCCATCGGATCAAGGCTTGCTTTTGCCATTACACGCCTGTAAAGTCGCTCTTGTGACTCGTGACTGGGGTGAGTGATGGATGTAGTGGTCGTGCTGTACGTGCGGGCAGATCCGCGGATCACGCCGAGGATATTGTCATTGTCTGCAAGTGCATCCTCGAGCCGTTTGAGGACAATGACGCCAATCTAAGGCAGGCAGACAGAGAATGGTCAGCATACCAGTGGTACTTGTTGTCCTGAAACTCTTCCAGGTTAGGATTTTAGAGGCAATTAACTCACGCCTTCACCACGAGCGTATCCATCGGCGTCATCATGAAAGGCTCGGCAGCCGGTGGTTGTGGAAATCATGCCAGATCGACTAAGACCTGAGAACGGCACCGGAGTATATATCACTAGCAAAACCAAGCTGATTAGATTCTTTACGTCTGAGTGAGAAATGGGTGCACAAAGGTAAACTTACTGCTTCCACCGCCCGCCAGGGCCATGTCGCACGTTCGTGAAGATAGGGCTTGGCATGCCAGGACGACGGTCGTGACGCTAGACGCACAGGCTGAATCTACAGCATATGAGCCTCCTCCAAACTTGAAATGGTAGTTGACCCTGCTTGCGGCAAATGCTCTTGCTATGCCGGGGACGTAGTAAATGTCTGCTCCCTGCTCGTGGATGACGTCGTGCCAATCTTCGCCCAACTGCCCAAAGAAGGTGCTGACGTTGGACCCGTCCATGCTCAGGGTTGCTCCGGGATTGTAGCCTGCATTTTGAAGAGCCTCGTAGCTGCAGGTCAGGAAATAACGATGGATCGGGTCGATCTGAGCAGCCTCGCGAGGAGAGATGTTGAAGAGTCTGTGATCAAAAAGGCCTGGGTTCGCAAGCCATGCACCCTTGGTGGCGTTTGTGCTGTTTTTGGCTTCCAGGGTCGGATCGTACCAGCTCTTCACATCAAAGCGGTTAGGTGGTACTTCGCGAATGTGTGTCTTGCCGTCCAGAAGGTCGTCCCAGAACCCCTGGACGGTGTCGTTGTCGGGGAAACGACCCGACATGCCTACAATGGCAATGAGGCCCGAGTTCCCTCGGTCTGTCTGAGCGGGTACTCCTTCTTCTGCTGGTGCGCTGCCCGGGTTGGGGTTATTCATAATAATTTGGTGAGTTATTTTACTCTTCTTGAGTGCTGCAGTCATGGCAGGGACATGACCGTTTTCTCCCATGGTGACCAGCTTTACATTCTCATCTCTACCGTCAGATTTCAGGCGGGACGCGCAGCTCTCGAGAGTGTCGTCAAGACGCATGATGTTCTGGACGATATCGTGAATAACCTCTCTCAGTAGCCCACCCAACGTCGAATGATCATAGAAGGCGAGGCAGCTCGGACTAGCCATGCGCGACTTGCTCTCCAGGTTGACGGGCCATTGCAGAAACTCTTGGCTGCACTCCTTGAAGATTGCATCTAGGTCAAGTTGTGGGAGGTACGGCGTGTGCACACAACCACCGGCCTTGGTCGGGATCTGTGGTGCGTTTCTCAAATCTTGCGCACCTTGCCAGGCTTGAAGCTTGGCAAGGGTTGAGGGTGGTCCGAAAAGCGTGACGAATCCCTTTGACGTGACACCAACGGCAATTCTTCGAACCTGGGGGACTTTGCATTGCTCGTGAAACCCATCCAGGATGTTTCTGACGTTTTCGACCGGCACGCCGAGAAACGTCTGAGACCAGCTGCCGGGCGATGCTTCAATCAATCGCATGCGCAGCCAGATGCTGTACGACATACGAATCGTGACTCCGATCAATTCCGAAGCAAGCCGGAAGATTTGCGAAGTGTCGTTCGCGGCGAGGGCGACGGTGGCGGGTAGCAGGCCCATGCATAGACCGACAATCTCGACGGGCTGGTTGGTCCCGGAGGCAGCTCCCAATACCGATGCATCTCTTTCGGCGTGCGCAACCAGCTCTCCGAGCCGGGCAATGCAGATGAGGGCGCATGTTATGATGCCATTCTGCCCTCCCTCGATCTCATCCTTTTTGAAATTGGCCTCGGCCAGTTCAATCAGAGACTCGAATTTCTGGTTCCATCCGTGCTCTAGACGCGATAAACGTGAAAACTCGAGCTTCAGAGTATCGATTGCTTCATCCAGTAGTCTCCTCACGGCAACCGAGGTCTTGGAGATGGCGACGAGGTTTCTGATTATGGAGACACAGTCTGACATGTGGTCCCCAAAGAAAAGAACGTGGTTGGTGGCGGGAATCATTTTGAATTTTGTTATTGGCGTTTTGCTGGTCGTGAGAGACTCTTATTAGCCCAAGACGTAGGTTTTTAATGAAAGTTCAGTGAGAAGTGGATGATGGCAAAATACTAGAATGCAGATGGAAAAAGATGCTTCAAACACTCCATCTTTATAGAACAATTACAGGATAATATTATGGCTTGATTCGATACTGGAAATAATTGTTTCGTTTCTTTGAAACATTCTGTTCTTGTGAAGCTGTCGTGAACATTGTTGTTCGATTCAACACAGCAGGTAAATGTTCTACCTGGATGAATTATTGCCGTTTCATAAACCTGTCATAAGGATTATATGACTTGATTGAGCAACTGATGACAGTAACTGTGGATTCACTGAAACACCTCCGCTTACAGCACCGGCATAGGGGTCCTGATTTGATTCAATACTACATGGGAGGTAGCCGCCCTGCGTCATTGCCCTTGCATGGGCGTGACTGCAACGAATCGACCAAGTGATTACAAAGAGGAGTTGTACCTTTATGACCTTTGCCTTTGGATACAACAAAGGAAAAAGCCACCACCATCAGAATGGTTGCCATCACGAATCCAACGTAAATGCATTTGTACGGAATAACTTGCACGGAATCGAACAAAGAAAAGTCACACACGAATACAAAGTCTCCTAACCTAATTACCAACGAACCCAAACATCTTTTGCCCAATGTCCTCCGTGCTATGTTGACAAGCTGACTAAGATGGAGCCGCATAATTATGAGAATCGTGGAGGAGTTGCAGGGGTCAATCACTCCTCTTAATCGTGCAGCCACGCCAAGAGCTCCCATCATAGCTGCTTGGCGATGAATCACGGCTGTGCAGATCCTCACACCTAGTCGTCAATACGAATGGAAATAGTGCATATAAATCATTTGTTGATACAAATCTCATGAGGTGAGGGGAGTGGGGCTAATCAATATAACAAAAGAAAAAGGAGAAAGAAAACTAATGCTCTCATATACATGGCCACTATCTCGGTAACAATCTGTTTAATTGGGAATGGAAAACTAGACTAACGAGAAAGACATGCCTTAATCTATCTAGAGCTCCAAAGACTACTTGTTCGTACTTTAAAAGTCCGTCCTCAACAATGAATTGCTCAACTCCCAAAGCCGGTTGGCTTCATCAAGGTTTGTTGCTCGAGCATGTAAATGAATCGACTCTTCCAACAGTTCACAGTCTTCCAGCCAGAAACCAGCCTTACTCGGAAGACTAGGGTCCAAGGCGGCCCTCAAGGGTGTGGAGCCTGCGGCTGACAAGGTCTTCCAGCGGAAGAATTCTTTGGCTGTTTCCTCGCCGAAGCGCTTTTTCGTTCCCTCAAACGCCTTTTCCAGAGCATCGCTGCTCAACTGCTCCTGCAACTTGGTCCTGACTCCGCCTGGGTGAACCGCATACGAGCAGAGATTTTGGCCCTGACGACCAAACTTTGCGTTGAGCGCGGTGGTGAAGAGAATGGCTGCAGTCTTTGTCTGACCGTAGGCTGTCCACGGCTCATAAGAACCCGGCTCCTTGAAGTTGAGATCGTGCCAGCGCATACCGGCAATCTTATTGGCACTGCTTGAGATATTGATTATACGAGGTCTTTCAGCCTTGAGGACCTTGGGCATAATCGTGTTGGTAAAGAAGAACTGGCTCAGATAATTTGTTTGCAGCAGATACTCAAACCCGTCTTCCGTCTCTGTGTAGGCACGTGGCATCTCGATGGGTATATTCATTAACACGTCGATATGGCCGACATCCCCGCATGTCAGTATTTCTTCTGCGGCCTGCTTGACACTGGAAATTGAAGAAGGGTTTCCGGTAATGACAGTGATGGTGACTGTGGCATGCCGGCCTTTGACCTCATCCAGGAGGGATTGCGAAGCGGTTGAGTCGTCATTATTGGCAATCAAGAAAAGCCTTGATGGGTTGGCTTCCGCAAGACGGGCGGCAATTTCCGCGCCAATTCCGCCGGGGCTTACACCGTTGAGCACAACTGGTGGAGCTTGGTCAGCAATTACAATTGACAGGCTTACTGGATTCACTGACATGTGCGGCCCTGAACTTGATCCGGAAATTGCTTAACCACCGCCTCAGCAGTGGTTTCTGACCCGAACTCGGTCATACTGGTTGTTGATGGCACGATAATGGCAGAGGAAGAAACACTGGAAGATTAGGGCCCCTCGCCTTTGGGATGGGGAAAAGAGGACAAAAGTCTTGCGATGCAACTCAAGAGCGGGAGTACACTATCTGGGAAAATTTTGTACACAGGGTGTATCTGTTCAAGGTAGTTCAGGGTCCCAACGAGGTCAGTTCAAGGTATGGCCAGGGTCTCGATAGATAACGCTGTTTGTACATGGTCCGACAAGAGTTCATTCAAGGAGATACTAGGTCCCCTGGGATACATCCTTCAGTAGTTGACTCTGATCTCTCACTATAATTTTCACATGCACAGTTAAGAGTCCATTTGGTCTATATTCTGAGTGGATACGTCCACGACTGACACGAGAACCAAAGTAAGGAGAACCTTTTGATGGTCCTCCAGATTGGCGTGCCACCAAGACAAATAACAATACCCAAGGACTTCAGCATCGGATGAGTATAATTGCCGAGTCCCTTACGCTCGGAAGTTGTGCTGACTCGATCTACAGCTCAATATTTATGTTCGGATTCAGTGACACTGGCGGATTTCCGTACAAATTTACTAGTCTACGGAGTACAAAGCCGACACACTAATTAGTATGACTCGGGGATATTCCACCGAGGGACTTCATTGGGTATCTATGTACCTAGTTAACTTAATAGGGAAACTGAGTGAACATCTTGTCAGAACAACCCCACTGGTGCCAATTGGTCGGATGAAGTCTGGATTAGGGAATATCCATGTTTTCCAGGGTTGGTAAAAGCCAAAAATTAAAAGGTTCGCGGCTAAAAAGGCTGAGGGCTAGACTTCTGACGTACACCCCCCCCCCCCCCCCCCCCCCCCCCGGCCTCCCCCCCTGCCCCTGGTAATAAACTGTCAAAAAGACCATGCCGCCATAATAGGTCTGGCCAAACTTCTGACGTATACACCCCCGTGTAGTAAACTATCAAACTAACCATGCCTCCATACTAGTTCCGGCCAAAGAGGAACTCTATTTCGTCTGTAGTCATGAAGATACTGTGCAATACACTATCAAACGCATTGAACGCTCCAGGACCTTATTTTACAGCTTATGTTAAGCTTTCGGTTGTCCTCTCGCAATACTATCCAGAACTGTGCCATACTATAGAAGTTTAGCCTTTTAAGCTTCACACTACGGAAATGGTGAAATCGACCTTTGAATCAAGTGGTGATTGTTCCTGTTTCCTCCTGAGTCCTGAAAACTTTCGGAGCTGTATCGGCACCTCCGGCCCCAGGAGAGGAACTTTATTGCTCCACAGGGGGACAATACCTTTATCAAGAACTTGTCCATTCACCCGAAGGGTCTTTGTGAGGAGATGAGCTGCGTTTTTCATGATGATATAATAATGCTATTTTACAAGGCACTAACAGTATCCCTTATTTCCACTCAACTGTTACTCTAGACATGTATGTCTCTTCCAGCAGATGAAATGTTCATTTTATAGTTGCCCTGCCATGTGAATATGAATTTTGCTACGGTTTATGCTTAAAGGGAAGTAATATCTATCCGTCCTTTGCTACCTCTGCAAAGTTTATACTATTCATTTCTTTGTTACTTGTTCCCGTGAAAATAACTTAAGCTCGTCAAGTTAAAACCATTGCAATGGCATGACTTATCAGTCACTTTACCAACCGTTCACCTGCCGATATAGTCTTTCGGCTACGTTTCAGTACCAATGTTAATTCAGATTCATTATCCTTTGTAAAACCTCTACTCATGACTGCTTACACAACCTCCACTGACCTCTCCACTGTCTTGATTAGGTTTCTCATTTTGCCATACTTTGTTTGTCTTATTCCTTTGCCTCAGTCAAGGTGTCAAAGCCTGCCTCTTGATTCGTTTGCGGGTTGCAAGAGTTATAAAATACACCTGCGCAAGTCTGCTAGTTTGACTTTAGAGTCAGGGCCTAAAAGTACTCTCCCTTGGGACAGCAGAGCAATTCTTGTTTCTGGGACAAACAAAGGCCGGTGCCCCTCTCACTTCACCACTCCTACCTGACCTCAACCCCATCCTGCTTTGCGAACCAGACCCCTTTCCTAACGCTACCTTTTGCAATATATCAGGCTTGTAAATTTTCATCTCTTTGGTTGGTTCCTTTGATTTGCCCTGCCACATTCAGTCATAATGAGTTCGACATTACCCAAGGCTCCATCGGCGCCGTCGACGGCGTTCTTTTGCCCCGTCCCGCGCTTGGTTGACAGAACGTACCTGACGGAGATTCGTCGCCAATTTACTGCGAAACCTTTCTTAAAGCCCCTCATTGGTGCGATCAAGGAGACTCCGGCAATTTGGAATCTGCTAGCGAGCGACAAGAGGGCTCAACATGTGGCTTCTGGTCCTCGTGGTGACAAGTTTGCAAGGGCCTTGGGCAAATGGATCATCGAAGGCGAGACTGGGCTGATCGCCAGCCAGCCCTCCACCATTGTCAGCTTCCCGTTGCTTTTCCTCACCGGCCTGAGCCAGTGGTGTTCTTACCTTGACCTTTCAGGCCAAACACACTCCGAGGCCATTAGCGGACTTGCAGCCGGTGGCATTCAGGGCTACTGTGGCGGCATGTTGAGCACAATCGCCGTTGCTAGCTCGAGTGACGAAGAGGAACTTGGCAGAAACTGTGCAAACATATACCGCGCCGCCTTCTTGCTGGGTGTCTTCATGTCAGAAGGGGAAGATGGGCCGCCGGAGCATGCTCCAGACATGATGATTGTGCGACTCAAATACCCAGGTCAAGACTCGGAGCTCTTGGAACAGTTCCCAGGGGTAGGTTGTCTTATCATTTTCGCTTTTTGGGCATCTTAAAGCGCTTGTTAACATTACCGAACAACAGGTATACGCCTCGGCAACGACAAATCCTCTAACCATCTGCTTTGCTGGAAGAAAGTCTGAACTTATGCGTCTGAAAGAGTACGCCACATCCAAGCACATGTTTTCAATGCAAACCTACCCTACCGGGACTGGGCACGACCCAAAAAACGCCTGCTACCTGGATGGCATGCTGGCCATCGTGGCGGAGAATAAAGGCTTCGGTATGCCCGGTGCAGACTCTCTCAAGGTTCCCGTTCAATCCAGTTGGAATGGTGAGCAACTGTCGAGTCAGACACCAAGAGAACTTGCCCGCAATGTTCTCGGCAACATCTTGTGTGGTCGCTGCGAATGGTACAAGGTCGTCGAAGCCGTGGCACAAAGAATTCGAGAGACACCTTCACATTCCTTTCTGCTGCTTGGTGGCTACGACTGCGTCCCAGTCGAGCCCTTTCATCAGGCTTCACTGAAAATATCCAAAATCGACCTGGCTCAGACCCTCAGGGAGCTAGCACAGAAGAAGGCCGAGTTGGCCAGCTACAGTGACGATACTGTTGTCATTGTGGGTAGTGCGTGCCGGCTCCCTGGTGCGAGTAATCTGGACGAGCTTTGGGGTGTGCTGGAAAGTGGGGTTTCCAAGTGCGAGGAAGTTCGTCCGGATCGAGTTCCTATCAATGATAGTTATAGAGCAAATCTCGACCCCAAGGTATGTCTTCTTTCTTTTAACCTTGTTTTAGCTCGGAGCCATGCTGACCAGGAGATGCCTTTGCCGGGTCACAGTTTACCAGTGGCCGCAAGTGGTTCGCAAACTTGGTAGACGGTGCTGATCAGTTTGACAACGAACTGTTCGGCATCAGTCATTCCGAGGCAACTTGGATGGACCCCCAGCAGCGAATCCTTTTGGAGCTCGCCTATGAGGCACTGGATTCTTATGGCCATCTTGGCCACCGCTCCTACAGAAGGGAGGCAGGTGAAAACGTCGGCTGCTTCATCGGTGGCACACTTTTGGAATACAACGAACACACTTCGACTCACGCGCCCACTTCGTATTCCGCCATTGGCACAATGCAAGCATTCCAGTGCGGCCGCATCAGTCACCACTTTGGCTGGTACGGTCCGTCCGAGACTATAGATACGGCTTGCTCCAGTTCCCTGGTTGCCATCAGTCGAGCCGTGTCGGCCGTCAGGTCTGGCGAATGCTCCATGGCGGTGGCCGGCAGTGCCAACATTCTTGGGGGTCTCAACTATTACCTGGACCTTGGCAAGGCCCGATTTCTGAGCCCCACGGGACAGTGCAAAGCCTTTGACGCCGCAGCAGACGGCTACTGCCGTGCCGATGGGGCCGGCGTCATTGTGTTGAAGCGTCTGAAGGATGCAGTTGCCAGTGGTGACGAAATCCTTGCAGTCATCCCTGCGGCTGGGACCAACCAAGGTGGCCTTTCCAAGTCCATCACGCTCCCGGACCCCAAGGCACAGCAGCAGCTTTACCAGCGGGTTGTGCGGTCGGCTGGACTGCAGCCCAAAGACATCTCATACATCGAATGTCACGGAACAGGCACACAAGCCGGAGATCCCAACGAGATCAATGGCCTTCGTTCCTTGTTCGGTGATGGCGATCGGGAGAAGAAGCTTTATATCGGCTCGGTCAAGGGTAACGTTGGCCATGCCGAGGCCGCTGCAGGTGTCACGGGCTTGATGAAGGTGTTGGCCATGCTGCGCCAATCCAAGATCCCGCCTCAAGCTAGCCTAGAAAATATCAACCCCAAGATTGGCGATCTCGAACCCTTCAACATGGCTATCCCTTGCGGAGCGGTGCAGCCCTGGGATTCGCCAGACAATATACGACGAGCCATGGTTAACTCGTACGGCGCGGCTGGGTCCAACGCTTCTCTTATAGTCTGCCAATCTCCCAGCGCCCAGCCCAAGAGCGCATGGTGGGTGCCAGACCAGAAAGTGGAAAACAACAATGCCGCCACCTTGACAACTTGGCCTGTCTTCGTTTCGGCCGCAACCCAGGCTAGCCTCCAGGCCAACTGTCGTGCCCTGGCGAACATGATACGGCTCGAGAGGCCTGACATGGAAAGGTTACTGTGGACCCTCAGTGAGAAGAGACAGCGTCACAGATTCCGCGTCGTGCTGCCAGCCAACAGCAATCAAAGCAGTGATGCGCTAGCCACGGCTTTGGAGGAAGCATCGTCCTCTCCAGCACACTCGACCCCCAAGGCCCAGCCGGTGGTCTTGGTCTTTGGGGGCCAGTCGCAGCGTATCATCCATCTTGATCGCCATCTCTTTGACACGACTCCGCGTTTGCGGCAGCACCTAGCCGAGTGTGATGCCACCCTGAAGGAGCTGGGCTACCCGCCCATTACTGATGAGATCCTCAACCACAACAAGGTCGATCAGGACGTCCTGCTGTTGCAGACTGCGACGTTTGCAGTGCAGTACAGTTGCGCCAAGACCTGGGAGGATGCGGGCCTGCATGTCGACGCCGTCGTCGGCCACAGCTTTGGCGAGCTCACGGCGCTGGCCTTTTCCGGGGCCGTCAGTCTGCGTGATGGAATCAGGATAGTAGCCGAGCGTGCGATGCTGATGCAGACCGCCTGGGGAGAAGAAAAGGGCAAGATGCTCGCCGTGCATACCGCCGTTGAAACCGTACAAAAGATCGTCGACGCCGTCCCAGGCCTGGAAATTGCCTGCTACAACTCCCCAGCTGGTCAGGTCGTTGTGGGCACCAGACAAGAGATTCAAAAGGCCGAGGCCGTCATCGCTGAAAAGTTCAAGGGCACGAGGTGTCAAGTCCTCGATGTTACTCATGGCTTTCACTCCAAGTTCGTTGACGATATCCTTCCTGGTCTCAAAAAGGTGGATGAGTCGATCGAATTTAAACAGCCACGCATCCGACTTGAGCTGGGTGTAGATGATTCACACGGAGGCAAACTGTCCCCAGGCCACATTGGTCGACATGCGCGTAATCCCGTCTTCTTCACTGATGCCGTACGACGCATCGCGCAAGACCTAGGAGCATGTGTCTGGCTAGAGGCAGGCATTGATTCTCCAATCATTCCCATGACAAAGCGAGCTGTTCCGGACTCTGGAACTCATACCTTCCTTCCCATGAGCATCAAGGCCTCCCGCAAGCCAGATACGGTCATCTCAGATGTTACCATGAGCTTGTGGAGATCTGGAGTTGATACCACGTACTGGCCTTGGATAGATGTCACTGGGATCAAGCCAGTTCGCCTCCCTGTCTATCAGTTCACTTGGAAATCATTCTGGACCAAGTTTGTTGATCACCCTGCTGAACTCAAGGGGCGCCTCGAAGAAGCTCTGCAACAACAATCGTCACTACACGGCACAGAAAAAGCCGCCGGTCTCTCCAATTATAAGCTGGTTGTTCCGTCACAGACCGAATCGAATCGCTTCATTATCAATGCCGACTGCAGTCGTTTCCAAGAACTGGTCCGCGGACATGCTGTTTGTGACCAGGCCATGTGCCCTGCCTCGGTGTACATGGAGTGCGTTGCCATGGCTGTCAACATTCATGAATCCAACGCAAATAGGGCTTTCCCTGACTCCGGTGTGAGTCTCAATTTTGCCAAGTTGGCTTTTAGCCACCCGCTCACCCTGAATCCTGGCACTGAAATCTCTCTGCTGCTGGACCCCGAGCCTGGTAATGACCAATCTTGGACGTTTTCTATTGAGAGTGCGCGCAAAGATCAATCCAATTTGCCCATTGTTCACGTCCGTGGCGCAGTGTCTGTCGCGCCGTCCGCCGATATGCGACATCTCAAAGCCCTTGTCGGCAGTCGTGCTTCGGAGCTCAAGGCGCATCCCGATGCCGAAACGATTCAATCCAGGCGCGTCTACGCACTGTTCAGCAGAGTGGTCGACTACTCTCCCGTCCTATGCGGCATTCAGACCATGACGCTGCAGGGCAAATGGGCCATAGGTACAATCAAGGCCCCGAAGCATCTCGTGGCACTTCACGAGACGGACAGCTCTGTTCTGGACATTGCGGATGCCGTCATCGCCGACAATTTCGTTCAGGTTCTCGGGTTGGCCATCAACACGAGCGAGCATGTGACTCCCGGCTCAGCATTTATCGTCTCGTCCATCGACAGCTTTACGCTCTCGCCAGCCTGCCGTCTCATGAACCGCAACAGCACGTGGACCGTCACGAGCCACTACGATCTTGAGAGCAACTCAAAGACCGTCGCTGGCGAAATCTACGTCACAAATGAGACCGGGGACGTCGTGGCGTCTGTGCTTGGCGTGCGCTTCTCACCGGTTCAGCTTAGCTCCCTCCGCCAAGCTCTTGTCGGCTCCGTTGCCAGTCGCCAAAACAGCAGCACTTCTCTCGCTGTTGCTGCTCCTGCAATAGAGAAACTTGCAAAACCTCGCATCGAGCCCCTCGTCCCCAAGATAACTATGGCACCGGCACCCAAATCCATACCCCCACCTCCGAAATCTGCCCAAGAACCCCCCACCACAGCCAAATCTGCAAGTCCCATCATGAGCATTGCGGAGCATGTGCGGAGCACTGTCGCAAAGTTTACCGGCGCCACGGCGGGCGACATGGCTCCCGAGTTGACACTGACCGAGCTGGGCATCGACTCCCTCGCCGTCGTGGAATTCGCAGACGAGTTTCACAAACTATTCCAGAAACACTTTGCAACCGACGATCTTAGCAACATGAGCCTTCAAGCCCTCATCGATGCCTGCAGTAACTGCAAAGTCCCCAACAGTCCCTCAGAATATGCGACAGCCAGTACCACCGCTACGGGGGATTCCTTTGATATCATCGCCAAGACTGATCTGGTTTTGGAAAGCGGTTTGGGTGGCGTCAGCGTGTAGATGGACCTGCATGTGCCCGGCGCTGGCGCATGGGGCTAGCAGTTTCGGAGTATATGAGATACAACAAAAATTGATTCCTTTTGCTGTACATATGTATATATACATGTATATATCCCTTTCATGATTATCAATGTGTATAAGTTTGTTGGCGTTTTTTCTTTCCTCTCGTCTTTTTCATTTTTCTCTTTCTTGTCCACTCTGAGCATTGAAGTCAAGATAGAATTCAACCCGTGGTTAATCAAAATGCTGGCAGTAAAAGCTAAGGCTTAGGCTCTATAGACTCTAGCACACAACCACGGCTATCCAGCACTCACTTTGACCCATCTACAAACCCACGCAGCGGGAGCCTACAATGCGAACAACTACCACCACAGCTACTATTACAACCACGTCAGTTCAAGCCTTATGTGTTAAGATTACGGATTAGGTGGTAGGGGGTAGTCATTCAGGTTGTTTACCTAGCACGGCCAAACCCCCAAATTCCAAAACCCGGTCCCATTACCAAATGATTACAAATTTGCCTGAATTATTTATACTCATTCGGGGTTAAAAGGAAGTCAGGTCGGCTGTAATTATTAGCATACTGTGCGAAATGCTGCAAAGTTCTGAAGATTTCATTTAGCGGAGTGAGCCTAAGCATTACGAGCGTAGCGCTTTTTTTTGTTTTTGAGAAAAAAGGGTTGTGTCCACATGCAGCCTTGGCAGCCTCACATGAGCCAATTTAAAAGTCTAATCTGCCCAAAGTCAAACGTCGACTAGGCTAGTATCAGACAAGAGAATTAGCGTCAAATTTAGCGCGCGGAAGTGCGCGGTGTTAAAGATGTTCAAAATGAACGAATCTTTGGGTTTACTTTTGACGAATACGTGGAAAAGGTAGGCAAGGTACCTTGGACACCTGCTTAAGGAGACAATGATGCCAATGAGCGTTTTGGTATGTAGAAAGGTTGACTCACTGACCGATGCTTACCGGTTGCTACGCATCGATTTAGTAGGGAGCTTTAGTCTCCTCCAAGCACACATATCCAACGTCGCCCGGAGCAAATAAAGTCGAGTTGAACAATACAATATAAAGAAAAGAGCTGTTATCAGTCCATTGAGGCACTGTGACGCTAAACAACGGCGTTTATTAAGCTATGTTTTCCTGGTCCTGTCTTGAAACATTTACGTTATTTGTCTTTCCTTTTCTGTCTTTGCTACAAACTCGGACATGCATCTTTTGAATTTCCCTTGCCCCTGTGGCTTGGTTTCTCATTCGTAGCAAATTATTAGTCGTGAAATCGTGAAATCGTGAATACGTGGCTGACTCGCGTCCAAGGTATACTAGGACCAAACAGATATGTACCGGTGTGGTGAGTAAATATGCCTAATGAAGTAACGCCTTTCCCGATTTGTCGGGCTTAAGCTCGGCTTCTATCCCAGGCATTTGACGTGAGCTAGTTTCCTTCTGATAAAATAACACCTGGTGTGTATCTAGTTGTGGAACTTGCAGTTCCCTTCCTAGCCCGAATCGAGATCTGGGCTAGGTAAAATAACTTTGGATGAGATTTAACCTCCCCGGACGTCAACGCGGGCCGACAATACGGTAATGTATTCTTCTTCTAAGGGTAATTGGAAAGTAAGTTTAAGTTTGTAACACCATCTGAACTTAAACTCACCTCTTCATCCGTTCGGGTGATTAGATCGGTGATTGGATAACATGGAATAAGAATTATATGCAGATCAACCAAGCTAAATAAAAGAATTAGGCGGGTCGGAAACCTCTGATACGTTTGAAGCTTAATAACAAAATGTATTAAATTTATATAAAATATCCGTACAAATTTAATATACCCTTACAAAATGACAGATCACGGGCGTAGTAGCAAATCGCTGACCCTCGCTAATTTTAACCTCGGTTAAATTTGCAGCTCGATTTTAAACCTCGCGTGTATTGTTTACTATGTAAATCGGCCAGCGGAGCCACCCGTCCATGGAAGCCCCCTCCACTGACATTCATCCCATATAGAATCATGGCACAGTGCAAAGAATAGCCTTCGCAGAGATGTTCTCAAGATACAAAGGTCAAGTTGATGACAGGTCCAAAAAAGTGTTACTCGATAATACTTTACTACACGCCCACACTGGTGGACCCATCTCGTCGTTTAATGTATACTGTATAATACTAACTACTTCTTTTCTTTGGTTATGGATACCAGTCCCTATTCGGCTACCCACATTAACTTGGACTTTTTTATTTGCTTACAAATTTGCTCGTAATTCAGAACAGCCGTAGTCTACGTCGGCTTGTTGTTCGATACCGCTTACTCCGATCTTCAGTTAACTAGCCGAGTGGTCAGCTTCTGGCCTCTCATCTCCTGGCAGTGACTATCCGTCGGGTCGAAAGCCGTAGCGCTTGCTCATAGTTTCAAGTTAAACAGGGAAGTTGTCTTCAGCCCGCCTGGATCCATACCCATTTCTATTAGCTTGGATCTGATAGACCTTGTTGTTTGTTATCGCCAGAAGAGTAGAACAGCAAGGCGCTGAACAGATACTCAGATACTCTATGTCAATGAATTTTACCTTTCAAATCAGCTAGAGTCATTGTTCCATAATTCCCCAAAGCCAAGGCTCAGTTATCGCAGTAGCAAGACTCTTTTGCTCAATCTGTACAGCAACAATGTTTGGCAGTTGCATTCACTTAATGGATTAGAAAGTTCAGAGATCTTCTGGCTACCAGAAGACTGGCTGCTGGTATAGTCTAAGATAAAAAAAGCTCGCCTATTGAAAGGTATAATACACTCCCATTTCTACCAACCATCACCAAGTTAACACAACCAATGACTCCATAACTTTTTGTCTTGCGTAGTATTACCCAACACGATATCCTTGAGTCGTGATGCGATTGAACCGCTCTGATAAAGCCAATATTAGACCATCTGCTGCCAAACCAGCTCTCAGGATGAGTAAACTCACATATGGTGGAGTCATCAATGTAAAGTGTGTTCCAGGAGTTGTTGTGACGGCTAATTTGGTGCCTTTTGGGAACAATTGATCCCAACCATTTGGCCCAAAATCAGTCCTGTCCTCCAACATGAATTTTGTAACCTTGATGCTGGTGTCTAGTCCCATGGCAGCGGCTTCTCCAGGTGAGTAGATACTATCTGTGGCCCATATTATGAAAATCTGGGGCGGAGCCTGGGATCCGGATTCAAGAACGAAAGGCGAGGGGAAGTATTCCTCAATACGCGCGATGGTCGCATTAAAGTGGTCTAGCATCCACTTGGGGGCCTCTCGATCTTTCATATTCCCCATCAGGCCCTGGTCGGCAAGAGTAGTGACGACGATCATGGGGAGAGCCTCAAAGAGGACACGACACGGGCTATCTATCAGTATCAGTTTCTCAATCACAACCGGTTGGCCGTCGGCTTCCCTCTCGTTCCGCATCATATACTTGGCAACCTCGAAGCAGTAGTATCCCCCGGCCGACCATCCACCGAGGATATACGGCCCTTTGGGTTGGAGGCGACGGATCTCCGACACCCATATGGGGGAGATTTCTTCTATCGGAGGGAATTTGCCAGGCTCCAAAAGGAAAGGGCTGTTGAGCCCGTAGAGGCATACTCCGGGTCCCAGTGGAGGGATGCGGGCGTATGACATGGCGGACCCAGAGCCGTCGGGCAGCAGAAAGATGGATTTTGTCGAATTTGCAGGGCGGCCGTGGATCCGGATCGAAAGAGGCTGGTTGAGAAGGGCATCTTTTGGCCTGGCCTCATGTCCAGGACGTGCCTTGGAAGAAATCGGATGGGCTTCTCGCTCCCTCAAGAAGCCGATCAACGACCCCACTGTTGGGCATGTTTCAAACAATTCGCTTGGCAGCTCCAGCCCCGTAGCCTTATGTATTCGAGTGATGATGGATCTTGAAAGCAGCTTGTCGATACCTAGGTCTGCAAACTCGAGTTCCAGGTTGTTTTGTAACTCTTCTGGCGGCTCGTCGACCTCTCCAGCTATGATGCTCAGGACTTGGGTCGTATAACCTTGCATGTTGTTGGGGAAAAAATGAAGTTGATTTGGATAACAAAACTGCAAAATGTACCTGCAACTAGGTTCATATCACCTTACTGAACAAAAACTGGCGCTGCGAACCAAGCGAAATAAAAGAGAATTACGTTTCTCTGAGTTTTCGACCAGGATTGGCGTGTAGCGAAGCGTGAATTCTACAAAGGAAAATCAATACCTGCATCTGTTGGGGCACATATTGTTTGCGCCGGTTGACTGAAACACCTACACAACAAGTGCCTGAGTCAAAGTCACATGAGGTACAATGGTTGTAGACCGAAACCTCAACACCCCTTGAGCACTTTCAACATCGCGACATGGTATGGACACTGGAGATGGTACCTGCGGATGAAATCCACCCGTGAAAGCGCTTTGCCTGTCAAGCATTCACCGTAAAGTTTTGAAAAGAACTTCGCAGGAAACTTACAGTGGATGCAGCTAACGAAGGTTCTAGGCTAAAGAAATCACACTAGAAAATAGGTTGAAAAGAAGGAGGCTATCTAAGCCTTTACCAGTCATGTTCGAGCTAGAACAAACTTTGTTGGCTAGGATTGGGCAAGCGCAGTCTAACCAAAAATTACACGAGCCGAAAGTTGAAAAAAGAACATTGTTCGCTTCTACCAAGCTGGGATAGCCGAACGAAGGAAAGATCCAGGCATTGGAATTTTTCTATCAGTCCTAGTGTCGCTGCTACGGATGAAAGCCCGATTTTCAATCGGACTTCCGAACCCTTATCCCGCTGAAAGTTTCCATGGTTTACGGCTCAACACTTATTTGTCACAAAAGCAAAAACAGGATTGATGTTGAAGATTCAGTGAAAAATAGTCAAACTTACGTGGACCACACAGAGAGAAGAAGAAAAAAAGAAAGGCTTGCTCGTTAAAGGTATCGCTCGTTTCAAGATCAGAATCTTAGTAGCGGTAATAATAAAAGCAACAAGTCGTCCTAAGGTTTTGCTTCCTTTGGATTACCAAAATCGTGTATGCAAATCCCTTTGCACATGTAACCCAATTAACACAGGCTATGTTATATAGGTAGCTCAAAAGACTTGTAAACCGTCAGGTTTCGCACTTGGAAAGCCCTCATTCTTTCCAACACTCTACAATATGGTTTTTTCTGAGGAATATGATTGAATTTCAGCTTCAAAATTAACTTCTCCTGTCAGGCAGTCAGTGAAAAGTTGCTGAGTGTAGAAGGATATGAACTCTATGGAGACAAAATGCTATAGATTTAAAGTATATTACATCGAGTTGTCCCAGAACTAAAACTTCATCATCCAGTGATCCATTGCTTTGCTGCTTGGCCATCGAGCCACGAGCAAGTTGCTTTTCTTTACTCGGGTGAAATGTCCATCTCGGGTGAGCGCGTCTTACCAAGAATCTCCCTGCTGGTCAAATTTATGCGCACGTGTCCATCTTCTTAAGATCTTTTTTCACCAGATATTCCAATCTCGACGTCCGAGGTCTTTTTGTCCACAGTCGCGGTTGAAGCCTGGTGTGAAGCTGTGACAGGGGTTTCACACTCGGTCTCAATGGTTTCTGGCCTGCCAAGCGGCTTCCACCGAAATCCAAGTGCGGCCAGGAAAGTGGCTATAGCTCCGGCTGTCCCAATAATAAACACACATCTCAAGCCAAAGTTGTAGGCATTTAATATATTCTCGTTGACTTGTGCTGGTTGTCCTAGACCATCGAGTGTTTGGTGGAGTTGCGAGGCGCCGGTGTTGATGATCAACGTTGCGGGCACATTGGGGACGGTATTGGCCATTTGAGTAACGATGCCATTCTTGAACGCTGCTTCGGCCGATGCCACGGATACAGCTCCACCCAGAACAGAAAAGAACTGCCCACTCGAAGTTGCCTGGGGTATCAGATAGTATGGCACGCTATGCTGCAGAACCAGCTGCGTGATTTGGAAGCCGGCACCAACACCGAGGCCCCAAATGATTTCAAAGGGTACCCAGGAGCTCTTTTTTCAAATGGTTAGTATTTGTAAATTCTCAACGGCTGTCTGACAAGGCATAACGATACATACCGGCTGTGTTCCGATTGACAATGTCGACATTAGACCAGCAGCGACAGCAACGAACACGAGTTCTATGAGCAACAAAGCATTGAATCTGTTCAAGCGGCTGATGAGTATTCCACTTAGAACAGAGCTCAGCACCGCCGTAAGAGAGATTGGTAAAAGCCTCAGTCCGGCTTCATCAGCGGTAACGCCTTGAATTGCCTGATGATAAATGGCTGCGCCCCAGTATTGTCAGCATTGCACGGCCGGGACGCCTTGATATTTTGACAAAACAAAAGATGACAACTCACATATGTATGGGAGCATCGCGTAATACGAAGCTCCAAAAAGAAAGTTGAAAATCATGCTGAAGAGTGGATCACGCTCCTTGAAAAGGATGGGTGGAACCAAAGCTTTGTCTTGAAGACGCACTTGGGACAAAGAGAACACCACAGCCAAAACTATGGAGCCGACCAACCTGCAAACAAAATTTAGCGATTGAACTGGGCAGAAGGTTTCTATATTCTGTGCAAACTGGGCAGAACTTACAATCCTATAATCGTAGGTGAGTTCCATGAGAATTCGGCACCGCCCCACTGTAAAGCCAGCATGAGCATGGTAACGCTCGGCAGCAAGATACCAGCTCCCACAAGGTCTAGCTGTAAAACCTTTGAAACAAAACTTGGGCTTTGATCATTCGCGCTGTCACCTCCATTAGGCGAGGGGAAAAATGCCATTGTAGCAAGCGTCACAGCTCCCAGGGGTAGATTGATCCAAAAGCACCAACGCCAGGTCACTTTCCCAGCAAAATAGCCACCCAGTATAGGGCCGCAGATACTGGCAATACCCCAGACGGCGCCAAAAAGTCCTAGAAATGCTGCCTTTAATCTTGGTGGTACCACCTTGCCTATGACCATGTAAGATCCGCTAGCGAGTCCAGCATTGCCGAGTCCGGTGACAGCGCGGCCAATGATCAACACGTAGCTGGCAGTCGACAAGGCAGAGATCAGGCTTCCAGTTTCAAAAATGATTATTGACATAATGAATGTCCATCTGGTGTCGAAATTTCGGTATATCGCGCCGTAAAGACATTGCACCGCGGCTGTTGTCAAAAGGTCCGCCGATGTGTACCAACCCAAGTCTTTGATTGTTCCGAACTCTGTAGTTATTGTTGCAAGGGCTGGCGAAAGCATCGTGCGGTCCATGGCTATGCAAAGCACAGCGAGGTAGACTCCAGCAAGCAAAGTATAGAGCTTAGCACCCTCTAGACTATGAGGCGGAGGGCCTGAAGAGGCAGGCGATTTTGGAATATCAGACATGGCCATAATAGTAACAATGACATATAATGTTTATCCAGGGTTTTGTTTTGATCAGATTGGCTAAAATGAAAACTTTATACACATCAAAATGTGAAATGATAAATATGTCCATTTGCCCTCTTTAGGGTTTTCCCAGCCGGCCAGTGATTTAATATCCCAAATGTGCATCGAAAAGATGTATCAGTTTTAGTTGGCGATTATGGAGCTAGACCGAAGTGAAAAATTAGAGTTTATAAGTTACAAGCCTTTACATTGGTGAAACGTTTCAAGATTAATATTACAAGGACGAAGGAGCATATTAGGAGGATGGCCACCTATCGATTGGGCGTCCTGCGAAATAATTGCGATTCTTGTGCCACGCAGCGAGCTGTGTCGTGCAAAGAAGTTATAAAAACCAAGTCAGCCCCCATATAAACCACAAGTCGTTCAGAATGAAGTAAGGCTGCACTCGGAAGGATATCCATGTAAACCACAATCTGACCAATGTTTGAAACAATAATCTATTTAAACTATTTCACGTTCGGAAAAGAAACATATAGGTGACCACAGGTTTGTATTATGATTAATCCTCGCATTTAGGTATTAATGACTAGTCAAAGTCTACATTAAACTTCTTTCTCAACCAAACGGCTAAAGACTTGGATTCTCAACTGTTATTTTTGACTGGCACGACGTAAACCCTTGCTGTGTTGTCCATGACCTGAGAATCTCGGAATGCCGGATTCAACCTTGTACCTCCATTGTCGTCTAAATAATGGAAATCCACGTTTCAAGGGAAAGCCACCGGTACGGGAATAGCCAGGAATCCAATCTTTACACTCAGAGCCGGAAATAACCAGTCATCTGGTTCCAAAGTCCTACTTTGATCTTCGTTAAGCGTGGAGCTCCATCTGCGTTAGACTATTTGAGATGAGCATCGAATATTATACTTCCCAGCTTGCTATCTGAAGAACTTGCATCCGGCCGTTCTTTGAACTGTGAACAATCAGGCTAAAAGACCGAGGCAACCCGGGTGGCGGAGTGACTGAACGCGACGTGTTGTGGGCCTGGTGGCTGCGCTCGCTACGCGGCGGCGCAATCAATGCGGACTTGGCCGTTGCTGGTCGAGTCAAGCTACAGTCATTTCATGGCGGGAAGCTACAGCCGAAGACTAAGAAACACATCGACAATGCTTGGATGAGCGCCGACTTACACTTTTCGTTGAGATATATCATTACGAAACCAAAACAATACCCTGCCTCACCATCCAACTAGCTCGTTCAGCAAGTTACTCCAGAGAATATCCTGGCACGCCATGGCTATCCGTGCGATAATTATCAAAACGGGCCATCGGCTGCTTTTCGGCAACGGATGTATGTACATGGCCCAGTGCAACAGTCGGAGCAAGGCAAAAGTCTTTCATACCAACTTGTCAGCTGCTGGGATGCTAAAGGAAACCTATGATGCCGAAAAGGACACCAAACCAGGAGATCCCTCCTGTTTTCAATAAAGTAAGTACGAATCAGTGAAGTAGGCAAGGCAGTAACTATTAGTACTATTCGGTTCGCCTTTTGCCTGGCACGGTAATAGACCAGGTTTGTTTCGGTTCATTTGCTTGTTTGATAAAACGTTATGAAAGAGTTTGGCGGACTGTTCCAGTCATCTTCTAGCTAGGTAGAATGTAGCTTAGGTTATTGCGCACAGTGAACATGTGGACAGTCGCGACTGACGGGATCACAAGTATTACGTCCCCAGCAGGGACGAAATACCTTGTTGAAAAGCTTAGCATGATGCCGTTTGCACAAAGGTAAACTAAATTATACCACGCATTAGTGTTTGTAAGAAATATTTGAAAAAGTACGACACGACACAAACAAGCTCCCCCGATATTGGCAGGGGCTAAGGTCCCGACATGACTTGTGTTTAACATGACCAGAATCTCGACAAATGCGGTACATGCTGTGAATGGAATGAACGCCCAAATAGGCAAGGTAATCTTCAGAATCGAATTCTCACAAGCCCAATCACCCGAGTCAGGTCGGATAAAGCAGCCTACCTACCTTAGGTACTTAAGGTAGGTAGGTAAGGTACCCACCCATACATCAAGAGGTGTGGCTCTAACCAGGACAGATGAAATCCAATGCCGTGCTAGTGGTAAACCATATCTCAACACTGCCCATATAGTGCGAACACGTACGAAAAGTTGCAACACCCTCAAAAAGAGTAACTGAAACCAAGTCGTTTTTTCGACACCGTACCACGTGGAAATTGGGATAAATGTTATCGTGTATAACATTTGTCAAAATATGCCGCCGCTTGGGGCGACCAAAACGTCGGACGGAGTCTAGTAAAGTAAATTGATCCGACGTATGTTAATAAATATATGTGGCGTCGCAACTTAATCAATTGGCTTTGTTACCCTGCCCTCGTTGCATTTGGTAAGCCTGGGGCCGGATAAAGAACAGCCTCCAACGGATTCCAATCACGACAAGGTTCGGGATAAATTGACATTAAGATTTTCTTGCTCCTCTCCCAGGCTATTATTTCTTGGAACCAATCTCGCGTCCCTCTTGTACCCTATTTTGACGCTTATTCACCCACGCTCCTGAAATTGGAAAAGAGGGACGAATAAGAATGTCGACACCTTTGCAACCAGTCTCCTTTTCGCAAGCCACCTCTGTGGAGCGTCTAGACCATAAAACCTACTCTGTCACGGTATCTGAGGCCTTCTCGGTAGGGAAAGGTGCGTGCTATTGCAGTTCCCAAACCTTTTCTCTGCCTCCCCTTGAATCTGACCTCGGGTATTCTAGTTTCTCACGGCGGATATGTTGCGAGTTGCCTCCTCGAGGCCGCTCGTCTACACCTGACGGTGAGGAATCAGTCAGATCCACTCTGTGCCCAATATTCGTTTCTTGACAAGACCACGCCGGGTCCAGCCATAATCCTTGTCGAGGAGGTGAAGCTTGGCCAGCGGCTCAGCATTCTCCATATAGCCTTGTATCAGGATAATCTCCTGACCCAAGCGCCATGGGTGGCAGAAAGGTCATCTCGTCCAAACCTTGTGGCCTATATCACGTGCACCAACATACAGAGTCAAGTCGGCCTCTCTTTACCTACAGGCTTCAACTTGCAACCTCGACCTCCTCCCGTCAATTTTGGCAGATTGCTAGAGGACGGGACGGATGGTAATTGGTGCCTGAAACCACCTGCCACGCCGGACAAGCCCGGCTATCGCCTGGGGCATTTGCACAACGTGGAATGCTATGTGCCTATCCGCGGCCAGCCCTCGAAGAGCATACTTGATGCGTGGTTCCGCCTGAGGAGCGGAGAACGGTTCACGAACTCGTCACTTGCGTTCATGGCCGACATTTTTGGCCATGTCCCGGAGCAATACAGGGCAAAGCCAGGTCAGACACCGGATAACGCTTCTTTCCCATCTGCATCGTTCAATTGGTATCCAACATTAGCTTTGAATCTCGAAGTAAAAAAGAGCCTGACAGAGACGAGTGTCAAATTTTTGCAACTCCGGGTTTCAGCAAAGGAGATAAAGAACGGGAGACTAGACATGGAAATGTTGATATTGGATGCTGCCGGCGACCTTGTTGCTATCGCAAATCACGTTACGCTTATTGTTAGCGCCGACCGGAACTTGGAGAGCAGTAGAATTAATAGGCTTTAGAAAAGCCGCAGGGCAATGCTCTCTGCGGATCAATGACTTGTACTGAAATATAAACATGAGTTCATAGTAGCGCGGCAAGTATATCGCGGGTTGAACATTATGTTCGACAGGGCCTAAAACTAGTAACAGCAACTTGTTGTTCTTCACGTGAATTGTCATTTCCACTCGGGTCAATCGCTTCGAGGTCATCACTGTCTGTATTTTCTTCGCGATTTTCAGGGTCCAAAGGCGTCTATTACTAGTGACTGGCGGTTACGACAAACTTAATCTACCCCGAAAGTTTCAACTGAAAGCTAGCAAAGGAGGACCAAAGCCCATTTCCCCAGGACACATGAGTTGGGAAGAGGGGCTACCAGGAGAAACACATTGCAAGGGTCGGTGTCACAAAAGTTCTGGTCATAACATTTTTTCCTCCTGATCAAAGCTGAATATCAACACAGAAATATAAATAACCCGATTCGACGCTTAAATTCCTTCATAAAGGTATTCTTTTCGACACTCTCTACTACTTGAGCCTCCATACACCATCATACAAACTCTTTGCTTCATTCGCCCAACTGAGAACACCAGGTGCAAGACATGTCTCCATCCAAGCAGTCGTCGACTTGTGGCACGATGCGTGCCATCGGCATCCCAGATGGCAAATACGGGCCACCCGAGAACCTCGAGTCTCAAGAAGTACCCCGTCTCGGCAAACCTCCCGGTCGGTGGATTAAGGTTAGCGTCAAGGCTATCTCGGTCAACCCGATAGACATCAAAATCCGCGGAGGAACATACGATGACACGCCCAACTACTACGATGTTGTGCGCAAAATCAACCCGTATTTGCACAACTTCCACGCCATGGGTGGTGACGTCGCCGGCGTCGTGACAGAGCTCGGTCCGGACGCCAGTCTGTTCAAGGTCGGTGACGAGATTTACGGAGTAGGCAGCGCGGTCAGATGGGGCACTTATGCCGAAGAAGCCATCATCGACGAGACCAAGGCCGCCATCAAGCCCAAGAGCCTCGACTGGACGCAGGCAGCGGCAATGCCCCTGACGTACAACACAGCTTACGAGTCCATTGTTGAACGCCTCGAGGTGAAGAAGGGCGACAAGGCAGGGATCCTGATCATCAATGGCGGCGGTGGGGTTGGGGCCGTCGCCATTCAAATTGCAAAGCACGTCCTCAAACTACCCGTCGTCATCGCCACGTGCTCCCGGCCAGAGACGGTTGACCTCGCCAAGGCCATGGGAGCCACCCACGTCATCAATCATCGCGAGGATATCGTGCCACAGATTGCCGCTCTTGATCTGCCGGATGATGTGCCGCTTAGGTATGCCTACATTACTAGCCGCACTGAGCAGTATATCCACCCGATCGCCGAGGTACTCGCACCGTTTGGAAAGGTGTGCAGTGTCGTCCAGGCCCATTTCGACATGTATGGGTCAAAGTTCATGAGCAAGTCATTGACCTTTAGCTGGTGCTGGCTCGGAACAGAGCCATTTTACCGTCACTACACATCCATGGCGTCCAAGGGCGGCTGGTCATACCCGGAGATGCACCACGAGTGGTTGACCGAGCTAGCCAAGCTTATTGATGAAGGAGTCGTGAAGCCTCACCTGACGAAAAGAGCCAGACTGACTTTAACAAACATCATAGAGGCGCATCGCCTCGTCGAGTCAGGGGCTTCTCTTGGCAAGATAGCGTTGGGAGTTGAAGATGAAGGGGAAGGCGAAGCATTCACATAGTGGTTCTGGGAATTTCTGGCGAGACTGAGTAGTGCATTAGAAAAGTTGTCGATGGTTAGGGTTGTGACTTGATATCACGATTGGTTAGTTACCTAACCTTGAATTGGCATAAGTAAAGCATCTCAAAGATGGTGCAAGAATTATAATTTAGCAGTATTGTAGCAGTGCCACAAGAACATGTATGATATGGCGAGGAGATTTCCGACGTCAAACACTTATTGAAGGTAGTCTCCCATAAAAGAGTTTTGCCCTGAATCGGTAACAGCCTAATAGATACCATAGCCCGATCCCGTAGGAGTGTGAAGGCTTCGGCTTGAGTTGTCATTTGCACCTTCCCTAGACTGGAAAGTTTAACATGTTCTAGACCATTTCCATGCACGCAATGGGCGGAGAACTCCGCAGTCGATAGATACACGCCCCCTTACCGTTTTTAGGTGTCATCTTGTCACAAACTAAGTTTGTCAAGGCGGATAAAGCCTAATACATCTGACTGAACTGAATGCACCACTAACCCTTGTCTTGATTTAAGTTAAATCGACAGAGGGGGTACCTTTATACCTTTCAAAACATGGGACGTACTGAATGGGTGTGCCGTTAAAAGTCCAGCATGGAACTTCCATGTTGTACCTCTATAAGTTTCATCCGTTATTGGTGCCTCTAGCCGCGGCAGGAGCCCTTTGTAACTTTGTTTATACTTATCGAATAGTAGATATCCACCGAGTCATGCTGTCTTGCTTCAATTACATAGTAAGTACTCATTGCCGAAACGAGTCAATTATCCTTTGAAGTGGTCTTGAAGTCGTATCCCTTCAATTTGTCGATTTAAGCCAAATGTTGGCAAAGACACAGCCTTGTGGATTGATAAGCTTGCCATTGGATTTCATTCCCCCTTCCCAATAGATTTAACTCGTCACTATTTGAGAATAGTCTAGACTTCCCCCTCGACTCACCTAGGTATCTTCTGAACAGCCTCTTCTGAATTCCCCATTTGTGTCTGAAATAGCAACAATGGTTCAGCCACGCCCATTTCAAAAGGTGATATTCTACCGCAGCCTACTGACCAAAGTTACAGATTGCTAACTTCCTATGGACAGGTCGTCATTGTCGGTGCAGGCCCTGCCGGGCTGCTGCTTGCGACACTGCTCTCGCGGGAAGGCATTGAAGTGCAAGTCCTGGAAGGCGCTGCAGACGTCGACAGGCGACCGAGAGCTGCCTACTATGGAACGGCCTCCATACCGGATCTTGAGCGCGCCGGGGTTTTGGATGAAATACGTCGCAGGGGCTTCCCGCCAACGTCCTTTACCTCAAGGATGTTTGGCGGAGAATACCGTTCGCTTGGTCTTTTGGATACCAATATCCTCGCTGACATTGACGGCAAGGACCTGAGGTCGGCATGCCTGCCTCAGAAAGATCTTCTCGAAATACTCGTCAAGCAGGTCCAGGACAATCCTGGTGTCACCCTTTCGTGGAACCACAAAGTCTTGGATGTAGGACAGGACGAGCAGAAGGCGTGGGTTGAGGTCGAAACACCCCAAGGGCAGAAAAGAATCGAGGCGGATTACATCGTAGGCTGCGACGGTGCCCACAGCGCCGTCCGAAAGAGCCTGTTTGGTAACGACTTTCCGGGAAAGACTTGGGATGTACAGTTGATATCCACCGATGTAAGCTTATATCCCGTGACATTCATCGGGCACGTGCAAGAGAAGAAGAAGAAATCATTAAGGAAAACTAATCTTCAATGTGAACGCAGACACATTACGATCTGGAGAAAAAGTTTGGCTTTACCCATGCTAATTTTGTCTCGCACCCGACAAACTTCTTTGTAAGTTCTCGCATACAAAGACTGCAGTACAAGTGGCACGTCGGGACTAGTCAAAGTTTGTAGTTCTAAGACAAAGAAAAACGTCACCAGATTGCAGCAAAGCTAAACAACGAGGGACTATTCCGCATCAGCTATGCGGAGCCGGCCGACTTGTCCTACGAGGAAGTCGAGAAACGACTTCCGAGCCGCCTGGAAGAGATCCTTCCGGGCCATCCCAAGCCCGAGGAGTACAGTATGCTTGGTTGGGCACCGCACAAGATCCACCAGCGGTGCGTTCCATCGATGCGTGTTGGCAGAGTCATGCTGGCCTCGGACGCTGCTCACTTATGCAACCCTCTGGGTGGGCTCGGGGTGACAGGTG
This sequence comes from Pyricularia sp. CBS 133598, assembly GCA_004337975.1. NCBI lineage: Eukaryota > Fungi > Ascomycota > Sordariomycetes > Magnaporthales > Pyriculariaceae > Pyricularia > Pyricularia sp. CBS 133598. The sequence goes on from RRCJ01000010.1 coordinate 1,522,446, forward strand.
GGTTCGTCGACGCAGGCGGCCTTGCCGACTGTCTCGTGGGCATCTATAAAGGTGTGGCCGACGAATCCATCCTCGACTTGTACAGTGAGAAAAGAAAGGAGAAATGGTACAAGATAACGGACGTGGTCACCACAGACAATTTCATGAAGACTACCTGCAGATACCCTCCTGAGAAGTTGATGCAAAGGCCAGACTGGACCAAGAGCGACGAGGCACGCAAGGAGTTTCTCCTCCAGCGATTAAACCTTCGTTATGATTTTACTCAGCATTATAACAAAACATCGGAAGCTGTTGCATAACTCACTGCCCGCCTGCCACTACCTTTCCAACACTCCATGGCCAAGGCTGTTATACGGTGTATATAGATAGGTTACGATTGCTGTTTAGCTGCTGCTAGGCCCGAATGCCCACAAGGTGGCAAACAAAAACCAGTCTTGACAATATATGCATTGGGACTCTGTTTATTATATTCCAGACCGCTGATATATGATTACTGCCTACCAGGCTTAGCTCAAACGCTACAAACATGTCGAAAGTACATACTGGCGTAGTAAAGTCATGGCTGTGGTAATCAAGACAAGTCCCCAAATAAATCATCAAGAAACGTGTCCGTAGTTTACCCCCTCGCCTGCACCCTACATATACGTGTACCCTCTCAAAGATGGCGCGTCCTCAAGGAAATAAGGCCACAGTATAGGGGAATTAATTCATGGTCTAGAGCTAAACTGGAAAGGAGGAGGCCCAAACTGCCAGAAATATATGCCAAGCTCGAGTAAACAGAATTTTGTTTTGTTAAATGCGGACTTGGGGTCTCCACGGCCGTACAGCCCAGCTGGGCGCTGCACCGCAACATTAGTAAGTAGATGGTAGAATTCCCACAAGGCCTCCATCAACCAGCAGCGATAGACCATTAACGTATGCCCCTGCTCGCGACGCCAGGTACAGGACTGCGCCGGCGAGGTCGGCCTCATCACCGTATCGTTTCGCTGGTAAACGGCTGGCTCCGAGCCCGCTTTTGTCGTCGGCAAGTAGAGATGCAGTCATTTCAGCTATTTAATGAGAGCCAGTTAGCTAGTTGCCTTTTGGCATACTTGTTTTCCTATTTTATTTATAATGGAATGTAAAGGAGAGCGCTTACAAGGAAATACCCCAGGGTTAAGCAGGTTTACCCGGATTTGATACCGTACAAAATATGTACTTAATAATTTAAACATTTGGTTCACTGCCGCTTTGCTAGTGGCGTATGCAATATCGCCGGTCCCTGGCATATTTCTTAGATATGCTTGCACGCTCGAGTTGACGATAACCTGGCTTGTGATACCTGGCAAACGGTTTTCATCGCTGTTCCCCTTATCCAAAAGGTCGAGAAAAGCGGCGCAGGTAAAATAAGATCCTGTGACGTTTGTTGCAAAAGGCCGTAAAAAATCGACATTCGACCACGCGCCAAGTACATAGTCCTGCAACTGTCCCGGCGATGGGTTTGCATTATCCATGCCGAGCAGATCAGGTCCTGGGACTCCGGCGTTGACGACGAGAAGGTGGATAAAACCCACCTCGGCTGCAATTTGGGCGGTGGCAGCAGCGAGCTTATCCTTGTCCTTCACGTCGACCTGCAACGGAATCATGACGCCCCCAGCTGCCGCGCTTCCGCCGGGCCCCAGGGCTACTGTTTCCTGGAGTTTGTCGAGGCGGCGGCCTAGCAGGTATACGCGGGCAGCGCCATTGTACGCCAGAGCCAATGCGATGGTGCGACCCAAACCGCTGCCGGCGCCTGTTACGACAGCGATCAGACCGGTGACTCTAAAAAGTGTGGCCGCATCAAAGGCGGATGGGTCAACGGCGGCGGTAGTCATGGCGATACCTTGTGTATGTTTCTGGTAACGGGGCTTCCGTGAAGATTAAACTGGGGCGAATATAATATGCTGTAAGTAGTATTGTGTAAGGCAATGGATGGATTGATGGTGTATCTGATGTGATGAATGATAGGTGAATAAGGTCTAGAATTTATACATAGATAGAATTGGCTTTCGAGCCATTCTTCAGTTTAACTAGTAAAGTTTTGCCATGGTACCCGCGAAGGCTAAAATCGGCCTTTGTAGGCGATGACCTTTGAGAATATTTTCATTCAAGATTTAAGTAAGGATAGCTCAAAACGCAGTTCAACCCATCTACAAAGTGTATATTTAAAACCTTAGTAATGAATCTCTGCGGCAACTATAAGTTGCTCTGCCTTGCTGGCGTTACGAACGGCCAAAGTTTAAGAGCCGGGGATTTTAGCTTTTGCGCTTACCATATGAAGATCAAACTAGGGAGGGCTCGAAACACAGTGCCGCGGATATATATTGAAAGCCTCAATGATGAATCGCGGCCATAATCACAAGTCCCTGACTCTCGCCAAGTTTAGCAAAGATCAAAATTTCCAAACGATAGCTTTAGCCCTCGGGTATATTCCTGGAAACGTCTCGGCAACACAATGATAGTTTGCAGTTACATCTATAGACTTTTGCCCGGTAACCCCGAACTGGTAACAAAGAATCAAGCTTTGAATTTGTTTCCTCCATTTATAGCGTGGCCGGGACTTTGGCTTTCTGAACCATATGATAGGTTTTCGGAGTGGGCTGCGCTGGAACAGAGCTTTATCTTGGACACACTGTAAGTTGTGTTCAAGAAGTGCAACCCTCTTAGGAATCAGGTTTCCAATCGGTTAAGTTACAGCAGGCATACGTGGGAAAGTATCCAAATGACAGCAGCACATAATTTGTCGAGATATTTACAATGGAGATTCGAGGGTAATGAAGAGGTGTTGTTATGTTGAGATGCCGTAAAAGGGGGTTCTGGAAAAGTGGCACCTTGAGATACGGCAAAAAGTGAAAGTGCATGGGGATAACAGTGTGGACCTATTTTTAAAATACAACTGAAGAATGCTTCCCATTCTGACATGGGCGATTTTAGTTCTTGGTGCCCTGAAAAGACCCTTTATGCCACCGGCACAAACTTGACCTTGACGCCGTCTTTGGGGGCAACGCTCAAGGTCCACTGTTCCCTCCACTCTCTTGGGTCCAGGTTCTCGATCCTTTCAAACTTGTAAGCCAATCTCGCCAGCACATGGCTTATCTGAGTCAGTGCAAACTTTTGACCAGGGCAGATTCTCGGACCTCCAAGAAACGGGAGATATTCCCAACCATGGCGCCCCTTGTCTCCCGATTCCGGATCCCACCGTTCCGGCTTGAACTCTTCAGCGTCGTCACCCCAAAGGTCAGTTCTTCGCTGCATCGCAAAGACGCTAAAAAGAACGGTCGAGCCCTTGGTCACCAAAAGAGGCGCCTTGCCGTCGGGGCCACCACCGACCGGGAATACCGTATCTCGAACGGCCATCCGGCCATTGTTGGCGATCGGTGGGAACAGGCGTAGCGTCTCTGCTACCACCCACTTGACGTATTTCATGTCCTCGAGGGTCGTAAAGGTCATGGGCGAGACGTAATGGTCGATGACATTGGCCCGAAGCTTGTTCCATACGTCGGGTCGCCGAGCGAGCATGTACAGCGCAAACGAGATGGTGGCTGATGTTGTGTCACGGGCAGCCATTACAATGGTGACAATTTCGTCACGCAGCAATGCCGGATCGTCCGTATCCCTAGCCATCTCGTTGAGCAGGACATATCTCTGGGGCTTTTGCCCCTCCGTATCCACCGACCCTTCCGGCTTCAAGTCCATTTCTTTCAACTTCAGGGCCCGGTTGACGTAGTGATCGGCAAAGGCATGCACTGTTTTGCAGGCTTTCCAGAATTTGGGATCACGGTGGAGAAACATGAGCTTTCCGAGCCGCAGCCTATATATGACACCTTCCAGTGCGTAGTCCAAGGCGTCGTTCAGTGCAAGGGCAGATGTGGAAGCTCGTCCGGTGAGGAGGCCTGTGCTTTCGCCAAAAAAGTACTCCATGTTGGCATCCAGGATCATTTGCTCCACCAGGTGTTGAGCGTCAACGCTATATCCTTGGCGCTCGATTGCGTCGATCAGCTGGGTAGCATGGCGCTCAAAAACGCTCAAGTCCGTCACTTGAGTGCGCACAAAGCTCGGTCGGATCAGGGCCCGCTGACGGTGCCACTCTTCCCCGTCGGCGGCGAGAATCCCACGTCCAAGAAGTGGTGCAACGCTTTTTGATCTGAGATCTCCGTTGGAGAAGTCTTTGAAGTGTGACGACAGGACGCATTTCATCACCTCAGGGTCGCATGTTGAAATAGTCGAGACACCAAACAATCCATACGAAAACGTACGACCGAATCTTTTGTGCCGTGCAATAACTAGGTCCAAGTAATGATTGCTTCTGAACCCCTGGATGGTCTCTATATGACTATCGATGCCAAAGATGGGGTCCTTTTGTGGATATGCAGGACATGGAAGACAGTGGTTTCTCGAGACAAGTTGGCGGCGACGAATAAACTGCTGTAAAAAGCGTATGGAATAAGCGAGAAGGAGGAGGATTCCAGCCCCTTGGACGAGGTACAAATATGCTGCTAAAGCCATAATGAGTGGGTGATAAGCGTGGTGCGGGACCTAGATGCATCCCGTTGAAGTGGTCTTGAGTTCACCGAGCTGGTATGGCCAAGAGGAAGATGGTGACAAAGCTAAATAATGGAGAATCAAGACCCGAGTGGACTTGTCTTCCAAAAGGAGGCCTGTTTCGGACTCTAGCGTTTCAGTCTACCGTATATGCGTGATGGCGATTACGGAATGCATCAACATTGCTACTCATGAACCTCAGTCTTGGCTAGTGACCAAGAGGAAGAAGGAAGGTAAAGAACCGACATGACAAGCCCACAACCTGCTAGGCTTGTACTCGGCTAGGGTGTGCGCTTTTACGGCTCAACAATCTTTCTTTTATCCGCATTCCGTGCGGTGAAACTTAATAAACTGAGTTCAAAAGGTAAAGGGCATTATTCACGGAGCTGGACATTCAAAAAGAGAGCAATTCGTATAATGCGATGTCGGAAGAGGCGGGCTTAATCCATATGCTGTGAACTTTACATGAGCTCTACTTGGTAGATAGGGATAATTGCCGTTGACGAGGTCATGATATACTTGGTTGCGTCAAAGCCAAAAAAAGCATTTATCCTTATTTGAGTCATATTCTCAACCTCGCAGAGTTCGGTAACTGGCGTGTGGTGAGACAGGGGTCAATCCGAAGCTTCTTTGGGGTTTTCCCATTTCACACCGGGGTCTCTGATATTCAAGGTTTTCAGGTCAAGCTTTGTGCTAATTAGGAGCGCAGCAATGAGTCGTTGCTCGGTGACGACACTGAAAATAGGCAAACGCAGCATTTGAATGCTGGAAGAACTTGGATCGCGGGACATTCGACTCAGACCAAGTCTATGACTGTATCTCAAAGTTCTGATAGTACAGTCTGGATCTTGTACAAGTCCTAGAAGTCTGATTCAATTCATCAGGTCGAATGAATCAAGGGGCTTCAAACGGAGACAAAGCTGTTCTGTAAGTATAAGCAGGCTATGACGCCCTAGTGAATCGGCGTTGTTAAGGCCTCGTACATATTTTTGATTCTCGTTAAATACTGGACAGCCATCGATCGAGTTCCATCTTAGTTCGATTCATTTCTTACTTGCATTCTTGAACGACTCGGAACATGATCATGGACTCGCTCAAGGATAGAGACGCCTCGTCGATAGCAATAACAGGCCTTTCCTGTAGATTGCCAGGAGATTGTGAGAGCCCGCAGCATTTTTGGGACTCAATATGCAGTGGTAAATGTGTGTTTATTTTTTTGCCCTCAGGGATGCAACTTTGCCAGTACTAACATCTCCCAAAGCCGCGTGGTCCGAGGTCCCAGCTTCTCGCTGGAAGGGAGGCGGTTTTTGGTCGGCAACAAAGAAGCGCAACACCGCCATAAGCAAGAGTGGCCATTTCATCAAACAAGATGTTTCCAGTTTTGATGCTTCCTTCTTTGGCATCTCTTCTGCCGAGGCGGCTGCCATGGATCCTCAGCATCGTCTCATGACAGAGGTAGCCTATGAAGCAGTTGAGTCGGCCGGCCTGTCACTCAGAAAGCTCGAAGGTTCCAAAACCGGCGTGTGGATGGGGCAGTTCACATCCGACTACAAGGAAATCCTGTACCGCGATACAGACGGCGCCTCGCCATATGCCGCCACGGGCTTACAAGTAACCAGCCTAGCGAATCGAATCAGCTGGTTGTGGGACTTGCGTGGCCCGAGCTTCACTCTTGACACAGCGTGCAGCTCGTCTCTGGTTGCTCTACACTTGGCCTGCGAGAGTTTGCGGACCGGCGAGGTCGACATGGCCATCGTCGGCGGCTGCAACCTGATGCTCGGACCCGAAGTTTTCATATTTTTCGGCGGCCAGGGCTTCCTTTCTCCAGACGGCAAGTCAAAGGCCTTTGACGTGTCGGCCGATGGTTATGGTCGTGGGGAGGGTTTTGCCGCCGTAGTTTTGAGACGCGCCGAAGATGCCATTCGAGATGGAGACCCAGTCCGTGCCGTCATTCGCGGAACGGCAAGTAATCAAGATGGCCACACCAAAGGATTTACCCAGCCTAGCTCCGAAGCCCAGGCAAGTCTTATCAAGGAAGTCTATGGCAAGGCTGGGCTTGGATTTGAGGCGACAGGGTACGTTGAGGCTCACGTAAGTATATTTCTCTCCTTGTCTGCCCTGCGGTCTCTCTCTCTCTCTCTCTCTCTCTCCAATGTTATAGTTCAAAGCCTAATATAACCCGACCTCTAGGGAACCGGGACGCAAACAGGTGACCTCCAGGAAACAACGGCTATTTCTCAAACGCTGTCATCATCTCGCTCCGCGGTAAACAAGTTATTAATCGGCTCGGTCAAAACAAATATCGGACACTTGGAAGCTGCTGCCGGATTGGCCGCGGTCATCAAATCGGTTTTAATCTTGGAGCATGGCATGATCCCACCAAACATCCACTTCAAAACCCCCAATCCAAAGATCCCTTTCGACGATTGGAACATCAAAGTACCCACGGCTCTTGTACCTTTCCCATCCAACAAAGCTGCGAATGGAGTCAGACGCATTAGTGTCAACTCGTTCGGCTACGGTGGGACAAACGCCCACGCAATTATTGACGATGCTGCATCTTACCTCAAGTCACGAGGCGTCGATGGAGGTTTACACTTCACAAAGGTCATCGGAGGCAGGCAACCCACCATCACAAACGGTGACTCAAGTAAAAAATCGGGCAATTCCTATCGCCTTTACCCCATTACCTCGCAATCGCGCGACGGACTCAACCGTACCAAGAAAGCTCTTGCATCATATCTCCGCTCCACATCCATTGCATCCCTGCCGGAGAATGAGCAAGTGAGCCTTCTTCGAGACCTTTCCTTTACCTTGAGCGAAAAGCGCTCGCTGCTCCAGTGGAAGACCTATGCCGTTGCTTCCCCTTCGTCAATAGATGACCTCGCCCAGGTCCTGGACAACAAGGACGCCACGGTTCCAGAGACGCTAAGCTCACGGAAGCCGAGGCTCGGCTTTGTCTTCACCGGCCAAGGTGCGCAGTGGCCGGCCATGGGCATGGAGCTCTTCGAGGCGTACGACGTATTCCGCAAAAGTGTGGAGGCGGCCGATGCCTACCTGAAAAACGAGCTCGGTTGCGAATGGTCGGTGATTGAGGAGCTTGGCGAGGCGGCCAAGGCCAAATCCAGGATAGGCTCAGCAGAATACTCACAGCCGCTCTGCACCGTTCTGCAAGTTGCCCTGGTCGATCTTTTGAGGGACTGGAACATCATTCCACGATCAGTGACGGGACACTCGTCTGGCGAAATCGCCGCGGCGTACTGCATGGGTGCGCTGTCGTGCGAGGCCGCATGGAGGGTGGCATACTTCCGAGGCACACTCGCAACGGCCCTCAAGGATTCGGCACCTGATATCAAGGGCGCGATGCTTGCGCTTGGCTTGGGACCAGACGCAGCCGCGGCCATGATTGCGTCGGCCAAGGCGGAAGCGCAGGTCTGCGTTGCCTGCGTCAACTCCCCGAGCTCGGTGACAATCTCTGGAGACGCTGCTGGAATAGAAAAAATGCTGGTCGCGGCCGAAAAGGAAGGAGTCTTTGCTCGCAAGCTGCAAGTGGATACAGCCTACCATTCGTTTCATATGCAGCTTGTCTCACAGGACTATATGGAGTCTATATATGATCTGACAGTCGATCCAACTGCAGCCAAGTCAGGGATTCGCATGCACACATCGGTCACGGGCGCCGCGGTCCACGACCCTGACGAGTTGGGACCCTCTCACTGGGTCAAAAACCTGATCAGTCCGGTTCAATTCGCATCGGCCATACAGGACCTGGTCCGACCCTTGACAGCTGGTTCCAACAGGCGGCCGCGAGAAAACGCTGTCGACATATTGGTCGAGATTGGTCCTCACTCGGCTCTTCGGGGACCTTCTCTTCAATCCCTTCAAGCCATTGGCGTCTCAAACGTGCCGTACTTTTCCGCTCTCACAAGGAACGAGGACGGAGTGCAGACGGCGCTCGGCCTCGCCGGTACGCTTTTCAGCCACGGGGTTCCTCTCGACTTTGCCGCTGTCAACAAAGACAAGTCCCTCCCAGGCCCTCCCCGGACCTTGGTTCATCTTCCTCCGTACCAATGGAATCACTCGCAAAAGTATTGGGCAGAATCCAGGCTGGCGCGGGAGTTTAGAACTCGTGACGTCGGCGCCAGGAGCCTAATCGGAGCACCTTTGCCTGTAACCTCGGTCAAGGAGCGCATCTGGCGAGGGTTTCTCAGGCTCGAGGAGCAGCCATGGGTGGGTGATCACAAAATAAACGACTCGATTTTGTATCCTGCTGCCGGATTCATCGCCATGGTGGTAGAGGGCTTGAGACAGCTTGTGTTTTATGAGAATACGCAGAAACCCAGAACCTTGTCAGGCTTCCGGCTTCGGGACATTCAGCTTGTATCACCGATGCTTGTGTCGTCGGAATCGGGTGAGGTTGAATACACCTTGAGTTTGCAGCCTCAGCAAGAGGAAGGCTGGTACCGATTCGCCGTGGCCAGCTGTGGAGACGGCCAATCTCTGTCGAATAACTGCACCGGAACTGCCATGGTAGAGTTCGAGTACGACGATGCTGAGCCGGTAGCGTCAGTAGAGCAGGTGGAGACCATGACTGCGTTCAAGGCTGCCACGTCCTCCTGCCAACATACTGTCGATCCGGCCAAGTTCTACGAGACCCTAAGACAAGCCGGTTTCGACTATGGTCCCTGCTTTTCCAACGTCACCTCCCTCTCTTGCAAACCCAGCACGAGCGTGGGCACCATTGTCATTCCCGACGTGGGTTTCACTCCCGCTGATATCAATTCTATGCCCGAGGAGCTGTACAAGAATCGCCCGCATATCGTGCACCCAACATTCCTCGACGCTGTACTCCATTTGTGTTTTGCCGCGCTCATGGGAGATGGAAACAAGATGACACGTCCAATGGTTCCAACACATTTTGAGGAGATTCACTTGAGTACGAAGTTACCCATCGATGTCGGAAAACATCTCAGGGGCTTCTCTCATGCCAGAATGGCTGGCTTGAAGACCCTCCAAGCTGACATGGCTATCATTGACGAGCAAGAGATTATACCCGTGTTGACCATTCGAGGACTATCTTGCTCCGAGATTGATAGTGCGACATCCCGAGCCGGTGGTACTGGGTTACCCACCACCAAAAGGTACGCCAGCCAAATGGTCTGGCGACCTCATCTGCAGTTGCTTTCGGAGCAGGACCTCAACTCATGGATACAGTCCAAGGCCAGGACTGTCGATGAGGTGCTGGCAGGGTATATCAAGCTGTTACATCATATTAGACCGGGCATGACTTTGTTAGAGTTCACTCCTGCTTCAGAAGCAAGCCAAACCTTGCTCTCGTCACTGATCAAGCTCGGCATAGCACCACTGCTGAACACAACGAAATACACGGTTTGCACTACAAGCACTCCAGCAGTTGAAAACATCACAGAGTTCCTGCAATCGGTTTCAGCCATACCGGACAAGTCTGTCCAAGCAATTGCAGTGGATCTGTCGTCGGAGAAGCCCCAGGACGATGCCGCCGAGCCAGCGGCTCCTCTACTGGCGGACCTGGTTATAGCGACTGACCTACTGGCGAAAGGGATCGAGCAAGCTCAAGAGTCAGTTCAAAACCTATCTGACTATCTGACCAGCGAGGGCAAGCTGCTCATTGTTCAGAAAGAGGCAGGACATGCCTCTGGTTTGAAAGAAATAGCCTATCAAGCTGGTCTGGTCGTTGAAACCGAGCTTTGTGCGACCGGAGGAGTTCTGATTGTTCTCAAGGCCATGGACGCCATCAAAGAGCATCATCAAAGTAATGGTATCAAGCCTCCTCCGGAAATGCCCGTGACGCTGCTTGCATGCCCTTCGGCATCCCAGGCGGCCAAGGCTTTCTTTCAAGAGCTATGTCAGTTCCTTTTATCCGCAGGGTTTGCACCTTCGGTTGTGAGCTGGGACCCGACACAGGTGGAATCGCTCAAGGACAAGGTCGTTCTCTCCTTGCTAGAAATAGAGAGGCCGTTTTGGCGAGACCTCGTCGCTGCTCCAGAGGATACAAGCGAAGACAACTTCATAGCTGCAAGAGATCTCATCACCTTGGCGGAAAGCGTCACATGGGTAACGGGTTTTGTCGACCCGGCCGCCGAGATGGTCACTGGAATTGCACGTGTGGTACGCAATGAGACGCCCGGCCTGAGCTTTCGCACCATCCACATTTACGATTCCCTCGATACACGAGCCGCGGAGCTTTTGTCAAAAGCTTTCAGCCTGCGCGATTCTACCCAGCCCGACGACGCAGAGTTCAGACTCGATCAAGGTGTCGTGCAGGTCAACCGCGTCAGCATCGACATCGACGCAGACAACATGATGAACGAGCTCGTAAGCGCAGGCAAGGGCGGAACAACTAGGCCCCTGGAGAAAGTTGAACTTGGCTCCCTCTCAGAGAGCTCGTGCCTCCGACTTGCAGTGGAACCTGCGGGTGGTCTCGACTCGCTCCAATTTGTCGAGGAAGAGTCTTCAAAGGCCAGAGACGATAGGCCGACCGAGCCGGAACAGCTGGCGGAAGACGAAGTTGAGATCTCTATTAGGGCGTCGTGTCTGTCCGAAGCGGATCTGGCCACTGTCAAAGGCCAGAATCGACTTGATCCCAGCCTCCTGGGCACGGGGGCTTCGGGAATTGTGACTCGAGTAGATTGCAAGAACAGCCAAGGTCATCTCAAGGTCGGTGACAGGGTTATGGTCCTGACACCGGGTGCGCACCGAACACTCTTGAGAACAAAGACGGGCCACGTGGGCAAGATTCCAGCTGGGCTGTCTTTCCAAGACGCAGCGTGTATTCCATTAGCCTTGACCACAGCCTGGTACTCTATCGTGTACCTAGGCAGGTTTACGGGCTTTGAAAAGGGGAAAACCTGTTTGATACACGATGCGTTGAGCACTGTCGGCAAGCAGGCTGTATACATAGCGCGAAAACTAGGCTTGCAGATCTCGGTCACTGTCGATTCGGCATCGCAGGCCAATCATGCTGCTGATGTTTTGGGCGTTGATCTTTCACATACTGTGCTGCTATCTTCAAACACCGTGTTCGACTTGTCCCGCGTCGTCAGGGAGGTTACTCCTGATAGGCGGGGAGTTGATCTGGTGATTGACTGCTCTGGCACCTTGACGGGGGAAGCGCTGCGACAAGCCATGGGGGCGCTTGCACCTTTCGGACATTATGTCCGCTGTGGCAACGGCGACGGCTCTTCTGCCTCCGCCGCCCTAGGCGCTATTGCTAGCAGCACAAATGTGAACACAACCATGTCATCCGTCGACATTGCGTTCCTGTTACGCAGCCAACCAGACACCTTGGCCCCCATGATTCAACAGGCCTTCCAGTTCTTTTACGAAAATGGATGCCACCTCCCGGGAGGGGTTGAATCTTTCCCAGTCAGCAGCGTTGCAGCTGCCTTCCGCCGAGTTGAGGCTGGGTCTATCGGAAATACTGCTCTCACCTATTCCGCCAAGGACGTGGTACCTGCTAGACTGTGCCCCAAGCTGCTGGATCACTCCACAGGTCTATCACGAGGCATGGCTCTCGATCCCAATCCCATTTACGTTCTCTCTGGCGGTCTCGGCGGTCTTGGCCGATCCCTTTCCACATTCATGGTAGAAAAGCTTGGCGCACGCAAGATTCTCTTCCTTTCACGCTCTGGCGCCACATCGCCGTCGGCCCGCCAGCTTCTCGACGACCTCCAAGCGTCAAAGGCCCACCCCACAGTTGCAGCCTACCCCTGCGATGTTTCCGACCGCGGGGCTCTGGCGGAATCCCTGTCCAGGGCGGAAGCGGAGATGGGCGGAAAGGTAAAGGGCGTCATCCAGTGCGCCATGGTTTTGCGGGATGTCTTGTGGTCCAACATGTCGTACAAGCAATGGGTCGATTCGACGCTGCCAAAGGTTCAAGGCACGGAGAATCTGTCCAGCCTGCTGCCAGATGTGGACTTTTTCATCTCCCTGTCTTCCTTCGCTGGCGTCTTTGGCAACCGAGGGCAAGCCAACTACGCAGCGGGTAACTGTTACCAGGATGCTCTGGCGAGGCACCGTCGACAAGTTCTGGGTCTGAAGTCGGGACTCACCATCGACGTCCCGAGCATGCGAGGCATCGGCGTGCTTGCGGAGACCGGCATGCTGGAGTCTCTGAGGGAGTGGGATGAAGTATACGGCATGGACGAGGTCGAATTTCATCACATCATGGGCTTGGCCATACGGCGGGACATGACAGAAGAAGGTACTCTGGAGGCAAAACACCAACTGATCCTAGGCATCGCGACCGGCGGGTCGGCTCACGCGGCTGGGATCCAGATACCATATTATCTTAAAAACGAGGCCAAGTTCAGCATCATGGAGAAGACGGACATGGTGTTCCTCGGGGGCCCACCGGACAGCCAATCAGCTCCCTCTGAAGATAACAAGTCGATCAAAGACATTCTCGTCAAGGTCGCAAATATGGATGAAGCCTCTGAAGCCATCACAAAGGCCCTGATAGCCCGTGTCGCGGCGATGCAGCGGGTGGCTGTTGGGGAAGTCGATGCGAGCCGGTACCTGCACAGTTACGGCGTGGACTCTCTAGCTGCTATCGACATTGCTAACTGGGCATTGAGAGAGGTTGGGAGCAAAATCAGTGTTTTTGATATCATGGCTGCTATGCCTATCACAGCGCTAGCGGAGAAGTGTGCTGCCAGAAGCAGCTTGGTTCCTCAAGAGTTGAAAGAAGGGTCATAGTGTTGGACGATAGCATCAAAAGGCCGATAGGAGTTTTCTTTGGCTGTTATATGAACGTAAATTGCATCCTTGAAAATGCAATAAATGTATATATTTTCCCCATCTACTCTCTTGCTTGGGGCTTTACATGTATTCCTACCTGTTTTCCAAGATTTTTATGTGTATTCATGGCGTCCCCTTGTGTAGCCAAACGCCAGAAGGCTGTAGCTTGAGTTTAGACGGCAAACATGTGCTGTTCATCAGTGGCCGTGTAGCACTCGTGATCTGGCAGCCTGTTCCACGTCTTCTCGACTGTTGTTCACGTCACTGAGGGCTGTTTGTCACCGAGCAGTACTTTAATAAAAGTCGTCATTTCCCATGATCATGGTTACAAATGTTCCTGAGCTTTGGGCTTGGAATTATAGCCGACTAAACGGTGATATTGCTCCAAGTCAAACGTGGGCGTGGAAAGTAGCACAAGGAGTCTATCAGATGGTTTAGACCGCTAAATTGGAACCATGAAAGGCAAGAGACCAGCCCGTGCCGAACTTGAACCCGAGACAAGCCTTGACGAACTGGACGTCTACCGCACCGCCCTCCGTCCGCCCCCACGACAGCCGCCAGATCCACATGCCGTCCTGCCGACTCTAACCGAAGAAGCCGGACCAAGCAACCCTCCACAGTTCGCTGCAAGTCCATCAACCACCATTCCCTCCAGCGACCGGCCACCCGGACCTACCCTCAATCCCGAAATCATCGAGCTCCGCCTCGGCTTCGACCTGCACTCGCACGAGATCGCCATCGGCTTCGATACGGCCCGACACGCCCGCCTCTACCAGCGCCGCAACCCCGAGGCGCGCATCCTCCTCGACACTGCCCCGCGCCAGGTCCTGCTGCCACTCCACGAGGGCACCGAGACGCTGACATGTGTGCCGGGCGGCCTGGTGGTCGTATTCGGCACGCGCGCGCAGGCCGTGCGCTGGGCGAGGCGCACTTTGCTGGCACGCGTGGACGACCGCTCCGGCGGGGCCGCCATGCTTCCCCGAACGTGGGTCGCGAAGCAGCTCACTGACATCATCGTGCCGGGGGCGTGGGAGGCGCAGAGGTTGGGGGCTTTTATGGAGGGGGATGTGCCTCGTGGCGCAGCTGAACATGTCAGGGTGCTCGGGAACGAGACCGAGGTCGGGGTGCGGGACCTTAGAGGGGGCAGAGGTCGGCAGGGTCAGGGAAAGGTGACTTGTTTCATGAGGTTTTGGCAGATGGTAGATGTTTGTTTTCGGAGAAAGGGGCGTTATATGCCGCACAATCCTCGAGGAGGCTGATGCTTAAGGTAGCTACATTGATAGCAGCATTTGTTCCAGACGATTACGATCTTGGTGCTTCTGTCGGACATCAAGTGTCCAGTAGTAATACGGACGAGTTTTCGGGCTCGGTTGTGGCCGATTTGGCAACCAGCAAAGGTTGCAAACTATCGGGGATTGAAAGTCCTGAAAATACATGATGCATAAAGTTTGGGATCATCGTAGAAGCGCAGGAATCCGTCTGAACTATATACATGTGTCTGTACAGCCCATTGGTCCCGACCCCCACAATCTCATGTACATCGGAGCAACGGGGTACATGAGATCCACCGATCGTTATCCAATCTTGTGACATTACAGGGACCGAGGTCCTCGGTCAGAAACATTCTCATATACCCAAGCGCCTGCTCCTTAGCTCTCGTTTGGTCTGGCACATACTCAATTCCATAACACCAGAATCAAGATAGACCACCATGGCAGCTTCTAGAACATCAACAGACCAAGATGGCAAGGGCAAGGTCACTCTCAGCGGGGCCCAGGAGACACTCCTGTTAACGCTGATGGCCCGCGCCGATGACGCCGAGTCCTCAAACCCCCTCCTTAATGACACCCTATCTGCCAAAATCAGAAAGCAAATCCAAGAGGAGCACGGTTACGATTTTGGGGCACGTGTAACGACCCATTTTAGCAGCATTGTGGCAAAAATGGTCTCGGCGAGGGCCAAGATCTTTGACGAAGCAACCGAGAGCTTTTTCCGCAAAAATCCAGGACCTGCCACCGTGCTGCACCTCGCCTGCGGCATGGATACCCGGTGTCATCGGGTCAAGTGGCAAGGTCCGGGGAGGGTTTGGATCGATGTGGACAAGGAGGATGTGGTGGAGCTGAGGAGAGCGGTGGTGGATGCTCCCGAAGTGCTAGAGGGAGAATACCGGCTGGAGTCTCCCGATATCATTAACGACCTGGACTGGCTGGGTGACATTAGAGTGCCGAACGACAGACCGGTGCTGATCATGTTTGAAGGCTTGGTCATGTACCTGAATCCTGAACAGGTGCTTGGTTTGTTCAGGAAGCTTATGAGACATTTTGAGGGAAACGGAAAGGGAGGAGAGATACACTTTGACTCGATTGGATCTTTTGGATACTTCTTCATGAAGTTTTTCTCCGGGCAACCCATAAGGAGGATGGGAGCCAAGTTTGGCTTTTACATGTCAAACGGTCAATGGTTGGAGCTTAACAATCCTGGCTTGCATCAAATCAACAGGGAGTCACAGGCTGTGGCAGTGGTGGAAAGGGTACCATACTTGTGGGTCGTGCGAGCGGCTGTCAAGTTTGTCGATACCATTCTTGGAGGGTCGCTGATCGGAGGTGTATACGGGTTTAAATTTTGAGCGCGGTTGTTGGTATGCACCATCAAGTCGATATACTACAGATAAGTGATCTCGCAATAGCCGCCAAGGTAGTTTCCCTTTACATTATAAATATATCATACACCAATGTGAAGCTGGATACCAAAGTCCGAGACTGGTGCGCATCTTATACCGTCACCAGGGGTATCTTCTAGACTGCGTTTGCCAAGGATCAAACCAGCAGAGGCCCTACCCACCAGGCATCAAGGACCTCTGGGTGTCTGCAAAAAACTTGAGGCGGGGTAAACTCAGGCGCGTACTTACCGTCTTTGACGTGACGTTCGCGTTTTTTTTTAACTTCAAAACCGAACGCAATTTTCCACTCAAACAAAAAGGGTGCTTTCTACCATACAGCCACCAAAGTGCCCTTTGTTTCCCACCATCAGACCATCTTCTAACGATACATTTAGTACCGAAAAAGGGTTTTATGACACTTTTAGGCTCGCTGGATTGAGTGATCGTGCAGAATGAAAGGCATAGACAAGAAAAGGTTTGTCATACCCTCGCTCCATACCTGCCTACGTACCTAGGCATCGCCGAGCACAGGAAAGAGAGGAATTCCAGGCTAATCATCAGGTTTTAGCATCGCCATGTCCACCCCATTCCGTTTCGTGGTGGGAAAGGAAAAACAAGAGTACACCATTCACTCATGCCTTGTCGCGCGTCAATCTCAAGTCCTCGCGACGTTGGTCAACGGACCCTTTTTCGAAGCCAAAGAATGCTCCGTGGAGTGGGATGACGTCGAGCAGGAGACTTTTGTCAGCCTTTGGCAATTTATTTACACCGGAGACTATGATGACCCCGGTCCTATCCAAGAATCGGGGCTAGATGCTGTCAGTCTTTCCACAGTACACGGTGCTGGCAATCGCCCTCTGGAGCCTGAAAACGAGCCCGAGAATGAACCCGAGAATGAGCTTCAGAATGAGCCTCAGACGGAGCACTAGAACGACCCGGTGAACGTGTCCGACGACACTTTTACTATCAATTTCGATGATTACAGCAATGAGAGCCTTTCACCCGAGCCCGTCAGGTCCATTATCCCAAAAAGGCTAATGCTATGGGGAGACTTCAAAGCAAGTTGGCATGATCCCCTGGTTCGAATCAAAGAACCTGTGAGCAAAGCTGAACTTGGTACCAAAGACAATACCTCCCTAATTGTTCATCATAATCGGGTCTACGTTATGGCAGACAGATATCAAGTCAAACAGCTCATGACTCTATCGTTCCAAAAGCTCCACCGAGCTTTGGTACATCACGAGGTTACACCTATCGCACCCGAGGCAATCGTGGCGCTGCTGAAATTCTGTTATGGACAACCGGTTCCGGAGAAACTTAGACACATGATTGTCCACGACGTGTCCTGTGAATTTCAGAAATTGTGGGAATGTGCTGCATTTCAAGATCTTGTGGAGGAATATGGCGAATTTTCGAGATTGATTTTGGGATCTTTGGTGCTGAGATTAGACTGACCACTCTGCATAGCATCCTTTGGAGAACCTCATAAACCTACCACAAGGCAGTCTGTCCTTCCCTGCTGACGTTGTACCAATCTTTTTGGAGCGGTACTAGCCCCCAGTTGAATGACTGTATCGTTTGTTACTACCTTGTGCAAGCCAACTTCTTACTTTGTTTGTTTGCGAAACCAGTTGTCGAAAATTACATAGGAGCAAGATGTCTGGGCTGCTGGCCGGTGGTGGGACGACCTTTATTAGCTGCTCAGACTTTTATAATTTCATTTCCCATCCAATCATGGTAGCAACTCAATCAGTCAACGTCGGGTTGCATAATGACAATCCCTCCAAATCAAGGCATCGAAATAGTCAGTGATCAGCCGGCGCCTTGTGAGCTTAGCCACCGGGAAAGCAAGCAAACCCTTCGCACAGAAGCTGCTCTATCCTGGCATTGGAGGCGCCGATATGATTGTATTACCGGAGCTTTTGTCATGGCGCGAGTAACGGCCCCATGATGCCGTATTCGCTGCACACACTGATATAAATACCCAAAGCTCTTGCTGATTCCCGGCGGGGGGGAACCTGGTGAGCATGGGCAAGCCGACAACGTTGCCTTTGAGTTCTTTGACATGATTATGGGGCATTGGGTTTGAGGACAAGCTGCAAAGTGCGCATTATGTGTAGTTCTATTGCATCGTGCAATAAAACCCTCATTCACAAAGGTTTGAGCGGGAAGATGCTCTAATGTGCGGCGTTACCACCTGTCCCATTACTCACCACGAATCAAGTTGACTCAAACAGCTTTCAACTATTTTGCTGACCCCATGGACCCTGAAATACCAAAATAGAGTGATTTAATATAGCAAAGTTCCAGCACATTTAGCATGAGTAAGTTCACATGAGGATTGACTACAAATGCAGCCCGGAATAGAAATAATTGATTAATAAATAATAAACAAATATCTATTATGGGGGCGTCGGCAAAAGCAGAACTTTATAAGAGTTGTGAAAGTCTTTTTTCTTTGGCCAAAGAACGCTCTGGACTTGCACATACAGAGGATATGTTCGCATTCACCCGCTAAATGCATATATTCACTCGTTTTACCAGCAAAAATCACATTCATTAACACATTTGAAACTTTCATTCAATATTAAAATTTCTTTAGTCCTTCTCCATCACAAACCTCCACCATGAACTTTAAAACCGCTCTACTCTCTTCTGCCATTTTGGCACTCCATATATTGGGCGCAAAAGCCCAAAACCAGTGGTACAAGGTCACTTTTGTCAACAAAGAGATGAAAACTCATCCCTCAACAGAGTGTTACACAGGTTGGGCGGCCGATATCAAGCTTAATAAATCTCAAGACTTGTTGGTATGGGTGGACAAAAACGGGAAGGCCCACGCATATCATTCCAGAAGTTCTCCCCCAATGCCGTACGAGCTCATTACTGAGGTTTTGGATCCACAGAGGCAGCCTCCGGACGCGAATGGGGCTCGGATTGTAGACTTGGAAGGGGGTGGCATTGTGTTTTATAGACCTAAGAGCAAGGTGGAATGGAACCCCAAGACGAAAACCATGGAGCTTGTTCCTTACAACTCATAGCTTTGTGGAATGAATAGAGGACTTCCTGGATTGTACTTGCATGTTTCAATTGATTATGTCTCTGTGCAAGTTATATAATGCATTGATGGATATAATTAGGGGTGGGCGCTCCAACATTCGGGGAATTTCAAGTTCGTCCACTGTTACGCTTCGGCGTCTGGGTAGATTAAAACGGCCAAGAGGGCAATAATAAACGTGCCCAGTAGTGCAGTAGTTCCTTACAGTGTTCTTTGTAGCCAGCCCAACGGCTTGGTTGAGGCAATGGAATAGAATGAAGGTAAGCCATGGTTAAAAGGTACAGTATGACTCAGAAGACGGACTAGGGCTTGGTATTAAGGGCTTCCTATCTTCTTCGACTATGTACCCACCCCCTAATTCCTCGGCAAATTTTGCATACTTTATTGGCTAGTTATTCTTGAACCATCACATATCTGTTGGTCTGTTTGCCTAGTGTAGATCCTCCTTGACGAACCGAGGTCTATTTTCAACTCTGAGACCCTCACCCAGGGGTTACATTTTCCGTATTGCCTCAGCTCTCATTTTCTCTTCTTCGTCACCCGCCCTGCGGGTATGAACATCTACCTCATGGCTGCCTTTCTGTTCTTCTTCCTTGCCATCATCTTCTTTCCCATCACGGTCTTCCTGCTGGCGATATTATTGTGTGGCACTTGCATGACACCAAGAGACGTTGCCGGCGAAGCACTGATATGTGCAGTAGGCGGTTTTCGGGCAGGCTTCATGTCACCCACGCGCCTGTCAACGGTTCTATACAAGGTACGTGGTGTAAATGACGAAGCGGTACCCTCTCCTTCAAAGTCAATCGTTGCTGGTAGCCGTGGTTTTGATTATACAAATGGCATCTGTTCCCCTGCAAATACCATTGCCACTTCTGCTCTTACACGGAACACCTCATCGTTTTATACTAGCAAATATATCAAGGTGATTCAAGATCACGCCATGTTACATCGCAAACACTGGCCAAAATGTGGAAACGTTTGAGTTGATATTTGTGCGGTATTGTTTGGAAATGGAAAAGGATGATCCATTTGACCACTCTCTCCAACTGAAAAAAAAACCTGAAATGGAGCCTTCATAATGCGTACTGCTGCATCTGCTACATATAATGTCGTAAAAAGCTTGAAAGGGTCATGAAAAGGATTTCGAGATATTTTTGGTGCGGACAATATGACAACCAAGGCTTTAGATGCGTTTGATCAATGCCACACGCCTAGTACGCGGGACTTTCTGGCAAAATGTTTTGTATACTTGTGGTCTGTTTTTTTTTGTGACGAGTAGTCGAGACGTATATTTGCAAGTTATCTGACATCCCCCTCACACCTCCAGACAGTATTACCGGTCCAAGAATTCCAAGCGCTCCGAAACCAAAGTCAGTCCAGCCCACTTGTAACAATCTTGAGACACAATTGAATGAACGAATTCATGCTTTCGCGAACCCAGATCCTTCCAATAACATCCACATCCATCTAGTCATCCTCAAGACTTAGGTCCTGGTCGTCAAGGACACGTCGAGGAGGCTTGGGAGCCGGCTGGGCAGGTGGCTGGCCAGTTCCGATAGAGATTCCGCCCTGACCGTTACCGGGGGAGATTTTCAAGCCGTCAGGGCCCCAAGTAACACCGCCTCCTCCGTTCTCTGGGTTTCCAAATTGGAAGCCTCCAGTCCCGATCTGGAAACCACCCTGACCATTCTGGCCGCCAGGAATGCTGATGCCGGGAATGCCGATGCCGGGACCGCCGGGATTAGGCTTATCCTGAGGGTCTCGGGCTTCGAGAGGGAGAGCGGCAATGGGATAGATGAAAGCGGCGAGGGCGAGAACGGCAAAGGTTGATCGGAACATGATGTTTGTTTGGTAATGAGGTTGAGAGGGTTTTTTTTTGTCAGTGGTTTATTGGGTTTGATGAGCCAAGATCTTGGAGAGCAAACTCTGATTGTGTTGGTGTGCTGAGTGACCAAACAAATCCGAGAGCTAAAGGGGGTTGGACTCGACCTTAAATCATGTTTGTGGGGTTTAGCTTGTGGGTGAACGACGTACTAGTCAACATTATCACGATCACAAAGAACCTTTCTCGATACCAGGGTTAGTGAGTGGTCAATACAGGCGTCGTCATTCTAGAATAATCTCATGTATTTTTACGTTGCGAATACGGACCGAGGAAGGACTTTTGCCTAGGAGGGCCAGGTAACTGGGTCTTCATCTGACTCTTTAAGCTCAATACTCCAAATAGAAATATCACAACAGACGACGGCAATCCAATATGGCAGTCCCCGAGATTCCGTGATTCGTTGGGTAAAAGTTGGCTGCACACTGATTCTCGACGTTGATAGAGGGTTGAGATGGTTAAGGTTTACTGGTAAATGGCTGATCCGATGTTGGGCAATCAGAAGCAAGCTTTTTGATCATAGTGGTTCAATTCTAGGCCTGAGGCATCTGATATATGCTTTGTAGAACAAATATGAGCAAAATACTGTGCAATATACGTGACAAATTCCTAGTATACTACCCCAAGGTTTGAGGGGTAACAATGACTCGATGGACTTTGTGGCCTCTGTCCTCTATCAGCTGGTCGACATGCTAGACAAAAGAGTTCTAGTGGACAGAGCCGCGACATCAGATGCGGGGTCTCGAACCTTTTGATATCTGAACTTGATATTCCGATTTTGGTACGTAAATGCTGCCATCTCGCTACTTCGTCTGGAGTTTTTGATCCCGAGGTCACGTTACGCCATTATAACCCGAATATTCCAGCTATTTGGCAGCCGAATGCGAACCACGATTCTATGTGTAGTTTGTGCTCTCATGGTTCGCCACTTGGCTTGATATAACTGCGTGAATAATACTCAAAGATCCAGCAAGTTCATCAGGGATGACTTGAAAATAAACAACTTCAACAAGGTGATATCCCTCGGCAACTGTCCAGGCCGCATGCAACCATGGGCTGATGTTGGGGTGGAAAGTAACGACCGTTGGATAAAAACGTCCGAGTTAATTTTTATATCCCTGAATTCACCCTTCATCCCAGCAAATTTACCACGTCAATATCCAAGAGTGGATGGGAAAGGCCACAGACTTTTCAAGTCACCCCGCTTGCTATCAAGTGAGGAGGTAATCTAGACAAACGTCGCCGAGCATGGTACCAAGTATTTACCAAGAGTAGACACAGATATGTTAATATTTCGGACCTGATATACTTTGCGCTGCCAGTGTAAAAGTTCGGCAATACGTACAATCGACACTTGACCTCATTGGTGACTAGAAAGCCAGGCAACTTTGTCGTCGTACGTCGTGTGTCGTACAAATGCTCCATAGGTCTGGGTAAATCACAAGACGAACATTACGTAGTCGTTCTGGACATCATGAGATAAACCTCGGATAGATTCGAGATGTTGACTGTCCACGCAGAGTGCACAACACCCAATTACTCGAGACACCAATCCGGGAAACTTGGAGGCTTCAATATCAAGATTTCGTCACTTACTTTGCAAAGAATTTGTTTCAACCCACTCCGACTCCGAATGTGCGTGTAGCATTGATCAAAAAATAGCATCAAGAGTCCGAGAATAGCACCTGGAATACGAATGCGCGACCCAATGTGTAGATATCGTCGATCCAAGTATCGAGTCGGAGCTCCATCACGAGTCACGACAACTGCAAAGCAACCGGTCCAGCACTGCGACCCAGAAGAGCAGAACATAGTTGGCACTGCGCTCATTATATACGAAGTATACGGCAGTAAACATGCACGGCGTAGGTCAATGGCCACTACAGTCCCTTGACTCCGCATCAAGGGGTCCGCTCTACAATTCAGTAAATGACAAGGCCAAGCCGGAGCTCGGAGCCCCGGTGGGCCGGACCATGGAGATCCAGACAAACAAAACAGCCCAATCTGGGGCTGGGTTTTAGCATCTAGTGGGACGCGGGGCCCCGTGACTTCCCCAGGTTGCGGGATCATGAAAGAAAACTGATGCAGAGAAACATACCGTAGTAGCGTCACGGGTCGCCAAGGACTGAGGAAAAAAAGCTGTGTGGATACAGAAATTTTCTTCCAGATGCTGCCAGTAACAACCAGTGGCAGACCCACGAAGAGCCGCGCAATCAACGGCTATGGCGGTGTAAGCATTGATCCAGTCTCGGTCGAGCGGACGCTTTTTGTGTGGTTATATACGTATTAGCGAAATACCACTCCAAAAGAAAATATGCAATGCATCTGCCCGAGTCCAAGACGCAATTTCTCATTCAGCTCACCTTGGCAACCATTCTTAGATTTTCGGCTATCTCAAAAGTACCAACACCAAGAAATCTCGATTGAAAATGGGATTGTTAGTCTTGGGATGTTGTTGGTCAAGATTGCAGTAATAACATGATGGAAAAGGGGTAGTAAATTGCGTAAACCTAAGCAGAAACAACCAGAACATTCCTGTCCGCCGCGGAAATGCCCATGCTGGGGCGGCACATTTCCCCTCTTTTGATCCTTTGACCATGATTGGGGCTACGTGGTAGAAATTCAATTTATTTTCTTATACCAAAAGTGCCTGTCTTGCTGCCTTGGTTTGGATGATAGACAAGTCTTTCCAAGACGCTATTAATGCAACCAAGAGAAAACCCACGTGTACCACACGTGTGAGAAAATTGGGAGGTCAGTTCAACGTCAGCGGCGCATGACAAAGTGCGTACAGTAGACTACATAGGCTAAGATCAGTGAGGTGCCCAAGACGATTACTTGCCTACCTATCAGGCGGCAAGGTAGGCAAGTAATTATTAGCAAAAGAACAGAAAAGAAACAGACGAAATACGCACCGTGCGCACAGATGAAAAAAAAACCACCATCAAAACTTAACGGTAGCCAAGATCTGCCAAGTACATGGGCATGTTTGGATAAACCAATTGACGTCTCCAAACATTCGTATGACCAGCCTGGGCACGTTTTACTCCGCACCTCTACTTCCCCATCGTTATTTGCCGTCCCCCGCTCCGTTTTCCTTGGCGGAAGACTTCCCGCTTCGACTCCCGTCTGCTCTAGTAAGAAAAGACCGACTGCCGGTGAGGCACAGGAAATTTTGTTAGTAAATTTTTCATGACTGCACGTAGTATCATTATGGGCCGATCCGAACAGGGGTCGGATAACACGGCATTGAGGCTCTTGTAAGTGACATTGATTGTGGAATTTGGCGACGACAGAGAAAGTAAAGAAAAATAGCAGCAGCAAGCAAACAAGGCAAGGAAAGAAAACAAAATGCATCTTTGAACTTCCCCAACTCCCAATGCAACTTTCGATGCAACTTACAAATCACCATTCCCCAAATCCCTGGATCTGCATCAAAATGAACCCTCAACAAAGCTCTTTCTTGGTTATTACTTGTCATTCTCGGCGTGTAATCTCGGAGCAATGGGGTGTGGTACATCCGCCGCCCGTTCCATCTTGCTGACCTCCAACCCAAAAATCCAATTACGGCGCCGAGATCTTGGACTCTCGGCGGCGCGGGGAGACCTATACTTGCTGTTACGCCACGGGGCTGCCAATCTGGAGACCCCTTCCGGGGCCCCAAAAAATGTTAATTGCAAAGTAACAAAAGAAAAAAAGTCAACATCCAAGTCAACCAAAACTCCACGGCTTGGCTTGTACTGGCATTGGCTCCACGTTGCCGCAAAAGCTTTCAGGCCAAGCTGGCTCTGCGGATCCCTTCTCATTTTGTAATGTCGGTCCGGTCGTTTTGTCTGCAAAAAAGGTCGCTTGCCCTTCAAAGTACAAGCTTCCCACACAAGGATTTACCGTAGCATAATCATTTGTCGCCTCAATCAGCATTCATTCACTTTCCCCCTTCCCCTAGTCCTGGCATCCGTTTGCCCGGCCGGTCGCCAAGTCGCCAAGTACCTCCTTACTTGGCCTTGATTGGAAGCAGCATGGAATATCAAGTGCATTAATGACCCGGAACCGTTGGATTGGGATTGATTCGTAATTCGTCCTTCTTGTCCAGTCCGATGCAATAAAACGCATCCCACCCTCCGTGGCTTTTCTTCCAAGGTGACGCTGCCCAGCTATCTTCTTTCTCCCACCTACTTATTTCTCTTGGTGAAGTTGCTTGTTCGGACGGACGATCTGCAATAGCTTTCTTTTTTTCTGTTTGTCTCACCTTGGTTTTTATCTTCCCCCCGACAAGCAAAACAACACAAGAGACAATGTCGACTGGAAGGATGGATCCGCCTCCGTCGGATACGGAAAAGGACGTCAAGGTCAACCCCCAGCACGACTCTGATGGATCTTCACCCGACGTTGAGGCGCTGCACTCGGAAGGCGTTGCGCCACCGGGAGCTATCCCTGGCGCCGACAACAATGCAGTCAGTTTGGAAAGGGAAAAGGCCATCCTGAGGAAGTTGGACAAGCGGATTGTGCCCATGGTGATGTGGACATATCTGATGAACATGATGGATCGAGGTATGTTTATTAGTTTGCGCTGTTGTTGCTGTTTCCATGTCTGCTGTTCACTGCTAACAAAAAAAAATAGTCAACATCGGAAACGCTCGTCTGTTCAGCATGGAGGAAGACTTGGGAATGGACCCTAACGGTGGTCAGTTCCAACTGGCTGTGTCGGCTCTTTTCATCACCTACTGTGTAAGTTGTCTTCGGCAATTCATTTGGCCCTGCTTCCACTTCAAAACAATCACTAACAAGAGCAACAGCTCTTCGAGGCCCCCTCCAACATGATCATCAAGAAGATGAAGCCCGCCCGTTACCTCGCCGGTCTCACATTTGCCTGGGGCATCGTCGCGACCCTCTCCGCCCTCGTAAACAACTTTGCCTCGCTCCTCGCCTGCCGCCTGATCCTCGGTCTTCTCGAGGCCGGTTTCTTCCCCGGTGTCGTGCTATACCTATCCATGTTCTACGGCCGACGCTCACTAGCTCTGCGCATCGCCCTCTTCTACGGTACTGCCGCACTTTCAGGAGCCGCCGGTGGCCTGGTCGCGTACGGCATCAGCTTCATGAACGGCTTCAACGGCTGGAACGCTTGGCGGTGGATCATCCTCATCAACGGTCTGCCCACGCTCGTCACGGGTGTCGTCATCCCGTTTGTGCTTCCCAACAGCCCCGAGACTACAAAGTTCCTCGACGAGAGCGAGAAGCGTGACCTCGTCCTCATCCACGAGGCCCAGGTCGGCCGCGCAAAGAACCTCACCCACATGGTCAAGGAGGACGTCTGGGACGCCGTCCGCGACTGGACCACCTGGACCTACTGCATCGCCCTCTTCCCCCAGCTCATCATGCTGTACTCGTTTGTCGTTTTCCTTCCCACCATCATCAACGGCCTCGGAACCTGGACCCCGGCCGAGGTGCAGGCCATGACCATCCCGGTCTACATGTTTGGTGCCATCGTCTACGTCCTTTGCGCCTGGCAGAGTGACAAAACCCAGAGGCGAGGCTACTTCATCATGGGAGCCATCTGCTCCGCCATGGTCGGCTACGGCATGTTGTATGCGAATGCCGGCGCCGGAGTTAGCTACGCAGGTTGCTTCTTCGTCTCGGTCGGTATCTTCTTGTCGGCCGGAATCTCGTTTGCCTGGGTTCCTGTCAACAACCCAAGGTATGGCAAGCGTGCATTCTCGACTGGTATGCACTTGACCATTGGAAACTCTTCTGGTGTCGCCGCTCCCTTCTTGTTCTTGGGCAGCGACGGTTTCCGAACTGGCTACACCATCAGTATGGTCCTGTTGGCGTTTGGCCTGATCCTCAACGTCGTTCTCCACTTGCACTTCAAACGCCAGAACAAGGAGCGCGATGCGGGTAAGCAGGACTACCTGATGGAGGGCAAGACACAGTTGGAACTTGAGGCTATGGGTGAGAAGAACCCGCAGTTCAGATTTGCCATTTGAGGAAAGCATTATTTTATCAGTAGCCATGTCAGGAGTCAGCGTCAGGTAGACGGTTTGCGAGATTGTTCTTATCTGATGTACCAAAGCGTCCACCAGGGAGCTATTATACCAATACAAATTGTCTTCTGCTGTATTTTGCTTCCATCACAATAGACCAAGTCCAGTTCGAAGTAGGTCGAATAACTATTAGGAGTCTAGATCAACTCACTGATTATGTACGGCGCCATGTGATGATGCGTTGTGACCCAGGTCTGCCACTGTGACGGTACCCAAGGTTGCAGACCCGGGGTCCAATGACTTCACCTTGCATCTCGTGCGATGATAAGCTTTGCGGAGACGTTCCACCTGTACATGCCTTCAACCATACCTCCTCCCCCCACCCAACAGCTCCACATCAACGTCGTCTTCAAACTTTGCATGCTTGTATCCTCTGTCCACTATGCGTCGCAGTCTCCTACGCCTTGAACATTTGAGACAGCAAACAAAGCTGGTTAGGAGGGCAGCAACAGCAGTAATGGCTTCGACAACCACCTCAATCCAGTGCCGGCCCAGCCAGGCCCAGAACCAGTCATCCCCTGCTCCCCAAGTCCCACCATGACCAGCATGGTTCCAAAACACCCACCGATCTGCGCCCTCGCGCTCGTCCATCATGACGCGGTGTAGTTTTGCCCAGTCTGAACCGGCGTATGGTGGCACGCTCCCTTCTCGAAGTTTCGCATGATATC
Source organism: Pyricularia sp. CBS 133598 (assembly GCA_004337975.1). Taxonomy (NCBI): domain Eukaryota; kingdom Fungi; phylum Ascomycota; class Sordariomycetes; order Magnaporthales; family Pyriculariaceae; genus Pyricularia; species Pyricularia sp. CBS 133598. The sequence goes on from RRCJ01000010.1 coordinate 1,550,092, forward strand.
GTTCCCACATTGCTGTCAGATACCACTGTCCGCTGTTGTACATGACCCTTGCGTATGGTAGCAGCCAGTTCCAGTTGTAGGCCTCGAGGTTCTCCGTCAACATACGGGTCCAAGGGTGCTCCGGCTGCGCACCAATGATGTTGTTGCTCAACGCCCCAAGGCCACCATCGGTAGTAAAAGCCGGGAGGCTACGAAAAGGCTCGAGTGAAGCTTCACATCCATTATCTAGATCGATGTATATACCGCCGTATTTGCGAACAAGAAAGTATCGCATGACGTCGACCCGTTGTATTGGATATTTGTAGCCTTCATAAGTCGAGAGAAACCAAGGGTACTCGTTGGCGATGAATGCGAGGGAGTCCTGGGAGTGCCAGATCTGACAGGCAAGATGTTAGTCGAGAAACAACTGCTGACTCAAAGAGACACAAACCTTGACATCCCATCCAGGATTCTTGTCAATACATGTCTGACGTGCAGCAGCCCAGTCACCAGGCAACTCCTTGCTTTCTGGGTTCTTCCAATTGTGATATATTTGATGTATTATCCTCGGAATGACAACCTCCTTCGCCGTGTGGTTATCATACGCTTCGAGTACTTGCAGCTGGGTGATTGCGATCCCGGCATGCGGCCCCAGTTTACCAAACAACTGTGCAAACGCAAGTAGCCGGACGACGATATAGAGAAGCCAAAAGATGACTCCAGTAGATGTCGCGTAGCCGAGCCATGTCAAGACGCGACGGCGGTGCGGCAGGTGCGCCCGCATCGGATCGAAGAAGAATCGGTAACTGAGGAATTATGATGTTTGTAGAAGCTAGAATTCGAATAAACAAAGATGCTGTTGTTGAAATGGACTCTGTACAAGTCAATCATCTGGTCGCCTGCAGAGCATCGCGAAAGAGGGGCCGAGACCGTTCTCGATTAACCAAGGTAGTGGGAGTCCGGCGAACGGGCTGAATAGAGCTCGGGCGAGATTTAGACTTTGAGCTGACCGTCAGTCAACCTAGTAGACGGGACGATTCACATGCAAGCATTGCGTCACCTTGTCCTGCAGAAAGTCGTTGCACTACCGTGAAATCAGAACTGCTAGACTGCAATGGCCTGCAAAATTCAATTACGAATCTTCGACAATCTGTCTCACCATACCTAGAAACCGTTCGCGGTACTCGGATGGGTTGGCCGTGATCGACATTGGTCCTCGGTGAGCCACCTTGTTGAACAGTTTGACAAGTCCTGTCATGGCCCGCGCGTGAAACTTGTGTCTTGCCCAGAAAAAGTCCAACACCACAACACGATACACCCATTTTCCTTGTCGATCCTTCATTCCTGTTCGCCACTCGTCCGCGTCCGACGATATTACTGATGCTGTTGCGTCTGCTGGATATCTCACCAGGAATAGAGAATAGTCGATTGCATTGTTTCTTGACAGCAGCTCCGTATCCTTTTCCAAGTCGTTCAAAAGTTGTGCTTTTTGGTTTGCCGTCACCTTGACCTTGTCCTTGAACTCATCCACCAGCTTGTCCAGCACGCTATTCGGTACCAATGCGCCATCCATGATGTCACGTTCTGGGAAAAAGTAGTCGTTGGGTTTGAGGTCGTAAGTCTCCCACCCATCTTCTTGTTTGCCGTACATCAAGTTCTCCATCACGATGTGGTGCGTTGGTGCTGTGCCCAGGATTCCTCCCAGAGTCGCCTGTGGGGTAAAAACCATGTCGGCGATGCGCACAAGCAGACTGTGCGGGTTGGCACGCATGTGACCTATGTAAGGCTCCAAAAGGTCGTGCGTGAAAAACTGATGCTCGAACCGCCGTGGAAGTGACTTGATCAGGTACTTGGAGTTGGCGGTGGTGAAAAAGGTTGACCCGCTATAACCAAGATCACCGATCGGTTTGAGGGCCGACTCTTCGCCGGCCTCAGGTTGGAATGAACCAATATACTCATCTTCATCAAGTTTCCAGACGTGCTTCCGCAGGGCTCGGAAGTCGGCATGTCGGTAGCGGGCAAGGCGCAAACGAAGAAGGGACAGAAACTCGATGATCCAAAAGAGGAGGCGGAATAGTTTGTTGCGTCGCTTTGTGGCGTCGTTGGGGCTTGAGACGGCTTCCTGGATGGAAGCCGAGATGAGGGAGGAGCGTATTTTCATTCTGAGCCACTGGGAGTGGTCACCAGAGTCTTGACAAATGATTGATGACGCTTGATGACTGATGGTTTTTTTGGTTTTTGGTTCATTGTTTGGAACAAACGTCGCGATTCCAGTGCTTGCAGATCACAGAAGCGATGTGTTTGCGATGACGTCATCACCGCGCCATTTGTGATCCACTGGCAGCACAGCGAATGAGGTAGGCACGGGCTCTGTCCTCCGCACATCGCGACTTCCTCGCTGGCTATATATCAAAACCTTATTCCAACCTCTCAATTCTTATTCCAACGTTGCATCTACTAGTTGGGCATAGTTTGTTTGCGTTTAGAGGGCGATATCGACTAATTGTGTGGTTGTCCATGTCATGTAGTACAGGGTTTTTGGATGTTTCTTGTTTACTTCTTCCGATCAACATGGATCGCCCGGATGTGCTATCACTGCTCCTTGAACACACTTATGGCTAGGTCTATCTATTTCTGGTTCACATGGATGACAACTGCGCACCTAGGTGCTTCGCATGCCTGCTTGTGCACACTTGCCCATGCGATACAGACATCTGATTCGGGACGCCGACTACTAGTTGTGGATTTGTAAAGACAGTTGCCAACAACGTGAAAAAAAACCAACAAGTAAATTTGATAAAATTAGTCCTTCACAGAACGTCCAGCTTTCTGTTATTGTTCCTGAGTATAAGCCCCCGGCTGCACCTGCGTCTGGTACCCCCGTTCATAATTCCGTGTTGCCGAACCTCGCGGATCCTGTGCGTACGCCGCCTGGCCATACCCAAAAACATTGGACCAGGTCTGGTGCTGCGGTGGGTTTCCAGGTGATGGAGACCTCTGCTGTGAGCCCCCCGAAATATTCCAAGCTGCCAAACCATGGCCCCTGGTCGCATTTACAGCCTCCTTGTTTGCAAAAGTCGCAGCCATACTCTCAAGCGCCCTCAGCCCATTCTCCCTTGCTCGTCTCTCTGCATCCGTCCCATGTACGGCTTTCAGGTACTTCATAAAGTCCAGGTAAGCCTGCGTTACCTTGTTGAGATAGGCGACTGTCAAATGCACTTTGCGATCCTCGTTGTCGACGCTGAGATCAAACTTGGCACCTTCAGGTTGAGCTTCATACTCTGCCAGCGCCAATGCCGTCTGACACGCGTTTTTGATTTGTCTGCCATCCAAACGTGCCTCTGGTTCGTTACGCCAGTGAGCTCCCGCCGTCTGAATGATCTCGTCCTCATCGATCTTGATCTTGCGGTTCCGAGAAGCGTACCGATTTTTGATCATGCGTAAGTTGAGCTTGAAGACTTTGATCGTCGAGATTTCGGTCAGTTGCGGGTAGTGTAGACTCATGTGAATCCTTGAGGCAAAGGCCTCGTCAAAGTCACCGATACGGTTGGTTGTGAGAAAGAGAATTCCGGCATAATATTCAAGCACTCGTAGGAAGACTACAGTTCTTGTTAACATATTGCAACGCAGATCAAATGACACTGATCGGACTAACCTGCGACAAGACCATTCCTGTGAAAGTCGGTACGTCTTCTCTCGGCCAGAAACACGTCTGCCTCGTCGAGTAGGAGGACACAATCCCATTTGCTGGCGAGTGAAAAGTTGGTTCGCAGGGCTGATTCGACGTCGGCAGCGTTTGACCCAAGGTCACCTATGCAGAAACTTCAGTGTCAGAGTGAATTCTGGGCTGCTATGACTGGAGAGTGCAAAAGGCACATGAGAATGGATTCACGATATAGACCGAGACTTACCACATGTGATTTGGAGAAGCGGCTTCTTGAATCTCCCTGCCACGCCCTCTACACAGAGGAGTTAGCAATTCACTCTCTACATTTCAATAGCTCAGTCAAGAACTTGTCCAGTGTCCACCTACCTGCCGTTGTAGTTTTCCCTACACCAGGAGCGCCATGAAGCAAAATGATCAAGCCCTTGCCTATGTGTGGGTGTTCGTATTAGCAACTTAGGTCCATAAAGCAAGCGTCTCCGGCGTAAAGACAACAAAAAAGTATCATCAGCTCACCTTTGCCCCTGACAATGTCAGTCTGCTCATCCTTCCCCTGAGCTCTATGCTTGTTTCGAAAGTGCTGAGACACAAGAGAAAGAACCATATCCTTGTGACCTTCTGGAAGTACAAGCTGACCAAAGGCGCTATGATCTTCTTCGTCGTCGTCACTAGATGTAGAATTGGCCTTGCCATCCTCGGCAGAACTCACAACATCGCTCAAATAGTCCAGGTCGAGCCAGGCTGCAAATCTAGTTAGCTCCTCACTTTCTGGGTCCATTCGCCTGGAATCACTCACCCCATGTGCGGTCTCTGAGCACAAATCCTGGGACCTTGTATGACATTATGAGAAGCTCATCGTCGGTGAGGTTGTTCCCGTTCGTGGCGATATCCTTGAGCAATCTGGGAAACACAGTTACAGAAGGAAGAGTAATATGATTGCCTTCAATCGCTGGCATCAGCCGCTGCGTAAAGTCGCGATAGCGTGAGTAGTCGACGAAACTATCATCGGGGGCGTATTCTTTGAAGCAGCATTCCAAAGTACACGCAGGAACGGCGCGCTTGTCTGGCTGGCCTGCGAGGCGCGTGATCATCGGAGCCCAGTCTTTGTTCTCCTCCACTGCGAATGCCTCCTGGAAATCGATCATCACCTGACTTTCCACTTCATCCCTCATTCCAACCGTGAGCCCTGCATAGTATTTGTGTTTGATGCCTGCTACATCGACGAAAAGTCGACCTCTCTGGATCAACCTCTCTCTTAGCCGTTTCAAATCATCCTCCGCTGCTTGTTCACTCTGCTGGGGCACAGTAGCTCTGGTCTCGATGTCCTTCTGGTGATGAAGCCGCAGGGGATACACTACTAAAGAAGTAGCGGCTCTTTCTCCACTGAAACTATCGATATGGAACCTGTTTGTCACTGGTCCCAGCTGATAACCATCAAAACTGATGTGTACGCATAAAATGGTAATGTGGCTGTCCGAACCCTTACTGTCGTCACTATCGCTATCGTTCGATTTCTGAAAAAAAGCATCCCATGGGTCCACGCCACGATGAGGCTCGAGGTCCACGCGAAAGACCTGGTAGACTTGCTTACGGTCTGTAGAAATGACAAAGTCGCCTGGCTTGAAGAGGTGCCATAGATCGGAGAAAAGAACTTTACTGCAGCTTGAACTGTTAAGATACGCCTGCCTTTTGACAATATAGGTGTCCATAAACTCGATGAGACAGCCAAGGTGTGCAGCTGTCTCCTTGGACCTGCTATAACCCTTGGGGTCAATCTTTGAGGCCGCGTCGTTTTCCTTGTTGTTCTCATCCGCTGCAACATCTGAAGGCTTGGTATTTCCGCTTGGGATAGACTCAGTGTTATCTGGACGTTCAGGCAACTCGTTAGCAGGAAAGAAGACTAATAGCAATGAGGATACGACATAGCTCACCCGTGTGGGTTATTTCTGTACCCGCTGTCTCAGATTTTCTTTCGTTGTCAGCTGTCGTTTGAGACACCATGAAGGCCTCTGGAGCTTGGATCAAGTTTGAATGCCATTCTCTTATGTCGGTAGCATAGGCTGCAAGAAGCCGGAATGGGCGAAGAAGGACGATTGGAACATTATCTCCTGACAACTTTTTGCCACAAATGACAGAGAGTGTTTGGATAATTTGGTTGGAATGAATCCTGATTCTCTCGGGAAAGCTCGAGCCGGAGGACGCTTCTGGCTCTTTGACTGCTGTCTGTTTCCGGCGTCGGTTGATTGACCGGAGATCATTATCGAAATACCTGGCTAGTGTAATCCGAGGCTCGCCAATCAGGACATCAATAGCAAATGCAGTCTGGATGGGTTGATCCCACATGGCTTTGAAGTCGGGCCAGGTGGATTCAAAGATCGTAGGTAATGCATGCTGCTCAGATTCTCCCGGTTCTTGACTCCTTGTATTCCTCCCTCTCACCGCAAGTGCCTTTCGCTTTGCCTTGTTCCTATCGTATCTTTCCTTTTGTGCCATCAAGCGCTCAATCTCCCATTCAAAGTCTCCCCTGAGCCTGGCCCGAAAGTAATCAAAGTCCTTGGTCTTTGTCGTGTCGTCGCTATCCCATTGATCACTGTCAAATGTGTCCCATTGGGTTGGAGGCCCGAGCTTCCGAGATTGCTGCTTCTGTAGAGAAACCATCGGCGCTAAGCGGCCCGTGGTGGTCGAGATCCTGGTACCTCCAAAGCGGTGAGATTGTTCCCTTAGGTCCCAATATGTATCATGTTCCCGATCTGTCCTGTATTGTACTGAAGAGGTTATATATCCCTCTTTACCATCTGGTTCAATAAAGCTCATCATTGGGATCCCTCGGACTTTTCGAACCGTCTCCTGAAGCTCGGCAGCACGAGTCTCTCTCTTTTCGCCCCACTTTGTAGCTTTACAGTGTCGCCGACTTCTTTTGATGGAGTCGTTTACAAGTTGTGGATCTTTTGTCGTATCGGTCTCTTGATCCTCATCAATTTCATGCCCCATATGATCAGCCACGCGGTCGCCAAGCTTGAACAGCTTCTCTCGGAGCATGTGGATCTCTTCCATCAATGCTGCCGAGCCCGTCTGCTTCTCGGTGGGTTCTTGGTGGTCTTGATCATTAGCACGTTGGAAAGTGCTGTTGTTCTGGGCCTCGTCTTGCTCAGAAACCTTCGCTTGAAGTGTATCTGGTTTCTTGGGCGCAAGGGGCTGTTGATCGACCTCAGCTGGCTGCGCCAGGCAAGGTTTGTCAACCGCAACATCGGGACTGGGTAAAGATGCCATGGTGAGGATTTTGCTTTGGTACAAGATGCGCAAAATGAATGTCAAGAAGGACTTCAGGCCAACCGAGAATTCATGGTGTCACTGATGATGAGGTGATGGCAGCGATCATGGAGGCCAATGCGGGGAAACAGCGACAAGATAAGCATTGGTAAGACCAGCGGCCCGCCGTGTTGAGCCGCACATTTCTCGTTCGAGAACTCCTCATCCGCTGTAATTTTACGGACAGGGTCTTTAAGCGCCTGCCGAGCAGCTGTGGAATCCCCTCGCCACACAGTCGCAATGATTGATTGGTTAAGATCTGCGCATCCCCATGCATGAGCTGCTGACTGCATGAGGGTAAACCAACATTATCTGGACATTTCGGGCAAGCAAACCCACCCTCCTTCCGAAATCGCATGAAGTTTTACTGTGTGTCCTGTGTGTCCCGGCAGGTCTGTTGTTAATCCTTGTAGCCAACTCTCAGTCGATCACATGTGATATCCCTGCACTCAACATCATTCCTTGAAAGGCATTTGGGCTGTTGGGCTGCGTTTTTCTCGCCATTTCATCCAGGTCCAGCCGACAGTCATCGTCATTTATCCACATCTCGATTTCTTAACACCACATGCAGATGCAGGCCAACAGGGATCCAAGGCAGTTCATTCCCAGAGTGAATGTCCAACCCCCAGCTGTCGACTTTATCGACAACCGCATGGACGAGTACCACCCCGCATTCAGCGACCCGCCGTCGCGTTACGATCCAATATCTAACCAGTATATCATATGCCCGACTTCAAACTTGTTGGAACCTCGGATCTCACCCGCCATTGAACTACAGGTCGGTGCGCCTGGACCATCAGAGTATGAATACCACCACGACCACTTTCACGGCCAACAGCAGCCCTCGGCTTCTGGGATGAGCTGTTTCCCATAGCTATGGATCAGTTCCAAAGTATGCATCCGACCGAGCCGGATGCAGCTTCAAAATACCGGATCCGGGACCGCAAGAGTTGGACAGAGGTTTTTGACCAGCTTGAAGCAGCAAAAGTCCAGTACTATCAGACAAAGGGTTTCAAGGGAGGCTTTAGGAAGATTTACAGAAAATCAGGCGGCAATGTCCAACCTCTTATTGGAGTGACAAAGGCTTTGCCGGATATCGACATGGTCACTCCTGTTTTGGGGGTTGTGCAGGTTCTTTTAGAGGCAAGCAATCTCCACTTTGGTCTTTGACCTTTTTTTTTGTCCACCTCTTCTGTTTCCAACCAGCCGGTTCCAGCTACTTGAACATCAGGATAACATAATCCCAGGCCGCCAAGAACGCCGCCCGGGTTCGCCAGGCCATGTCTGGCGCATTCGACGGCATTGAACCCATGTTTTCGCAAATCGAGCTTTTTCTCAAGATATTCCCTGGTGATGAAAATATTAAACAGGCCTCTATCGCACTCATAGCTGTGACTTTCCACGCGGTCGAGTGTGTGATTGGCTTCTTTGTGAAATCTACCTGTACGCTCACCTGTATTCTACTCGCTACGTGACTTCTCTGACAGTGTACCATCGAGCAGTCAAGAGGTTCGCCTCGGCAACGTTCAACCTCGAAGAATATCAACAAAAGATCACACAGAGCTTGGAGGCAGTCAAAGCCCATAGCGAGGCTCTTACCACCGAGGCCAACAATTCAGAAAAGTACATGTCGAGCAACACTGTGAAGAGGATCGTACAAGGTCAGTTTCTGCACACTAAAAGCGGCCACAGTGAACTCAGACCCCCTCTGGATGCTAGAGGCCGTGGAGCTGACCTGACCTTTTCAACACTCCTGTAGAAACACACCAATCTGAGAAGCGAATACTCCAGACTTTCCACAGTGTACGAAACATGACCCTGACTCTGTTTCAGGAGCTACAATATAACATGGGTACGTACTCCAAGCATCAGCAACATTGGCTACTCAACACTCACAGTCTCTCTGAACTAGCGCGCAGGCAAAGTGCCGAGGACGCTGCAATATACAACGTGGTACAGCATCTCTCTCATCTTATCACACCAATGCCCCCGCCTACCTTGACACCACGTCCACATTGGCCGGCAGCTTCAACCAACGGGTCATTAGTCACCTCTGAGCATCTTCTCAGCTTGATCGACATACCAAACTTGTCGGCCATTGATATGCAGACGATAGAAGAGAGACGAAACGACTTGATACCCAAGGACCAACAAGCCAAGGCCGAACACATCATGAACACCACCGAGTTCAGAAGCTGGCTTACGTCGGCAGCCTCGTCACAGCTGCTCATCCACGGGGACTTTGAGCCCAGGCCCATGTATGGAACAACCCACTTCTGCGAGACGTTGATCAATTACATTGCTGAGCATCCACGACATATATCACTCAACTTCTTTTGTGGCCAACACCTGGAACCCTATGATCCTTACACCGGTGGTCGTGCCATGATTCAGACACTTATCTGTCAGCTCTTGAATCAGTACAAATTTGGTCCTCAGTATCAAGTCAACCAAGACTTGGAGCTAATCAAAGCCGGCGACGTCAAAGAACTGTTCAAGCTGTTTGAGTCTCTGTTCCGCAGGATCGATCCAAGCCTGTGTGTATTCTGCATCATTGACAGCGTCGTCTTCTACGAGCGGGACGAGTTTCTACAGGACCTGGGAGATGTGATCCCGATGTTAGTGAAGTTGTCTGCAGAGCGGCAACATGACAGTGACACCAACTCTCCTATTCTCAAAGTTCTGCTTGCTAGCCCAACAAAAACGTTTGTGATCCGCCGATTGTTTACTGATGAGCAGATCTTGTCAATGGCGACCATGTCTGAGTATATCGAGGATCCCAGTCGGATGAGGGTAGAGAGGAGGCTGAAGGAGGAGGAGCGTGGTTCCAGTTTTGGTCTATAAAAGGCTGCGGGTTATTTGTGGGCTTCAATGGCTATGCTCAAAATTTAGGTGCAATGTAGAAACAAACCGGAGAACCCTTTGGCTATGAATTATGCGAGCATCTTCCATGTCTATTCAATGAATGCGTAAAGTGTGGAGATATGTTATTCTTGTCTGGAAAGCTGATCGTTGCTTTTTGGATATTTCCATGGCAAGCTTGATCAAGGGATATTGATAGTAGCCGAACTGTACCAATGTGGCCATCAAACTGGATAATTCAGTGGGTTATCTTTGTTTCAAAACAGGGATTTCAAAGTATAGTCATCCGTATTGCGGCAGCCTGAACCAACCTCTAGGCTGTTTCATGGCTGCTTTTGGAATATGATTCAGGCGTGGCAGTAAGGCTGATCGACAACAGGCTCATCAAACAGAAAACAACAGGAATTTCCAAATATAGCTCTATTAGTTGGCTTACCCCTGATTCATTTGCTCTTCAAATCAAGGCAAAGCCCATCGGCAGTTTGTCGCCCCCTCCAGAGAGCGCGGAGGCAGCACTAAACCAGTCGCCCCTCAATAAATGTTATATAAAATCAGCCTTGGTGGAAGCTCTTGTCCCTGCCTCTCTCTTTCTTGGTCCTCACGTCCCTGTTGTCGTCTGTCATTCTTTTATTACTTTCTATTCAGCACTGCTTTCTCGGCGTTTCGGCTTCTCAGTCTCAGAAAGCTAGCCGCTATTCATATCGTCTCTTTTTCCTTTAGATGTCAACTATCGTTAGCGACCATTTTTCTCCCAAAAGTTGCACCTTGCGTACCTGTCACCCGCAACAGGCTCACTTCGATCCATCTACCGGTTTCACGACAACACATTCGCCAACTTCCAACAGAAACACCTCAAAATGCAAGTTGCGTGGATCTTTGCTGCTCTCGCTATCACTCAGTCAGTCGTGGCCAGCCCGACACCGATCGAACCCACGTTGCAACCAGACACGATCCCCAATCATATCCCTCAAGGGGTCTGCATGAGAGGATGCAGGAGGGCCAACAGCTGGCGGATTATTGGGGTGCGGTCCCGTTGCAAGAAGCAGTGTGAGCGATAGTTAGTCAAAGGAAGTAGCCACGGATAGCAATGTAATGTCGAATACTTCAACAATGGGGGGAGGGGGGTTAAGCAATGGTGTGAATACCAGCCTCATAGCCTTTTGGTCTGTTTCACAGCTTATTTCTATAGCCAACCATTGTATGTAAACAACTTTTGCTGGGACATTTGTGGTGCGCCAGATCAAGCTCACTACTAGATCTCCATTCTTGCCCACGGATGTTGTAGCTCTGCATGTCCGTTGCCTTGAACAGTGACAGTCTTGAGCTTATAGGGTGTAACTGGGCGGGCTCTAGAAGATCGAGTTTCAGGGATCGCAGTAAGAGCCAGTCGGAACGGGGTACAAGCTGGCGAAATCCGCACAGGTACTGCGGTAGAGCCTTCGGAGGAGACTTCCGGACCGATCCTACATTCACGGACTGTGCTGGCCTCAACAACTTTGTAAAGACACAGCAACACCCCAGTGGTTTTCTGAAAAAAACGCCGACGGTGATGCTCATCAGCTGGGATGCTCTGGTGACCCCAAGAATATTCACGAGGGCATAGTAGGCGGTTTTGCGCTGCCATAGCCAGTCAAAGGCTACGCAACTTACCAGACGACTTCATCTTATCATCCTGACGTACTGATGAGATTGCGATAAAAGGTTTGTGGGGAAGTTTAAAATAAGTTGGGGAAATGATGAATCTTTATCAAGCTTTCGGCCATGATCTTGCAGTACTCCGTTGCCTGCGCGAGTGCTTATAAAGCTTTGTAAAAGCACAGTCTACATTTGTTGGGCTCCGATACAATGTAACAGCCCAGCCCTTTGCATCACCCCAAGAACTAGTAGATGAGACCCAACGAATAAATCTATGAGCCAGTCCATGGCTTATAATATCACGGGGCTCTGTAGTTTCTCGTCCTCATGTCTTGATGTACAATGTAAATCTTGCGCATGACTTGATGGTTGACATAGCTTATGAATGTGAAATCAAGCTACCAGACCATAATTTTTACCTCACCTCTCATAATGGGAGACACCGAAAGCTTCATTGCAGGTCAATCATCGACCTTGGAGGAACTTCAGACGAGCGAACAACGAATTCTACTGGACACAGTCACTCGGGTTCGAAAATGTGGCCTTGACAGCATCCTATCTCTCCCTCAGATCGTCGTCTGTGGCGATCAGTCATCAGGGAAAAGCTCCGTCTTGGAGGCTTTAACCGAAATCCCTTTCCCTAGGAATGACAATCTCTGTACTAGATTCGCCACCGAGATCAGCCTTCGTCGCGAGTCGGTTGAGAAATTCACGGTCAAGATAGTGCCAGACAGCAGCCGTCCTCAGGGCAAGCAGGATGAGATCAAGGGCTTTTCCGAGTCGCTCTCCGACTTGTCTGATCTACCTGTGGTGATGGAAGCAGCAATGAAAGTGATGGGGATCACGGGATCCAGCGGCACTGAACCCCCTAGCGCATTTGCCAGGGACACGCTCAGCATCGAGGTTGATGGCCCGAACAGGCCCCAGCTCACTCTTGTCGACATCCCAGGCCTTATTCAAGCCTCGACAAAGGGTGTTTCCGACCAAGACGTCGCAATGGTCAAGGAAATCACCGATCATTACATCTCTCAACCTCGCACCATCTGCCTGGCAGTCATCTCCGCCACCAACGACGCTGCGAATCAAGGCATCCTTCAGCAAGTCCGGAGTTTTGATCGCAAGGGCGAGAGAACGTTGGGAGTCATCACAAAGCCGGATAAGCTAGAGGCGGGCTCTGGTTCAGAGGCCGAGTTCCTTGCGTTGGCCCGCAATGAAAACGTATTTTTCGAACTAGGATGGCATGTTGTCAAAAACCGTACCTTTGATGAGCGAGACTTTTCATTCGAAGAGCGTAATTCGTCGGAAATCAACTTTTTCCGCACCTCAAACTTCAAAACTTTACCCCAGGAAACAGTCGGCATCAACACTCTTCGCGTCCGGCTCAGCCGTCTGCTTTACTCGCACGTTAAGAATGAGATACCGCATTTGATGGGAGATCTCGAAGTGGCCCTTGAGTCTTCTCGGAGGGAGTTAGGTCTTCTTGGTAGCTCCAGATCCACAGCTCCAGAGTGCCGCGCCTACTTGACACAGCTAAGTATGGATTGCCACGAGATCTGCAAGGCTGCACTGAATGGGCACTATGAGCACCAGTATTTCAGGCTTGACGGCGAAGACGAATTCAGTTTGAAGCACCAAAAAACAGTCGCCCGACTTCGCGCGACTGTCCAGCTCTACAATAATTGCTTTGCGGAGCTTGTCCGGACCAAAGGGCACAAGTATAAAATTCCTCGAGAGTCGGACACGAACGAAAAGACCGAGGATGATATGAAGAAATATGAACCGGAGGAAACAGTCGAATCCGATGTGCCAGAGCCCAAAAAGCTTTCAAAGTCCGAAGCTACCAAATGGGTGCAGAAAGTCATCATACGATCACGCGGAACGGAGCTTTTTGGTAGCTATAACCCCAGCGTGGTTGCTGAGCTTTTTTGGGAGCAGTCTCAGCCTTGGCCTCGGCTGGCAAAGTCCCACATAGAGTGCATCAGTCAAATATGTGAGCGCTTTCTTGCCGAACTTGTCGAGCAAAAAGGAGCAAAAGATGTAGTGCCTCGCATCTGGTAGGTGCAACATTCGTAACTGTGTTCTGGGATCGGAACTAATGATTTGGCAACCAGGATATCTTTGATCAAAAATACCCTCCGAGAGCGCGAAAAGGCTGCTCGTGACGAGCTTGACCAGCTGATAGACGACATGAATGGTTCCCCCATAAACTACAACCATTACTACACTCAAACCGTCCAGAAGGCTCGCCAGCAAAGGCTTCAGAAACATCTTGGACCTGCGAGGCCGGAGAGCTTGCAAGTAATGAAAACTTGCAAACATGGTCAACATTATGAGAGTTTTGATGTGGCAGGAGCTTTTAATAGGATCCTTTCTGCGATGGACGGGTTATACGTTGCAGACATGGACAAGTTCAGCTGCCGGGACGCCCTGGACAGTCTCCTTGCCATCTACAAGGTATGTCGATCCATTCAGCCGGCACGAAACAAATTCAGTGGCTGACGCACTTGCAGGTCCAGCAGAAAGTTTTTATCGCCAACGTCACCACACAGGTGATTGAACGGCAGATGTTGCGCGGGCTTGATCTCGTATTCTCGCCGCATGTCGTTGCGGAAATGAGCGATGCTGATGTCGTCGCTGTTGCGATGGAAAGCCCGGGCGTTCAGCGACAGCGAACTTTTCTGAAGGACCGTGTATCCAAGCTGGAGGAGGGTCAGGGAATTTTCCGCTCTGCCATGAGGTCGGTCATGGTCTTGCAGGCCTAAAGAGTGCGATGGATTCCAGTTTTGTTCGCAGCTTGGGAGACCAATCGAGTTGCCAGGTTGTTTCCACGTGATTTCTCACGTGACTTCTGTGAAAATGGACCTCAACCATGTCGAGATCCACGTGACAAACATCAACGTCAACTTCAGTCTTCATTTGCCATCAATCACTCGTAAAAGAAAAAAAGAAAAAAAAACCATCGTAAAGATCCTCAAACAGCTCATATGCACGAGGCCTGCTGCCTACATGCAGTTCAAACATGCCTTTCCCGGTGCGTTTGCGGCACATTCCGATACCATGCTTGGAAAGCAAGCACACACCACTGCAGATGGCCTGCTGGCTGCAATCACACATTCAGAAAGCCATGGTTGAGAACCGAGTCAAAAGTCGCCTGGCCAATCCAATCAAGAAGGGATTAGTTCATTCCCAAAGGAGAGAATGGATCGATAAAATGCACATTTACAAGGTTCCACGCAACGCGAGCCCAGCACATATCGAGCACCTACTAAATTATCTTGGTCCGCCACCGACCGTCATTTCCTTCACGCCCCAGCCTGCGTTTGATATACCAGGATTGGCTAGTGATCCAAGGAGGGATCCTAAAGCAAAGATGCTTGCGACTCCATTGCCCAGGCTGATTTATTCTCGTGAACTCGCCTCCGCTGTTCGTTCACTTGACATAAGGCTCCCGGACTTCTTCACGTGGGATCAAATACGAAAAGTGATGGAACATCAGCTGAACGCCTGCGACATGTGGTACAACAGAGATCCAGAATCCTTATCCGACCCAGCTAAGGAACGAGAGGAGCTCGATCAATTTCTACAAAAATCAAGACATTTCAGTATGACCGCGATTAGGTTCGTAACTGGCATCACAGGCGACGGACCCAGCCTGCCTCTGGTGTCGGACCTAGCGGCAGAATGTGGATTACAGCCCATCGAAAAGAATCCTGCCTTTTTCGGGCCTGGCACCTTGATGCTCTGGCCTGTAATGGACCTCACGGATAAAATGCAGATGTTTAAAGGTGACAATCTCGCCTCTCAACAAGATCTACACGACCTTTTGGCACAAGTTACCATCAAAACCATCAAGAAACATCTGCATCTCGATACTTATATCAAGCCCGGGGAGACGGGAGTCTGGGTGAACGAGCAAACTACATCTGAATCAAGACGCATCGCCACCGTACGGCCCATCCTGGGGCCCGATTCGATCACTTCCTTTGGTGTCGGCCTGCAGGTTGGCCCTCTGATCAAAGAGGCAAGCAAGGTGGACCGCACAATGACAAGTCTGGCCGAACTTGGGGATATCCTAGATATCTTGGATACCCCAGCTGACCTTGCACATCATTGGGTGGAAGAGTTTGCTGGTGTACTGGCCGAACGAGCCAAGATCGAAATCCAAAGATACCAACCAGGATTCAAGGCCAAGAAAGCCGTGATACAGGCGATAGAGGATTCCTTAGTTCCCAAAGCTCCCGAATGGACCATAGATCACCTTGAGGATCATGCATTGGGTTGGAGAGCCCAGTCCCCTTTTGACCCTAGCTTGGAAGAACCTTTGGTTGAGCCGGATGAGAAACGTCCCAGGCTCACTGCCGGTAGCCCGCTCCATATAGTCGGCAAGCTTTTTGACAGTGCGGGGATTGAAGTCCCCACCTATGATAACGGAAAATATGGTAGATACCTCAAAAAGTTGCATCTCCAAACCGCCAAAATCAAGCATGCTTTGCAAACAGGATCGGAACTCGCACAAGGGCGGCCATGGCTCGGCGTCGACAAGACCATGGAAACGTGGCACGAACGCGAAATCCACAGGAACAACATGTTGAAGCTCGACCTCGTCGCGCTAGATCACAGAGCAGTAATTCTCGGCAACGGAGCCTTTCCAAAGTTGGAGCCCGTTCCCGAGAAGGAACGCATCACTGAATCAGATTTGATCTGGCCGGACCTGAGTGTACTCAAGGTCAAGGTAGACCAAGAAGCCACGTACGATTTGAGCTCAAGGCAGTTCTACAATCACTACGGCGCCTGGGTCCTTCGTGTGCTGCGCGAGAGCTCTTTTGGGCGGCAGCTGGACGCAAGGCTTACGGATCATAGCGCTCGATACGTGGCGGGCGAAATGCTGACCAACTCCGCCGTCGCGCTCGCCGTCATCAAAGATGCAGATTCCAGTATCGCCAAGGGTATCAAATACGGGCTCAATTACATTCAGCGTGCAGCAGTCTACCGAAGAGCCCTCATGTCGGTCCGCAAAGAGCCAGGCGAAGAGACAGCCAAGCTGTCCCGCCAGGAGGCTCGGCTCGTACTTCCCTACTTGCGCAGGCTCACTGGCCGCCAGGCCAAACACAGAAGGCTCAACAGGGGTT
This sequence comes from Pyricularia sp. CBS 133598, assembly GCA_004337975.1. Lineage (NCBI taxonomy): Eukaryota > Fungi > Ascomycota > Sordariomycetes > Magnaporthales > Pyriculariaceae > Pyricularia > Pyricularia sp. CBS 133598. The sequence continues at coordinate 1,566,670 of RRCJ01000010.1, forward strand.
TTCGGTCGGATTACGTAGGTGGTCTTTTACCGCCGGAAGATTTCAGTGAGACTTTGGAAAGGTTGGTGGTGAGACACCCTGGCCAGAAAAAATTTAGCAAAAATGCAACCGAAGTGATTGAGGCTCGGTATGGAAAGGAGGTCCTTCAAGCGACGGGGCTGAAGAAGGCGCCTCCGAACTGGCGGGCAAAGGATGACCCCTTCAAGAGGTATTGAACCCCCTTGTAAAAGAGCACCTTTGTAAAATATTGTAAATAATGTGGCATGTTGCCTGTAAGAATACGGAATAGAGTAGACTTTCTATTGCGACCCTTTTAATCAAGTGACTGTGCCGGCATTGTTCTTAGCTGTGGTTGGCTTTCAATGCCGGCGTCTTGCCGGCGTAACAATAATCGGGTAGGCTCGACAGCAAAATGGCGGCGAGATCAGGAACCTCTTGCGTGTTGGCAACCGCTTGATGATCACTTCTCGTCACTCGGTCCAGTAGTTGTCTTGGTCCTGACCTGCTTGATGACATGCCGAACAGGGCGCGCGCGGGTACCCGGATGCTTCACCTCTTTGCAGCTTTCTGACTTGTCCACAGCCTCCAGTCAACAATCCATGGAGACGAGAAGAGGCCAGGTCAGCATCTGACAGTTCCATGCTAAGTAGTATATGCATGTGCCTCGAGACAATATTGCCAACCCAGGGATGGCTGATAAAGGATCTCCTGGTCAGAATACCGAGCAATTTTAAATAAAACCGAAAGCGCATACAAGCATGGCACAACCCATGGTGCTACACATCTACCTGTTACATAGCATACCTGATGAGTAACCAATCAGTACTTTGCTGCAAGTAAAAGTCATATACATTTTATAAACCAATAATTTACACCGACCCATCCTGCAAAGCAACAACCCAAAAGCGCCTATGTGCACCTAATAGATAAACCTCAAGTATCCAACGTGCCAAAAGAATGAACGACGAAAGCCTCATGGGGAATTACAAGTATACAATCGAATTAAAGAGAACAAAGACAAACACTTCAGAAACAAAACAAAAAATCCGACAGCATCACGCTCATCGAAGCATGTACGACAGGTCGGGCAAATTCCGCACCACGCGATGGACTTCGTCTTCGTAAGCGTCGTCAGTTGGATCTTGCATTCCTTCAAAGGCAACCATCTTTCTTGGTTTCGAATCGGCTGGTAGTGGCGAGTGCGAACGAGGCGTTGAATCCTTGATATCGGTGGTGGGAACAGGCTGAAGACTGCTGACTATACCTGCAGGTGCAGCTGGAGGATCAGGAGCACCAAAAAAGGACAGATCCCATGGGTCGCTAGCTGTAGTAGATGTTTGTGTGGTAGAATCACTAGGTTGTGATACAGCCGGGGTAGATGCCTTGGGTGGTTGCACTGGCTGAATCGTTTCGGATGGGATGGGAGTCGCACTCTTGACAGATGGCGGTTTGACATCTGCGTTTGCCTTGTCACTTTCGTCCAAGTTCTTCATAATGGAGAATGCAGGATCCATTCCGTTCCCATTAGCTCCAGGGGATGTAATCATCTCTCCCCAGTCATCATCGTCCTCTTCTTTATTAGCTGGGGCCGAACTCGGAGGATCCAATGGTTTTGATGTCGCAAACATGGATACAGGCCGACCTGCTCCATTCGATGCGGGTGGTTTTACCGCGTCCATCATTGAAGTGCTCCAAGAGAACCCATTCGATGGGGCAGCACTAGGTGTAGAGCTCCATCCAAAACTTGCCATTGCCATTACAGGAGCAGGAGTTGGTTCAACTTTCCTGGGTGCTGGAGGTGCGCTTTGACGTTTCTTCTTAAATACCTCGTCCAGGTTTACAGGCTCATCGGGAACCGAGGAATCCCAACCAAAGGCGGCACCTTTTGCCTTGTTCGCTCCACCGCTGTAACCCCTGAGATGAGGTCGACCGCCAGTAAAAGCATCTTCCTCCATCCACCGCCGCACGATTTTGAAGGTGTCGTTACGAACTTCAGAAGTCTGCCAAGTTACTCTTCGGTAATAGTCGTCCCCACCGGCATCATGCAGCCTTTTGGTTCCTTGCCGAGAGACGCGATACCATACCCGTCGTTCAGAAATAGAGGAGAATGTGTCATTGACGATTCGATCCGAGACATCCGCATCTTCTGGATCTCCAAAAGTGGTATCCTTGAGGCCCAGCTTCTCAAAGAGCTCATCAACGGCTTTAAGATCAGCCGTGAACTGCACATCACCATACTTGTCCGTCAATTCTTGCTGGTACTGTACAGAGCCGAACTTGTCTATAAGCTCTTGAAAATTGGTACGGGTGGGTGGTGGTGGTCGGGGAACAGAGGTCGCAGGGATTTCAGGTTGGGTGCTTATGTTGGCAGCTTCAACAAGCGTCTGGAAGCTAGCCCTCGTCGCAGGTAATGGGCGTGGTATCGAAGTTGCAACCGTCGTGGCTGTAGTAGTTGAGCTGACCCGAGCTACCTCGACAAGCTCCTTGAAGTTCTTACGAGTTGATGGTATAGGCCGAGGTATCGAGGTTGCTGGAGACGATTTTCCAGCGCTGTCAAACATCTTGGCCAGGTCCGAAACTTTGGCCGATACCTTTCTCTGCATTGGGCTGTGTGGAAACGGCTTGGGTCTGGAGTCTTCGTCTATAGATGTTATGGGCGAGTCTTGTGGCCTGGTTTCCTGTGTGCTATCCTCGGAGCAAGAAGTTGATGCTCGAGACCGTGTCGTTTCGCCATTCTGATGTGAGGCTTCCTCTTGTGATGCTTCATTCTGTGACGCTTCCTCATGTGAATCTTGCACTTGACGGTCTGTCTCCTCTGTCGTTATATCCTTGGTTTCCACGACATTCTGTTCCTTATCCAGTCCCCACTGCGGACTTTCCACCTCCAATTCCTTAAACTCATCAGGGTCAGGAGATGCTTCGGGTATTGTATCTTGCAGGTTAAACTTTGCACCAAACCCAGGCGAGACGGCAGCTTTGGGTGGACTAGGAGGCAATTCCAGGCTTGTATCCGATGCCCAAGGATCCAACTGAGTCCCTGGAAGTCTCAAGATCGAGTTCGAACTCGATCTCGATAACGTCTTTGCCGCAACCCCAGGAGACGTTATCGGCCATGCTCTACCGCTAACGCTATTATCCCTCGACCGTGGCCGCGACCCCGCCAGGCTGTGTACACTATTCTCGCGCGACCGCGACCGAGGGTTATCTGTCCCACCATTTCCCCAGACATTGAGCGAGCCCGAGGCCCAGTTTGAATCATCATCACCACCCCAGGGCGAGGTGAATTCCAACCCTGGTAAGTTATCGGTCGTCGTGGACGTGAGGAATGCGCGAGGCGGCGGCTCTGGGCCTCGGTCGTTGTCGGGGGCGGGCGTCGTCCATGGAGAAGCGCCCCAAGGGTCCTCCATCGCGTTGGCGTATTGGAGGATGTTTAGGCTATCGCATCATCGATCGGCGGTCGTATCTTTCGGATCTTTCGGGCTGACGTTGCGTTCGCTGTGCTGGTGCTAGTGTTGGTTATGGAGCGAGGCGGGTGCAGTAATGTCTGCAAGGTTATGAATCCAGATCTCCAAGAGATCCTGATAACCTCCAAGCTAAATGAGTAGATTCCTCTGAAAGACAAATCGAGACGCGTTGACCGCGATTGTCAATCAATCAATTGCTGTCGCTCAACGTCCCGTCAGCTTGTTCCGCGGTATGTTCCAGAAGGCACAGCAGTCGCACGGTGCCAAGACTGACGTTAAGAACACGCACAGTGAAACAATTCAACGGTCAGGGGTCGAGTGGGTTGCCTAGATCTACGCTCATGACAGGCCTAACCTTGATAAAAGCCGATTCTTTCGGCCAACTCCCGTCTAGATGGAGTTTTGGTACCAAGATAACTTTACAAGTCGCAGAGAACACGATTCATTGGAAACCTTGCTGGACAAACAAGTAGGCAGTCGTTTTGAATTGATCGCAAGTTCGTTTGTCAAGCTGAGACCTATCCGATGATAAATCTACTTTGTACCAAGTCATCCGATGCTATCCGGCCCTCCTGGACCGGCATCTAAAATGAGAAAACAATCAGGGTATCTCCAAGTGTACTGTATGTCGAGAGCAACCAACTCCTGTAAGTCCCAAGCGCCTCGCTACCAGTTTAACCCTCCGGTTTTTAGTAAAATCAAAAGAAAAAAAAAGTCCAAATCCCATAAAGCAAAGAAAGAAAACAGCCCTCTAGGTTCGAGCAAAGCAAGAAACAAACTAAAGAGTTTCAGGCTCGAGCAAAGAAGCAAGACATAAAACTCGCCTTTACTCTTGGTCCTCGCTTGCAAAGTCCTCCAATGCTCCTGAGAACTCTCGTAAAACCTTGCGAACCACTTTGTTGCCATGTGGAGCAAACACAAGTTGTTCAGCCATCTCTTGCAAGGCACGACGAAGCGTCATTGCATCTTCCCAGCCCAAATCGGCGGGAATGGGAACCTGAAGAACTCGCTGGTGAGGTACGGGCTGTACAAGGAATGCTGGCGACGATAGCGATACTTGATTCCTATTCTGTATAGCTAGATGTTGCGCAGCAGCATGAGAAGGACCGACATCTCTGGTGTTGCTCGCTTCGTTGCTGTGCTTTCGCTTTTTAGATGGTCGTTGTGAGTTTTGTGCCCTTGGACGCTTCAATCCTGTTCAGATATACATGGTTAGGACGGGTGCAAACAACAAGCCAAGTGAGTAGTGTACAAACCTTTGTATAAACTGCACTTTGCCGTTTGTGCATTGTACTTGCAGCATCCGCAGCCGCCATTGTGAATACCTGGCACAGAATAACACCCAACAAAAGGGCCTCTGTTGGCCGTACACCGCTTGCAGGCTATTGGGTTTTTGGTCCCAACAATTTGCATTATAACGGCCTCGACGTTGTCAAGTCGTTGCCAGATGATCTTTCGATTCTTCCAGACGGGATGAATGATGCATAATCTTTGAGGCTGAATGGTAATGAATCTGGGTTAGTTATATCCTCTCTTCCAAGTGCGGTGGCAACCACGTACCTGCATCCCAAGCATTGCTGCCGTCGCTCCATTTTTGGCAGGCTTGGACGTCAATTGCGCAATTACTTCCCGCACAGCATCGATGCTGATCTCGCTTGGATCTACAATGTCGCTCTTGATCAAGTAATCTGGCTCATCAGCTTTATCGTTCTCGGGATCTTGACCGGGATCTTGCTCGGGATATTGCTCATGATCTTGCTCGGGATCTTGCGAATCATCATCGTCACCCAGGAATTGGGCGAGTATATCATGTTCGAAATTGTCCTCGCTCAGGTTGTTGCTTGGAGCGGTGATATTGGTACCAGGAAGAAAGTTTGGAATATCGCCATTCTCAGATCCATCAGAATCCGAGTCGGAGTCGCTACCTTCCGTTCCACTCGTACTGCCGGGTGTACTTTTGATATGGATCGGCGGGGATTCTGCGGCGACGAAAGACATGATTGCTGGTCGATGTCGGTAGAGGCGCGGGTCTAAAAGCAAGTAAACATTGTTGATGAGCGTGTGGTACAACCGAATGAGGAAGTACGATAGTTGCAGGTAATTCGTTCCGTTGAACAATGTGTGCGATCGAGATGAGGTCGAGGTGACGTGCCGACACGCGACGCGGTGCTAGAGCTTTGGAAGTGACAATGGAGTTAGTGGTCGGTAGCACGGATTAGCGCCGCTAGTTGACGTTCTGGGTCTGTGCGCTCCGGCTGGCGGGGTGGGTCGCGGGGTTCCGTGATCGGCGGAAGGTGCTTAGAAATTAACTGGTTTGCGCGGAGTTTGTGGCAAGCGGAACCAGTTGATATGCAAACCTTTATATGCCCGTGATCTTGCGGAATTGATAGACCTAGAACTTACCTGGTTTACTCTTTCACGGCAACTCAATCTCCTTCCAGACACGTTTCCAAATGTCCTTGTCAAAAGTCAAACACATAATACTTGTACGTTTTTCAATCACCAGTCAGTCAACAGTCATACACTAACAACAACTAGGTCCTCTCCGGCAAAGGCGGAGTTGGCAAGTCTTCAGTTACAACACAACTAGCTCTCTCCCTCTCCCTGGCTGGTCATTCAGTCGGTGTTCTCGATGTCGACCTTACAGGGCCCAATATCCCCCGCATGTTTTCGGTCGAACAAGCCAAAGTAACACAAGCCCCAGGCGGTTGGTTACCAGTCCCAGTTCACGAATCAAACCCCACCTCCAAAATTGGTTCCCTTCGCGTCATGAGCCTGGGCTTCCTCCTCCGCGATCGAGGCGATGCTGTTGTCTGGAGGGGTCCCAAGAAGACAGCCATGGTTCGCCAGTTTCTATCGGATGTACTATGGGGAGAACTGGATTTTCTTCTGGTCGACACACCACCCGGCACCAGTGACGAGCACATATCACTGGCTGAGACGCTGCTACAAAAGACCATCCCGGGTCAACTGGCCGGTGCGGTCGTGGTCACAACACCACAGGCCGTCGCAACCGCCGACGTTCGCAAAGAGCTCAACTTTTGCAAAAAGACGGCCATACCTGTACTGGGAGTGATAGAAAACATGAGCGGTTATATCTGCCCTTGTTGCGGGGAAAAGACAAACATCTTCATGTCTGGAGGAGGAGAAGTCATGGCCAACGACTTTGGAGTCAAGTTCCTGGGAAGGATACCTATAGACCCTGTCTTTGTCGAGCTCATCGAAACAGGTCGGCGTCCAAGATATCAAGCCCCCGCGAAACCGGACCCTGAGGAGATACCATCCGAAATCGAGGCTAGGGATCCAGGACTGCTTGTTGAAAAATACACGGACAGCATACTAGCACCTATATTCGGAAACATTACTGCCGAGCTCGTCAAAGGGGTATCGAGCGGTTGAGCTTCCGTCAAGGTCACCCATGAAATCGACACCTCCCTCCCGTACATCTCGGACTGAAACCCGGAAATTACGGATCAAGCTTCTTGAGGCGGCCAAGCCAACCGGAGACCAAAAAGCCTTGCAACGATGTCGCGCTGTTTGCCTCCAAGCCCCACAACTACGTAATGTCCAGGGACCCTAGCATACCCCACAAGATCGGGCTAGGAAGAAGCTCTGTTCCTGGACACACAAGTTGAATGAGGGCTAAAGGTCAGGTAAAATACGTCTTGAGACGAGTTTACGTACTGGGTACGAGTTCATACGAAGTAGTTACTTTTTCAACAGCTACTGCAGGTCATTGATCGTGCAGGTGGCTTTTGCTATCTGGCATCGCTAGAGATCTGTAGCTGCGGGGTTTTTGACCGCTTATAGCAGCTTTGCTCGGTCGCGTCGAATTATGCACTGCGCCCACCTTGGGCATCGGCGATCCCACCCAATCCATGGCGGCACACATGCAAAATTTCCATCCAAACAAAACAAAATTTTCTCTGACCTTTTCTTTGTTTGAGAACTGACTGTCCAATTGTTCTCAACCAACGCTTTGAGCATCTGCGAGTAGCCGGTTGTTGATTTACAAGGTCTGTTGTTTTATTCTTCATTTTGACAGACTGCCTTGGGATTCAATTGCCTCTGCTCCTTTGCCTCGCCCCTCTGCCTCGCCCCTCTGCCCTCACACCTTTGGCAAAGGTCTGACTTTGCAGCTTGACTAACTCTGACAAATCCCAATAGCTTCCACCACTTTGCCATCTATATATCCTCTACCTTGATGCCAAACTCAACATCCTGACGAACAAGCTCGATAAATCGCTAAGACCCTCCTTGACCCCCGTAGTCTCGTCACCAAAGCCCACCATTCCTTCGCTAAGGATTTTCCTTCCTCTCCCCGGCCGACCTCCCTAACGTCCCTACAAGAGACGTTAGATAAACTCTACTCCTATACGATCAGTATATTGGCATTGCCATCCTTTGCCGCCCAACACCAGTCCTGTGGGCCTACTCTCTCAGACGGAACCGCAAGGTCTCTGCTGAGTGGCAGTCAGTGTCCCGCGGAAGAATCCTTTTGGGCTCAGCGCCTCTTGGACCCAGTGTCTGAACGTCTGAACATCTGAACGCCTTGACAAGAGCAAACATGGGTTGTGAGACTGGAACCAACGAGGGCCAGGGCTACAGCTTGCCCAGCGCCCCTCAGCTCACCATCAACCATGATGTCGCACAAGACCTAGACTCTAGCGGTGCATTCGAGGGTATGTAGTAGCTTCTAGCTTCTTAGTATGAGCGATTTCTGACGTGCATATAGGACCCGAGAAACTCCTCGAGGTGTGGTTCGCCCCCTCTCCCAGTGCTCTTCCACTGGGCACCAAGGAAAATGGCCTCAAGTCGGTTCCTTCAGACAACTGGGTCGAGATGCTTGACATTGTCAACTGCAAGATCCTTTCGGTCGTGCAGTCGTCTGTTGTTGATGCATACCTCCTGTCCGAGTCATCCATGTTTGTCTTTCCGCACAAGATCATTCTCAAGACCTGCGGAACCACGACCCTGCTTCTGGGACTTGCCCGGCTCCTGCGCATTGCCGCCGTCGATGCCGGTTTCCCGATCCATAATGCTTCGTCTGTCGAAGATGAAAAGGCCGCTGCCACGCCGTACCGCGTTTTTTACAGTCGCAAGAACTTTCTCTTCCCTGACCGCCAGCGCGGCCCTCATCGCAGCTGGAAGCAGGAGGTCAGGTACCTTGACAGCATGTTTGAGGGTGGCAGTGCGTACATGGTTGGCAAGATGAACGGCGATCATTGGTACCTCTACATGACGAGTCCTGGCTCTACTGCACTCACTCCCCCGCAGACGCCGCCGGCCGGCGAACTCATGCGCATTCCCACGGGTCTTCAGACCTCGGGAAGTCGTGAGGATGACGAGACTCTTGAAGTCTTGATGACAGACTTGGATCCTGAGAATGCCAAGCAGTTCTACCTGGAGCAAGCCAGTGCCCTTGCGTGCAAGCGGGCAACGCTCGCTCAGCAGGCAAGGGAGGAGGCCCATGCCGCCCTTGACAAGGGCGCTACCAGCGACGAACAACTGGTCACTGAAGCCCTCACCACTGAAGGCCATGCCCTCGGTACTGTCGTGTCGGACACTTGTGGTCTATCGGACGTGTACCCCAAGTCCAGGTACCCGGATGCACGTATTGATGCGTACATGTTTGAGCCGTGCGGTTTCTCCGCTAACGGTGTGGTGCCAGCACCTCCTGACGCGACTGGTGCTCAGGGCGGCAACGAGCACTACTTTACAGTGCATGTGACTCCAGAACCTAACTGTTCGTACGCTTCGTTCGAGACCAATGTGCCCGGAGGCCAGAACGGACGGGAGACCGCCGACATTATTGGGCATGTCGTTGGCATTTTTAAGCCCGGAAGGTTCAGCGTGACACTTTTCGAGGGCAAGGGCCGTCAGCGTAGCGAGAACGGCGGCGCCAAGGCAGACCAGAGGCTTAGGGTTGACAACGTGCCAGGATACCGACAGCTGGACAGGATCGTGCACGAGTTTGACGACTATGATCTTGTCTTTCGCTTCTACCAGCGTGAGGGCTGGGTGGGCAAGGAAGGTGCCCGGGTTGGAGAGGATGATCTGTGAATGTGATTTTGAGTTGAATTTGGGAAAGCTACGGTCTTGGCAATCTTCACTTGTTATATTCCTCAAAGTTTACCTACCTATTTATGTATTTTCCAATAATTCTTTCCTCCACATCATTGCATGTAGCATTGAGCCCCCATCGCAGCCGCATTCCATACCTGATCATTCGCAGGCACCCATCACCCAACGACCCTCGGTGAGACATCCACCACCAGGCACAGATCTTGCCAAAACCGGTGATAACCCGCCTATCAATGGAATGTGGTGTTTCTTGACTGGCAGACGGCAAAGACACTTGCAGTCGAGGGGCAATATGAACTCATTGGGGATGCTCCCTAGAGGGAGTCGATTATCCCTCTTCATGCTTTTCATCGTCTGCGTATCCTCCAGAATAGCTCTAGGGGACGACTCTCTTGACAAATCATATTTACTAGACAATCACGAATAGAGAGCCATGCCTACAAAACCATACACCGGTAGCTACACGGGCAGTGGTAGCAGCAACACCTCCAAAAGGTCACGACCTCGGCGCGGGGGTGAGGTTGCGAGGACACGTCCCCGACTTTTTGACCGATCATGGATGTCACGGCTGATGGTGGTCTCGCTGCTGGCTCTGCTGATTTTTGGCATCATGGGCTTCATTGTCAGTTGCATAGTGCTGAGCGGGCTTGCAGGACTGCCGGAGCTATGCCTGGCGCAGGCGTTTTTGTTCTTTGCCGTGAGTGTTTGCCTTCTTGTTTCCTGTTCAAGAGAGAATCATGCGCTGATTGGGCTTCTTCTTGCGTTTAGTGTTGCCTGTCACTCATATACCTCACCCTGCACCTAGTCGCGGCTACGAGGAACCTACCTGTCGATAGGCAGAGGGCACTGCAGCACCCATTGCAGTCGTGGGCGACGGTGGTGGCGCGAATAGCCTTGGTCTTTTGGATCCTGTCCGTCATTTCGGTGCCGGCTTCCTTTGTGAAGGTGGACAAAAAGAATGTGGACTTGCGGCCGGGCCATGTCGACATTGTGGTTTGTGTTTTTGGGCTGTAAGTTCTGTGCTAACTTCTCTCGGATACAAAAGTGCGAATTGATATAAACTAATTCCGCAATGCAATCCTGAATCCAGTATCTCTATGACCGTCGTCACATTCGTCATCGAATACTCGGAAGCCCCTTTTAAATTGCCCCGCATCACGCCAGAGCATATAACCTGCCGCTTGAGCGCTCTGGCCTTAGACGAAGAGGCATTCGTGAGCGTTTCGCGGCAGTGCTCGGCCGAGATGGTGTCTGAGAAGCTCAGGGCCATAAAGGAGATAGACTACTCCCATCATCCGACGACGCAAGAACGCATACAAAAGGCTGCTTTCGAGAGGCAGACAAAACTTGCAAAGCCGGCTTCGACAGGGGAACAGACTAGCAGTAGCAGGGTCGTGTCGTCACCTCTGGGCCCGAGACCAATGCCGGGTACAATACCCGAGGACAGAGAACCACTTCCGTCGAGGTTAGGGACTACAGACCAACCGCTTAGGAAACCCGTCCCACAGGTCATCTTACCGCAAGAACCAAAACCCGCCCACGTCGGTGCACAAGCAGAAGGGTGGAAGACGCAGTGGAGGGAGCTCAAAAGCGAAGCCGGTATTACATCCGAGGGTAGCACGCCTACCATCACTCCAGCGACGAGCGTGTCGACCAGGCCATACTCTCACACGAGGCGGGCTCCATCGAGGGATGCGCTGAGACGGCAGCAAAACGAGAGGATATCGCTGCGAGTACCGCCGCCTATGCCAAGGAGCCAGCCGGTCAGGGATTCGAGGTATGCCGATCAACAGGGGAGGCCGCTGTATCCGCCACTGCCGCCGTCAAGACCACCTGGGGGATGCGTCGATCGGACGTCGATACCGGTGCGTGCTCAACATGGTGCCATGATGCCTGACGTGCGAAGGACTCCACCGGCACCGACAATGACGGCGCGGATGGACAACAGACCCAGGATGATGCCGACTGGTGCGGTCTCTCCAGGACGATATGGGCGAGAGGTGTTTGAGCAGGCGGCCAGACGGCTCAGGGGTGAAGATTTTGCTACTGGGAGAGAGAGGTTGGATCATGGTATGGTCTCGCAGGGTATTCGACAGTCCAGCAATCCTCGAGTTCCCGGTAGTTGGGACTAAGTCATGGCCTGTGAGATTTCTGGAACTGCTTGACAAGCGGTCCCTTCTTTAAATGACTTGGCCACCTATGTAGTTCAAAGATATCAAGCCAACTTTCAACCAAGGCAACGGATATTCTCTGTGCTAAGGATTATGCTTTCGTTTATTTTGTGGGTGCAAAAACTTGATTTGACAACTGCTCAGCAGCAAACTGAATGATGCCCAATATCGCTCACAGATTGTCACTGTCACTCACATTCGGCAAACCATCAAGATACCCTCAAATGATTGGTTCGGTTCTCGGTCGGGTATCGGGTAAAAGGCTAAAGCATGATTACATAAGTCAACGCAACCACTAGGATTGTTCCTTGGTTCCAACAGTTAGCTAGGCAATTCAAATCCCCCACCTTGGGTCAAGCAGTAATAATATTGCGGCTCCAACTTTGTGGCAGAATCAGAGTCTGCACTCGTCCGATTAATATGCCATCGACGGCATACCAATGCGCTGGTCGTCTAGAACTAGAACTAGAACTAGACCTGGCAGTAAAAGGAGGTTGAATGAACAAGGGTCTAGGTTTATTTTACACACGCCGGTTCCGGACCTTGACGGCCCACACACATCACCGCCACCACCGTCATAACAATATACTTTGATCCTCCGTCCCGACAGCACGCCATTGACGGGCCCCGTCGCGTCATCAAAACAACATCATTTATCGGCAGTCACCGAACTCGGAGCTTATGAACGCGACTTCTCCCGTCGCGTCGTCCCCGGCTGCTGCCGTCGCACGGCCACCAAAACGGACTTCAAACACGTGCAGTACGCATCATTTCTTCTTGACTGTCTAGAACTAGTGACTACCCCCCCTCACATACGTCATAAGCTAGACCAACAATAACTGACCGCATCAACTTCTAGACACGTGCCGTGCGAGAAAAGTCCGGTGCGACGGTCGTCGTGATGTCTGTACCAATTGTGAACGTCTCGGCTTTGGCTGTACCTATCATGACGCCGGTCCTGGCTCTGGATCTACGGAAGGCGAGACGGCCATGTCGTCGGCCTTAGCTTTGGCCTTGCCTAGACGTCGTGTTCGGTTGGCTTGTGCCAATTGTCATTCCCGCAAGGCGCGATGCAGTGGATCACTCCCAAAGTGTGATCGCTGTAGGGCAAGAGGTATCGAATGTGTTTATCAACCAGGGAAACGAGCACGACCTTCTTCAGTCATCGTCGGCGATTCTACTGGCCCTCCTACTTCGACCACTCCAGATAGGCCTGGTAGTGGTAATGGACCGACTCGGGATGATCGTGTTTCTGTCCACAGCCGGAGCCATTCATCAGATCGCGATGTGACTAGCGTGACTAGTCCAAGCAACTTTGGTCAAACTGCAGCAACAGAAGACGAGGACGCAGTATTGGAGTCGATTGCACCACGCGCCTTTGACCAATTCTTTCGTCACATTCATCACATACCCGTATTTTCCTTTCTACATCGCGCCTCTCTCATGCAACGATATCACGCTGGGCTCATAGATCGAGGCTTACTCCTTGCACTCATCGGCATCACTTCATTATTGACTGATTTGGGGAGTGGCACGCGTGATTTTGGTGCCAGGTGTATCGACGAGGCCGAGACCACCGTTCTTGGAGAGTTGGAGAAACCATCAACACTCAAGCTTCAGACTCTAGTGCTCATCATCAAACATCGAATATTGATGCGCAGGTTTCCTTCGGCATTCATGTTACATGCCGTTGCTTCCAGATTCGCAGTCGCTCTACGGCTCAACCACGAGAACCCGCGTCTTTGTTTCCTTGCTCAGGAGTCTCGTCGGCGGCTGATGTGGGCTGTGTACATGATAGACACAGGCATCGCTGCTGGACATCCCGACTTTGGGCTTTGGGAGAACAAGGCACCCTCAAACATCAGAATTCAGCTCCCTTGCAACGAACGCAACTTTGACTTTGATCTTCCCGAGGTCACTGAGCCTTTGGAACAACCAGCTCCCGGTCCTGATGGTGCCATTCCACCAATGACTGACGATATTGGGTTTCTCGCTCTGCATATACGCGTCTGTCTCCTGCGGAGCCGCATATTACAATACACCAAGAATATGATACACGGAAGCCCAACGCCAGAGCAAATAGCAAATCTCCCAGCTCGGTTCGCCGAACTTGAATCACAACTTGGCGCTTTTGCAGCCCGACTGCCCGTCTCTTTCAGTTGGTCAGAGGCAAACGTACGGTTGCGCGCCTACTCACCACGGCTTTGTGTCTTTGTCATGACACATCTTTGGTGGGAACAGTGTCATATCGACCTATATCGCGTCGCGGCTCACTCGGGAGTGTCGCGCGACGCTTTGCCTCAAACTATAATGGCAAGAATCGAGGCTAGCCATCCTGGGTTTGCTGGTATCTGTCGCCGGCAGATTTTTGAGCATGCCAGAGCAATGGCGGACATGTTTAGTCTCATGTTGACGCTTGACGGCGTTCCCGTCACGGATATGGACCTCCCAGTCTGTTTATATCAGTGCGCGAGGATGCTATATCTGAGTCTGCACACGAGCGGCGTCGAGTTTGGAATCACGACCGAGAGCGTACAAGAAATGGGAAATGTATGTCTTCGGGTTCTCAAGCAAACCATAACAGCACCAGCCGCCATGGGAATCCGTGCAGATCTTGAGAGGCTACTTGCAACCGGAATCCCCAGCGATTTGGCCCCTAGCATCCCCGAGTCACCTGAAATCCCCATCGGAGGGCAAGCTCGAAACCCGGTACCGGGTCTCCTCGCCCAGAATTTACTATCCAATACCAATACCAATCAGATAGGCATGAACGCGGCGCAATATCAATCACCAATCGCAGCGGCTCTTCCCAACGGTGCACAGTCTTCATTCCCACAAAACACCGTTGCAGCTACACCTTTTCAAGCAGCCACCACGCAGCCACCGACACCGATGGCACAGGTGGACCAGCCAACAGCGACAGCGACAGCGCCAACGACAGCGGATGAGGCCCCCAAATCGCCCTCTGCAGCATCTCTACATCCTAGCAACGCCTTTGATGGCCCATTTGATGGTTTGGACTTTAACATGGATCAGTTTGGTATGGATTCACAGTCGTGGTATTCGACCGAATGGCTAGGGGGCGATTTTTCTAGTGCAGCCGGGAACGGACAGCCAGCTACTTGACTGGAGCAACATCTGATGATTATGTATGAGACGAATTCAATACCAAATATGTATACCTATTTATCTTACATCCCATCAAGCATTCACGACGCCGTACCACACCAGGCCCATCAACGCTCCCATGATGATAACGATAGGAGGATCCACGCTAAACGAGTAGCCAAAGACAAAGCTGGATGCCGTCACGACTACCCACCAGGCTTCCAGTCCGAGGTTGGTGCCTTGCTGGAAACCCTGATCGATGTAACCAATCTGCCACAGGCGGTAGACTGCCGTATAGACTAGTCCAACAGCAGCGGCGTTGACACCCCTGATCATCGACTTGACCCACCTGATGCCACGGATCGCACCCCATATGCCCATTGTTCCGTGGACAATCATCAACCCTGGGACAAAGATACCCAAGAACCCGATCGCAGCGCCGGCAGCCGATGGATAACCTCCGTTGACAGCTGTCAGGGCGCCCAGGTAGACGGCAAAGTTAAAGTTGGGACCGGGGAAGCTCTGCTGGATTGCAAGGCCGATTAGAAAGTCGCGGGGGCTCACCCAACCCTCGGCGACGACATACTCGCGTAGGAGTGGAATGACTACGGGTCCACCGCCGAAAATGATGGTTCCGGCGAGATACAAGTTTCCAAAAAGGCTGAAGAGGAGCGGTTTGTCGGGGAGGACGCCGCGCAGGACCATGACGACGACAAATGTCAGCAGGAAAGCGATGATTATGCCAAGGCCAAAGGTCCAGGAGAAGTTTAGCACGCGGTCCTGTGGGATGGTCCTTGGTTCCGTATCGGTCTGCAGCCGTCCGTCTTCAGTGACGGGTAATGAATCCCTACTGGCTGGCCTTTCCTGCCCTCCTGTTTGGCGTTCTCTTGCGGGACCCGAGAGGGCGGCAGTGCTTCCGGCGTCTTGCTCAACCCGTTGAGCCTCTGGGAGATTCACAGACTCGGGCTCCTCCACACGTCTCCTGGGCTTTTTGAACACACCCACCACTGCTTTGATGGGACCATGAAGCCAGCGGTAGTCGTGGACGATGGTTGCGAGGCCACCCAGGACTATCAAGAGGGGAAAGTACCAAAGGGCATTGTACATGATGCCTGCGGCCGCGCTCAGGAAGACTAGTATGTGGGTGACGTTGTCGGTGATGGCCTTTTCCGACAGCTGGACAGCTGCCACGGCGATGATGCCGACAGTTGAAGCGTTTAGACCGGAGAGAAGGGCGTAGGCGATGCGAGGGAGCGAATCTCCAATGTTGGAGACACCGATCGAGAGGCCATACATTCCCAGGGCACCGGGCAAGCTGAGGGAGTTTAGTACAGCTATACAGCGGCAGCTTGTTACACAACTGAGCGGGGGGGATCTTACCTCCAGATCAGAAATCCCAGCAGGGCAGAAAGGAAACCGTCATGGATCAAGTTGATGCAGTAGTGCATCTTGGTGCTGGCCGGACCAGATGTGGCCTGGCAGACACTGAACAACTCTTGATACTAGTTTGGGGGGGGTTAGTTATATTCCCCGATGTAGAGCGAGAAACGACTTACTGTCTGTTCGTCGATCCATTGCAGCTTTTGGACGAATTTGTCATGAAACTATGTGATGAACAGGACTTGTTAGTCATTTTGCGATAAAAAAAAAAGCAAGTCACACACACATATACGCCGACTTACAATCTTGAAATGGACTGGCGGGCCACCAAATGCCGTGATCCCAAGGTGGTAATTGGTACGGATGGTATTGGCCAATCCGCGACCCAAATTTTCGGGCCTCCAACCCCAGCGCCGGATAGCCATTGTGGAAAAGGGAGTCGAATGCCTTGCTGTAGCTTGCTGGATGGACAAAGAGAAGCAAGACAAAGAGTATCGGGGAGGCTAAAATACCGCAGCGATTGATCCACCGACCATCAGTCCAGTCCTGCAGCGCGTCGAATCACTGCTTGTCGTCTGGACACGTGCGGCTGACCTGCACGCGGCGCCTGTAATGTTTAATTTTACGGTTATTTCAATGACGATGGACGCACAAGTCTGTGCCGATTTTGTATGGATACGATATGCCCGGCTCACTGACGATACAGCCCTTGATACAATAAGGCTGCCACAAGACTGTCTTGCTGCGAGTTTGATCCCGTTGAAATGATTCATTGTGAATCAGCTGCAGACCCTTGTCTCAGCTGGATGATTGTGGTGTTCTCGATTGCGTGCTCGATTGCGCGAGCCAGTTTGGGACCCGCCAAGTTTCGCCAAGCGCGGCTGTTTGGTTCTGTCGATTGAGTGAGATATGGTGTCTCTTTGGCCTGTTGCAGAGAGATCTATTGACTGAATAAAATATAGGGACACTCCCTCGAAAACAATACCTCTTTTGGTGGTACTATGACAGAGCATTGTTTGGTAGCAGCCAATTTGGTATCAAGTTAGGGGGGGGGGATTAATAAAAAGACAAACAACTACCAAGGCGCAAACGGGATACCAACAAAATGTATAGGCGGCTGCCATTGATGATTTGTTGCGCCAACGGCACCCTGCCCCAGGAACCAGAAGCGATGTAACGGGGTTTACCTCGATGTTGTATCTACAGTAGGTGATTATGGATCCCTGAGAATATAGTTCAAGCATCAGCGAGCTCTGGCAGGTCTGAATTGACCAGGCTATGGCTAATAACAAACATACATACCTGCTGCTATTTACTGTACCTTGTATACTTTGTTCCAGAATAAGAGATATAATACGTAGTTTGCTCTAAATAATTATCAGATATGGAAGAGGAAGAAAGGGACACGTCAAAACAGCGGAGAAGGATGCTTAATAAGTACATCCCTAGCTAAAAGAACCTGCATAGTTCTTTAAGAGCACCAGAAAGCAGTCACGCCATTATTTTATAACAGACGGACAAAAACCCGAGGAAGTCATCCCAGAAGCACAAGCGTCATCTGACACTCCTCCTCGTCGTAATACTTCTTCAGCACCGCCCAGAACCTATCCTCCCTCCACGTCAAAGCATACCCCCTCTCCGCATACAACATCTTCTCCGCCCTCCGAAACAGCGTCATGCAGCTCTGCAGCTTCACCGCGTCCACGCTGCTGCCCATCAACGCCGCCGCCGTGCTCGTCCCGCTGGCCGCCACGACCTCCAAAATCTCGCGCAGCCGCTTCCCCAGCACCGGGTGGCGCAAGTACTCGACCGCCTCGGCAAGGTCGCGCACGGCGTGCCAGGCACTGGTGGACGAGGGCCTCTCTGCGACGCCGGTCAGCTGGGGGAAGATGTACCAGATCCAGTGGGACCGCTTTTTGCCGGCGCGCATCTCCCCCAGCGCGGTCTCGTAGCCGTTCGTGCTGCTGTTCTGGGCGTTTAGGAAACGTTCCAGGCCGTTGGGGGCTGGTTCCTGCGTGTTGAGCCGAGTGGACCGTGGTCGCAGACTCATCTGGGCCTGGTTGAGAGGTGGAGGCTGCCTGTTAGTGGTTCCAACAGTCTGCGTCCTTGCAGTCGGTGTTGCTGCTGTTTGCGTTGTCACAATAGGTGGGGCCAACCCTACCTGGTAGTGTTGATCGCGTTCGTCTTCGGGGAATGGGACGACTGGCTGTAGACCTCTACCGGTGGCAACATCAAAAGGGCCGTCTGGGAGGTCACCTTTGGGAGCGCCTGCGCAGTAGTGTACATCTGGGACTTGGTGCCATGACAAGGCCATTGTGGCTTGAGAACAAGTCTGATGGGAAAGAGGCTGGTATGGTTTTGAGTACGTCGAGTTAGTGAGGACTGTAGTGGTTGAGGTGACTCTTGCTCTTGCAAATTATCAAGTCAATTTTACGGAAGGACAGCAGGAGGACTATTTATAGCCAACTCGAAAGTCTTGGTCTGATGACAAGGCGTTGTCCTTTCAAAGACAAAGACATTCTGCGATGCTTCCTCTTAACAAAAATGTTGACAAACAATCTGTTTGTTGATGTTTGATAACAAAGGAACGCAAAAGTGACCAGCAACAGTATCTCAAGGCTGGCAAATAGTCAATATGCTTGATGAGGCACAATCTTGTGGGTGGAACATCGTTTACTGCATTAAAGGCATTGATGACGCTTTTGTATCCATGTCCGAGAAAGAAATTGCCTGCTATTACCTACACAGCGTCCCCTGTCCTTACGACTTTATACCGCATCCGGCAACCGAACAGCTATGTCACCAGATTGTGTGATATATCTCACCCAAGGAAGTGACGGGTATTGGAGCTGGGAACGTTAGCTGACGAATAATGGAGGAATGGGTCTGCAATAGGGTCTACAACGGGATCTCCAACATACCTTTGGTTCTGTAATCTTCAAATACCTCACCTGGATTCCACTTGTCGTAAAGTAGGGAATCTCAAACTTGACTTGGATAGGCCTCTTTCCACCCTTTCCAGGACCACCAACACCGCCCATGCTACCACCAAAACCACCAGTCATACCTCCACCGTGCTCATCATCACCCCTGACACTTGGAAGACCCAGCTCCGCTCGCATCAGGAACTCCTTGCCACCACCGAACTGCTTAATCTTCCATACGATGGCGCTTTGCTCAGGCGCATAGTGAACACTGCCGATATTGGTCCTGAACCTTGGTGTATCGGCATCGTCCGGCACCGGCACCACAATCTCGACGTTGTTGGCGGTTGAACGACGCTTGAATTGAGCCTTGGCTTTGAGCATGTACTCGATACGAGAGCCACTGTGCGACTCAACCACGCACTCAACCCAGATCAATGGCTTGACCTGAGTGTTGAGACGGTATGACATGAGCTCGAATTCACCATCAGGGGGAATGAAGCTGATGGTGCGGTCGTTCTCGAATCGTGAAAGGCGAACACATTGATGAAACTTGACATCCTCCATCTCGATAGCCTTGCCTCGTGTCGTCCGTCCAGTAGTCTCAAACATGACCTTGTCGTTAAGTCCAAGACGAAGCTCTGGCATACCCGAGAGGTAGCACTTCATCTTGATTGCGCCCAGGATTTCAGACCGGAGCACGTTTCCGTTGGAAGAAACCAAGAGGTTCAGAGACTCGACCACATCCAAAAACACCTCGTTCTTGCGGTACCTGATTCCTTCGGAACGCCAGCTGACGGCGTTGGTGACGGCGATCGGTGGACGGGCTTGAATCTCGAGTTTGTGTGATTCTTGTGTAATGTACTCCTGTAGGATCTTGGACTCGGTGGTTTGAGGATAACCAAAGTCCATCATCTCGTCGAGAAGTTCGTAAATGATGACAAAGTTATCTCTTATGGACTCCTCCTCCAAGGCTTTAAAGTATTCGGTAAAGACCTCGACGATCTTGTGAAGGAAAAGCAAGATCTCGGCGGCATTGGTGTTGCGTTTTGTCAGGGCGAGGAGGTAGAGGTTGTTGTGACGAATGTAGAGATACTGTGGGTATAAATCAGCAAGGCTGAGGTCTCTAGTTACATGCATAGGACGAACTAACGTTGATTCCCTCGTGGGAGAAGCATGGTGGAACTGCTGATGATTCCTCTTCGGCTTCGCTTAGCAGGATAGGGAACTTTTCCACCGCCGACATGGGAATGTCTCCTCTATAGTTTCGAGCAAGTAGGGTCTTGCCCTTGAGATCGAGAAAGAAGAGTGCAGAAGCCATCGTGTTGATACCTGCACGAGGCAAGGACCTGAACCGTGGGGCTAGGCGACTGGAAGCAGTATGATGCTTCTTCTGCTTGGCTAAAAGTCCTGCGCCGAGCAGATACAGTCGACGTCAATCAGCCACGCAAGGCTGAAGTGGTACTAGCAAGGTACGGCGGCTTGCGCAGGGGTATCAAGACCTGCGGAGGTGAGGTCACGATGGTGATGTTGGCGCGTTATACCGTACATGCCACCATCGCCAATTGACAGTGCCCAGCCTCAGCTATCGGCAACCGTTCACAGCCGCCAAGGTGGGGTTATGGGTCGATTACCTCAGCAGGGTCCAGCACGGGCCACTTGGTTGGTTCACTAAAACTGCGACTGCAAACTTTTCGCATCGTGAGAAACGTTCCTTCTAACACCACGCGCCCTTTTAGACAGTGCAACCCATTACTTCCACGACTGATCATTGGCATTCTGTTGATGATTGACTGTGCAGCTGTTGATGAGGATTGCGATTAGTGGCGCGGAGAAGAAGATATTTCGCTACGAATCCATAAGAACTGCCCGAGTATTTTGTGCGTCGTTGACGTGTGAGCTACCGTTGCTTTGGTGGTGTCAGAGGATTCGAACATTTAGCTACCGCTACTTTGGATTAGATCGATCTCGGTCGTCATTATGTTGATCAAGCTGATCAAGATACTCGGTACAGAGCTTGATCAAGCCCTGCCCTGATCAAGCCAATTTCCTCCAGGGCTCAAAATCTCTCACCGCCATCAACTTCTAGAGCCAAGCGGTTTCATCGCAGGTTCAGCTGATGACAGCAAACAACCCCGATTTTCTGCAATCATGACCACTCATCCAGATGAAGTCTCAAATTTGCCCACGCGAAACCCAAACGGGTAGTTCGTTCGTTTCTTCCAGGGCTATCCTTAAAAATGAAAGTTGAACAAACTTGATACTTTTGCTGCTGTCAAAAGAAACTTCAAGTAGCATTGGAAACGTAAAGTAGCATGAAGATGTGTGTCCGCACTAGGGATTACTACCTTGGATGCTCACTTACTGACTCGTCCAAACCTCGGGCATGAATATGGGCCCGAGCTGCTTGATCCATAGACGCCCTTGACGCCATTTTAAACATCGTGACAATAGTCATGTGGATAATATGATCTATCTATACACGTTGACCGACGACATGGCGAAGGATTTACCCAACATGTTTGTCTTCTCAACGAAATTTCACTACCGGTACATAATTCATACGGGAGTGGTGGGCAAGACGGGGCTTGCTCCGACGGTTACTGTTTGCACTAACCAAGTGTGCAAACGAACTACAGTACCTACCTACGTCTTCACCTAGCGGATTCCCGCCAACAGTTGTGGCGACAGATCCGGCTTTTCAGTTTTCATGTGATGGCAATTGACTCCACTAGGCGCCGTTTGTCTTTGGGGAACCCAATCAGCGTCCCAACATGCATCACATTGCGCCGGTTCAGGGGCAGGCCATCGTGGCTAATACAGTGGGGTACATTCGTCTGACACGTGCTTTTGACCACAACGCCCCGAGTTGTTATCTTGCCGTTTACCGGAGGTCGATTCACATTCACACTTTTTATCGAGCAACTTTTGAACTTTTGGCGGCGTAAAATGTGACTCGGCTTTGTTCGGGATCGGGTTGATAAATAATGTATAATCATATCTTCGTCCGTAAACTCTTGTTGAACATGTGCAGTCGGTTAATAAAAGAGTAAGGTAATTGTACCGTAATCCGAGTTACGCTCAAGTCCCTAGTGACAGGAGTCCAAAGGTTCCAAGCTTAGCACTAATCAAAAGACGACAAGCACATGTCTGGGCGGGAGAGCAGGCTCCGTAGTGTATCAGCTCAAACCGGTCTGATAAGAAAGTTGTTCTACCCGGACGATAGGAAGCAATGTGGACTGAACTACAATGTATTTTCCGTGGGATACTACCAGTAGTATAGTGTAATAATTTTTATCTTGCCCCTGTGGAAGTACGCAAGTAGTAGTTAACCTTGTGACATGGGCAAAAATCTGAACCAAAGAAACCATATTTTGCAAGGTTCTCCAGGCTTATAATGACAGCTGACCAGTAGATGGCGATACGGAATATGGAAAAGACTCAAATTTTATCCATGCCTAACGATTTTTGAGATAGTGAGGGAGATTATATACGTAAGTGAAGAATAAGTACTCCGTACATTGTACGTACCGGTAGGCGATTAATTACCTTACCTACTCTTTGACATGTGCGGGGCTCATAACCAAATCCTTGGAGATTATAGAAGCACCTGATCAATCTACTTGTTACTGTACCTGCGATCAGACCAGGCCAGGGGAATCTCCTAAAAGAGTAAAGACAAGTCGGTCTGGCGCTTTGCTAGTAATTACACGTATTCCTGCAGCAGCAACAACACTCGCACATGCAAAAACCAACACATGCAAATATTAATTAGCTCATCAGCTAAAAAAAATCTCATCGGCATTAGGTGACTAGGGTGTGGGGTCAACAATTGGTCCTGGTTGATCAGTCGGGACTTTCGGACCCACCTTTTTGCCAATCGGTGCCTCTTTCACGTTCATGATGGACAGTTGCGGGTACAGACAGCCCTGCCGGTCTCACCCTGCTCGGTGCTGGATCGAATGATTGCCTGGGCGGGCTGTCTGTCAATCTTCCTCCCACTCTTTGGTTCCCACCCTCATTCACTCGGTCTGTTGATGGTAACTGGACAAGGTTTTCTGGACTACGATACGAAATAATTTACTACAGTACTCTATCTACTTTGTACCAAGCTGAGTTCGTCTTACCCTTCGTCACTCAATAAACCTAAACTACCCTCCCTACCTACTGTACTTTACCTTACACCCCCTGCTTCTCGGTCACAAAATCCTTCTGCAAGTCGACTCTCGATTGGGAGCATCAGTGGCTTGCACCGGCGCCCTACAATCTCGCGGCCTCGGGGATGATGCATGCACACTTCCAGACGATTCAACTCTAATACCCTCGGCCTCGAACAGACTAGACTTTCCTTCTATTGAGATTCCCAGAATTGCGACCGTCACGCCCGCGACAAACCCCCCCCCCCCCCCCCCCCCGATTGCCTTCTGTTTCTCCTTCTGCCGCCTTGCAAAATACAACTCCGCGCTTCATTTTGTCTGTCTGATCATCCCATCTTCAACATCATGACCTGCTTGTGCTTGGCCTAGGACCTCGCCCAGTCCCGCCTACCCTGTCCCGTCTTCCATACAACTACGTCCGAACACTAGGATCACTGCCAGATGGATGGATACAAGCACCGACTCGCATCCACACTGCAAGACCACCAGGATCACATGCTTGCACGACGCTCAACGGAAATGAACCACGACGGTGCTAAATCTCTGCCTTCGCCCGCTGTCATGACTTTGGAAACTCGGCCGATTTCTCCACCGTTTTCATGTAGTCAACTTGGGCCCTTGCCGTCACTAAACCTTCATCACAAGCCTCGCGACTCCCCGACCTTGGCCTCATTCTCCGATATACCTAGTAACGAGTTGGCTCCTATTGCCATCGATCATCATCGTTGCTCCTTGTCTCCTATTGGAAGTCAAAACAGCGCCCCAATCCTACCTCCAATTGCCACACTCACCCAGTCTCTAGAGCCTCTTCGTTTGAGGACTCCGTCACAGCCACAAACGTCGCCTCCAGTACAGGAACAGAGACGACCATCACCGCCGAGGTTGACGAGTTGGCCAACCGGTAACCCTTTGACGACTTATTATACACCCAGTCATGCACAGAGTGCCGAATCGCCTGCTAGGATGGATGTGGACATGAGCAATACGCCACGGGCTGGTAGCGTCAGTCTGGACGATCCAGACGTTCGTATGGCTGCTGAAGCACTGGGAGACTTGCGCGCTGGTAAGACTGGGACGTATTCATGTTTTGTTTACTGTTGCTGACTTTTGGTAGACTTTGTTTCGACACCCAAACAACCCACACAATCACAAAGACCACAACAAGAACCGATACTTCAACTCTTGACGACTTCTCATCCCTTACTGGCCAAGACGATAGAAGGAACAACGACAGCATACAACACCTCAAAGAACTATTCACCACGGTTCAAGTCGGGAGCTGAATATGTCGAGGGGTACTTGACTCCCATTGGTAACACTTTGGGGTCAGTTGGTCGGGTGACGGGAGTTGAAGGCGGTGTGAGATGGTTTCTTAAAGGATCAGCAAGACGGCAACCATCCTCATCAGATCTTGAATCGGGGGAAAGCTCGCGTAGCAAGAGGAGGAGGATGATGCCGTCTGCAGATGAAGAGACGGAGTATGCTGAGGATCGAAGGGGTATCATGTCACCACCACCGCCGCCATCCAACATGGAGTTTGACCCATTCGCCTACCGGAGCAAAGAACGTCGCATGTCGATGAGTACGGTGGATAGTCTTCCGGCCTACGATGATGCAAAATCACCAGCATATACCGAAGCTGCCGGTGATGATCAACGCTCCCCAGTACCACGCAGTCCCGCATGGCAGTCTCGCTTGATCATGTCAACATCTGGTCTCAGTATTGCCATGTCGGAAGAGTCGTTGCGCAGCCTCAAGTATTGTCTTCAGTGGTTGCGGTGGGCCAACGATCGTATCGCCAATGCCATTGGTGCTCTCAAGGTTACTCTGGAACAGTTTGAACGTCACCCAGAGACAGGAGAGGTTACTTCAAAACAAGTGACAATCGAAATCCCTATCGATGGTGCAATGGTTGTCGACGAGTCGAGGCCTGAAGGTTCAGAGCGAAGGTCTAACGAGGAACTTGGTCAGAGGGTGGCGGCACTCAAGTCGGATGTTCTCAAAACGCTTCGCGCTGTCATCGAGACGGTCAGCAAATACGCCGGTGGTGCGCTGCCTGACAACGCACGGGTTCTTGTCAAGCGACACCTGACCAGCCTCCCTCAACGATTCAAGTTGGCCAGCCAAGCGGATCAGTCTTCAGCTGGACCCTCATCTGGCGGCAGCAGCAACAGTGAAAAAGATGTTCGCGAGGGTGCGCAACGTGTCTTGGTTCTGGCGCAAGAAGGTCTCGACATGATGGCCCAGGTCAGCGGTGTCCTAGATGGAACAATCGTCAGTGCCGAGGAGTGGTGCGCTCGTCTCGGCAAGAAGAAGCAGGATGAGAGGGCTGCTTTGACTGGTGCTTCAAGTAATCAACCAGAGAAGCCCCTTGAGCCCCTTACCAGCGTTGGGATCGACGGAGATGTCAAGATGGGATAGGCAGCGTACGTTAAGCCGTCTCTTTTGATATTGAATTCATACCTTTCACTTTACACTTGATTCCTTTGTCATTATACCACATACTACGCCTGCTGCTGGCGATGAAGCATGCACTGTCACTAAATTCCCTTGTCTGCTATCGAGTACCCTCTGCTGCGGTTATTTCATTTGAGCCATTTATCTTGGTCTTTTTTTATTGTTCCTGGGAGTTAGTATACTTTTCTTTCATTGACAGTCTAAAAGCGTTCGCCGCTGACGAGCTCATCTACTGTTTTGGCTTTCTTTTGTTGGTCTAAATATTCTTTGTCTATGGCTCTGAGATTTGCGGTTGCGGCGACATAGTTTTGGGGATGCGCGGAAAATTCAGGTTTACGTGCGAAATGGAAATCAGGAAAACAGATATCTATCTACTGAGACTTCATGATCCTTACTGCGAGGGTTTTGAAGTCGTGTTGGGACAACGCCTTGAGTGTCGAGCGTAAATAGGCGATAACAATACATACTGTTACCTAATGTCTGCGATCGAGTATACAGATGTCATGGAAGTTATAGAATCAAGTGCTAATATCTTGTTTGTTATGGATCGCCACTTGCTGATTGTCATGCTGATCGTCAGCAGCATACTCTGTTTCATTTGCCTGCTCCGTAGTGGATGCGTTTTGTTCTAGAACCGGCTGAATCTACTTCTAGACCTATGCCTTGATTGGGGATATACGGGTCTCCCGCCTTGTATACCTAGTTTGACATCACGAACCAGACATATAATCCCGATGATCACTGTCAAAATACCCGAGATAATCTCAATTAACGACCGTCATTGGTGCAATCTAACACCCCCTGCGGAAAGCTGCACGGGTACTGGTCCCTAGTGCGCCAGCTGAGGAAGGTGGAAGTTCTTCAGCTTTGAACCAAGATGTTGCATCTATTAATAGAATGGCTCTGAAGAATATGATGATATACTCTGTGCGGATATAAATCTGAAAAGCATCCACACAAAAAAAAAAGGAAAAAAAAAGAAAAGCAAGATCAAAGCCAACCAGCCACAACCACCAACACGAAACCCGCAATGCTTCTCCAAACCACCACGACACTAGCACTCCTAGCAGGCCTCGCCGCCTCGCAGCAGACGTGCGCCCTCTCGACGACAGGCCAGCAGGGGCTCTGCCTCTCTACTTCGAGCTGCAGGGGCTCCGGCGGCAACTCGACGCCCAACCTCTGCCCCGGCACCCCGTCGGACGTCCAGTGCTGCACCTACGGCACCTGCACCGTCCCGGCCCAGGCGAACCTCACGGGCCTGTGCGTGCCGTCCGCCTCCTGCACCGACGGCACCGTCACCAGGGGCCGCTGTCCGGGCGACGCCGGCATCACCTGCTGCACTTGGCGGTCCTGCAGCGCGCCCGGTGGCGTCCCCGGGTCCTGCGTCCCGGCCGAGGGGTGTGCGGCGGGCGGCACGACGACCAGTGGGCTGTGTCCTGGCCCAAGGGGAGTTAGGTGCTGCGATTATGGCAGGTGCAGGGCCGACGGCAGGGATGGGTTCTGTCAGCGCCGTGGGACGTGTGGTGGGACGGTGGTGGCGGGTGGCGGGTGTGCGACTGCCCTGGGGGTTGACTGTTGTCTGAGTGCGGGTGGTGGCGGCGGTGGTGGTGAGGAGTGTGGTCCGCCCAAGTTGAACCGAGCCTCGTTGGATCTGGTCAAGGAGTTTGAGGGATGGTTTCCGGACATTTGTAAGTCCTTGACCAGCTATGGGTTGCATGTGGTGATGAAATGACGGTGTCTAACTCGGAACACAAAACAGACCTCGACCCAGTCGGCCTCCCCACCGTCGGCTACGGCCACCTATGCAGCAACCCAACCTGCTCCGAAGTGCCCTATCCGATCCCGCTATCCGTGGCCAACGGCGAGGCGCTCCTGCAGTCCGACCTGGGCATCGCGCGCCGCTGCCTCTCGGCGGACCTGGTCGACTCGGTGGTGCTGAACCCGAACCAGTACGGGGCGCTGGTCAGCTGGGTGTTCAACATGGGCTGCGGGGCGCAAAGGTCGTCGACGCTGACGGCGAGGCTCAACGCCGGCGAGGACAAGAGCGTCGTGGCGCGCGAGGAGCTGCCCAGGTGGGTTTACGCCGGCGGTCAGGTGCTGAATGGTCTGGTCAGGAGGAGGGCGGCCGAGGTTGCGCTGTTTGACACGCCGGCTGAGGGTGTTGCTCATCCGCCGAGGCCGTGTTAGTGGAGATGACGTGGCGGGCGTTTACGGATGGAGGGTTGGCTGCTGGGGGAGGATAGGCGTAGCAACTCAGGCCGTAGGCCGGTATGGATAAAAGCTCGTGAATTGTTCAAACAGTAAACTTTCTGGCAATTATGATACTGTACAGATTCCGTAGGATCTTGGAACAAGATTAACATCGCCCCTGTCTACCCAAGCAACGGCGTCTCCTCGTTTGGTTGCCCATTATCAACCTGCTCCTCCGTTGCATCCATAGTCGCGCCGTGTGCCACGTACTCGCGAGAAATCCATGCAACACACAGCCCAGCGCCCGGTCCCAGCACCACAGACCCCAAAACAGCAACTCCGGCAGACTTCCAGCCGCCCTCGACCATGACCCAGTACAGTGCAGTTGCGGCGATGAACAGTGCGTCGATCTGAATGAAGCCCAGGCAAGACCTCGTCATCTCCTTGCGGTCATCTGCCTTGAACAAGCTGACGATGAGCCAGACGTGCGCAATAACCGAAAACAAGACGGCGGGTAGGTAGACGCCAGAGATGGATGCGCGGTTTTGCTCCATCCTAAACGGAGGCGCATACTTTTCCGCGTTGGCCCGGACCAAGACCCAGCGGACAAACTGGCGAACGATGGCGACATAGACGGGGAAGAAGAGCCAGACGAAAACGGCGACTGACGAACGGTTGAATAGCATGACCAATGATGGAACAAAGAATCCCAACAGGACGGCCATGGGGACAGCGATTGCCTCGACGCCCAGGGTGAGGTTTCGACTGTCGGCTGCCAACCTATCCTCACCACTCCTCTCCACAGCCTCCAGACCCTTGGCGCGCCTCAAAAAAGCCGGGACAATGACCAGACCCCAGATGAGCTGTCCACCAGCCAGGTTAAACATGAGCCAAGGGCCGGTGGGGTTGGCGATGAGAGTAGCGCTGGCATTGCACAACCTGGCAGCCTCGAGGGTCGTCACGGTGAGAAGAGCGCCGATGAAGGCAAGAATCTCGGACAGGATGGCGGCGGACCGAAATGACGACACGGCGTACTGAAAGAAGGAGACAAGGTAGCAAGCCGGGGCGCCAAGGAGAGGAATGTGGCTGAGCCAAGGCACCTTGGCGCGGGCGTGACATTGGCTATACAGCAGACCTGGGTTGACATCCTGAAGCGAGAGGGTGATGATGGTGGCGATGTAGCCAACAGTGAGTAGGACTGGGATGGCTAGAAGCTGCGGGTAGCTGAATCGATGTACGAGAAGCTTGGGGATGGGCCTGTCGGAGTTCCGGGGTGAGCCTGGTCGGCTATTGCGAGGTTCAGGCTCCTGAGTGTCTGCCATTTTGCTTTTGCCGTTCTTTTTATTTCTACCACAAAATCAAGACCGTACAGTATATCCGGGGGAGACGATTCCGATGTCTTTGCCGTTGGTTTCAACTTGAATATTAAAGCAGGATGGATTGAATGTCGTCGTTCGTTGTTGTCGAGAAGCGACAAGCGGCAGGTTCACGTGCTCTAGCGCTGGTTCCACTGGCGATACCTGGATGAATAGCACGTGATGCGTGTCTGTGCGCTGTAGCTAGCGCTGAACTCCTCCAGGATGCGCTGATCCCCCGCAATCACGTCAGCATCACTACCTGAGCCACAGCCTAAGGTGTTTGTGTTGCGGAGTAGGTAGGTAGGTACGCATAAGGGTTTGAGGTTTTCCAGCCTCCTATTTTGTCGCGTTATTTATTTGTTTTTATCGATATCAATCCATTTACTAGGGGAACCCTTTACTCGGTATCTCTTAGTGGAGTCCATCAATTTACCACCTATCGATCCAAGTATCCTCCCGGTCCAGCATGTACTGCCACTCTACGCCCTATAGCACCTCGGAGGCCTCTAGTTCCACCGCATTTTACTTTTTAGCATTTCGACAAAAGTAACACTTCCGATCCTTATTGGCGTGGTTCTTTATTTTGTCGCAATCTAGTCATTCTCATAACCATCAACCCACCAGCCAGCCTCTTACCATCATTGATACTATTTCATGTCAATGACAAGCAGTCATGTGGCTCATCAACACCGAAACTCTCCAATTGGAGCAGTTTGACGATCCAAACACAGTCCCCAAGTATGCCATCCTTTCACATACCTGGGAAAATGACGAAGTTTCATTTCAGGATATACAAAACATCGATACCGCTCAACATAAAAAGGGATTTTCAAAGATAGTGGGAATTCGCAGCTTGGCCCTAGAGGCTAGTGTCAAATTTGCTTGGGTTGATACTTGTTGCATCGACAAGACCGACAGCGTTGAGCTAGGAGAGGCCATCAACTCCATGTATCGCTGGTATGCACAGGCTGCTGTCTGCATTGTCTACCTCGGTGATCTATCAGCCACTATAACAGATTCTGCTTTGGCTGCTGGACAGTTGCATACCTGCAAATGGTTTACACGAGGTTGGACCCTTCAAGAACTCATCGCTCCCAAGATTGTCAACTTTTACAACAGTGACTGGCGTTTTGTTGGATCAAAGAGTCAACATTTTGCTTCTGCAATCGCAGGCTTCACAAACATCGCAAAGGATGTTTTGCTGCACAACAAAGATCCTTCAGAATATACCGTTGCCCAACGTATGTCTTGGGCATCCGGAAGAAAAACGAAACGACCCGAGGACAGGGCATATTCTTTGATGGGACTATTTGACATTAGCATGCCTCCTGTTTATGGAGAACAAGACAAGGCTTTCCAACGCCTCCAGGAGGAGGTCATCAGAACAAACCCCGACATGTCTATCCTGGCTTGGTACCCTGTATCGCCTGGTCCTTCACGTCTCCGGTTGTTTGCTTCATCCCCAGACGAGTTTCAACCTCGAAACTGTCCAAAGCGTCTTCGATGGGGACACACCACCGTCACAAATATGGGATTAAAAGTTCACAAGGCTTCACTCATCTGTGTGCAAGTTCCTACCCACGCAAAAGTGGTGGAGGCTTTAAAACCTGAACAATCTCAGGGTCTTTCAAGCCAGGCACCCGATGCTATCGTACCTTTACCATTTCGACAGGATGTGCCCGAGAGCGATCATACTGTTCTCTACGTACTGGTTGTCGGTCAGTTCCGGGATGGAAATACGTGTGGAATCTTTTTGCGCAAGACGGGGCCTGGATTCTTTCAACGCGAAATAGCCTTGCCCTTGGCCACCATCCCCAAGAATTTTAGACATCCCGTGTCTAATCTAAGATTTCCTTGGGATGCCCCAGACAAGGTGGTCATTTATACAACCCCTCAACAACACAGCATTCAGCATGTTCGTCGTGCTATACACTTTCCTCTCTCTGTCAACTTTCGTTGCAAGTTTTCCCTCAAGGGGGAACAAGCAGAGATACAACCCAACAGAACAGACTGGGATCCCAATACTCGAGTCTTGTTTCGTCCGGAAGATGCCGACAGTCTACATGTGGTCCCGTTCGAGGTTTACGTAGGCCACGATACGGTGAAGCTTGTAGGATTGGTCAACTGGTACGTTCCGCCTCGTATCGATCTTGTCTCTCGGGATAATCACCCAGACATATTCAACTACCTGGTCAATATCCCGGGAGACCAGAGAAGGAGATGGATCGACCTATCAACCTTTATTGGATCGTCACGACTACGCCCAATGGGAGCAGACATTGTCGTCATGGTACGGGGGATACGGCATCGCATCCGTGTGTCATTGAAACTCGGGAGGTCAGAGCCCAAGATGTATACCGCTGGCTTTGTGGTCAATAACCTTCGTGACTGGGATAAGGGATATGACACCGCAGTCGAGACAGGGGATGAGAGTCTCGACGAAATGGAGGACGATCGAAGCCGACGAACCCCAGATGCTTGGGGTACAGACAGCCATGATTCTGATGAAGTTTCGGCTACGGCACAAAGGAGGTCCCATGTCCGACCAAAACAGAAATCCCGTCCAACAGGGGTAGAGTTTTCAGACGCAGAAATGCGATATGCGCACCCGTCATATCCGCCCGCGTCTCAAACCTACCTGCCCAGTTTCCCACCTAAACATCTGACAGCCGCGATGTCATCGGGAGTCGAAAGCCCAGGTGTATCGCCTTCAGGTGCTCCTATGTCTCCACCTAGATATTTGAGACCGCCGGTGCCATCGGGCATCGAAAGCCCAGGCGTGTCGCTTTCAAGTGTTCGGAGGCCTTCATCTAGACATTCGATAGCGCCGGGGCCACCGGGAATCGCAACAAGCCAAGGTGCTCCGAGACCGCCTGCCGCTGCCGGTGACGCTATCAGAAGTTTATCAGTACCACAGATATGCTCGCTAGGAGCAATGACGACATGGAAGCACCGAGAGGCCGAAGTTATCAAGACAGTAGAAAAGGAGAGAGTGGTGGAGGCAAACGAAATCGAATTCCCAGCAGCGTTTTGCTCTGCTCCAGCGAGTATGGCAAGCCCATCAAAGCCACCGACAAACTTGGAAGCGACGCGACAATCCAAGAAGAGATCCATGCGAGAAAAGTCAGACTATCTCAGTGGACTGGAAAAGGAACGCTATTTGAGGCAGGTTCGGGCTCGAGCGGAAGCCGAATCTGCTCGGATGTCGCCGCCTCAATTTATTCCCACCTCGCCGAGGGCGGATTTACCAGACAACCCTCTTTCGTCGCCTGGAAACCCAGAGTCACCACAGCCCAAAGAACCCTCGCTGGATCGGCAGATGGACCTTGAGTGATGGATACTTATGTTTGTCTGGACAGCTAAGGCCGCTTTGATGCGGAATTCGATCATGTTTAGGTTAACGAAGCGATAATACGCATTCAGTGACATCGCTGCGTCTGGCAGTGGAAAGAAGGTGGTGATAGGAAGCTTGTATAATGATAAAGATTGAATGACCAAATAAAACCTAATCATATCGTGCATCATCAACAGTTACCAACCAAAGGCATCAACCTCCAGCTCAAACACCGTCTCCTTGTGCCTTCTACCCAGACGCACCACCGCCGCCCGCGTAGCATCACACAAACCTGCGGGCCCGCAGACAACCACGCCAACCCTCCCCCATCCAGCCCGAACCTCTTCTTCCAACAACGCCTCGGGATCCAACCGCCCGCCCAGCTGCACCACCTTGTCTGTAACGCCATCCAAAACCGCCCCGATGTCTCGGAGTATGGGTGTCCCGTCCGCCTCCCGAGCGCTCCACGCAAACTTGACGTTGGGATGTGCCCTGGCCCAGCCAAGTAGTCCGGTTACGCCTATGCCGCCGCCGATAAGTACGACGCGGTCGCATCGGAGTATGGCGCGTGTTGGTGTTCCGCGGTAGGGCCCGTCGAGGAGCACGGGGAGGTTTGTGCACTCGCGCAAAAGCCTCGTGACGCCGGTGCGTTTCTTGATGTAGAGCGACACGCCGCCGTTTCTCGCAGACATGGGGACGGCAGACACAACCGCCGAGCCCATGCCACCCTTGCCTTCGACATCGTTAGAGCTCGACGCATCCTCCCTCTTGATCGAACTAGCCGGGCTGGGCTGGGCGTCGTGAGGCGACCGCAGAAGCGCCGTGGGGATGACGGAAAACGGATGGTTCTCCCAGGCCCGCAGCGGCTGCAGCGTGGGAAAGTATACAAAGGCGTGCCGGCCGGGCGTCGGCGTCCACCTGACGCCCGCCACGTCGACGCGCACCGTATCAGCCGAGACCTCGGTGACGGTGGCGCGGCGGACGCCGGTCTTGGCGACGCGCAGCACGCGCACCATGCGGTCAAAGAACCACACGGCGCTGACCATGTAAATCCACAACTCGTAAACGCCCGTGTAGCCCATCCAGTAGATGATGTGGTACCAGCAGCCCACGATCACAAAAACGGCCAGGACGATGTGGAGAAGGAGGAAAACCTCGTACGAGGCGCGGCGCAGCCACAGTACGCCCTGGAACATTAGCCCCACCAGGCAAAGCATGGCCACGATGCCCCAGATCCAGTAGGCCGTGTGCACGTCGGTGTAGTATTTGCCCAGCCCGATGTAGGCGGTTAGCATGGTGATGGAGTGGACGATGGCGTGGGCGACGCAAAGGCGGGCGACCCAGCGGTGGAGCAGCAGGAAAGTGGAAAAGGGCCAGTCGGTCAGCCATAGTAGGACGTTGTTGCGGGATGAAAAGAGGACTGTAAGTGGCAGCAGGGCAAACGAGATGTGCCCGGTGCGGTAGCCGACAAAGGCCAGAATCTCGCCAGACTTGCTATAGCCCCAAGGGTGGGCAAATTCAAAATTGTGGTACGTAATGGCACCTAGGACTATATTGAGGCCGGTGAACATGGCGATATAAAGTCCTTGTCCCCTTGTCGGGGCGTTGCCGAGTAGGTATGGAAGGGGACGAACGCTATATGTGCCAATGGTTGATGGGTACACCAGGTAGGGCTTGAATTTGTCGGTGATGGTTGTCACAAAGGGGAGATAGTCCATGAGGGACAAGACGATGGGTGTGGCGACACCGACTGAGATGATGATGATTCTGTTTTTCTGTTAGACCTAGTTTCTCGTGTAAACAACAAGTAGCAATGGCAACACTCACACATATGTCGACTGGATCATTTCTTCCCAGTCAAAAAACCTGTTCCACTTATATTGATAGCTATAATCGGCATCCGCAATAAAGGCAGTATAATTGAGCGTGTCGCCTCTCTGGAACGTCCTACTCGGACGCTCCGTGATCCTAGCTAGGACGGCGCCATAGGTCAACCTGGGCTCGATGGTTTGATCTCCCGTGGCCTGGGTGGACCAGAACCACTCGATCTTGGAGGCCGTGACTCCGTCGGCCGGGCATCGTATCGAGATGCAGTAGGCGAGCGTGCCTAAAAAGTCGAGATTCTCTGCGATGCAAGGCGCCGTGAGTGCAGGTGCCCCATGTCCGGCGTGAGCGCCGTGGTCGATGTGAAGATCCGGACAGTCCAGCGGGGCGCTGGCAATAACATTCCGACAGGAGACGGCGCAGTTGGGGTCGGCCCACAGCTGGCCGTAGCCCATTAGGCCCATGCCGTCAGGCCCATGACCGCTCACGGTGCCGGCCTGGAAGATGAGGGGGAGCAAAAGTGCAAGGGAAAAGATGCGTCCCATGGTGATTCTTGTTGATGGATACCATGATCATTTGCAACCCAGATTCGGGGTTGAGGGTTCAGGGGGATATTAAATTAAGCATGATTCTGGTTGATCTCACCTAGGTATTGACAAAACTGCCATTGGATTGGTTACCACGTATAAGCATAGTCCGCCAGATAGCAGAATCGGGCTAGACCAATCCGAGTACAACATGCTCAACAATATGCTCAAACTAGCTCATCCCCCAGCCGCCACCCCATATCTGACCTACAAAATGGTGTGTAGCCCTCTAGCACCCTGTAAAATCTAGACCTAGACTGATAGATAATTCAAAAAGCCCTAGTTCATCTGGTGCCCAGAGCTGAAGCCACCGCCTTGGCAACAGGGCCAAGAAATTTAATAACCAATTGTACAGTCAGTCACCCGAGATCAATCACACATCATACCGATCAGACTCGTGCTTCACGGGCCTGTAGACAAAGTGTTCGAACCGAGCTTCCGCAGCAGTCCCGTTGAGGTCTGAGCACGCCATGCCAACAAACGCCCCAGTGAAGCTGCCATGAGCTTGGTGCCCGCCGCACTCGTCGCTTACAATGGATGCGTCCAGCACGGGCCCGACCTTTTTCAGATCCTTCCCTTCATTCTCGTCCACCATGGAATACCAAAACTGCAGATCGCGTCCCCTGACCGTAACGACGAGCCTCACTTTGCCCTCGGTGGGGATCTGCACCGGTTGTTTGAGGAGGTCTGGCCTCAATCCACCGACGGGGTGTGATGCCTCCGACGCCATTATAAGCAGCTCCCGCTGCCCATCGTTGTGCGCCGTCACTGTCAGGTAAAAGAAGTTGTACCGGCAGTAGTAAGCAGTCAGGCCGGCAAACATGCGCTCGTCAGAGGGGCTAAAGTCTATAACAGTCTCGGCGTCGTAGGAAAAGTGCGTTTGCCTCCTGGCCAACAGCGCCTGCTCGAACCATGACCCGATCGATTCCCTTCCAATCAACGCCAGCTTGTTGTCTTGGATCTTGATGATGCGCTCCGGCTCGGGCGTGCGCAACCACTGGAAATCCGAGTTCAGTTCCTTGAGCGACCCTGCAAAGGTGTAGCGCTGTTCGGCCCAGTACTCGGTGTCATCTCTCTCACCCGGCAACTCAACATAGAGAGATGGAACTGGTCCGTTCTTGACGTACAGCCAGTCGTCGTCTGCCCAGTACGCCTCCTGAATGGCAGTCTCGCGACCAAGCACACAGCGACGGAGTTGGGTTGTCGGTCGCCCTGTCAAATGAACCAAGAACGTCTTGCCATCAGGGGTGTCTACAATGTCGCCGTGACCAGCGCGCTGCAGAGCAGTCAGAGGGTGATCCTTTGAAGTGACGACGTACTTGTCTGGGTGGTCCTCGTACGGGCCCCAGACATCGCGAGATCGGGCCAGAGTGCAGGCGTGGTCGTAACCAGTACCTCCCTCGGCCGTCAGGAGGTAGTACCAGCCATTGCGCTTGTACATGTGAGGAGCCTCGGTCAACTCGAGGGTGGTTCCCTGGTAGATGTTCTTCCTAGGACCGACCAGCTTCCCTGCCTCTGGGTCAAACTCCTGAAGGGCGATACCAGCGAAGAGCAGCGGGCGGCGTCGGTGATCCCACATCATGTTAACGAACCACTTCTTGCCAGTGTCAGGATCGTGGAACAGGCTGGGGTCGAAGCCGGACGAGTTGGCGTAGACCGGGTCGCTCCATGGACCTGAGATGTCGTCAGCCCAGACGATGTAGTTGTGGGCGTCCTTGAAGCTGCCATCCTTGCGCTTGACGTCGGTGTAAACAAGCCAGAATTTGCTTCCGTCGTGGGTGAGACACGGAGCCCAGACACCGCAGCTGTCCGGGTCACCGCGCATATCGAGCTGCGAAGCCCGGTTCAATGGCCTTGTGAGAAGTTTCCAGTTGGCTAGATCGGTCGAGTGGTGGATCTGGACTCCAGGGTACCACTCAAAGGTGGATGTAGCGATGTAATAGTCATTGCCTACCCGTAGGATAGACGGATCGGGGTTGAAGCCGGGAAGAATAGGATTGCGAACTTGAGGCATCTTGCTTGGTCCTGGCAGTTACTAGATGTGTTTCTGATGATATCTTTGCTCAGAGAGATGATGCAGACCAGCAAGCAGGATTGGGGTAGGTATATGTTCTACAGAACAGACTCGGGGAATCTACCCCGAACAAACCCCACATCTTGTGCTGGTGCCCGCATCCCCGCTCCGTTCATCCAATTTAGCCGGAAGCGCATCAAGGCCAAGCCTGGGGGTTCGAAGGTTGTGGTAAGCTGGTGTTTGATGCGATGGGGAGGTGAATTGTTTTAGTTTTAGAAAATAGCCGAAACGTTCGAGAAGGTAGACAGAAAAAAAAAAGAAAAAAAGAAAAAGAATGAATGGATGCACCGCCAAGAAACCGAGTAACGAACAGTCAAAGGATCCTTGACAGTGAATTGCTTTTCTTTACCTGAAGATCAGCGGCAATCGTCAAGCCGACCAGTAAAACAGACACTTGATGGGAAGCTCAATTTGTCGACATTAAACACAAAACTAGCCTGATCCGATGAGGCAACAATGGGTTAATTACCTAGTCCATGAATCGAGACGGATTTCCCCATCTTGTCTCTCACTAGTCTAGTCTAGAATCATATGATGGGGACCCACGTGCTCACGCGCTCGATTACCCCACCAAAGCAACCTGTCACGTCAAAGAACGCGTCTGAGCATTGAAGCATCACCACCCACACTTCTTTGTCTCACCGCTGACGGACAATCATTGTTGCCTAATTTTGTCTCTATCATCATCTTCATTTTCTTCTTCTTTTGGTTGCATTTGATTTCACTTGATCATCACCATTTCTCTTCTGTTCATCTCAACCATTCCTCCACATGCATCACAACAATGCCTCCACCCTCTGGTTTCCCGTTCGCATACGTGTGTAACCTCCTGCAACGGTGCGAAGACAATGCTAAACAATGTGGGCCAAAGACGAGCCACCAATTCATCAAGGAATGGTTCGCAAGTCACAAAACGCGAATAATCGCTGACAATGTTGACCTTTCCGCCCTCATTTCTACACTCTTGCCTACAAAACGCCCAGATCGGGTATATTCTATCCAGATCAAGAGACTCACAAAGATAGTAGCCCGGGCTCATCATCTTGGACGTACTCGGGTTCTGCAACTGGAAGCCTGGCAGCAACCAGGTAGCGGAAAGGATTTTGCAGAGTGTGTACGGGATGTTCTCAACGATACACCCAATACCTGCACCGCACCACTAGTAACTGTCGAGCAAGTCGATGAGATACTTCATAACATAGCTGCTCGATCTCGCTTTAGCTCACCAAGAGTACAATCATCTGTACTGACTTCCGGTAGGACTGACGAGTGTCATCTCCGGTTGCAGCAGCTTTACAACCGCCTGGAACCCAATCAAGCCAAATGGCTTACTCGCTTGGTTCTCAAAGACTACTCACCTGTGGATCTGAACCCAATTCACATTCTAAAGGGTCTCGACCCGCTATTTCCAGTACTTCTCAAGATCTACGATGATCTCCCTACCGCAGTCAGTCGCCTCACACAGCAACCTGGCGCACGGGGAGTGACGACTTATGATGACACTACCGGCACAGCGATTGCAAATCTCGCAGCTCGCTTCAAGCCAATCCTGGGCGTCAAAGTGGGGAGACAAGACTGGATCAAAGGCCGCAGCATAAAGCACTGTATGCAGATGGGTCGTGGACGCATGAGTGTCGAAAAGAAGATGGACGGCGAATACTGTCAAATCCACATCGATCTCTCCAAAGGCCCCAACTGCGTACAGATCTTCTCCAAAAGCGGCAAGGACAGCACCATCGACCGCGTCAACCTGCATCCTGCCATCAGATCGTCTTTAAAGATTGGTGGGATAGAACCCTGTCGTATCAAAACAGGATGCATTCTTGAGGGAGAGCTTGTAGTCTATAGCAAAAAGGAAGGAACAATTCTTCCTTTTGACAAGATCCGAAAGCATGTCTCACGAGCCGGATTCTACTTTCACAGATCCGATGATGACTCACAGGCTCACCCTTGGGAGCGACTGATGATCGTCTACTACGACGTGCTGATGATAGATGACGAGTCTCTACTGGGAGTGCGGCACTCCGAGAGGTTCAAGCGGCTCAAGAAGCTTGTCTCATGCAGTCCTGGTGTGGCTACTATCGTCGAACGTCAAGTCATTGATTTTGATCAAAACAGCCATGCAGCATCGGATCTACGACACATCTTTGCTCAGTGCATCACATCACACGAAGAAGGTCTGGTTCTCAAGGCTGACGATCCTTATTTTGACTTTGGAGACATGCGCAAGGCTTACTATTGCTGCGCCCTCAAGCTCAAGAAGGAGTACATTGGCAACTTTGGCGACGTTGGAGATTTTGCCATCGTCGGCGCCAGATATGACCCTGTCAAGGCCAAGGATTACGACATGCCTAACCTCAGATGGACACACTTTTACGTCGGCTGCTTGACCAACAAGGACAAGGTGCAGCAGATGGAAGAGGACACGTGCTTCACGGTCGTCAACGTTGTGGAACTCAACAAAACTCAGATGGAGTATTTTGCAAAATACGTGAGCCCTGACTGGGCCTTGATAGAGGATGCTCCAGATACAGCACCGATTCTACACTTTGAGCGTGGCATCGACAATGGCAAGCGTCCATCCATCATCTTCCCTCAACCTCCTGTTTTTGATCTTCGTTGCTTCTCCTTCACTCGAGAGGCCAACCTCGGAAAGCATTACACCATGCGGTTTCCAATGGTCAGCAAGATTCACTGTGATCGCACCTGGCGCGATGCTATCAGTCTTGATGAACTACAGAAGATGGCCAAGAAGGAACTGGATTCTTCACAACCTGACGACAGTCAAGAGCTTCAAGATTGGATCGCTAGATTGGAGAATGCGGATCCTGGTAGAGCCGTAGGTATCAGCCAAGAGTCAGGGATGACACGTCAGACTACATCGCAGGAAAGTTTTGGCTCGGATTTGTGTGCACCGGATGCTGTGGCTGCACAGGCCGGATATCGATCTGTTCTGCCGAGCAGCTCTCCCAAGCAGACCCTTAGACGGGCGGCGACGACTTGCAACCTTGAGACACCCTCCATCATAGACCTGACCATGTCACCTCCAAAAAAGGCTTCACTCAAGCGCAGCAGTACAGTTTCAGATACTCGCTCTTACAAAATGCGTCGCCTCGAAAAGATAGACTTGAGTCTCTGCAGCAATACATTTGCGACATCTGACAGACCGGTTGAGGACATCATTAGCTGTTCTGAGGATGTCAACACCCGGGCAAAGAATAAGGTTCAAGCCAGTAATTCAGTCATCTTGTCGTCGTTTAAAGTCGATGGCAATGCCGTGTTATCAAGTGCACCGGACCGAGATTCACAGAGGACTAACAAAACCGGAAAATGTAAATACCACGGCAAAGATTGTGCCTTCAAGGGGTGGGTGTTCCTACTATCCCCCTGCGTCGCCAACTTCCCCTGGGTGACAGATGACCTCCTCGGTGGACACGGCGTACACAAGTTCGAGACGGATGTATTGGCATGGAATCGATTCCTGGAAGCAGAGGATGTTGCCGTCACCGCCGCCCGGGAAAGACAAGAACGCCCAAGGATCACCAAAAAGATGATCATTGTCGACGGTCGGCGCAGGGTAGCTACCCAGGACTTTCTGATGAAGATCGAGATCCCGCGTAAGGAGCGGCGGGAAAGGTACGGCAGAGCGGGTATGGCTGAAGTGTTTGACTGGCGAGTCCTAGAGATGATTATGGATAGGGAGCGCTTGACTGCGAGTGGAAAAGGGGAGCGGAGGGGATCGAGACTGGACAAGGATAGATGCGACTACGAGTACAAGGAAAAGATTTGGAGAAAGCATTACGTTGGACTTGTTTGAGCTGGGTAGGATTTGCATTTGCATTTGCATGGTATTGGGTCATTGGGTCATTGGGTCATGGTGTTGGGGTTCTGTGTTTGATATAGATGATGAGAATATGATTCAACAACATCCAAACTTGACAGTGCAATGAGTAGCTGTGTAGGTTGAGGGCAGATGAATTATTGAAAAGACCCACGAGGATCTGGCATTGGATCACATTATGAGATCTTCACAGCGAATCCAGCCCCGAGTGTCGACCAAGTAGTCCTTTTTCTGTCTCTTGACTTGCATGGGTGCCAAAAATACCGTAAAAAGAAACCATCTAATAATGTCTACTAAGCTGCACCGTGCAGTACTCCAACTTGGTTGCCAAAACTGGTTGTTAAACCGCCCCCCGTTACAATGGTAAAGTCAAAGTATAAAGCTAAACTGTTTGTCGAGAGCCAAATTAACATGGTATGGCGGTACCATTTAACGAGCCAAGTTAGAGGGCAAATATGCGGGAGCACCCGGCGCTGGGCACCCCGCAGTTCTTACCAACTTTAAAATTTCAGATAACCATGTCATGCCATAACTATGTTTTGCTCGGTAACCCAAAAGTGAGGAAAGGTTGCATGACTTCCACCAACTATTTAAGTATACGACTTACTAGTCAGAACTGGCAGGTAAGCCCGGCCTCGGGGCCTTTATATAGCAACATCGGGATTCGTTTTCCACCAAATTTATTAATAATTAACTAAACTTGTTTTTGGCACATATTTTTAATGGGTGCTCCCGTATTCGGTCTCCTATTGGCATTTCTGGGCTGTAAACAGTCCAAGGCCAAGTATAATAACATAATTCCAGGGATCCTCACAGTGTGCGAGCCATAATTTAGGACTTGTAGCTAGTTGGTATTGTAAAGAGCTGCTTATCTATGTAGGAAGCAAGTCTTCCACAGCTTGCGCCGTCGTTTTCCGTGTAATAGTCCAACCTTGATAATTCTACCCAAGCTCTCAATATTTGCTCCTTTTTATTTTATATACCAGCCTGGGAATAATCTTTTGAAGTGTTGCAACTATGAAGGTTGTTTCCTTAATAGCAGCCTTTTCCGGACTGGCATGCAGCGTTTTAGCATACCCTTCTGCCCAACCCCATCGTGAGGCACTTGTACCAGGACAACAGCATGCGCCGGGAGTCCAGATCTCACCATCGCCATCGCCGCCCAAAACACCCATTGAAGCATCAAATGATGTATCTCCCGAGCCTCCAAACCCCCCGGCCGGCATCGATCCGACAAATCTTCATGTCTGGATACGAGTCAACACAAGACCGGTGGCCGAAGAGCTTTACAAAAACAGCAAAGGCTTTGATCACGCCAAATTGAGGAAACTTGTTGGAGAAATAGGTGGTACACATGCTGATGTCGTCATCGGCAACAAGGGAAACGGATGGTACGAATACGGGATGACGTTGGAACATGGAGATCATTGGCAAGAATCCACAAACAACTTAAAAGGCCAGAGGTTGAAAGTCTACATCATCCCGCTGAGGAGACATTCCCTATTAAAATGGACCTTTATAGGAGTAATTAATGATCCTAAAATACGATCGCCTGATCATTCGATTTTAAGGGAAAAAGGCAAGTCTTTTTCCGCGCTAAATACTTTATCTCCTTTTCTTCACACAACCCGACTCTAACAAATGACATAACATAACAGCCCAGAGTTTGGGAGGCGTAACGTACCACACTAAATATTGGAACTGCATGACATGGAGTCTCAAGTTTGTAGAGAGGATCAAACCTTTGATGGCCATGTACGAAGAGCAATCAAGGACGCTTTGTACTCGTTTTTGTAGAATCCCGACGAA
This sequence comes from Pyricularia sp. CBS 133598, assembly GCA_004337975.1. NCBI lineage: Eukaryota > Fungi > Ascomycota > Sordariomycetes > Magnaporthales > Pyriculariaceae > Pyricularia > Pyricularia sp. CBS 133598. The sequence continues at coordinate 1,609,432 of RRCJ01000010.1, forward strand.
GAAAGCAGTAATGGCAAAGCTATGGCAATGGTTTCCACAGGAGGCGAAACAGAAGTAAAGGGACTCGTTTAATAAATTATTAATCGCTTTTTGCAGTCACTCGCTGTTCCTACGGATAACTCCAGCACCCAAAGTGACTCTTTCGATCAACGAAATAGTCTGTGTTTGGTAAGAAGATCAAAACCTAATGATACAGACCCCAAATCTTAAAATGATAAAATCCCAAGTGAATTGGGAAGTGCACGGCAGGTAGGTTGCCCCGGGAACTGTCCGATACACTTCGGCCGGCATCGATGAGAGCATCATTATCGAGAGACCTATCAGACCAAGCTTTGCTACGATCTAAGGAACAAATAAAAATGCGACAAGTACGAATGTGATGCTGAACTTTCCCTCTTCTATCTATTGAAGCACTTTGATTCTCAGGGCGAACAACCAGTAAATAGTGAATGCGATTGTATTGGTCAATATGTATGATACCCTCCAGGTTTGTACCACCAGAAACAGTACATGAGAGCAGCTTGTACAAACATAGCAAACAGTCACGACTTCCAGCAGCGAGCTCGGTCAGCCAAGGTTCCACTGGGCGGCCCAGCTGACCAAAAGATAAAGGATCTGAACAACGGCAAAAGGTTTTGCGATGGTGTCGGCTGTGCAAAGCCCCTGTATGTCTGATTCGGTCAAAAGAAAGGGAGCTCGGTGTTCGCGGGAGGGCAGACCGCAGAGAGATTGAACTGGCCGGACGATGTTAGTACCATTTTGACTTGGCTCGCTCCGGCCACACGGGGATGCCATAGTATCGGTGCCATCAGCCTTGGATTTCTGCGTCTCGACTTGAATGCTTGTGCATACAAAAGGGTCACTGGACCAGGAAATTCTGAGAGCGTGACACTTGCCGCACAATAACAACAGGAGTACGCAGTTTACACTGTAGATAGGAAACACAAAACCCCCTGCAAAGATAATGGCAAGGACTAAGTGCAATGATTGAACCGAACCTATTGGGATTCAGAATGGCGTTCAGCTTGGTTGTGCGCCCGCACTGGCTGGTGGGTTGCTATTGGCTGACGCCACTTACACCACCACCCAACACCGACTACTGAATTGAGGGCCGATTCTCAACACTTTAAACCTACCACAGGTCAATGTACAGCACTCAGAACCAAGTGTTCCACGTGGCGCCGTCTCATGGATGAGGGCAAGTACCGTAACCTCGCATTTGCAGGGGCTATTCAACGTTAACGTCTTGCAGTGCACACCTTACTTAGACCAAGTTCTAAGCGCAAACAATCACGTTGTGGAAAAGCTGGATACAGATCGAGATGTGCGTTTGGAGCTTAGCTCGTGGTACCGAAATCTAGCCTACGGACTGGACACCCGTGGGAGTGGACTGGCAATACATGGTGTTGTTAAGCTGCACGTATGACTTTGTGGGGACAAAGATCTGGTTTCCCGCCAAGGGTCGGGATGAATAGACATGGATAAACACAAGCTGGACCTGCCCCTGCGGATGCGTGACGCGCTCTCTCCCTTATTGACGAACAATCTAGCCTCCGTCGTACGTTGAAGTTGCAGGCCTCTCAGGGGGTGTATTATTCTTCCTACCTTGTGCTGTTTCTGAGTTCGGTAACAAGTTGTTGCCAAAGGTCAAGGCTACGACAACTAAGCTAAAATGCTCACGAACTCCGAACAAGATAGCCCGTAGGCAGGGACCACTGGGTAGAAGTAGTCAGGGAGCTCAGTAAATTTGTAATTCTTATATACGCCATGAATTACTGGATGATGTGTTTATTTTAATCATCGTGCGCTAGCCATGCACATGGCACCTTTATAATTGTGATCTATCATAAGTCTGTCCAAGTAAAATTCTTGGGTTGAACTATGATTCTGTGTAATTTGGCGATAACCGACTCGAGTGTAAATATCAGAAAAATCCAAGGATGAATGCGACTTTGGCCGCAAGTGAATTCAATAGTATATTAGCTAGGGAAGGCCGTCTAGATATCATTGGCTTGCTTCCACAAAAGAAAGAAAGTCTCCCATGATTCGGTCTCAGTTTACAATTGCTTTCACTTAATTTGAAACCCTACAAGTACGACTTCTTTCTCGGCTCTTAACAACAGCTTAACCACAATGAAATTTGCCACCGTCTTTCCCGTTACGGCCGTTTACCTGGCTGTTACAGTCCTCGTTGGAATTCAAGACATGATAGAAGTCCCTGCCGGTCAAGTGGCGGATGCTTGCAAGGTGATCGTATACAAAAAGCGCCAAGGTCAATCTGGGCCGTCAGCAGTCAAGAGATACTTTAGTATTGAGGGTGGACGAAACTTAATCATTGGCTCTAAAGGGAAATCGGTATATATTCAGTTGAACTTGGAATGCCATCCATCGGTACTTATTGAACTCCTGCGGGGTTGGACCTGTGCGTTGATGGGCATTAGGTGGAATGAGCAACTCACCAAGAACCAAGTCAAGGAGCGTGTTCTGGAAATACACAATATGAAGGACCTTATACCAGAACAAATCACGCCTCCAGCACAGGCCAACGGCAAGATGGCTTAAGAAGGGGCAAACATTGGACTTTTGCTACACTAGATAGATTCTTTTAGAATCGTTTCCCGTTTTGCCATTGCAGCTGTATAATTAATGATCAAGCTAAATCCCGTTCAACTGCCTCTTCGGGTCTGTAAGTCAATGCAGTATTACAAAGATATGCGTGATAAAGCAGCTATAGAATCAGTTTAAAACTATATTTGGTGCAAAGAACCCAACTTTGATAAAAAGTGAATAACGATACAAGTCAGGTTTACTATGGTGGTAAAAGTAAAAATCCATTCCCCTGTACAGTGTCCGCTGGTGTGGGCTTTATGGGCATTGCCGACTTTGGTAATAGTCTTGGATAAAAAAATAATTTAGGTACTTGGTGGTTCCCGCGAACAGTTAAGTTAATAGAGGCCCACGTACACACATACGGTGACAAGGGGTGGTTTTTTTCGCCTGATAATATATATTGTTGCAACAACTATTGTTGGAACAAGTTATCAGGGTGGAGATGAATTCAAGGGTAATATGAAACTAAATCTGGTTCTAGACTAGTCTAGTCCAGTAGTTCAAATCTATTGGCGTCTAGCATAAAAACCATATTCATTCCCACATAAATCTCTTCAAATTCAATACTGCATCAACAGATCAAACATCTCTTCTTGGCTCAGACTTCCAGTCATATCACTTTCAGTTGAACTCACCTATATTCATTCATTTCTTTACCCCAACTAAATCCCTCGACACAAAATATCTCTTCCAACAACAAAACAGTCACGATGCAGTTCAAATCCGCCATCGCCATTGCAGCCATGTACATGGCCGTCCCAGCCTTTGCTGCCAAGCTGCTCTCCATGAACGAATTCCCCCCCAACACCCTGCCACAAACGTGCGTGGCCATCTTGTACAAGAAGTCCGAGGGTCTGCATGGACCTTCTGCGGTCAGACTCTTTATCCTCCCCGGGGGTGGTGAATCGTTCGTCTTGCACAACGGGAGGATGCTTGTGGTTGCATTGGACCGGCATTGCCATCCGCTGGCACCACTAGACCCGCCCGCGGGCTTTACCTATGACATCAAAGCCAAGGCGTGGGACGACAACCCGACGGTAGAGGACATCATCGACCGCACAATTGCGCTATGGGACCTGAGGAACTCTAGAAAAAACAAGCGCCCGCACAGCGATTATCACTACCGCGGTTTTGATGAGCAAGGGAGGATGCTCCCCATGCCGCACAGACATAATGTGTTCAGCTGTGAGATAAGCATACAATTTTCTCATGAACAGTATTTGTGTGACCCTCTTGATGGGTATAACCCTCTTCATGGGTAAAAGACATTGTTCTTTTGGTCTATTGTTTTACACATTGGCGGACGCTTGGGTAGACTTTAGACAGATATTTCAGGCAGAGGTTTCACCTGGCATGGTGCAACTCCGGCTACCAAAGGATTCCTCACCTTGCACTATTTGCCTTAACTAGAATAGATAGACGCCCCGGAGATCTCTTAGGGTCTAGCGGCGGCGTAGAACAAATAAATGAATATATATTCTAAGCAACTGCACAGCTCATCTATAACTTCAACGCTCCACGCCCTCCCACCTTTGCCCAGTGATTCTCACGATTGCACGTAATGCAAGGTATTTAAAAAGAAACTCGAACTTTAAAACTCACGTTTCTAACTAGAACCCCTAGCAGATTACTCCCTGGCTTACTTTCGACTTGTCCGAAAAATGACCAAAGTAACTAGACTAGTAGCTTGTCATGAAATTAAAGAGCCATGCATGATTAATGCAAACGCGATTTCAACGACATTAACAAGTAAATTAAACCTTACCAGCTTAGAGTAATATGTTGGTACCACTATTAATAGCTTCTGTTGAAGTGGCGTAAGAATCCGGATAAATATAGTAATATCGGGAATAACTTATAGCAATCACGGCGATCCCCGGACGCTGCACACTAGTCAAATATCGGCAAATCCGAATTTATAATCCATGATATACAAGCTTAGCCCGTGAATCTTGCATGGTAAAATGGAAGAACTTTGTACCAACTCATTTATATATATAAGAGGGGTAATAAACACCTGAGAGGTTTCCAAGGTCCAACTACCAAGAATAATATACTTATACATTATTTGTTCACTCTGCCCTCGGCATTTTCCCTTTTCCCAGTCACAAAAAGCATAGTACCATGCAGTTTGCATCCACCTTGGCCATCGCGGCCGCTTACCTCACCGTCTCTTCCCTCGCAACATCTACGGGTGTCAACGTCGACAAACATCACACCATGCGATCCCTCGCTACACAATGGACGGTTGTCGACGTCGACAAAAATCCCAACAGGCGTATAGATGGCTGCAAGATTACGATGTTCAGGGTTCCTAACCCAAGGGACAAAGGTCCGATTCCTCCGGAAACAAAGTTTGCCCCCGCTCCAGGTGAATATTACTTTCGGGTCGGCTTGAAGAAGGTCCATGTTGACGTGGATGAGAGCTGTGGGATGAAGTTGATTCGGAACAATAATTATATTCAGGACAACTCCAAGAGGTTCACCTTTGACGTAAAACCCATCCAATGGGAGGATTCCCCGAGCCGAGAGGATATCATACAACGGGTTGAGGAGCTGAACAGGGAAGAAATGTTTTTGGTTCCCGTTCAATGAGTCCATCTTTTGGTTCCGATCTTTTTACCATTATTATTTCACACTTGGAGTTATGCTGTTGGATGTCTTATCAGAGATGACTGTGCTTAATTTACCGTTGCTATTTATATTAATATAAACTTAGATACCCATCTGTAGCATATCACAATGAGGCCCATGATACTGAAAAGAGGCCAAACATGCACTTTTCACCTATCCCTGCGTCACAAGCATTGAGAGTACCATTGGTTAGATATCTTGCACGTCCCCTGAGCGCAGCACTTTGATCCGGTCCATCCTTCACCACCGCACTGTCCAAACAATGGCGCACACTGAGTTGAAGGGTTGCTGGTTGTTGTGAGCGGAGGGCGAGTTGTTGTCGCTGGGATGCCGGCCGTGGTGGTCTCTGGCGGGCTGCCTGATGCTGTGTCAAACTGCCACCAGTTTAAGTTGAAGAGGTTATCGGAGCTGTTGCCTGTAAATCGAAGGAACAGATCTTGAGTGCTGGTGGCGCTGCTCACAGGACAGGAGACGGTGGTCCAAGCCTGCCATCCTCCTGTACCGGCCACCGTGCAGGTACCAACCAGCGTGCCCGACGTGCTGCCGAGGCGAAGTTCGATCTTGCCACCGTTGTTGGCCGAGGCTACGCGTGCTCGAAAGGTTCTGGCGCCCGCTCCGAACGCAACACCCTTGACTTTGATGTAGTCGCCATTGTTGATGTATGCTACAGCCATGCCGCCTTCGCTACACGTTTCTGTTTTGAGACCTGACGAAAAGGCGATGGTTTCTGCCTCTTGGCGCACGTAGGGGTTCAATGTACCGACTTGCGGAGGCCCGGCGGTGGTCATTTGGATTGTTGGGATGGTGCCGTCGGCGTTGTAGTTGAACCTTTCGACGGCAACAGAACGCTGGTAACCGCTTCCGCCGGGAAGGGCGCCGTTATGATAGAAGAAATAAGAGGAGCCCATAAAGTCGATAATCCCGGGGTGGTTGGTGAAGCTCTTGCCTTGGACGGGCATGATGACGCCGCGGTAGGTCCAAGGACCGGTGGCGCTGGGACCGGTCGAGTAGCGAATGTCTTCGGAGCAGCAGTTGGCGGCGTAGATCATGTAGTAAGTGCTACCGCGTTTGTAAAGCCATGGGCCTTCTTCAAACGTTGTTGGTCGCTGCGCATTGCCGTTTCGTTGACCGAAACCAGCCGTAGTGAGGGTCACACGGTTGATGCCTCCACTGTAGGAGATCATATCCGAGTTCAACCTGACGTAGAAGAGGTTTGGATTGCCCCAATACAGGTAAGCCTGTCCGTCGTCGTCGATAAACACCGTTGGGTCGATTTCGTTGTTTTCCACAAGCGGCCTGCCCAGTGCGTCTTTGTACGGTCCGGTAATACTATCGGCAACAGCGACACCGATGGCCATGGCACCCGTGTTGCGACGGATGGGAACGTAGAGATAGAACTTGCCATTCCTGGCTATGGCTTGAGGCGCCCAGGCATTGGCATTGGCCCAGCTGAAGGTGGCGATGTTTGCTACGACTCCGTGGTCTTGCCAATTGGCAACGTCCTTGGAGGAGTAAAGACGCCAGTCTCGCATGTTGTAGGTCGTTGCTCCATCTTCGTCGTGGCCGGTGAAGACGTAGATGCTGCCGTTGTAGACCATGGGTGCGGGATCTGTCGAGTAGAGAGTCTGCACAAAGGGGTTGTCGGCGCGGACGAAGGCCAGAATGGCAGCCATGATTGGAAACCCCTTTGTGATCTGCATGATGTCGACGTTGACCAAACTTAACACTGCTTAAAGAGTTGCAGTTTGGGCTGAACCCAGACGAAACAATAGTCTAGTACTTGTACTCCCGTCAAGACGAATCATGATGCTTATGGGGACGGCCAGAAAATTAACTGACGCCTACCCATATCCAAAGAATTGAGTTCCATGGTTGTTGTGCCCATTCCCCGCACGTCGGCTTGTGAGGGCTATACGATTCAGGATTGATGGTTGCTTTGCAGCAATAGTATTCTCCATCAATTAAAGCCCCCCATTGTAGCCTATTAGTCACATTCAACGGTACCATGTGGTTCGTGGACGCCAAGATTCCCCTGATGCTCACCTTTTGGGATGCCACGGAACGACTTCACCGATCGGTGGGTGCCGCCATCTTTCTGACATGCATTCACGATTCCACCAACGCAAGCCCATTGTTCCAGCGTTGCAGCGGATGTTGTTATCAATTAAAGCACGGAAAAACGCAGCAGAGGCACCCAACACCGCGGTCCAACTGCCCGTTGGCCAGCTCGTCACCGCCACCAACCTAGAACGTACCGACCTCGACGTAACCTACGCGCGATGTGCCGCGACGGTAGCCTGCTTCCAACGAACCATCTTTCGACCGCTTGTCCGGCCGCGTCTCCTGAACCAGCGTCTGCATTCTCTTCTTTGCATAACTTCTTGCCGTCCTGCAGCGAGACCCAGGTCGCCAGCTGCGTCGCTACTTGGGATGGAATTTGCAACGCCATTCGATTGCCTTGAGAAATCGCCACCGATCGAAGCTTACTGAGTTGAACGGACCCGTCAAGCCATCTTCCGCACGCTCTTTTGTCAGCATGCGTCGATGCCCATCTTGCACCAACCGCATCGCAAGCAGGCTTTTCCCTACTCCCAGCAGATTGATAAGCCTTTGAAGCAGGACAGTACTGCCAATCCGTTGAAACGCCCTTGATGACGGCATAATACCCCTCACAGTGCCGCTCGCATTCATTTCCCCAGTGCCGGGAATGGGGCCGCCGGCCGACGTGTCCGAACGCGGTTGTTGTTCAGCATGCGTTTTAGCAACTCGGCCGGGATGCGAGCATCACTCGTCCCCGCGGAGAGTACACGGAGTGCGTCAACAACCCTTGGCCTCGGCTGCGTCTAGGGCTTCCACCTTCCGTTGGCGTTTGCGGTCGCGCTAGCCGAGGGCTCGAGCCGTCATGGAGAGAACGAGGTAGAGAGCCTTGTCCTGGAACGGCTACAAGACGTTTGGTGGCGGGAATTATCATGCTAAGCGCCTCGAGACCTACCGCAACGTTCGATGGGCCTAGGCGACGAGGTGTGTGAGGCATCGGGCCGGCGGCGCTTGATGTGTTTGGGTCTGTTTTGGATGAATGCATCATCCCATCAAGTTCATGACTGCTGTTCTTGTTAGTAGCCCATCTAATCTAGATAGCAGTGGGGGGGGACTAGGGTTGCGTAAGGATATTTGACCTTACAGTTTGCGCTATAACCATAGTTTGACCGGTTAACATCTGCGTTTAGGTTTTTTATGGTCACCTAGGGTATCACTATCATTCAAAATTCCAACCCCGAGCATCAACAACGGTCAAACAGGGTTGCCCCCTTGTCTTGCTTGCACCCATGCTGCCATCAAGATGACAAGGTTTGTCAAGGTGAGGGCATTGCCAAACCCAAATTGCCCACAAGAGCTAGCCGAGTGTTGCACAGCTTTCAACTTTGACATTGCATCCACAGACATGCAATCCACTGCACGACGTCTAGCAAAGGCGTGAGCGACGCATAAGCTTACACATGGTGACACGTGTGCGACAACGTTTGTCCAAGTTCGGCGGTTACAGATTAACCGGATGATTGTTTGTAAGGGAAAAAAAATTAATAACAATAACAATAATACAAAGCCTGAAGAAAACGTTTCGTCCCAAGTATGCTACCATAATGAGCATCTACAAAGTATCGCTGCTGACTTTCCGCGCCACTCGTTCTGTCTGATGTGTCCGAGGGTAAATGGCACCAGCACATGGCTCACGACTGGTTCGGCTACTTTGTCCCACCGTTGCACAATGTTCGTCCGTTCTGTCAATCCCGTAACGTTTTGATGTCAAGTCATTTTTGAGTATTCGTCCAAATCACCCGGACAAATAGTTGGATCTAATGGAGGTACCTAGGTACTGCATTTAATCTAGCCCTTTAATAGGTCGATAACAGCAAAAGCAATGTGCAGGGTGTCTACAACCAATGGTACATAAAGCAGACCCCTCCCGGATTTCAGCTTTGACTTTCAGGCCTAGTCTTTTATTCCTTCCCGCTTAACCTCCCTCAAACCCTTTACTGCCCCTCGAAAAGCAACATTCACCCACAGCGATAACCTTCAAAAAAAAAAGAGAAAAAATGCCTCTCCAATTCGACCTTTGTGAACCTGCCGACGTGCCACGGTGCTTCGAGATCACCTCGCGCGCCTTTGGCAACGAGCATGGCTACTTTGAGGCCGTGTTCCCGAACCACAGCACCCCCGAGGGCCGAAAGGCAGGCGCCGAGAGGTTGAGCGGTGCGCTCAAGAGGCCCGAGGTGCGCCTGTGCAAGGTGACGGACACGGAGACGGGGGAGATCCTCGGGTTCGCAAAGTGGGACGTTTACGAAAAGTTGCCGACCGACGTCCAGGCAAAGGACGCACCAACCGGCAACTATTGGAAGGACGACAAGGCCAAGGAGCTTTCCGACTATTTTTGGTGGGAGTTTACCCGAAGGCGGTGGGATGCGGTGAGGGAGTCGGGGGGTGATCTTGTTTGTGAGTAGGGGCCTGGAATGAGTGTTGTTATCTTTGGCGATTGGTATGGCTGACCAGTAGTCCACGATTGCAACAAACAGCCCTCGACATTATGGTTGTTGACCCAGCTTATCATCGACGCGGAGTTGGAAGGATCTTGATGAAGTACGGCATCGACGAGGCCGATAGACTCGGGGTGGAATCTGTTGTGGAGGCATCGAGGATGGGGAGGTTTTTGTATGAGAATTATGGCTTTGAAATACGCGAGGACGTGGTTATCCCTGTACCACCTGGACAGCAGGGACCGGAGCAGTTTTTTCACTGGATGACGCGACCGGCAAAGGGCAAGACGGCTGCATGAACAAGAGGATAGATGGCTCGAGGATGGGATTACTATGGATGGACCGATGCCTTCAATTCACCCCATTAGAAGCCGAATATAAACAGACTTGAGTTCTCCAAGCTATTGCAGCTAAACTGTTGGTTAACTCTCCAAGGCCTGGGGCAAACAAGGGTCACATGGGTACTATTTAGGTCTATCTTCTGACTGGTTGATTCCGAAAGAACGCACTTGACTAGGCTATTCCTAGGAAAACTGAGCCAAATTCAACACCATATACATTGCTCTATGAAGTATAGGCTAGGTCATAACATCAACATTGACAAAGACAGAATCTATTATGAGCTCTGGAGTTAAAACACGGGTGAAGACGCCTCTGGGAGAAGTCTACTCTGAGCAGAACTACCTTGGCTTGTTTCATGTTTGATACTATCGCTTCAAGTTCAATTTGCATATGATACACCAGACGGTCTGGTATTCCTAGTATAGTAACTATCTAGAATATTTCTGTTCTTGTTTATCTTCCCTCTTCAACTCAGCCACCTACAACCCCATAAATGCCATATCATCTCCCCCAATAATAGGAATGTTATGCCCATACCTCGGGTTCCAAACCCCCTTGACCTTGGCCGTGAGCTGCCCATCCCCTCCATAAAACGTAGTGGTGTACCCGCTCTCGGGAGAGTTCTGCAGCGTCCTGGTGGGAGAGTCCGCCACACCCAACACGCCTCGCCACTGCTTGAGTGCCTCCTCGTAGTTGTTCCAGTGCAGGGTAGTGTCGGTTCCGCCGTGCATGATCATCATCCTCGGCCGCGCGCCGTTGTAGCCTGGGTACATGTCCTTTGCCATCTTGGTCCAGACGGCCTGGGAAGGTCGGACTTGGCCGTTGGCGCAGCTGCTGTTCCATCCGTTGACCTGACCTGAAGCCGACATGAAGCACCCGGCAGGGACTCCGGAGTGGGCAATCACGGTTTGGAAGAGCTCGGGGTAGGTTGCAGCCATGACGTTCTGTTGTTGTTAGTTGAAATTTTGCAGGGAATCAAGGGGTGGAAATTTATAAAAGACACCACCTACAGCCATCATGGCTCCGCTGCTAGCCCCAACCAGGTGCACCTTTTTCGCGTCCGCCCTGTACTGCGTAATGGCATATTTGACCATGTTGGCGATGCTGTTGGAGTCACCGCCCCCATCGTGCGTCAAAGTCTTGCGCGATGAAACGTCAAAGCAGGTTCCCTGGTACGGCGACTCTGGGTAGATGACGATGAAACCCTTTTGATCGGCCAGTCGGGCATAAGGGGTGCTGCCGTAGAACGAGTTGGCGGTGCCTTGGCAGTGGTGGACGGCGACCACGATTGCCGGGTTTGTTGCCACCCGGTCCGGCACATAGATAAACATCTTGACGTTTGCCGGATTGTTGCCAAAGTTGTTGACCCGCTGCAGGGAGGCGGCGCTGGCCAAGCCGCTGAGGGCCAGGAGGGCGGTGGTCAATAACATGGCGTCGTGGGTTGTGAAACGAGGGTTGAGGTGAGGTCAAGATGGATGGAAATTAGAGGCTTGAAGTCTAGGCGTGTCAATGTTCTTATTCACGGTCGACGGAATATTGTGTCTGCCATTTCCGTCTCGGATCTTGTTTCCCGATCGTGAATAGCCAAATTGGGAGGCAAAAGAGTGGATCTTGGCGACGCCATTGGCGGGAATCTGATTTGGCCATATTGTACCCCACGGTGTCAGGGTTCTCCTCTTGTTCAGAATAAAGAAGCAATCTAGCCTCTTCGGCAACGGGTTGACGATTCAAGTGGGTAAATTACTCGTAAATGGCCTCGTCCTGGATGGTCAATATGGAACTTTTGCCGATTGCCAGAATCACCCACAACCACATCTAAAACACACCAAACTAGGATTTGGCGCTCGCTCGCTGTCAGGTACAATTTCTGGTCCAGGACCTCAACATCTGCGAGGCTCATGTCTGAGAACCGCAGACCTGAGGGTCATGTCTTCGGGTAATTCGATTTCCCCTCTGAGGGTTGCACGACATTTGGAATATCTGACTTTGATCTCGTACTCAACACCACGAGCCACCAAGTGAATGTGGGCGAATAATATCCCTGGATAGAGCTGAAATCGTGTGTGAGCATAGATGTGCTCGCAATTCTTGCTGTAAATAGCGACCTGGCACCATCTAGCCGAAGCGACGCCGGCTTGAATGACAACCAAGGCCGCAGGAATAAAAAGTGACCTTCGCATTTTGCTGGTTCTAATACTCATCTTATATATCAGTGATCAAAACTTTCAAGTGCCAAAGGCGGCGAGTGGGAGAATTACCTAGAATGACCTGTGTACCATGGATAAATAAGAGGCAAGCTATCAAAAGATCAAGTCGAATCATGGCTTGGGGATGGTTCTTTCAGAATTGGTTGCACTATCTAGTAGGACAACAAAATTAACCTTCTTTCGGGACAGAAATGAAATTTTCGGTGTAATTTTAATATGCCGATATCCTCGTGACGCAAGGGATACGATTCTATATTTAGCCGCTGTGCTATATTTTTAAATATGTTGGGCTTTTTATAGTTTGGATTTTTATAGTTTGGATTTTTATAGTTTGGAGCTAAAAGCCGATCAAATCTTCATTTACTATATGAGACGCTACGCGCCCGGTAAGGTCTGGACTGCTTTATAACCTTGCAACTTTGCCAAAGAACTTTTGTTACATTATCGCTGATAACATCTCTATGCAAAGCTTTGGAAACTTATCACCTTATGGCTCTGGGTTAACAGCATCTAAAAGGAAGCGTGTCTTTCCTGAATATTTTGCTGCCCACCATACTCTCTGACTTTTGGTCTTGAAATGGTGTTTCTTTGTCCCCTCTGTTTCATCTTGACGCCAATGCCTCGTACCACCAGTTGAAGTCTACTAGATTAGAAGCGTGGATATTCATCGCGTTTCTGTGGAAAAGGCTAGATTTTAATCAACCAAAGTACATAGCACTCGACAAATTCAGCGATCATACTATATTAATATAAGACCAGAAATATATATCCAAGTACTTGCTGCCTCGTATGATATAGAAATAATATTAACTGAATGTAGCTTTTATATACATTTTATCGGGTATCCTTCGTGCCGGATGGCAATAAACCCCGAGGTCTTCCTTTCCTCCCGCCACCCAGGCCAGTCCCTTAGATAATCTCATCTTCAGGTGCTTTAATCACCACTATGTTACCTTTAAGCATCAAGTGCTCAGGCAGTTTCGGACCCTCAACAATCTCCGCTTTACAACCCTCGTAATGAAGGTCCACTATATAAGTAGCCTCCTTGTAATCCCACTCGAATTGGAAGGGCGTGGTATCGATGCTTATTCTGATTTTCCTCGCAGCTTTGATTTCCTCTTTATTGTCTTCCAAAACTTTGTAAATACCCACCTTGCAAATCCTAGCTGAAGCTGTACCAGCATAGATAAGAGCCAAGGCGGCAACACAAAAGTTCTTGTGCACCTTGCCGGGTTTCTAAAGACAATTTCCCACAATTCAGCCATTGAGGTATACAAAGGGTGGTAAAGTGGTGAAGGGGGGGAATACCTGGAGTTGTGCGCAGTTTTGCCGGACGATAATTAAACAATAAACATTAACTATTGGGAAAGGATTCTCAGAAGATGGGCATCTGAAAAACAACAGACGGCAAGACGCTTTATACCATGAGAACGAGGTGAATTTATTTCGGGGAGAACAAACATGCGGTATTTTCTCAACTAAGAATAGTGATGCTAGCTAAAATGGTCCCTCAATGCCTCATGCAAACATTTAATTCTGAGTCGCATTGTCCGGCTTCACCGGCCGAGCCTATATTAGAACTAAAGAGTCAATTAAGGTTCAGGAATATTTTGTTGACTCACTGTCAAGTCCAAGCGTGTCAGTGGAAAGACACGCGGCCGGTCAGTGTTGAGCTTCATAACTGTAATCATTTGAAGCAAAGAAAAGAATTATAACCGTGTTGAAAGTTTATGAATAACATCGAGAATAAAATAGTTTACTGTAATATTTTAAATATCTTTTATGGTCCCTTAACCCACTCTGCAAGCTTTTTTCTTCTCCTTACTTTACTTTTCTTTCCAAAGCAACTTTGACTCAAGCCTTCCTACGAAGCCCTGACTCGCTCGTTGACGGTAACAAGCAGCTCACCAGGGCTAAAGATGCCTAGAAAGTTTACTTTTTTCCAACCGTTGATCGGATTCGTCAACGCCAGATCAAAATTCCGTAGCAACTGTTTGGGCATGGGCATCAGTAAAGCTGCAAACATACTGCAAAAAGAAGACATCACATACCTGAAACATGACCTTGTTCAACTCCATCAAAGCCAACTGCTTCCCCAAACATTGATACTTGCCGTATCCAAAGTTCAGGTCGTTTGTCTTTTGCATTCTTGACAGCTTGTCCGGATCTTGCTCTGTAAGCCACCTTTCGGGCCTAAAGCAGGTCGCATCTTCACCGTAGACATCCCTGCGCATGTGCACCGCCCACGCGGCATATGAGATGTGCGTGCCACCGGGCAAAAACACCTCTTTGCCGTCCACAACGACCGTATCTCCCTCCGGGGGTACCATCTTTGGTATCGGTAGCGTCACGGGTGGGTGGCACCTCATGCCCTCCCTGATTACCGCCTGCAGGTAGGGAAGCGTTCTGGCGTCGTTGTCGACGATGACTTGATCGGGACCCAATCCCAGCCTTTCGGCGGCAGCGTCGACCTCGGCCTGCAACTTGTTGTATACGCGTCGATCGCTCAGCAGAAACAACAGCACCCCCTTAAGTCCAGCAGCTGTTGTGTCACTCCCAGCGACGATTTGGAATTGACCCTCGGTAACAAGCTCCTCGAAGCTGAGACCATGACGAACAAACGACGCCACCATGTCGGACTTTTCCTTGGTGTCGTGCATCAGCCGTTCCTTGAGGTTCTGGCGAGCCATGGACACTATTTTGCCGACACCGGTAGGGTCCGACTCGTGCGGACCGACAAGGTTGTGGACGAGAGGGATCTGCATCATCATACCAAACGGCGACGCAACCAACGCGTTCAAATACCCGAATGCATCTTCGGTTGCATGCATGTAGCCATGCATGTCCGAGTCGTTTACCAGGTCACCAAACGCCTTGCCTAGCGACAGGGCCGAAATAACGTCCAAAGTAAAGTAGGAAAGCTTGTAGCCCAGGTCGACGGGCTTGACATGGGCCTCGGACGACTTGTACCGGTCCCTGAGCAGTGTTATCAGGTTCGTTACCTGCTCGTTGACCGAGCTTTCCATCAGTGGGCTCTCCTTGCCGGCGTATCCTGGGGCAAGTTGCTGACGCTTCCTTGTGTGGGTGGACTCTCCTTCCGGACCGGAAGAGCTAAAGACGTTATCGATGCCCGGTCGGGGCCGTGAGCTTTTGTAGAACCATGACGATCGGTAGTATTGCGACCGGACACCGCTCATGTGCATGAGGAGCTCTGGAGATGATGTGAGGAGGTCATTTGGACCGATGCGCACGATGGAGCCTGTGGTTGTTAGCTGATGTTGAACAATAGATGATATCGATTTAGGTCATGTATTCTAAACTTCTTACCATACTCCTCACATACTTCCTTGTACTTGAGGTGAGACTTCTTGCTTAACAAAGCCCAACTGTTCCAGTGGTTGAAGAACCCAGCCCCAACTGGACCTTTGAACGCTCTGAGCTTGGAGTATGCATGTATCTTTGTGAAGAGATAGAAGCCGACAGCAAGCACTGCCAGCCCCCATCTTTGGTCACACAGTTGGGCAAAGACACCCATTGTGAACAACGATTGCCGGTGAGTAGTGGGCAGTCTGAGGGCAAAGTAATTGAAACAGAAGAGGGCACTTTATACCGTCCATTTACACGTGCAAAGGCCGAGGGGTAATCCCAAGGCCCACAAACCAAGTGGTGATCTGATGCACGTATAAATTGGCAAACGTAGTAGTTGACCTATCGGATGAGACATATTTGTTTGACTGATAGCCCTGCATCTCGGGTATTACTTGCGCTATGTTACCCCTCAAACGCTACCAGGTTTATCTTCGCTTGCAGTGGAGGTTACCATAGAAAATTCTCTGGGTGACGGCATGAACAGTGGGTCGACGGTGAGACGATCATCGCCAACGACGGGAGCAAATGCCAATCACAAATCTTCCCCATGTGCTTGCATCTTCAGCAGTCACTGGAATTTCCAGGTCTGTACCGGTGAACAAAGGTCAGCTGTAATTGTTTCGACGTCAAGGAGGGATTGCAGCTTAATAAGATCGTGAGTTACACAAAACGACAAGGTCTGAAATGTCATATTTGCCCAGCATACGCCAAGACATGGCCATGCGTACCAACCAAGACGCCAAGCAGTCTATCATGTGTATATGTGGGTTCTTAGTCACAGCACCCACCGTCGGGCGGTTGTGTTGGTGATGACCATCTCGTCAGCGCTACTCTACCAATCTACCTACCTATATAAGTACTTACCGGTACTTATCTATGGACAGCATGG
The DNA here is from genome assembly GCA_004337975.1 of Pyricularia sp. CBS 133598. NCBI lineage: Eukaryota > Fungi > Ascomycota > Sordariomycetes > Magnaporthales > Pyriculariaceae > Pyricularia > Pyricularia sp. CBS 133598. The sequence continues at coordinate 1,626,015 of RRCJ01000010.1, forward strand.
TGCTGGAGCCAAGGCGGCCAATCCCAGGCTTGGGGACGCGTACATGATCGCCAAGCAGGGCAAGTCATTTTGTCATACATGCATGCATACCTTGACCGATTAATCATGGAGGTTTAGGGCTAAAAAGGTGTAGGGCTAAAATCTTACTACCCTATGGACCAGGATCAACCATGCTGGGCATTTATACTCTATTTACACGTTGTAGTGGTATGAGTGCCTAGACAGTCAAGAACTCAGGTTATGCGGGTTGCAATGATGGAAATGTATTTTATCCAAGAGTATTATGTAGGAAGATGATAAGGGCAGATTTACAAGCAGGGAGTTTAGGAGGTAAAGCATTTGTAATCAAGGGACCTGTGTGCAGCTCAAGATGTGGCACAATCCCAAAGATACAGATATACTTTCGCCGGTATGTATCAATCAAGTGCCAAAGATGACGGCATCACACATGTCATCAAACGTCTCAATCGATTGATTGCGCATCAAATAGCGAGTGAGCACCATTTAGCATTGTGTTGGGCATTGGCTCACAGCCTACATGACCCCTGTGCCATTACGGTCGGCTATACTCCGGGCTGCACAGCTTTGTCTGAATCCGGGTACCATGAGACGGGGTTCAAACACGCAGACCTCATTTGTGTGCTCCATCCATTTTCAATGTATCAAAAGGCATTCCCTTTGGGTATTCTCGGATTTGCATGAGGCTCTAGAACTAGACTAGTAGACAGAAATAAACATACAGGCGCATGATAACCGTTCACTCGCGACTTTGACATTATAGCCAATGATCGACAGGACAATTTGCGCCACTGGCTGGTGCAGTCTACCGACACATGTCGTACCTGTCGATCGCCCTGCCAAATTCTGGTCCATCAATACTAAGCTGACTACTTCTTACGGCAAAACATTTAACCAAAGTACGTGGTCTTTCCATCAATCGCGTTCAGGGGCCGAAAAATTGCCGATCAAGTCCAGATATCCCCCCAGACAGAAGCATTGCATGTGCATGGCAAGCATGGCAAGCATGGCCACATTCAGGGGGCCCCCATTTGTTTCACACCATTACCCATAGGGAAGCTTGTTTACCCCATACCCGATCGCTTTGCTTCCGTTCTTGGTTCGGAAATTCAATCGTCTGTTTAGCGACATGCAACATTCTGGGAAATGTCACCCAAAATGACTACCTGTTCGTCCACATCAAGGCCTTTTAATGGTACGCATGACTCAAGCCGCAGCTGTCAAGATTATCAACTTCTATTCTAGGCTTCCCCGCCCGACCAAAACGGATGATCACGATCGTCTGATTTATGCATGGGGTATCTCTTGTAGGAATGTGGGCGGCAATCTTGTGATTGGACATTGGTCGCAAAACACCATGCCAAGCAGCTGTATATAAGTTCAACTATTCCCATTGCTTCCCTTTGTCATCTTTACCTTCTTTTTCCTCATCAGCCCTTCACCTGCTGATATCTCTGGCTTGTTTCCCTACAGTCCCTCTTTCAACCTCTACTGTATACTCCAACAAACCACACATTCTTTTCCAACCCACCGCAACAATGAAGGCTTTTACCGTTATCCTCAACCTGGCCCTGGCCGCCTCTGCCTCCGCTGCCCTCCTCGGTGGAGTGAGCGCCGCCAACAGCCTCGTCGAGAGACAAAACTGCGTAGCCGGTGGCAGTAAGTTATCCTTTTCGAAATGAAGTCTTTGTGGCGACGAAAAAAGAAGATGAAAACAGCCTCATTAGCTAACCTTGACCATAACACTAGCCCCTTGCGACGACAAGACTTTCTGCTGCAGCTACTGCAGCGAGGAAAGGACCTGCGCAGTAACCCACACCTGTGTAGCCAAGGGAAGTAAGTTAAATCTTTAGACCTTTTTCTTGTGTTTCTTCTTCTTTTGCATTTCAAAGAAAAAAGCTAACCTGTCTTGCTTGCTTTTCTCTTCAGTCATCCCGCAAGGTGGCGCCCATCTTTGCTGCTCTGGAAAGCTCGACCCCAAGACTTGGATCTGCCAGTAAGCCATCCGTCGAGGTTTGGCATGCGTTTGGGTCCAAGGTTTTGTATGTATTTGAAGCGATATATAATACAGTTGTTGCATCTATCCCTGAGGCTGTGGTGCCTCTGTGAATTGCATTGACCAAAATTCCATGATTTAACTGGAGTACTATTTGATGTCGGGATTGTTTGTCCATGGCGTTTTAAGCTTCAGCATGTTTGTAGATTGTATCTGACCAGTGGACAGCAATATCGGGTCAGGTTAACCCAAAGTGTTCATCTTAATCCCTAGCCGCATATGCATCCTTGTGCAAGGGTGAGGGGTTTAGTATCGGTATTCATAACTTGCGGATGACAAAAACCTCTGGACCTCCACTATAAAGTTCAGCAAGTCCCCTGTGATATTGTCGACAAGAGATGAAGCCCTGCAAACATGCAATACGTCGGTACGACTAGCCAGCTAACCGCATAGCGTCTTGCAATATACATTGTTATTTGAGATAATGTCTGGCGTAGACAATTTTGCACATTGGACCATCGGCGCTTGGTTACTTATAAACAGGATTATGCATATTTGCTGTATGTACTGTTATTTACAAGACACACATCAAGTTTCAGCGTTTCCAGTTCGCTTTGGCTATCATTTTGGGGAATATATATCCACTAATGTAGTATGGAAAGAAAAAAAGCTGGCTGCTGGATATAGTAGAGGCTCAAATATACTTAATGTCCTAAAGTACGCTCAAGGGAGTTCCGCCGTCGGTTTAACGGCACTTTCTCGGCTAGTCATTCTAGTCCCGACTGGGCTTATTACCGGAAAGGCTTTTTTTATTAAAGGCTATATAACATTTAGTTACAAAGATGTCATTCGATGTAGTGTGTCTAATGCCAACTCCAATCCACCAGTTTATGTTCATGATTCAATTGGGGTTTCTTAGCCGCATTCGCGTGTGTGGCGCCTATTCTGTACGACGAGGGCCAAACATCACCTTCCACCTTTAAATTGCAAGTAGTATCAAGGTGGAATACATACAACCGCCCATCCCAGTGGTACTTGAGCGTCTTCGGCGCTGTCATGAGGGTCTCGCTGGAAGCAATTGAATACGAGTGACGTACGTAGATTATGCAGTTGACTTGTGGTTCTTCTGGAACATTCACTGCTAAATCATGTCCTGCTGAACCTTCTCCTGCTGAGGCACCTCCTGCTAGTACATAGGAAGGCAAAAGGTCCAAAGTGATAAAGCCAAAAATTCCAGGCTGCATAGTGGTGTATTTAGTGCCGAGTTTGAGAGGGTGAATGTGAATTTTATAAGAAACGGTATAAATTATAGCAGGTGTTTGCAGCACTTTATAAGCTCGTGGATTTGATAACCAGGTAACTTTCCTGATAGATCGTTGAAATGGTCTGTTTATATAATTTACAAGGCGCATAACGAGATTGTGCAAAAGGCCATCTTATATGAATAATTCTGTCCCCATTGTGTGGCACGGATCCGAGTTCCGGAGTAGCCGTTGCGTATTGCATAAAGTCTGGCCATTATTATTGATGTTTTGACTCGGGGTAGTGGCTATATATACATTCCCAAGAGAAATCTACTAGTCTAGTGCTGCTAATTTTATTCTTCTACTAGTGAGCTAAAGCGAACCAAGTAGTTGAATTTATGTTTTTGGTAAATTTGGGAGAGCGCCCAAAAGAAAATAAATGAACCTAAGTATTTTTAATACTTTATTCATCGAGAAAGATGTTACAGTATAATTAGGCTGTACCAAGTGCATGTAAAAATTATTAATCTACGAATTGTAATTCCAAGTGTTATAATTGAACAAGGTATTCTTCTAATAGTTTAGTTCTCATGTTTGTATAATGGTCGACAACCCTTGCTGGAGAATAGAAGTTAAAGAATAGAAACAAAAAGCTTAATTTGCATCTCAGTAAATTAACAACTACCTAACTATCAAACAAGGTATTTGGCGGGATGAACATTCTGGTGAGCGACGACTGGGGGATGACGGTATTGTAGCGCGCTTTAACAGCCACTAAAAATCACCTTTCGCCTAGGAGTCGAATTCCAAGCTGGTTATTTAATTAATAGTTTGTGAAATCGAAAATCAAGCGCGATTTGTCTTGCATGTGCATATGTTGAAACTAGTCGTTATTTTGGTCCATTCCCCAGAGTGCACAATTATAAGCGAGTCTTCTGGGTTCCGGCAATAGCCCCCTCGACTTGGACTGCAAACCTAATCGCAGCTCCACAATCTCTCATAATTGCGGTTGCATGGCTAGCAAATGAGGCGACAAGATGCATTGCCAAAGGTGTCTGGGGTTTAACCTCGAGTTGTATGGCGACACCATTCGACTGTTGGGAAGAACCGTAACTTCTCCAATCCTTTCGTCGCCTTCCATCCTATATTCCCATCTCGATATTATGTGGATGGAGTGTGGGTTCTAATGGGGCCAGTGGGTGGCTGTGGTTGCCCTTTAGCAACCTGCGACTGGCGCCGACCAATTTGGGGGGCTATCATCAATCGACTTTACACTTGTGCTGTAGTGAAGAGCAAGTTTGCATGCATTTTGACAGCCTCCGTACGCCTACTGGATAGAAACCAGCCTATTGCGTTCTGGATGTGGATGTCATAATTGAGAGGTGTTGCAGAGTAATGCCATCAAAGTCCGCCCTTATGGCTCAGTGGTAGAGCGCATCACTAGTAAGGTGTTCAACATCCCTATGATGAGGTCCTAGGTTCGATCCCTGGTGAGGGCACAACGCAACGCACAAGAATAATGAATGCTCTTGTACGGTTTCTTTTTGAATAATACCTACTGGTGCATACTCGACCAAACTTGTAGGGGAAGATATATATATATATATACATACATACATACATACATCCGGGACACAAATATATTTGGTCTATTCTGGATAATTTTTTGGCAGGCTAGGTATCTACCTACCCCTACAGGGGCGACTGGCCTGATCCCAAATGTATTCTACGCAGACTTTAAATAAAGGGCCTTTCACAAGCCCGGATTTGTATATTAAAGATAAGATTGGGGTTTATTATTAGATTCTTCCTTTGCTATCCCTATTACTGTGGCACAAAAGCTTCCCTTGTTAGGCTTTTTAGACATTCAACTTTTATGCTAGTTTTAGCACACGCTTAGGTCCTAGTATATTTAATTTCCACAGCTTTCAATCCTGCCCTATGCACTAGATGTAGCCATTCATCCTCAATATATTCGTAACATATTAGACTTATTGCTACTAGATCCGCTAGACTTCGTTTCTGGATGGATGTATGCGTTCCAGGAGCCTATTTACTTCCTTCACTTACTGAGCATCTGGAACCAAGGTCTAGCTATTCCTTCGAGGTTTTGAAAGCAAACAAGTGGCGCTCATCACGTTGAGTCCAAATACAGAGGGATAATCTAGGGATAGATTTCCGACAGACCTTATCTTGTCTTGTCCATCAACTCACAAAAATGATAAACCTTTGATTTGATCTTGACAAATACAGCCCACACATTTTGACGCTACGTTGACCATAACACAAGAAATGCAAACAGAATGTAGATTACAATGCATCTTTATTATCCTTGAGTACCTTGGCAAAACGCAGCCGCTGATGGTCGCGTCTAGTACTTTTAGCCTCAAGAGTACAAGCCATACCCTTATGTAGGATGTTGCAGCTCTTCAACATCCCGCTCGGAGTATCATGATTTATATCATGTCACCTTTTTCAATCAGACTTGATCTTATCCAACACCGCCGAACGGAGAGCCTTTGACCAGATAGACGAGGCGTCCCCTATGGTCCGTTGCTTTGGAATCAGAAACTTGGGGCGAGAGGTTCACCCGTTCGTTTGTGAGAACAATCCAAGTTTATTACAACCTCCACTTAGTAACCAGGGCAACGCTGCATGCCGGGATAGTCCATACCGGCGGAGCAGGCGTTGTATTCAACAGAGAGCAGCTCATCGACGTTGGACTTGCTCTTGGCGAGGGGCAGGTACTATAAGCGACGCGGCATGGTCAGTCTCTGATGCGTGATTGTACCAAAAGCACAAAAGAAAAGAACGGCTATACTCACGGCAGTAAAAGGCTTGGTCACAGCGTCGGTTGTGTTCCAGAACATGGTAGGGCAGTGGTCAGGGGCGGAATCCTGGCAGGGCCACCTCTGGTCGTACATTTGGCTGCTGCCGCATCGGTACATGGTCTCGGTTCCAGTGACCTGGAGAACGTAGGTCGAAGCAGTGAGACCGCAGCGGACGTTGGCGGGACACGTGATACCGACGGTCAAGGAAGTACCCCTGGCCGTAGTTTGTCCATAGCTGGTTGTGACTCCGAGGTTGGCAATACCAAGACTTTGTTTGGCGAGTTAGTCGGACTGTTGGAGCAAGACAAAGATGCGGAAACAAGGTAGCTGTTTTTATGTTTTTTTGGGATGACTTACATTCCAGCGCTACCACTAACACCGCCAGTGATGGTCCAGGACTTGGTGTATGAGTAACCAGCCGAGATGGATCCCGTGGTCGAAGAAGGTCCGACAAAGACTCCCGAGACAAGTTGAGGAGCGGTCCATACTGGGGTGACGCTCTGGATGTTGCGAACCAATGGCCAAGAGCAGAAGCGTCCATCGGCGATGACGCCCGAGGCGAAGAGGAGGACGGAAGGGATTGAAACCTTCATTTTGATTGAAAGGATTTGAGCCTTGCAAGGACGACTTGAACAAGTGTAAAACGAAAGTGGTACACGACTAAAAAGAACGTGTGGAAAGATTAAAGAGTGACTGAAAGATTGAGAGCTGAAGGTGAGGCTGGTGATCCAAAAAGGACCCGGGTAGACCAGAACGGACGATGGCTGTTCTTTTAAACGTGACCGGGAAAACAGGTCCAGACCAAGCTCATGGAGTTGCCGGACCCAGAAGCTTGAAAGCATCCGCAGCTTGTGGGGTTTCCCTACGGAGTGGCCCCCTAACCAGGGGGTTCCTTATCAAGCCCCGTGACGATATTTGATCTTCGAAATTCATACTCCTTTCATCCAGCCCGCCCGCTAACCGTTCTTGAATGGTTGCGCATGACGCGGCGAGACAAACCGAGATTTGCAGACCGAGGCCGGCTTCATGCTTGCAGGTCGTAGTGAATGTACAACGGATCCTGAGATAAGGTAGCACCCGTGGAGGTATTACCTACTACAGCCACCGAGGAGGGTGGGGGAAGGGGAGGGGGGTTTTGGGCGCGGTTGCATGTGATGGATCAAAGTATAGAATCGATTCTTTTGATTAACACTCCTCTCTCGGACTATCCCGAAGTGTCAAAAGATGGCGGAGAAATCGACCAGCCCAACTTCCCCCGTGGAAAAAAAAAAAAGAAAAAACAATATTCTTGATTCGCGACGATGAATTGACTACCCAGACTAGGTATAACCCACCAGTTCGGTATTCTCCATTGGGAAGGTTTGTCAATGCATTAGAGATGAACGGTGAATGCAAACCACAACAATGCGGTAAAACTAGCCGATTCCGTGAGCCTCAGGGGTAAAAACTGGAGAAGTCACGAGTTTATTTTTGGGATGAATCGCGCTTGTCCATCATCCTCATTCGCTGGTACGCGCGCGACTCAGTCGTTTGGGCCCTTTTGGTTGTGGCTTAGTCCATTAAACTACATTGGGGTCCACGAATTTGAGTCGGTGACAGGGCTGACCATGCCAGGGCTTATCTTACACGACATGGCTCGGGCGCCTTTGCCGATCTGCTTTGCTTGGGGGTAATGTTTACACCGGGATGATGGCGAAAGGGGTCAGGTTGATATATAAGCTGCCCTGAACCTCATGGGGACATCCTAAGAGGGATTCAGATCATCGCACTTGCATCTACACCTTCGTTCATTACAGTACATCCTCTTTAATCTACTCCGCCAAGGTCTCGACCAACTTTCACTCTTTTTTTTGATTTGCATATCATCAACTTACAACTCCATTCACCATGCACGTCCCTACCTCTCTGTTCGCCGCTGTGCTTGCCTTTGTGGCCTTTGATCAAGCCAGTGCCTTGGTAAGTTCTCATCCAAGGCATAAAGACTGTGGTCTATCTATCAACAGTTTCTGGAAACACAACTAACATCATGTTCAATGTAACAGTGCAAATGGGACCGTTGCTGCTACACAAACCCCAAGGGCCCTGGAGCATGCCCTGTAAGTTCCAAACTCTGTCAGGCCCTGCAAGTGGCGCTCGGAGTTTTATAAACCTTTTCTAATAACCTTCATTCAACAGCCTCAACAATGGCATGTTAGCTTTTCAGGCGCATACTGCGAGGTTTCCATATGCCCAGTAGGATGCATAAATCTGAAGGTAAGTCTTAGATGAATGCCTTCTGCTTTGGCTCTTGAGAAAAAGAGTTACAACTGACATGATGTTCAATCAGGATGGTACTGCATGCGATTGCTGCGATATCGCAACTGGAACATGCACTTCTTGTTAAGTTTTGATGCGGCGGAGTATGTATTGAGGATTTGTATCTGGAACTCATTCTGTAAGGTCTCTAGGGGTAGTAATGGCAATTTGTGATCCCTCCATTCCCACTGATACAGTGTCGATTTGAAGATGGCGTTTTGGTTCTGCATGTTGCCCCAGTCTCATCAGCCTTGTGTGTGTTAAAAGCCGTTATGAGTCTGCTTGTAGAGAGGATATTCAGGTTAGGGTTGGTTCGTATGCAGCAATGCGATCTAGAACTGTTCTGGACTAGACTAGTCCTAGTCTAGAACTATTCTAGAGCGACCTGCTCGAGGCCTAGAAGGGTTTGGCGTATGGTTCAGAATGAGATTTTATGATCCACTTACCATTAACAGTAACTGTCCGGCCAAGCACACTCCACCTCCACTTGGAGAAATTCGCCATGGGGAAAAGGAGTCACAAATGCAGTCGAAGCTTTTCCCCTGAAATCTTGGAATGACTCTTAGCATATCGTTCGTCTTGACCAGACCCTTCGCGTTGAATTATCTACAACATGGCATCAACAACGGATGTCGCAAGCACCGACAATAGAATTCTACGTGACGAGCCAGGAATACCAATGGCCGTCATGAAAGAAGAGAATCTCCCTACATCCAACAGCGATGCAAGAGTCGAAGCGCTAGATCCTGCTGAATCCTACAGCAAGTTCGGCCACAAGCAGCGCCTAGTCATCATCGCAATCGCAAGCACCATCGGAGTTCTGAGCCCATTGAGCTCCAACCTGTACACACCCGCCATCCCAGCCGTCGCCAAGGACCTGGGGGTGTCGACCGACGCCATCAACCTGACCATCACCTCGTACCTGGTCCTGCAGGGCATAAGCCCCACCCTATGGAGCGTCATTGGTGACAACACCGGCCGTCGGTTGCTCTACCTGATCGCCCTGACCGTGTACCTGGGGTCGTGCGTCGGCCTCGCCCTATCACCAGACTACCCTTCCGTTCTCGCCCTGCGCGCCGTCCAGGCGGTGGGGTCAGCCTCCACGACGGCAATCGGGGCTAGCCTGATCGGCGATCTGATCCACGTCAGCCAGCGCGGCGGGTGGATGGGCAACTACAGCGCGATGGGTGGCGCCGGAACCGCGTTTGGGCCTGTGCTCGGTGGCCTCTTTGCTCAGTACACGGGGTGGAGGGGTATGTTTGTGTTTATGGCTGCGCTGGCGGCGTTTTTGTTGATGACTACGGCGTCCTTGCTGCCCGAGACCAAGCGCGACATTGTCCATGATGGCTCGGTGCCGGCTCCGTGGTACCTGCAAGCCCCTATCAAGTGGTTGGATGCTCCAAAGTCTGGGGATCATGCTGCGGGGAGGACCAACGCGGGCAAGTTCAAGATAGACCTCAAGGCTCCTGTGCGCCTGCTCGTCGAACCCGAATGTCTTTGTGTGGTCCTGTTTACCGGTACAATCTTTGCTATCTGGCAAGCAACCATGGTGGCGACGGCGACGCTTTACTCTGAGCGCTACGGACTGAGCGAGACAAACATTGGACTGACGTACATTTCCAACGGCATCGGATCTCTCTGTGGTAGTATCCTCACTGGGAAGCTGCTGGACCGCGAGTACAAGAGACAGTTGCAGAGAGAGACGATGCAGGACCAAGGGAATGAAGAGCAACAACCTCGCCAGCAAGAGGTGCAACACATTGAGCTTGCGCGCATCAAGCCACTGATGATACCTACAGTCGTCTTTCTTGTTTCAGTTGTGGCTCTTGGTTGGATAATGGAATACCATGTCCACATCGCTGCATCCATCACTGTGGCGTTCTTTGTGGGTGGTCTCAGCACCATTATCTTTGCTGGTTTCTGTAAGTGGTCGTCCTGGTCAACATTGTTTCAGAGCCAGAGCTGACACTACCTAGCAATCCTTATTGTCGACCTGTTCAAGAGTCAGAGTTTCAGCGCCACGGCTTCGATGAACCTCTCGCGCTGTCTTATCGCTTCCGGTGGTACTGCAGCGATTGGGCCTTTGATCAGGGCTGTCGGTGTGGGCTGGGCATTTACAATTTGTGCCGCCGTTGGTCTGGCATCTTGCTCTCTTGCGCTGGCAGAGTTGTGGAAGGGAAGACAATGGCGGGCGAAACGAAACGCGGCAAAGAAAACATAGATGAGAGCAAGGACTGTAGGGAGTTTGCTTCATGACATGCGCAGTTGTATCTTGAATAGCCAATAAGCACTCAATCGTCCTTGTTTGGTTGTTTTAAATACGCGAGGCAACATGTCTGTCACATCGCGGCAGACATCATCTGCTCACGCGTCTCACGCGGCTGATGATCTGGTGAACATTGTCAATAGATGCTACCTTGCTCCCCCCCGGTGCACCGACGACTCATGAATGCGCAGTCAATCATCGCAAGGTCTTTTTATTGACGTAAGATGGCTGCTTGAGTAAATCGGCTTCACTCCGGGCCCATATACGAGTTTATCCCTGATCGACCAGCGGGGCCTGAGCAAGTCGGCTTGGCCCAGTCTAGAGGACATTATATCACCGTGATGTTATGGATATCCTTGCTAACGACGTTGTCGGAGGGATGCATGTGGAGCATTGTGAAAGGTCCATAGAAGTTGCGACTCGTGCAACAGAAGACAACCAACAATGACGGTAAAGTGTCTAGGTCGGCACCTGCGCGGGCGGGCAGTTAGCCAGGAACCCTGGTTCAGCCCCCAAACCTTTCACTGATAACCCACAAATGTGGATGCTCGTTGATGAAATAAATTCAGGGTCTCAGGGAGTTTAGCCCGTGGCGATGGCTTCATCTGCCGGAGTGAAATCGTCTCAATTCATCGCACTAGCAATGGGGGTTTGCAGGTGATTGATATCATCCCTTTTCTGATGATTAGGTGCAAAGACGTCGATCTTACCGTCAAGGTGTACGGAATTAATGCAAACTCAACACTAATATCACACTCTAATCTTCAAAACTGATCGAGAACGGCCCTTTGGGGTTGATACTTAAGCTTGTTTATTTTTACCTGGGTTGGCATCATCACCGGCCGCTTCGTACAAGGTAGTACGCCCGACATTTCAAGGGCTGGAACATTCTTCTTCCTATGATGGCTGCCCGGATTGTTTGTGGTGCATGGCACAAACCCCAGAGCACAATTGATAGATGCAATTTGGAGATAAGAAGCAGGGTTATACCTTTTTACTGATGATATCGCCGACGGGGCTTCCCGAGTTTACTCAGTTGCTGTTGAATAGGAGGTAGATGCAAGGGTAAGCGCAGAATCTCGCCTATTCTCGCTGCGGTCAGAGGCGGAAGCTTGCCGAAAAATAATGAATGGCCAACAAACACACCATTGTCCGTGACATCACCCGGCTCCCCCAGCTTCAAACAAAACGCTGGTCATTGTGGGAGCGTCAGTGCAGAAAGGCTTACCTTTATCGCAAGTGCCTGCAGTTGAGAGGAAACCGGATATAGTGACACCCCAGAGGGATGCAGCTCCGGTCAAGGCAGCTTCGGATAAACAGTCTGCCTTGGCGGAAGTACCAAGGGCGCAAACTCCGACTACACCAGTGGTGACACCACCGGCATCCCAAATCTCGGAGAAGCCGGCTGCACCTAGGCCGCAAACGCTGCAGAATGCAGGCTCGATGACGGTAACCCGGGCACTGGTTACGGCAGCACCAACACCTGCCATGGGAACACCGTCAACGACACCCCAGACACCGCCCACAATCCAGCAACCGCTCGGGCTGCAAACCCAACTTCGGCGCAGAGGCTAGCCACAGGGGCAAACTAAACAAGCATGACACGGACTAAGATAATAACTCAGTGCCAACAAACGGACAGCAAATCTCCAAGAGAAAAGATAGACGGCTTAGTATTGCTTTTTACCATGTCATGAGAGCCTTTGAAGATCGTATGCAGCGTTGCATGCGATTTGATCGTCGTGTATGGATTTAAAGACACCATCACAATCGCCCGGTCCTAGTGAATAGGAACAATATGAAACGGATGAGCCTGGCAACTAACGATAGATAGTCGAGTCCAGGTTACTCATACTGGAACGCGTTGCCTCGGTATGGTAGTCTAGTCGGGGTTCTACTCCCGATAATCTAGTAAATATATAGGTCTTATCTGACGCAAGCGGGCTTTTAACCCACATTCCAGAGCCTAGTGCGATCCCGCCAGTCAGCAATCCCGGTCCGACCTCCCTGTCGTCGTGCAACGTCGTTCAAGGGCCGAAGATTACCATACTGTCATGAGTTGGTCCCGGGCCTGATAGCACTATCCGGAATATGATATCCCCGTGATGCAACTGTGGCTGCTCTTCAGTAATGGGTGAAGCTTTGGAGGGAAAGAATTGATGATTTGGCCAGAAAAAAAGCCATGTTAGCCCTTTGTTTTGGGTGGCGCAGATTGATCCACGAAGAATGAGTGAAACAAGTCGTGTTTTCCCGGACTATGACACTCTTGTACGTTGATACATCTAGGTCGACGGGTGTATTGATGATAAAGGCAAAAATGGGAGCTAGACACTCTCATCCTGGGAAATAAAAGCATTCCGGTTGCCTAATACCCCCGAAGGATCTCTGCCCTACCGGACAAATGGGTAAATGCACTGTCACCTCGAAACATTCTTGGTGAGACATCAGCACCAGTCTTGAAGATTTGTCAATATATCACCAATCAGCTACTCACCCGCCTCGCTGGGTTTTTTTTCTTTTTTTTCTTTTTTAGCTCTCGCCAATGTCTTGGAGCTGAAACGTGTTTCCGCAATTGTTCAGATTATACCCTTGTTCAACCCCATGGTAAGCGACGGTAGTTCCCCTTGTAGACCCATGCCGGAGGTCCACAAAGCCAAGACAAGATCCGGCAGTGAATTTCCGCCGCTAAAATCTTACGTCTTGCGCAATCTATTCTCCAACGACCAGCCAACACAAGAACGAAAAACAAAAAAAAAATCAAAAACAGATCTTGTTGTGTTATAAGGGGTATCATAAGAAATATCTACACCAGCGAACATTTCCAAAAACAGGATTAAAATAGCAACACAAAAAAATATGCATATCCAAAACCCAAAACGCCAGACCCAAAACAAAGCACCCCGATTTTTCTCAAACGTCCGAATCCCCTGAGCCCCCAGTCCCCATGTAACCCTTGAGCGATTGGCAGTCGAGGTAGTTGTTCTCGATGAACGCGGTGGTGACGTGGATGCCCTCGACCTCGCCCTCGTCCAGCTCCTCGCCCATGCCGAGGTTGGTGGTCGATACCCGCCCCTTGACGGCCGCCGGTGCACCCGACGGACCCTGGGAGAGGGTCGTGTTGAACAGCCTGATCATCTGGTCGCACTTTTTGCCGTCGGCGAAGCTGGGCTGGTTGGTGATGTTGCGGAAGAAGGAGACCGGGTACGGCTGTGATTCGACGGCGCCGGCGTCGGCGGTCCGAGTGAACTCGAGCGTGAGCGACGACTCTGGTTCGGTGGACTTTGCACTAAAGAGGAGCTTGCCGTGGTCGGAGGTGCGGAAGGCGTCGCAGGCTGGGTCGAACGTAGCAGGGTGCACGATCGTGCCGTATTCACGCGAGCCGTTGACGGCCATTCCATTGTCGGCTGATAGGAATTGAGAAGGCGCCCAGCGGAAGGATGAGTAGCCGTCGCCCAGTAGGTCGATGAAAGGGAACTCGTAGCCGACTCTCTGTATTTCGCGTCTTGGTTAGTATGCGTATGCTCTTGATTACAAAGGCACAAAGACGAAATAGACAAACGTACCGAAAAATCAGGAAGCTTAAACCCCAACCCATGAAGTCCAACATCATGATCGTGCGCGGCCTGCAGAAGCACCGGGTACATGCCCTCTGGAAAGTCGGGCAGCGCTGCCCGCAGCGGCCGCTCCAGGATGGCATACTTGGCAGGGATGATGCGCCGGGCTGCCTCCATGGTGATGGGCAGGATGGCGAGCGTTGCGTTGAGAACACCGGTTGCGTTCATGGGGTAGATGTTACCGATCGGGTTTGCCGAGTCGACCGACACGCAGACAGCCGGCACTGGTGCTTGTGCTTGTGCCGCCGCGCCTTCGCTCGCCTGAGGTACCGGCGACGATGCAACCTGACGCTGTTGAAGTTGGTGGCTGTTGGATTTGTCGCCGCCGACCGCATACGACATGGCGGTCGATGCGAGGATGGCCAAAGCCACCAACAGCAGGTGGATTAAAGTTTGTCTAGGGACAGGCATCATGGGCTCCTTGGTCTTATTTGATCTAACGTTGTTTCCGTTGCCGTCGTCTGCCTTCAGTGTCATTGCATAGATGCGTCTCCTGATGGGTGCTGGGAGTAATGGCGATGTGTGAAAGAACTGAAGAGAAAAAGAGCGAGGCATCTTGGATTGATAGTCAACGTCGGCTTGACCGACTGGTTGGGCCCCGCTATATCAAATAAGGGAACCAAAGTTTAACAGTCCCAATGGCCCGACTTATCCTTGGTCTTTAGTGTTTTGGTCGTGCAGTCGACGTCGTCGTTTCTTTCGGGGTGGAGTCCAGGAAAAGGGTAAAGGTTCGGCGTTTCTCCTTGGTAGCTTTCAGGCAATACGGTGAAATGAGATGAACGATTAACTAGGAAATCCTAGGATGGTAACGGTGTTTGGGGTGCGACAGTTGGTACAGAAAAGTCTTTTTACCAAGACAGTGGTAATAGTGTTTCCAGGGTTGAATCGCAAAAAGGAAAAAGAAAAAGTTAAAAGATCATGAGCGGCTTCGATAATAAATCATCAGTAGTAGACCTATACTAGAATAGTAGTAGTTCTAGCCCAGGGTAGTGTTAGAAACAAGGTCAAGTATGATAATATAAACAGAAACATGAGAGAAAAAAAAGATTCTACCTAGAATACCTACCTAAAGAGGGTCAATAAATGATATAATAAGTTAATGACCAAACCAACTGACAAAACAAATCCCCATGCAACGGGCCGAACGGTATCTAGTCCGGATCCTCGACGTTGCCGGGCAAGTAATCCACCTTGGCGATCTCAATCAGCTTCTTTCCGACCAATGTCGCATGAGCAATGATTTCCAACCAAGCGCCAACGTACAAGAAAAAATAAGACCAAAAAAAACAAAAACAAAATCGACAAAAGAAACCCATGACTTGAGCAGATCTTAGTCTACACCTGTGTTTTAAGGTTTCCAAGATTGCCTTTTATTTTCCGGGAATGCGGCTTGCCGTTGCTAAAACATGCTCCCGCTGCTCAGGCCCAGTCTCGGATTGTCCATCTCCCGACGTCACAAAGAGGCCGGTTTGAGATTGCCCGAGCAGGGGTACTAACTATACTGCACAATCAATCCACTTATTGGTCAATCCCTTTTAGAAACGACTAGTCTAGTTCTAGACACTAAGGTTGAAAGCTTGCAGGATACAAGTATTGTAATCCAAGTAATTAGGTACTGGACCTGTCCTGTAGATATCGTCTAGTCTAGTGGGTATCGTATTTATGTATGTGGCGGTTTCTCCATTCATGATCGTCGAAACAAAGGTCATCCTAGACGCTGAATGCGCCTCAATTCTAGAAGTACTGCCAGTTCGACTCAGCCAAGACATGCAGAACCAAAACGGGTGCTGACATCCCTGATGAATATATATCTAGATATATTGACTAGGTACCTAGGTAAGTACGTAGGTACCTTGGGTAGGTCGCTAGATAGGCTACACATGTTCCCTTATTCTCCAGTCAAACTTGTAGAATTATCAAGCTAGTCTTCACCTACATTTACATACCCCAGTGCTTCGTTTCAATTGATGCCATTTGTTTCTTTGCTAATTCGCGACTATTTCCTCATGACGTCCCAGGCGCCAACCGGATACCCTCAAAGCCGTCGGGATTTGACTACAGCAGCAAAAGACCGGTTGCTATGAATCTGCTAGTGACCTGTTCCCTGACCGAGGAAAGTTTTACCGGCTCTCAAAAACGACACACATGTCGGATCATGACAGTTCCGTGTGGGGATCCGCGCTGCTGGTACCAACTACCAGGCGCTAAAGAAAGCCATCTTTCGGGGGGACTAGCGATTGGAAAGAAGAAGAAACCAGACCTTGAAGGACCAACAGATCTTAATAAAAAAAACATAAAATCGTATCTATTAACATGCCTTGCTAATATAGCCCGGGAACAAGCACAATATGTGATAAAGCCGATTAAACATGTTTCCATTCCAACTCCAGCATCCCATCTGAACACCAAACGCCCAATATGCAGCGACCGGCGTTGCGCCATGTTGTCTCACATCTGCACAGCCGAGCCTCATCAAGTAGATGGTGCAATTATGCACGCCTCAGTAATCGTATGAACAAGAATGCAAATCACCAAAATGTAACAAAATAATTGTCGTTGTCGATCATTAGCAACAGCGAAAATTAATCCCTTTCTCAAAGCGCATGCTCGGCTTTGAGTCTCCAAGTCTTGTCGTGCCTTTCCGCCAACATCTCGACAGAGTTCTTGACTTGTGCTTTGGTACACTTTTCGAATTGTGTGCTCAACACCTCTACCAAACCAACCTTGCTGAGCTTTGGGTATTTGAGGATTGCATGCTTGAAGTCATCCAGGAGATTAGCCGGGACTATTGCTGCCTTCTTTCCACCGGGTCCCGACAACGCGGCAAACGCATTGGATGGAGTTTTGGCGGTAGAAGGGTGTAGCAGCGCGGGGGTTGGCACTGTCGTCTTTTGACATGGCTCAGATTGCCAGTACTGAGAGGAGAAAGGATCAATGCTTTGATGTTCATTGTCTGCAGTCACAAACTTATTAGCACCGTTTTGCCTTGATGAAACTCAGAAAGTCGGTAAACTTACCCAGTATAAACTCCATGCGATACTTTGTCATCTCGTTCGACGGCCCTACTCTCCTTGCATCTTCAAAACACAAACCACTGCTTTCAGGTTCCATGCCTGATACAAACACTGGTCGTTTGATCAAATCCTCCGAGTTGTCCAGGAAATCTGTCATGTCTTCGTCATCATCCTCGTCGTCATCGTCATCATCGTCATCGCCTTCGATATCCTCTCCGTCGCCGTCGTCAACCCACTCAGCCTCCGAGTCGTAGTCGTATTGCAGGGGAAGGACTTGGCGTGATATTGGTTTCCTTGCCAGTTTGCGCAGCCTTGCCGCGTGTAAAGTGGATGTGGGTGATTTATCGTATGATCCAAGTGATGGTGGCAATGATGTGACTGTTCCATAATAGGCTGGTCGCACGTCTTGGAAAAAGCGCAAATACTTCATTGGAACCTCGCTTAGAAGCCGGCGCGCGGCTTGAGCTGGAGAACCTGTAAGGTCGATCGGGGCTGCTGATGAGGCGCCGGCAATGGTGCTGGCATCGGATAGGATAGACACTATCTTTCGAACACTAGGATATGGGCGTCCGCGTGGTGGTGGGAGGGTTGGTAGGCAAAAGTAGTCGACGCTGTCTGGACCTGTAAATGGTTTCGGCTGGTACTCCTTGCTGCCTCCGACGTATTCATCAAGTTGTCGTGATTTCGCCAAAAGCGCAGCTTCGTCAAAGTCGAAAGCCTTCCTGGCAAGCTTGACATACTCCTTCACAAAGAAAGGCTGAAACGCCTTTCTATACTCGGACACGTCGTCCACAGGAGCATCCCGGGATGTCCTTTGAGCCGGGGTAGCATTGCTTGGAGAGGCATCGGCCTTGGGTTGAGCGTTTGCGATCGCCTTGCTAGGAGTCGAGGCACCTGCCTTGAAGAATGAAGCAAGCTTGAGCTGGCTTCTATCCTTCTTGTCCTTTGCCTCCTGAACCTTGCGTTGTTCCTCTTCCTTTTCTTGTTGTCTGCGCTCCTTTTCTTGTTGTTTCTGTTCCTTCTCTAGGCGCTTCTTTTCACGTTCTTTCTCTCGCTCTTCTGCCTTTGCCTTCTTTTCCTCCTCCGCCTTGGCCTTTTCGGCTTGTTTGGCTACCTTGGCTTGTTCCTTTTCCAGCTTGGCCTTGGACTTTTCCTCCTTATCAACAGCTGTGAGACATTTGCGCTTGGCAGGTGGCTCACCGCCAGTGGGTGTGGGTGCTGTGACCTTTGCTGGTGTCGGAGTCGTTTTCGGGTCTGTTGATATGGCTATGGTAGGCCTTGGAGGTGACGGGGTGTGTGTTCTGTCTGTGAGGGGAGAAATCGGACTACTTTCGCCCGAGATGGTCATTGTCGATGGAATCTGGCAATGTGTGACGTCTATTGCCATGTCAGTCATTGCAAAAGAGAGCCTGAGCCTGAGGCTGAGCCTGTCATGGTAACTAACGTACCTGTGGATAGATTAGGATTGTGAACGGCGGCGGCAAAAGACAACTTGCTTTGAGTCATATCGTTGTTGCGGGCGACGTAATTTTCGTGACTTCGTTTCAGGCCAGGAGTATTTGCGGGGATGTCGAGAAGAGGCATCGAAACGGAGATCAAAGACGTCGCCAAACCCAAGACTCCTGGTAGAGGCTGACTGACCGTCTCTCTACCAAGAAACTGGGAGGTAGAAGCGACCGCGGGCGTAACCGAATAGACTAGACTAGGTTGGTGAAGGATTCGTTCAATTCGTGATAAAATGGCTTTCTCGTCGAGCGTTTGCTTTTGTTTTGGACGTTTGAAAGCGATACCGGCTTCCAGCTTAGTTGGTGCCTTGCTGTCGCTTTGCACTTTCCCTAGTTCACCAGACCCTGACGTTCATGGTGAATTTGGTTGCCAAGCAATTACCAGACGCGTCCAGCAAGCAGGAGCAATCGAGTTCGCGTCGGTTTGGCGTCAGTCCCGTAGCTAAGGTACGTACTAAAGTGCCCCACCTTCCATCACAAGAACACGTGCCAACATCAGCAAAGTAATACTGTACTGTAATACCACGGCAACGGACTAGCCCCACTGAAGACTTCTGATGGCTCATTTTAGTGCGAATGAGTTTCAATTGGACGATCTTGATAACTCAATTCATGAACAAACCACAAACCGGACCCTGATTTATCACCAAGGCCTTGTATGAGCGAGACGTCAGATCTGCAGCCCCTTTGTCAGCGATTGAAGATGATATGGTCTAGATCGATGCTTACATTGAAGCCAACAAGTCCATCGGCGGCTTTTCTTTGGCTACCCAGACCTCCTAGCTTGCTCTGTTCTGTCTCCCTAGAGAACTTTCTGGCTTTGTTGATAACATCATACCTCGGCACAGTCTGGAAGCTTGCGGACTGGCTAACACCTAGGAAGAATTTGACTTTCCGCCCCCGATCATGCTAGTATTCTTATTTCAGCAAAAGAACCGCCGTGGTTATTTATTTACATTTTAACATTTGGTTTGTTCGTATCTACAGATAAACCAGTTTGGGGGCCACAGATAATATGCCAGAACTTCCGGCAAACGCTCTATCCACAGCTTACCTGCATTGATGCATGAATACAGATCCAAGCGGCAAAAGTTAGGCTTTTCAATCCTTGCTTGGTGTTTCCTTGTTCCTTTTTTTGTCCTAGCCGCATCCTACTATTGCTTGGCGGGTGCATTGATCTGGTGGGTCTTTGCCCTGATATGCACCAAAAACAGCACCTTACAAAACACGCATCGTAAGCCAACAGCTTGTGGCGACAACAAAGTATAGCCGCAAAGCCGAGATGCAAAGGAGAACAAGAATAGGTATTTTGAAGAGTCTGGACTGATGGCCGCGGGGACGTAGGCTGGTGGCTTTGCCGAAGCCCGAAGAACGGAATGGAACAGTCACATCTGTTTGTGGTATATCGAATACACCTCCAAGGCCTCACCATTGACAGCCTCTAGCTAGTAGACCAACCGATCTTCTCCTGCTCCGCCATTAAACTACAAAGAGCATTACGAACCAAAAAGACTCGGAATAGGGCATATTTTTAGAGTGCATACCAAAAAAGGCAAATCCTGGTGAATTCGGTTGGACCCGAGCTGCGGGGATAAGCTTTGTCCTGCGGCTCCTCTTTTGAGGCTGCGCTCCCCTGAGCTTGGCAACATCCAGAATAGCAACAATGACGGACTTCGGATTTGCCGTGCAAACAAAAAGGACTCGATCCCAACCAAGATGATTGACAATTTTGTTCTTGCTCCTCATCCGGCTTTCAGGCAAATCACGGGCACAAGACGTGATACCTGCGGATATCGAGCAAAGAACAGACGGCACCCGGTCACATCGGAATGTCCCAGTCTTCAATATGGTGTTGAACTCTACCAGTCAGTCGGCCTTGTTTGGCCAACCACCAAAGACAGACAAAGATTTCAACATCATCCGCGGCATATATCGCATGGCTGGTGTGAACGACACCCTCTTCAGTCCCTCGAACGGAGTCTATTACGCCGCCCGCCAACCTGCCAACTATGTTCACGAGAGCAAAAAGACCGAGATCATTATCGGAATGGCCGCCATCATATTCGTCATGCTCGCCACGACAGGTGCTCGCCTTATCTTCAAGTTGCAAGGGCGTGGCACAAGATTCGGCATGGACGACTGGGTCATAATCCCTGCAGTGGTGAGTGACTCCGCTGTAGTGGATCCAAGGTCAATGCTGACTCTATATATAGTGCCTTGCGGTAACCTACCCCATGTTACAGATATACATGGTTGTCGAACTAGGAGCTGGGCAGCACACCTGGGAAAATACCTATGAGGATTATGCTCGTTTGGCATGGATGCTGGAAACATGCACGGTTCTCTTCTTTGTGGCCGTGGCTTTGATCAAGATTTCCATCGCCCTTTTCGTACGACGACTCGCAGCCTGCGTTTCCAAAGGTTGGCGCATCACCGTCGACATCTTCCTAGTCACCCTCATCATGTATCTGGTGGCTGCTGTTCTATGGAACATTTTGGTCTGCAACCCAACCCGCGCTTTGTGGGATGTGGAATTTGCAGGCACCCTGCGCACCCCTGCCAAGTGTGGTAGCTTGGTGGTCATGTCCAAGGTCTTGAGCTTTGTACATGTCTTTCAAGGTGTGACGCTGTTGATCACACCAGTCGTGATCCTGTGGAAGATTCCTATGGATGTGGCAAAGAAGCTGCGCCTGTTTATCATATGGTGGTTCGGTGCCGTCACGGTTACTGGCGGTCTGTTGCAGCAGCTCGCTCCTTCGCGATCAAACGGCGACATATTTTACGAATACAGCACGTCTTTGGCCTGGACGAGTCTTGACCTGACGATGGGCATCATCACGGCGTCGCTGCCTACACTTGACACGGCCATTTCCAGTGGATGGAAGTCGGTCAGGTCGAGGATGTCGAGCTCTTCTGAAGACTCGAACATGAAGGCAAAGGAGATCAGTTGGCCGATGCCAATTCCTCCGGACTTGGAGAAGGATGCCGGAGTTCCAATGGGGCGGACCGAGTCGACCGAGTTCATCTTGGCCGACAGGGGGGACGTACTCGAGATGCGCCTCGTCCGACCAGGAGAGGGCAGTACGACGTATGACTTTTTGGAATTGTATCATGGGGATGAAAAGCCCCCACCACCCGCAGTACATAGACCTCTTAGATAAAGAGCAGTCTAAGAATGAACGATATGACATGATATATATAGCCTTTAAGTTTGCATTCGGTTGAGTATGTATTCCAATCGACCAAATACGTGATCCTCCCAGTCGTTCAGTAGCGTATGAAGCACAAGACTGGATATTGGGGGATAACTTCAAGTGACAAGATCCCATGCAACAGACATACAGCGACTACGTGCTCAATGTATTCAACCGTGAGTTCAAGGGCCTCTCGAGGCCATTGAGCTGTGCCAGCTACCCATTGCTACACTACTTCTCTCTGTGATTTCTGTGCTTTGATGTTTAAGTATATCTTCAATAACGGGCTATATGTCTGGCTATCACGTATTAGAAAGAACTCACCTCCTCCGTTATGAAAGGGTAGATGGTATACCACAAGAAAGGGAACCACTATGGGGATATGTTAGTTCTGTCTATCAAACCTAGATATCTAGAGATTCTTCTGACCTATGACACTGAGGGAGCATGCATATACCCATGATCACAAATACCACCATCTTATTATCTGAATGCCTGCGGAGACCATGCACAGAGCCCCATATGCTCCGTGTACTTTTGTAGATGTCTATACCTCGCAGCAGTCTCTATCCCTTGAAGGGATCTCCACACTCGGGATGCCTTCCAAATTGTGACTACAGCAGCCAAAGTGTCAAGGGTAAGTTCGTCAATGCCGAGAAAATGGCAGTATATCGCTGTCATAATGGCCCACAGCACCTCTCACGCGGTCCTTCGGCCACTAATAGAGATGGATCGTCCCGGGCTGAACCCTTATCATCAGATCGATGGCATTATAAACCTTGCCAAGGCATATTCGGTACCCCTTTTCGCTAAACATACCATGATTGTCATTGCCGGGAGGCGGCATAGCTGCCGACAAGGTTCTTGAGACTTGTGTTTTCTATAATGGACGTCCAAATATGTCTGCTAACTGCGGTCGGGGCGTCGTGTCGATCTTGACGGCCCGCGAGTCGAAGTGCAAGGCCTCACAGAGACCCATATGCTTATACTAAGTTATATAGGAATATTTCCGACCTTTTAGGACCTCTTTGCAGTGAGACCATGCTTGATGGCGATGAATGCATTAACTTAATGGCTGAGATATTTTTGGTTGACCCTCTGCTGATCTAGGACGTCACTCATACCTGTATTTGGAAAGCTGATGGTTAACAGCAAAGTTGCATGATGCCTCTTGTTTGTACATCCTGCAACGGATGTATCAGAGGACGATCTTGCCGTTATTGCTAGGACAGGTGTTTCCAGCGCCTCTTGAATGACTAAATCACCGAGGCTGACCATGTATGCGCCTCGACCTCACGCTCCTATTTACGAACGGCTCTTGTTTGGGTAAAAATTCCGTCCTAGGTGTCCCTGTAAGCTTGATTCGCTCCTCTAGCGTCGCATTTCACTCTTTTGTGCCTACCTAATTTCGAGAGTTCCTAGTTTTGTTTCGTTTTCTTGTTACCTTTCATTTCCGCATGCGGAACTGCCAACTTCATCCCAAAAAAGAACACCTAACCCTACGGAGAAAGTACCCACAGAAGCGACAATACTATCCCAAATGAGTGATGATGCGGCCAGAGTTTGAGTGCTGACCACTTGCGAGTCATTCCCGAACCCGGGCCGCTGGGCAACCAGGAGCTCCCGGGTTGGAACCTTGCCTGCGTCGCTCAAGATGCATTGACAACGACATCGGCCAGCAATAAGAGTCCCCGGAGAGCCTGGAAGGTTTGCACACATACTACTCTGTTGCTTGCTTTGCTGGTACACGACCAGCATCAAATTGGAGACCTGAGTTTGGAAATAACCTTCAGACCAAAGATCAAGGAAAGTCGTCTCATTGGACGGTTATTCCATCCAACTAGTTCAATAACGGCATGGTAGATGCATTGATTGTGTCCCAGCTTTCCGGTATCCAGTAGAATCGATCCATCAACGGTTTGCCTATATTGGTCTGGTAAATGCAAGTGCCAGACAGGATGAAATGGGAACGGCAACCCAGAAGTCTTTGTCGTTTTAACTGGGGAAAATCCCCGCAGGGTAAACATCCAACTTTAAGTTTCATGCCAAGCGAGATCACGACACTGCTCAACCCATCTATGTAACTTTCTGTCGGTGTTTCATTAGGTTGGCTGGGGTCCACGACAGGGTCTGGGGCACATTTGGGATGCATGACAGGGCCACGTTGGTGTAATGTTGTTCTAGAAAACCATGTTGGGTTCCCTACTTTTTTTTCATCTCAGCTTCTCGAGCCCTCGTTTCCTTTTTTTTCCTTTGATACCTTAATTGTACTTTTCGTTTTTGTCCAGCAATGCTAAGCCATGGCTGCAAAGTATCACCGTCGGATTGCAGCGAAGCTGTTTTGGGCTTGCGTTTTGATGACGGTATTTTATCTTGTTTTACATCTTCGTGATACTACAGCATGGGCCACGGATGGGGCCATCTTATCCCCTCTTTGGAAACCAAGCTCGGCCCTCAAGGATTCTATCGGCTCGGGAACATCTTCCGGGTCACCCGCTGAGCCAACTAAAGCCGACGGGATACCAAAGAAGCTATGGTACAAAGTCGGGCCTGCGGGGTTGAGGAAAGATCTCAAGCCATATGTCAAGTCCTGCATCAAGAATCCAGGCTACGACTTTGAATTCTTGACCGACAAGTCGGGTGATGACTTTGTCAAAAAGCACTACTCTTGGAATCCCAATATCGTCAACACTTTCCTCCCCATCACCATTCCAATTATTAAAGCCGACCTCCTCCGCTATCTCATCCTCTACGAAAAGGGTGGGATCTGGAACGACTTGGACGTGTCTTGCGAAGCACCCATCGACGAATGGATTCCCGAAAAGTACAAGTCCAATGTTGCTACCGTCGTCGGGATGGAGTTCGACTCGGACAAATGGTTACGACAGATCGCCAGCTGGACCATAATGGCCAAACCAAAACAGCCGCACTTTTTGATTGCAGTCGAAGGCTGCTTGGAGGACGTAGCCGCCACTGCTAAAAGGCTTGGCATCCCAATATCAGAACTGAAGCGCAACCAGCTCGATGATATTATCGACGTATCAGGTCCAAGACGAATGACGAGGTCGATTTTCCAGAGCCTAAGCAAATCCCTCAATAGAGAGGTGGGAAACAATGATATAGCCAATGTTACGGAACCGAGGCTTCTGGGTGATGTTTTGATAATGCCAGACCACTCGTTCGCAGATTCCATGAACATGTGGTGGGGTGACAAGGCGCCAGGGCGGAAGCTGGTAGTGCATCATTACGCAGGGTCGTGGAAAAATGAAAAGGGGGGCGAGTAGCTATGACAGCAGTAAAATATAGAACAAAATAACTCTATCTGGAAGCCATATCGTGTTTAACTTTCCCCGGGATTATCAAATTGGACGTCGTGCCGTCTGCGTAGTTCTGCATATGTATTTTTGACCCTCCACAATCTGTCCAATGTAAAAGCGTCGACATCCGGAGGATGCATCAAGTTGTGCAACCGACCCGAACTTTCCTGGTCCGACTCGGTAAACCACCTGCCAGAATCAGCATCGGGAAACGCGGATTCATCAACCTTTGCTCTCGCTTGGTCGAGGCGGTCGATCATCAACCTTTGCCCTCGCTTGGTCGAGGCGGTCGATCATCAACGTCGAACGGGGGTTTGGAGTTTTCTGGGCGCATTGCCACAATGTCCACAGCTTCATTCAAAACCAGTGGCCCATCGCCCCAGGTCAAGAATTGGAGGAGACTCATCGTATACGGCTTGCTTGCTGTTGGAATCTGTGCCGAAATTCGACTATATGTCTCGTCGAGAGTCTTGGGCAAAGTCCGGAGAACTTCCTTGATCTGTTCGCGGTCTATACAGTGATATAAGCTCTCTAGCTGACAGACGGCCCATCGAAACCTGGTGCAAAATATGTGAGCAAGGTACAAATATCAAATCGCTTCGCACAAGAGTCCTCACTTACATGCCTCCGGCTTTGTTCCCAATCTCCTCTCGAATCAACTGTCGTACTTTTTCGTTTGCATTTCACCTGCTGAGCTCTGCGCCATTGTCGATCTGAAAGTCGACGTAGGCTCGGATATCAATGTCTACGGCCTGCTTGTCCAGTTCAAGGCAGTTGCCCCTTCCAATAAGAGGTTCTAGCATTCTCACGAACTCATGTTCAGGACGCCCAGTCGCAATAGGTTGACATCGCCCGAGCTCATTGTCTGATACGAGTTTCCTCATCCAGGTTACTAAACTTGGCCGCTGACTACACTCATCAAGTGCATTTAAAATAATGTAGATCTTCCGAGGCCCACTCGCCATTGCTTTGAGGCAAGTGAAGAAGATGGCAGCGGAGACTGGAGCTCCAGTTTTTGTTTCTTAAACAACCTTGTAAGCTCTTCGTTGTGATCACTCAATCCAGACAAAGCGTCATGCAGCTGAGAAAGAAGGCTGCGGAGCATACCATCGAGCGTCTGTAGAGTGCCATCAGTGAAGTCAAAGAAGAATGAAATGGTGAGTGAGTCTTTCAGCGCTGCGATATGGTTTAGGATCGTCGTGGCCAGTACGGGTTTGCCGCATCCGGGCATCCCATGTAACCACATATGTTGCCTCTCTCCCTGTCTCCATTAGATAAATTGGTCAGATACGAGGAACCGTTCACCCGTTCCGGGATGTCGTTGGCTTCTTTCGCTGGCTGCATTGACTGAAGCTCCGGGTGCTGCCAACCAGCTTTTGATGCCAGCATGAAGCTGGGTCGATTGCAAGTCACCAACAGCTTTCCCGATTGCGTTTGTCTCTTGGCCGATTTTATCTAAACCTTTTCGTTCGAACCATTTATTGCTCACCTGGAAGGATTTCAGCTTGGCAGGCTTGACTGCGAGATAGAATCGTGGATGCCATCCAGTAAGCGAGCAAAGAAATGACATTACTGAGGAGTCAAGACTGAGTCGCATAGTCGCTGCTCAGCACTTGCCTTTGCGGATGAAGATGCAACACTCGGGCTTTAAAATTGGTAGTAAAGCATACCTACCTAAATTTTGCGGGCGAGTGGCAAAAGATAGCCTACAAGCTTTACACGAAAACTTGGATCTGTAAACTGTTGTTCCGAATCGCATAGTTGGTATTATTACCCGAGCTGCTTCCTTGGCAGCAATATACACCCACGTGTTTTGCGAATGCTAGCGCCGATCATGATCATGATCAACCGGGGAAAATTTAGTGATCCGTGGCGCTGGATTGCTGTATAAAGTTTATAGACACAAAATGCTACCCCTGTTGCTTCCCTATTCTATAAGCGACGTGTTGAACAAGGGTCATTTCCGCCCTTTACATATCCCTTCCGAGCCTTTGGCCAGAAAAAGCATGTTCCGTTCAGATACAACATTACTGTTCTCCTGATCCCCATTCAGCCCCTGCTCCCCCATGGTGGACTTTTGACCTGAAATGGGCGACTTGATGAAGTGGTTGACTCGTCTCGACCTCGGCGTAGCTGTAAATTTACGTCAAGTTTATGTATAACCAGGCAGGTGGCTGCGCCCTTGATAAAACTGGATCGGTTTCGTATTACCAGAAATCTTATTCCGTTCCTGGACAGATGCTACACAGCACTTATTCAGCTCCCATTGGGTAATAGGGGTCAGATTGAACAGTTACAAAAATAGGGGGCGATGAGTGTTAATCCCGACTCCATTCCAGAACATCCATTGCAACAAGTCCAGACATCAGTTTTAAGCCGGTATACGTTTGACATGCACAAAAGAAACACCAGTACAACGCATCAATGT
Source organism: Pyricularia sp. CBS 133598 (assembly GCA_004337975.1). Lineage (NCBI taxonomy): Eukaryota > Fungi > Ascomycota > Sordariomycetes > Magnaporthales > Pyriculariaceae > Pyricularia > Pyricularia sp. CBS 133598. The sequence goes on from RRCJ01000010.1 coordinate 1,653,737, forward strand.
GCGCTTCTTTTACGTCATCGTCACCGCCCTCATGGCCACCAGTGGCCTTGCTGCCCCTGCGCCCGATGGTGAAGTCGCCAATATCAATACTGTTGCTGATGGTAAGTTCAGGTCGCACGCCTATAAAATTATTGCTGTGTAAAGGCATTCAAGCTAACCCAACACATCGCAACCCCGGATTTTGGCGACATTACCAAGCGCGCATGCGTCAGAGCTCAGGCGAATCATTGCAGGTGGGCATGTAACTCTAACGATGTCGATGTCCTTAATAGATGCCGAAGCGCCCGCAACAAGAATAACGGGTGCTAGATGGTGTTTGCTGGCAATCGCGTTGCCCTTTAGGATGGGATAGCGTCTGGCAGCTAATAACAGGGACAGGCTGTCCCTCCCAGATTGGTTAAACTGTTATAAGACTATTGGTCTTACAGCTGCGACTGTGCTTCCATGACTAATGTTGATGGCGCACAGAGGTAGATAGTGACCGTTCAGTATGGATATGGACCCCAACTGTTTGTAATTTTGCTCTTGATCTATTAGCTTTATCGTTTACCATCAAGACCTAAAGTTCCTCTATGCCTCCCTACCGCTCCATATCTCCAGCCAAGCTCAGCTTAGATGAGAATATGGAACTAGCATCGAGAATCTATTTGCTCCTCTTGTAAATCTTCTCGAGGAACGTCTCAAACACACTCCTCTTCAATCCCTTGCTCTCATCAATCTTGGAAATTTTCTCACGAATCTCGCCAACCACCTGCTCCTCGTAGTCCTTGTACCTTTGCTCCAGTCCCATGTCGTCGTAGAGCTTCTTGATGACGGCCTCGTTGGCCTTGTCCTTGCGACCATAGTTCTCCTCCAGAATCTTCCTCTGCTCAGGAGTGGCAATGGACAAAGCCTGGTTGACGAGCCAGCTGCACTTGTTGTCCATGATGTCGGTACCAATCTTGCCAATGTGTTCCGGCAGACCAAAGTTGTCAAGGTAGTCGTCCTGAACCTGGAAGTACTCTCCCATGGGGATCAGGATATCCTCGGCAACCTTGAGGTTCTCGGGGGTACCGATGTTGAGCTGGAGCAGAGCCAGGGCGACGGGCAGGTAGAAGGAGTAGTAGGCCGTCTTGTAGATGACAATGAAGCGGTACTTCTCCATGCTGAAGTTGTCGAGGTTGACCTTGTCCTCGGGGGCGGTGAGCAGATCACACAGCTGTCCGATCTCGGTCTGGTATGTAACCTCGTGGAAGAGCTCGAGAAGGTCGACATAGGCGGGGTGGTCACGGAAGAACTTCTTCAGGAGGGTGTAGATGGCAGCCTCGAGCATGAAGGCATCGTTGATGGCCACCATGCCCACTCCGTCTTGACGGTACCAGCACGGCTGGCCACGGCGAGTGATGGACGAGTCCATGATGTCGTCTGAGACGAGGAAGAATGCCTGCAGGAGCTCCGTCATCCAGCCGAGGGTGGCCGCCTTGAAGTACTCGTCATCGGAGAGGGAACGCTCGAGGAGGGCCGAGACTGAGTCGGGGACGGACATGCCGCGGTTGCATTTGCCACCGATGGCATTCGTTTCAAGACTCTATGGCTCATTAGTCTTATTGAATACATCTACGTGCTATAGGTTATATTGGATCAATAGATCGCATAGCATAGCATACCTTCTTGTACCATGTCAACTCGCCCTGGGGCAACTTGTAAGACTTGGCATGCTCGAGCAGGACCTCTTCCAGCTTGGGGAAGACGGCCTCAAACTCTTGAAGTGTTGTTTTTGATGCGGCCATGTTTTCGGCTTGTATTGTTTGCTGTGCGCGTTGTGTTGTGACGGCAACTTGGGATCGGATGGCGGGTTTACGTAGTGGGCGAGAAAGAAGTTATGGTTCTTGGACCTCAATGGATGGATTTTGTTGACTCCAGGGGTCTCATCCTTATCGCTCTTGCACTTCCGACCTTAGCCGATCAGAGAGGTAGGGTTACCCAGTACAACATTCTGATGTTTGATGTCCAATGATGCAGCGTCTCACGTCACGTCAACTCTGAAGAATCGTAGCAAAAGCTTTAACATGCAGAACCTTTACTACGAGCGCCTGCACTAACAGAAGCTACAGATATGCCAAATGGTCCGAACTACTCTCAAAATTCAGCCATCTTCAAGCCAAGTTCCGTTTTCTTGGTGTCAAAATGTCAAAAAACTTTGTCCAACTCGGATGGTCCCGTCAAAGGAGGGGCACTGTTAGTGGATGGGGTGGGGTCGTCTTTGGCGGGGTCAAAGATCAAAGGCGGTCAAGTATATGCAGGGTTGGGGAAAGATGGTGGGGAACTGCCAGCTACCCCTGCCACAACCGTCATCGCAGTCAATAATGGCGACGCGTCTGGGAAAAGCGCGACAGCTACATTAGGTAGATACCTTACTTTAGTATCAATCTCCAATTGTGTCCTGCGTAAGGTATACCGGGGAGAATTCCTGCCTCTATTCGCTCAGCTTCAACACCTTGAGCTTCTTTGCTATCGAATTAGATTATTCATCGCGACTTTCTTACATCTGCTTTGTGTCTGTGATCCCACAACCGTCACGATGATCACGGCCCAGTTGCGGGAGGCCCTGCAAGAGGCTGTGGTTATGTGCTCAGAGAGATGCCTCTATCAATCAGCAAAATGGTTCGTCTACCCTAGACACCTGAATGATCCAACGCTAACAAGTAAACATAGGGCCGCAGAGCTTCTCAGTGCCATCCCCCCTGATACCAATGATGCAGAACCAGAAGGCGACCAAAGTCGCTTCATCTCCCCGGGTTTCGCCCGCAACCCAGATCCAACAGAGGCAGCCCTTGAAGCCGCCGAGTTCAACAAGTACCTGCTTGCCAAATCTTTCTTTGACTGCAAAGAATTTGATCGATGCGCCGCCGTCTTCCTCCCCGACTCTCTACTCGCCGGTCTAGTGTCTACCACCCGAGCCGAAGACAACATACCATCGGCAAACGCATCAAAAGAACAAGCCAAGCCTCCCTCCGCACAGACTTTACGTCCCCAAGATTTCCCAGAACTCAGTCAGAAGAGTCTGTTTCTTGCACTATATGCCAAGGTGATCTCGGGCGAAAAGCGCAAGGACGAAGACGCCGAGATGGTTATGGGCCCTCATGACCTCGGTACCATTGTCAACAAACAGCTGCTTGCGGTCAGCAACTATCTGGAGCAATGGTTTAACAGGAGGTCAAATGAGGATGGATACACTCCAGGCAGTCAGGGGTGGTTGGAGTACTTGTGAGTGGGCCATCCGATCGCATCTCTGGTGACATGCTGACAGTCTTTCAGATACGGTATGGTTTTAGCAAAGTCAAAGAGTGAGGCAGAGGCAATGGAGTGGTTTATCCGCAGCGTTCATTTGTTTCCCATGAACTGGGGGTGCTGGTTGGAGATGACCTCACTTATATCAAGGATAGCAGATGTAAGTAAATTCGACTCACCCGTATCACCTTGCGCTAACAGATACCCTACTAGCTCAACGCCATATCACCTCAATTGCCGCAGAACATAGTGTCGTTCATGTTTCACCTACACACATCATTGGAGCTTTATCAGCAGGGGCCGCAACTTGCCCACTCGTTGGAGGAGCTTTTGAAGCTCTTTCCCACTTCATCATTTCTCCTCACATGCAGGGCATTGTTGGAATACCACAACAAAGACCTTACCCTGGCTGAGCAACACTTTAGTACACTTCTCGCGCTTCATCCACATCGACTCGACTCTCTAGACCACTATTCCAACATTCTCTACGTACTCAACTACCGGCCTAAATTAGCTTTCCTAGCTCATCTTTGCTCGTCAGTGGACAAGTTCCGACCGGAATCATGTGTGGTTGTCGGCAACTATTACTCTTTGCTTTCGATGCACGAGAAGGCTGTCCAGTACTTCAGACGAGCTTTGACACTGGATCGATCCTGTCTTTCGGCATGGACTCTGATGGGTCATGAGTACGTGGAACTAAAGAACACGCATGCTGCCATAGAATCGTATCGCCGAGCCGTTGACGTCAATCGTCGCGACTACCGTGCATGGTACGGTCTTGGACAGACGTACGAGGTGTTGGAGATGCACACATACGCGTTATGGTATTACAAAAAGGCAGCCGGCCTTAGGCCTTGGGATGGCAAAATGTGGATGGCGGTGGGCTCTTGTCTGCAAAAGATGAAACGCGAGCGAGATGGAATCAAAGCACTAAAGCGTGCTCTTCTAGCCGACTCGTCATACGAGACTGGTTCTGGGTCCGGACTAGGAACCGCCGGAGCAAGTGGGAGCTTTGCGGCTGGAGGTCTCGATAGATCTGGTGCTCTCCACATGGACCCCGAGGTTCTTTTACAAATTGCCGAAATGTACGACAGTATTGGAGAGCTGGACGAAGCTCGTATGTACATGGAGCTGTGTGTGTCTCAAGAAGATGGGGGAGAAGAGGATGACATGGCCGGGCTAGGAAACTCGATCAGCATTCACAGGGATGCCTCGGTGGGCGGGTCAGATGATGACGAACCAAGGCCGGAGGGCAGCAAGATGAACACAACACCGGTGGTAGCAGGCGGCGGTGGCACCGGGGTGACGCCTGCCACAAGCAAGGCACGTATGTGGCTGGCAAGACACGCTCTGGAGTATCATGACTACGCCGAAGCTCATCGACTCGCCACTGAGCTATGTCAGGATGGAGCGGAGGTTGAAGAGGCCAAGGCGCTCATACGTGAGGCACGGGCGCAGATGGATCTTGCGCAGGCTCAAGGAGATGGAGCAAGCAGTGGTGGCGCCATGTCGCGTACACCTCAGCAGGCCAGAGGCTAGAAGCCACGATACCAGCGCGAGGATTTGGTTGATAGGTTTCAACTGCAACATATTCACCTGGAAGGCCCTCTGGAGACTGCTCAGTCGTTTCAGATTCTGGACCAAGTATCTTCAATCAATGATAATCTCCGGGATCTAGCGATCGCGCGTCCCTCTTATCAACTGAGGGGTGACGCACCGGCTTTTGTCAGTCGCCGTGACAACCCGAGTGACTTGGACGGGACGTTGTCGGTTCGAGCAACTTTAGACAGGGGACACCTCGACACCGAGCCTGTCGAGCCTGTGAGTCCGAGGCGACGCCGTCCGAGAACAACTCAGGGCATGCAGTCAACCAGCCGTCGATCCCAGCAGAGAGCACCAGGAGACATGCGGGGTCACTCGGGTGGTCTGAACGGCTGGGCTGAACAGATTGAACTCGAAAGACGACATCGTGCACAGAGAGAGCAGCAGCATCAACAGTGGCTGGAGACATTTGATCTCCAGGTCGCACAACAAACGATGGAGTTGGGAATGCCTGAGCGGCATGAGAGACAGCAACGGTTGGGTGTGAGTAGTAACAGCCAACTGGCTTTAGGGCCTCCATCATCTAGAACTAGAACAAGGACCGCAAGAGCGCGGTCGGGATCGACAGCTACTACGATGCTTCGATGAATGCGAGGATAGACACAATATCATGGGCTCACGGTAGCCGGTAGTATTCAGATTGATAAAAAAGCATCATATCCTACTTGGTTGTGAGCTTCCTTTGACTAGCAGTGATCGGCTAGCTCCGCAACAGCCAAGCTTGTATGTTATTGTGATAGTCGCGTGAGCGCGTATCGGACAATCAAGCGGAGGGTGGTATTGTCCCATAGAGTGACGTAGCTGCGGCACAGATTTGGAATGGGCTTTGGTGGTGGTTTGTTGGGGCAGGGCTATACCCCGCTTCTTCCCCCCCTGCAGGGAGTAACACGGCTTGTAGGGGTGTGGTCTGTTGTGTTGGGCTATTTTATTCTCTTTGACGAGGACATCAGACGACAGAAGAAAGTTGTATGGTCTACATTGGTGCAAGCTGCAGTGTGACCGTTGAGAACTACTATACTGTACGGTGGTTACAGTTACGCTGCTGGTGTAGTGGTCTTGGCACGGCAGATGGGGATGTCCTTGAGATTTTGATCCTATAAAAAAGCTGTTCTCAACCACTTGTATCGTTTTCTGTCTCTTTTACGACCCATTCTTATGCATTCGTTGGTACAAGTTGCGGATCGGTGGGCTAGGCAACCAGGCACACATTATTGCATCGCATAATAACAGGGGAATTCTTTGTGGGCTATAATTCTAGGCCTCTGGCCGCCTGTTGCATGTCGAATTCTTTGCTCTCCATAGCAGCCACTCCTGTCAGCCCGCCTATACCAGACAATACCACCCTCCCTTCCAGACCCGGTCTGATGATTCGCCGCTGGGCTGGCGGGCCGGGGCTGTGGAGGTGAGCCAACGCATGCAGGTCGGGACTCGCTCACATGCGGTATGCATAATTCGTTGGCCTGCATTATTCCTATGCCGCGCTGGTTTTCATTGGCTACATGGCAACGCGGTTTGGTTTGGTTTCTGTGCGCCAGGGGCTGGAGTTATCTTCTGTATGTTAATTATGCACACTCGAGATTAGAGGTTATGAGCTTCGGGCTGTACCGTATCCTGGCATTTTGCCTACTTCAAAAAGTGAATTTTGCATGATACTCGCTCAAACTTTCATGCCATCCCCGAGTTTATATTATATAGGGATGACTCAGCCAATGGAGCGGTCATTGGAAGCGGTCTGCCATGAAGATTGATGTACGGCAGTCTTCTTTTCTCACTCTCGAAGGCGGTGTTCGGTGTCTTGTAGAATGTACGAAGTACAAAGTACCAGAGCATTCTCTTATACTATTGTACGATCAACGGAACTCGGTTTGATAGCGGAAACAGCGGTCATATTTTAGCATATTAGTATAATATAATTAGATTATACTGGTCAACTAGACTAGTCTCTTATAAAGTGCGTGCAGCGTCGTTAGAAAGGTCTGAATCATAGTCCCTGTTCCTCCAAAAAGTACGCAAAAGCTCTCCAACAAAAAAGCCAGTTCTTTCCCCAGCTGGCGTGCGTATCAGCACTATTCTATGAAAAAGGGAGTGTCGCAAGGAGAAATAAGATTCCGGGATAGTCCAGCACGACAAAAAAAGAGCGGCAACTCCATCAGGTAGAGTTACGTAAGATCACCTCACGCCAGAAAAGCCGGGCTCCTTTACATCACCAGGGCGGCGATGGCGAGCACACCGCCGAGACCGGCGCCAAAGTGGGCAGCAGCTGCGGTTTGGATCGGAGGCGGGGTGGTCTGCGCAGGCGGAGGTGGAGGCGGCGGCAGCGTGCTGCTTGGTGGAGGAGGAGGGGGAGGCGGAGGCGGCGTGTTGCTTGGAGGAGGTGGTGGGGGAGGAGGAGGAGTGTGGGATGGCGGTGGTGGCGGCTTGGGAGTGTGCGACGGAGGAGGCGGCGGCGGCGGAGTGTGAGACGGCGGAGGTGGTGGAGGCTTGGGCGTGTGGCTTGGCGGCGGCTTAGGGGTGTGCGACGGAGGAGGAGGAGGCGGCGGTGGGTGGCTCGACTCCGTGGTGCACGGGGTGGTCTGCGGCGGAGGCGGCGGAGGAGGAGTCTCCGTGGTGCATGGGGTGGTCTCCGGCGGTGGTGGAGGAGGCGGAACGCTAGTGGACGTAGTGCACGGGGTGGTCTCCGGTGGTGGTGGAGGCGGTGGAACGCTGGTGGACGTAGTGCACGGGGTGGTCTCCGGTGGTGGTGGAGGCGGTGGAACGCTGGTGGACGTAGTGCACGGGGTGGTCTCCGGTGGTGGTGGAGGCGGCGGAACGATAGTAGATGTAGTGTGCGGAGGCTTCGGGGTGTGCGGAGGCTTGGTCTTGGTCGGCTTGTGAGTGGGCGTGGTCGACGACTCGGTCTCGCAGGGAGTAGTCTCGGGCGGAGGAGGAGGCGGGTGAGACTTGGTGGGTTTGGGGGGCTTGGTCACGGACGTCAAGGTGGTGGGAGGGTACGTCTTGACCGTGCTGGACGGAGGAGGATGAGGAGGCTTGGTCTTGGTGGGCTTCTTCTTGGTGACAGTCACTGTCTTGGTGACGGTGACGGTGCATGGCTCAGTGACGGTGTAGGTGTGGCCGCCATTGATGTACAGGGTTGGCTCCTGGGTAGGATGTCAGCAGTTGTTTACGAGGGTTCGAGTAAGGCTGGATAGCGGTTGTTGTATAAGTGTGGTCTTACCGGGATATAAGTCTCAAAGACAGTCACGGCAGTCTCGAGTTCGAATTCTTCCTCGGCCCGCACCAGAGCTAAAAGCCCGGCGAGCGAGTACACAGTCGAATATCTCATCGCTGTGTTCTCTGAAGCAGGTTTGTGGGTTTTATCTTGCAACGAAAGTAGATAGCGAAAGTGTAGAACAACAGAGTGTTCCAAAGCGACTGTTGGCCTACCAAGTCTCCTTCAACGAACGATGGAGGACTGATGTGGAAATACATGATACAGACCCCACAAGAAGGGGGACATGATGAGATTTATACACAAAGGAAGCAGTTGGTGTGTGCTTGATGAGTGAGAGCCGCCTCTTGCCGCAGCTATAGTGACCGTATTCCAGCTGCATACTGTCCTGCAAGCGTCCGAAATGGTCCAGAAACCGAAAGAACCTAGACTGATGACGAAAAAGTCGGAAGCTGAAAGCAACGCAAGAGCCAAGGAAGAATGCTACTGGTCAGCCACTCACGCGGGCAGGGTGGAAAGGGGCGTCATTGGTGATCTTCAGGAGCAACATTGGCGGACTTGAGAAGAAGCGATCTACTGCATCCCCTATCCTTGGCTATAGCCTTGCCTTGCCTTGCCTTGCTTGCCAAGCTACCTCGCCAGGCCAGGTTCGATTTTTGCAGGACCGTAGGAGGACTTGGAGGACTATGCATCAATCAAGTGCAGTATGACAACACGAGCCACAAGCTTTTCTCCAAAGGTGTGTGTGATGATCTGTCTCTGCTAAGTCTTTCCAAATACGAGCTTCTTGGCCAACCATATCATCTTTGCTGTACAAAGTGGTGTAGATGATCCACACGCACCTCTAAAGCCCGTCTAGAGCCAAGAAAAAGTCTCCCTATTGGGCTACTCACTGGCTCGGCTGCCCGTTTTGGTAGTCAAGCTACGGCGTGCATATTTTTCATGTATGTAATGGCCAGTAGAAGGCTTGGAGGATTCTGTTCAGGGTTCCCCTCATTTTTCTTTTTGTTTCTCTCTAGAAAAGAACCACGTCAGCGACGCCACGTATGATTGGTCTAAATTGACAGGGAAATAAATGAAGATGAGCAAAGGTGAAAAAGAGAGGGGAGAAAAAAAAAGAAGTGGCGGGGAGTTGCGCGCTCGAAGCATCTTTGTGTCCATTGCTGGTTCGTCATCGAACGCGGCTTGTTATTGCGCCAGAACGAAGTAGTATCATGATATCATTTGGTGATTCTCCATAGAAATAAAAACGAAACGAGGCAAACAGCCGCACCTGAACCAGAAACTATGGTGAGGAAAAGGGTCCTCTGATAAGAAAAAAAGAACCCAAAAAACCAAAAACCAAAAGTACAAAACAGATTCATCAGGCTTGTCAGGGTTTTAGCTGGCTTGCCGGATAACAAAGGTGAGGCATTTTGTCAAGAAACAATACGAAAAAGTAAAGACAGAAATCCGGATTCCAATCCGTTGGGCTTACAAGTTGCATACAACAATAAGTTATGGACGGAACGTCACATTTACAGGTGGGGTAGTAAGCAGGTCCAGCCGCTTTTGTCGGCCAGGCTAAAGCCAAGACAATCTTTTAGATCTTCTCTCTGCCTTGGTCGACATTTAAAGTAGGTAATGGCTTGCAAGACTTGTGGCCCATTATAGGTTAGACCCTAGATAGTTCAACTTTGAAGAAGTTCGTTAGCCTGCAAGCCGGATTCCCCATTCAAGCTAATAACTGGACTAGACTAGTCTAGTGTTGTTACTTCGTAGCTTATTCTAGCCTGCAAATCTGCGTGTTGTTCTACGGATACATGCTTAATTTAGCGCACAGAAAAACACGATTACAACTTTTAAATGTTAGCTGGCGCATCAGCTGAGCATCACGTGTTGGATCTTTCTTTGCCAAGTTTGCTGTAGTACTTTGCCCATGGAATGAACACTATTGGGGGAAAAGACATATAGTGTACTTCATAGGTAGGCAAGGTAATCAGGGCTAAATTTGGCACATCAAGATGGGACAAGCATCGAAATGCTTTGGTTGATTCATGTACATAAAAATGGTAAAGGTCAAATAAGAAAAACAAATCAAGAACTATACAAAAGGATACATCATGATTGCTTTGTCAAAAAGTAATCACTTGCCTTGTTTCAATCGGTTACTCCGTAAACCGGCGACGGAAGGCTTTTGCTTTTCCCTCTTCTGAAGCGAATATGAAACAATGAAACTCCCCTTTGCGCAAATTGGACAACTAACTCCCGGCATCTTCTCAAGTTCCAGCCTCCAAGTCAGATGCACGCAATTCCATCCTTACAGAGCTTTGCACTATTTTACAAACACCTCAATGGGCCTGAGTAGGTACCTCGGGCGGCACCGAAAGAGTCGTGCTGGCGACGGGAGGATGAGGAGGGCCGGTCGGCAGGGGATGCTCGGGGACAACGGGAGGGTGAGGAGGGCCGGTCGGCATGGGAGGCTCAGGGACGACAGGAGGGTGAGGAGGGCCGGTCGGCATGGGAGGCTCCGGGGTGCCAGACGAGGCATCCAAGGTAGGAGCCTGAACAGGCGGCAGCAGAGTGCTGTCCGGGGCGGAAGGCCGCGGTGGCATAGGGTGACCGATCGGGGGCCTGGGACGGCCAATCGGAGGCCTGGGGCGACCGATCGGGGGTCGGGGGCGGCCAGTGGGCGGGGCGGGCAGACTGGTAGGCACGCCGGTAGGCAGACCCGTTGGTAAATCGGTAGGGTGGCCAGTAGGCAAGTCGGTAGGCAAGTCAGGGGGATAAGGCAGTCCAGTAGGCAAGTCGGTAGGCAAGTCGGTGGGCACACCAGTTGGCAGGTCAGTAGGGTGGCCAATAGGCAACTCGGTGGGCAAGCCAGGGGGATAAGGCAGTCCAGTAGGCAAGTCGGTAGGCAAGTCGGTGGGCACACCAGTGGGCAGGTCAGTAGGGTGGCCAATAGGCAACTCGGTGGGCAAGCCAGGGGGATAAGGCAGTCCAGTAGGCAAGTCGGTAGGCAAGTCGGTAGGCAAGTCGGTAGGGTGGCCAATAGGCAAGTCGGTGGGCAAGCCAGGAGGGTGAGGCACACCAGTTGGCACGTCGGTAGGCAAGCCGGTAGGAAGACCAGGCGGACCAGCACGCAGGCCAGGCAAGCCAGGAATGGGAAACGGCAGGCCAGTAGGCAAACCGGGTAGACCAGGCAGACCAGGGAGGCCAGTAGGCACACCGGGTAGACCAGGCAGACCAGGGAGGCCAGTAGGCACACCGGGCAGACCAGGCAGACCAGGGAGGCCAGTAGGCACACCGGGCAGACCAGGCAGACCAGGGAGGCCAGTGGGTATGCCAGAAGGTAGGCCAGGAAAGCCAGGAAGACTGGGCAGACCAGGCAGAGCAGTAGGTAGGCCAGGAATGGGAAACGGCAGGCGAGTGGGCAAACCAGGCAAACCAGGCAGAACAGCAGTAGGTAGGCCAGGAAACCCGGGCAGACCACCCTCCTGGCGCCGAGCGATGCCCTATCGTGCCAGCAGCTAGTTGTCAGCGGATGCAAAAAAGCAGGGTCTGTTGGAGTCGGGATATATCATGACTTACATTGTCCCTGCCTGCGGGAATGGCAGCGCCGTCAACGGCGGGCCCGAGGACCAGGGCAGCCCAGAAGATCTTGGGAATCATGTTTGCTGATTGCGAGTCAAAGATCTGGAGGGAATTGGATTGTTGGGAGGGTGGCTGGTGCTTGATCTGTAGATGTAAATCATGTTGTCGAGGTAGGAGGGCATTTCGCCTTTTATAGTAATCTTGACCGAATCTGGATTCTGGTGATTGATCATGAAAATGATACCGAGGTACTTTGTTGAAAGAGATACTTTCACCAGTATTGAGTGTCAACAGCCACCTGAATCTCGTACTTGGGATTGTACAATATGATGCTTCTGTGCTTAATTCCTCAGAGTATATGCTTGGCTAAGACATTGCGCAATTTTCCAAGCCAAGAACCCAGTGATCACCACCGGAAAATCTCAAAAAGGAAGTTTTCGGAGTTTGTTCTCGACGTGGAAACCTCCTTGGTACGAATGCGGCTTGCAAGATGAAAGTTACAGTCCAGGGACGACGACAAGATGTAACAGACAAATTTGTGGAATATATTAATGAGGGGAACCATGCGTGGTGCTCTCCCTTCGCTTCGGTAGCCCTATGTTGCTTTTCCATGCATTAGCAAGAGAGCCTTGCGTCAAGAACTGCTAGGATCAAGATTGGCAACGGAAATTGTCTCGCCGGCTGAGCATGGCAAATTATCAAGACATTTTCAGGCTTCACTTCACCCGCTCGGACGTTGCCAAGCTTCAGAGTTGTGGCCACAGTTCGCTAGCAAGTTGTCGCGTTCAAATTGGGTAGCACACAACGAATGTTTGCTTTTCGGCTTTTTAGGAAGACTGCGGACAGACTGGGCGCAGCCCAATGCCCTTGAACGAACGTCTAAAAAGTCGATAATAGATGATTGTCAGCAGCAGCGAGATCGAGTCCATCTTACAGAGCCTCCTCAAGATATCTCGAAGTCTTAACTCTCACTCGCAAGTAGCAAAGTTATCCCTAGAAAAAGAGGCCCGCGTAAAGTTGCACTCCAGTTCCATGGCTTGACATATAATACCCTTGGTATAATGCTTTAGTATTGGAATATAGTGATGACAAGGTATTGCGAATTGGCGATCATAAGTTTGCCATCGATTGCAAATGACCCGTGAACCGGATACTGATACCGCGCCACTTGCTGTCTTGGCTGCTCGGTAACCAGGCTCAACATGGACAAAGGCGTTTTCTGAAGAAAAAAAAGGTCAAAAAGAGGTAGCAGCGCGAAAAAGAAGCTTGAATGGTTCAAGACCTCGGCTCGCTAATCTGAAAACCCTGGCTGATAAACGAGCTCTCACGCCCCGATTGGTGGAAGCGATGCATGTCTCGCCAGGGGCCAAGTTTGTGGGAAATAAAGTATGATATCCGGTTATTCCTAGCCACCGCAGATCATCAATCCAGTCGACCTTGAAAGTTTGAGGTTCGTCGTTGCAATATGTGCAGATGGTGCGCCAAGAAAAGGGAGTGACCAAAACAGGCAAAATCGACCTCCGAGACAGGTGCGCATCGAGACGAGCAAAGCGGGTCATGCTGCCGGTACTTTAGATGACCTGCATCCTTTCGAGATTTATCCGCCTGTGTCGATATGCCACGACATTCTGGTCGCCAATCATTGACTGTGGTTGTCGACCATCGTGCAAACAGACGTCAATGCCGTGCCCTAAAGGTGATCAGTCGAGATCGGAGTATGTAGCCCGCAGATATCCTTGACAGATTATGTCATACGTTGCGGAAATAGGAATAACAATCAGACAATTAAACCTCCTCTTCGTAAAAGACATGCTGACATGATAATCAATCCCATACATCGTGAACACGGCTGTTGACCCAAACCCAATAACACCCATCAAAAAGAGAAAAGTACAAACAATGCAAGAATCACGCCCCGTTCCTATAGATCTGTGCTCCCTGGTTCCTAAACATGATGGTCTCCCTCCTCTGTAGGATCTTGAGAGCTCGGTTGAGCGCCATCTCACTGAAACCCTTGCCCTCGACCATCTCTCTCCTGAGAGTTGCGAAGCTGGTGCTCCATCCGATGGGTAGCCGTCGTCGCAGCTCTGCCTCAACCTTGGACGCCTCATCATTGATCTCGCGTGAGCCCTGGTCAGCACCCTGGTTAACCGCCTCAAGTGTCGACGCCAGAAACAGACGGATTGACTCCTTGACGTGGTCCTCGGTTGCGATTGGTGCCAGTTGCATCTTGGCTAATGACTCTGTAATACGAACGATAGCCTCGAGCTGACGCACGGTGATGGGGATTGAAGAGCGCGTGTTCGCCTCCATCTCGGCTGCGTGCACCTGTCGTCGAATGGTGACAAAGTGTGATGACAGTCGTTCAGCTGCCTCTGCGCTGAGACGAGGGGCACAGCGTCTGTATGATTGTTAGCGGTTATCAAGGTATCAGCCAGCGGCCAAGGGCTACGGATGCACTTACGATTTGCAGTAGCTAATGTACCGCCTCAGCTTGTCAAACGGAATCTCGGATTCGACCTGCTCCTGAACGTTCGTCCTTCCCTGATGAAGGTTCATGACATGCTTTGCAATCCGTTGGTCCTTTCCAGGCTCATGCTCATCTCGAACGATGAATATCATGTCGAAACGAGACAAAATTGTAGTCTGAAAGTCAATGTTCTCACCAGGAGACTTGAGCTCATCGTAACGTCCAAAGATAGGGTTCGCTGCGGCTAGAACCGATGTCCTGGCGTTCAGGATGGTGGTTATACCCGCCTTGGCAATCGAAATGGTCTGCTGCTCCATGGCTTCGTGGATAGCAACACGATCCTCGTCACGCATCTTGTCGAATTCGTCAATGCAAACCACTCCGTTGTCAGCCAGCACCATCGCACCACCCTCGAGATAAAACTCTTTGGTTGATTGATCACGCTGTACTGATGCCGTCAAACCAGCAGCTGATGAACCCTTTCCAGAGGTGTAAATGGCAATGGGAGCAACCTTTTCGACGAATTTGAGCAGTTGAGACTTGGCGGTACCGGGATCTCCCAAAAGAAGAACGTTGATATCACCACGTAATTTCATGCCGTCGGGAAGAATCTTCTTGGAACCTCCGAACAAGAGACAGAGGATCGCCTTCTTGATGTCTGCGTTCCCATAGATTGAAGGTGCAATACAGCCTGCAAGCACCTTGTAAATGTCCTCCCGTCTGCTCATCTCCAAGAACTCCTGCTCTTCTTCTGGTGAAAAAGTTGCATTACCCCTGGAAGCCGTGTCAATGTCTGTTTGTATGCCCACAGCACGCAGATACGGCGTCCTGATGGCCACGGCGCCGCTCGTAGAGCTCTTGGATCCCTTGTTCTGATAGATGGAAAAGATTCCCATGATTGTACACCTTGATCCAGGAACAACACGGTTCGTCAAATACCTATCCGCCGAGATCAAGACATGACGAGGAAGCTCTCCGACGGGAACGTCATCAGGTGCCTCTTGAAGTTTGATGACCTGCTGGTCGACGAATTGTGACTTTTCATGCAGCACAAAGTATGGGTCGAGTGGGCACTTTTCCGAGCCATCCATTGGGCCTCTGTTTTTGTCGCACCTCCTGGGGAGAGTAACTCCTGTGAAGCCTCCAGAGACGGGGATATCAGCGGTATGGCCGCAGTTTCGGCACTGGATGGTGAGGGAGTTGGCTTTCGAAGACATGACGGATGCGCCAATGACGATTCCAGGCACTCGAACCAGACGCGAGATGGTCATAGAGTCTAGCTTCCGAATGGAGACATCTTCCTCGTTGGAGTGGAGGAGAAGCTGATGTTCTGGGAGGTCGATGCGCTGCTTGTGGGGGAAGACGATACGCTGGGTTGCTTTTCGGAGGGCCTTTTCGAACTGATGGTGGGGATGGTGGTCAGTCGGTGGTTCTCTGGGTAGAGGGGTATATCGTGGTCAAATCTCACCAGTGGGATGATCTCTGTAGGTTCTGTGACAATACGATGTGCGAGTTCTTCGTTGAATTTGATCAAGTCACCAATGTTGACATCGCAGTAGTATGCATGCAAGAGGGCATTCTCCCTCAACTGGTCTCTGTGTGGTCATCAAGGTTAGATGACAGGTTGAAGTTTCTGTAGGTTGATAACCCATACCTGTAGATGAACTTGTTCTCGAGTCTAAAGTCGAGGATAAACTGTAAAAGCTGCTCCTGAATCTGCACATTGGAGTCCTCGCCTTGCTCGTAATTTGACGAGAAGGCGTGAACCGAGAAGGCGCTTTGGCGATCCATCTCGATTTGCGCTTGTGAAGAAAGTGGTTTGTGGCGTGGGGTTTATCCTATGTTTCTTCGCGGGGCGCACGTTTTGTTTAGAGGACCTGATCTCAGTTGTATTTTGCGACAATGTTGCTATCGGTTGTCGTTGGCGGGGAAATTGAGTGTGGAGGGATGAGGCGCGCAATGTCGCGACTTTTCGCGATCCACTTTAAAGTGGTTGCATTTCGCGCTGGGGAGTAGACCAATCATGATTGTTTGTGTCTACAGACAGTGAATTTCTAGTCGTCTCAACTCCAGAGAGGTACCTTGCCTTGCTTGCTCATTCTGGAAACCTGTTTGTTTGTTCTTCAGAGTATCATTGCCTCGAGATGGTTCTAGAGTCTGCAATTAAGCATTGTTCCATATGCCCCATACGTTATTACTGTACGTCCTTTCCGTCCAAGTTTGCTCTTGAAGCAAACAAAATTTACTCTGTTGCAAGGAAATGAACACAAGTACTGGGCCATCTAAAAAACTGTCACGTGTAAATCGATCCCATTGACTTTGCTTCAACCAGGGTTAGGCTTATCATTCAGTATCCACAATTTACAGGGACCAGTTGGCCTGCCGGCAAAAGCTCGGAACGGGCAAGCTGCGTCAGTGAAGCTGCGTGTCTTATCCCTTGATGAGATGGCGTCTTCAGCGCGAATGAATAAACGAATCCCTTTGTACATGCATCAGCGCAACTATTGAAGCCATTGACCAACCCCTACCAAAGAACTAAATACGTTGGTTAGCACACAAACAAAACAAACAGCGCACCGAATTTACGCAACCAGCGGAGATCGAGACACAACCCAATCCAAAACCTAAACGTCCATGCTTCCGATATAATCAAGCCGGCGCATCCCGGATCGGGACCGATCCCATCTTCAACTCTCGGCGCCTGCCGTCCATTCACTCCTTTGCTCCACCACCCCGTCATGCCACGGCCCTGGTTGACAAGACCTTCAGAGGCCATCAAACATGTATGCGAACAGTGGCGGCAGGAAGTCCATGGACAGCCTCTCGCCGTCGTCACCACATGGTCCCCGACATGACTTTCCATTTCACTCTAGGTAGGCGCCTCCTTTGCACTCGGCTGCAAAGGATCTACGTGCTGATTGATTTCCATGGACCGAACAATAGACAAGGCTCTACCTCAACGCTTCAACCCCGACGAGGCTCCTTTGCAAGCTCCATACACTCGATAGGCGGAGCTCTAGATTCATCTCCCGGAACATGGGCCAACACCGTCGCCGAGTCTCAACAAAATGGTAGGTTTTCTGGTCTGCAGCTGGCTTACTTGATAAACTTGTCTGACGCCGGTGTAGCCATCTCGACACTACTGCAACCTCCCATCGTTCGGACTGGGCTTTTACCTCATACCTCGGCTCCTACCAGTGGTCATCGCATGCCCACCGCCCGAGATATCCAACCCGTAACCTTGACCAACATCACCCGCGTCGATGCCGCCGAGTTTCGTTCCTACCTCACGCAGGTTGGTGCGCTACACGAACAGTTACGACGGGCCAAGGAGAATGATGACGACCCATCCGATCAGCAGCGCGGTCGAAAGGGCAGCAAGGGAGAAGATTTTGCCCCCGAAGACGACAGTCATCTACGGCCCGGTACCAAGAGGCCCTCGGTCAGCAAGAGGAAATCATCCGTGTCATCAGTTCGATCCATTTCATCTTTGACATCTCCTATAGACCCGCCGACCCCAGTCCGCCGTTCCAGCTCCGGCTTCGCGCGAAGGGCAGCCCAGGGCCCGCCGCCCCTCTCTACAATACCTAATGTCTACTTTGACGAGGATTTTCACCTCGAGAACCCACGTACCTTTGACGTCGTCAGTGAGCGGTCAGAAGTCATCAGCAAGACCCCGGCCGCAGGCGGCGAAGAGAAAACCAACGGGAATGCTGTTGCTCCGAGGAAGGCGCTTGCGACGAATGCAATCCTGCAGGAGAAGCTATCTTGGTACATGGACACGGTGGAGATGCACTTGATCTCGTCCATATCAGCGGCGTCGACCACCTTCTTCACTGCGCTAGGGTCGCTAAAGGGATTACACACTGAGGCGGCCGAATCGGTTGATCGGATCAAGACGTTGAGACAAGAATTGGAGAGTCTTGACGGAGAGATTGTTAGTAGGGGCTTGGAGATTGTACAACAAAGGCGGCGACGAGAGAACCTACAACAGCTACACAGCGCCGTCATGCAGCTCCGCGACGTCGTTGACGGTGTTGGCAAGTGTGAGGCTCAGGTCGAGGATGGTAATGTGGACGAGGCTCTCGATACACTCGACTCACTGGAACTGCTGATTGCTGGACAAGTTGAGCCTTTTACTGGCTTCAACCGACCCGTGCGGGCCGAGTATGCACTTAGGGATCTTAGCGGTGCGGCTGCACTTCAGGGAGTCCACGATGATATGAACACCCTTCGTTTCCGTATAGGCAAGATCTATGAAGGAAGGCTCATTGAACTGCTCCTGGGAGACTTGAGAAGACATGTGGAAACGGTCTCCAAGCAGGAGGTTATGATGCGGTGGAGTACAGCCTCGAACCGTGGCAGGACAGGCCACAGCAGGGAACCGTCAGCGTATCCCTCCTACATGGCAAACCAGGATGATCTGCGTCAGGCTCTTCCTCCTATATTGGCTGGGCTGCAACGAGCAAGGCATCTGTCTGCCGCAACTGCAGCGTATCGGGATGTTGCAATGAGGGAGATAAGAGCCATCATCAGAAAACCATTACCGAGCTCCAACGAAGATGACAACGAGTCCATGATGTCATCGTCAACCTTGGGTGGTGCTGGAAGGCAACGAAGTCAGCAGCAAAAGTCTTCTGTGCTTGCCAGGAATCTTCGGAATCTGGAGAGGGAGGATGCGGAAGAGCTATTGGTGACGATATATATCGGTGTCACGGAAACGTTGCGACGAACAACGACTCATGGGAAGCTTCTTCTGGATGTTGCCAGCTCCATTGGGGATGAATCAGCTGGACCGGATGGCCTCAAATCACCACCAATACGATCACCTCCTTTCAGTCCCCCACAAAGGCGGGCGTCTATGGCAGGGCTTGAGGCCCAGGAAGAGATCCACAAAGCACTCGAACTGAACAACCTTCTAGGACAAGCGGTCGACGTTGCACAGGACAAGATCGTCAAGCTTCTACGAGTGCGCGCCGAGCAGAGCACGCATCTGCCGCTAGTGTGGTTCCTGCGTTATTTCACTCTGAACCTGCACTTTGCGACAGAGTGCGAAAGCATCTCGGGCCGCAGTGGGACGACACTTAAGACGGTAGTCAACGGGCAGATCAAGGAGTTTGTGCAACTCCATGGCGATTCTGAAAAGCAAAAGCTCGCCCAAGGCATGGAGCAAGACCAATGGGCGGCGCAGGACTTTACAGAGAAGGACCAAGAGATGTTGGAAATCATACTGCACTGCGAAACCACGGACGCGGCCATGTGGACTGATGGGAGCAAGGTCTGGATACACCCTTCGGAGGTCAACGGCCAAAATGGTGACACAGAGAAAACCGCAGCACCCAGTGAAACAGCAGGGGAAAAGGAAAACGGGACTGCGGCTGCCGGCAAAGCAAAGGTTCGCGGGGCCGTTATCGAAGGCGAGACCTACCTTCTTCCGAGCTCTGCTGTTTTGTGCCTTGAGGGCATGTCCAACTTCTTACATCTGGCGGTGGCAATCCCATCCATGGCGGCCGACGTGGCGGCGTCTTTGGTGGCGTACCTGCAGCTGTTCAACTCGCGATGCACTCAGCTGATCCTTGGCGCGGGTGCGACGCGATCGGCTGGTCTCAAGAACATTACCACTAAGCACTTGGCCATTGCGTCACAAGCTCTCGGGTTCGTGGCTACTCTGGTACCTCATGTGCGCGAGTTTGTTCGTCGACACGTCCCCGGGGCCGATAAACCAAGTGGAACAGGAAGCGGAAACAACACAACGACTCTTATTGGCGAATTTGACAAGGTCAGGCGACTGTACCAGGAGCACCAGAACAGCATCTACGACAAACTGGTGGAGATCATGTCGGGACGAGCGGCTATGCATTCCAAGACGATGCGGACTATCGACTGGGACGAGGGTGGCGAGGTGCATCCTTACATGGACACTCTAGGCCGCGAGACATCGACACTACACCGCAACCTGACAAAGGCTCTGCCTGACAGCACGGTCCGATTCATCATGGCGCCGGTGTTTGCTAGCTACAAGGAGGCGTTTGGAAAGGTGCTCGTCGGAGCGTCAGTACGGACCGAGGAGGGCAGGGAGAGGTACGTTTTTTTTTGGTGTGTGTTTTTGTGGTTATATCATAAGCCATGGCTAACGTTTATCTCATCAACAGCATGGTACGCGATTTCGAGTACTTTCGGGTCAAGCTTGGCAAGATTGACGGCTTCGGCGACGCGGCAGATCACTTGCTCGACATTATCCGCAAGAAGAAGCTGGAAGGGGGTGGAGATGCAGGCAAGAAGAAGGACAATGGCTCGTTGACGGTGGAAGAGGGGAGGAGGAGCAAAGGGGACGAAAGTGGTGGAGAGACGAGAAAATCAACAGAGAGCAGGGCAGAAGCTTAGACTTGGGAGGGGTTGTGCATAAAAGGCCTTGATGATTGATACGATCCGTGTACAGCTTAGAGCGTTGTTGTCTATATATTATACGATCTTGGACCGTGCCAATGTCTTCGTTCTGGCGTGAATGATGAAGAAACTTTCATGATACAGCTAGCAAGGGACTCCTACCAAGGGAACTAGTTCCAAGGTCTAGACTGGGTCGGCCAGTTTTGGCTGGCGTAAGGGATGAAGCTCGATGGTTAGAACCCAACTTGGCATGTGCCAGGCTGAACTCAATTTGGAGATTCATAGGCAGTAGTAGATCTACAAGCAGAAGAAGCACCAAGTCTATTAGTTGTTTATTTATGCTTATGCAGACAGCACATACACGACTAAAACAAGGATGTATGTGATATAGCTTTAATCTTTTCTAGTTCCTTATCATTAATCCTTGCGAACCTCGACGAACCAGAAATGAGTAGGTGAAACCATCTTGTCACCTCAAGGTTCTATAATCTATAACAAAGGGGGTATATGCAAAAAAGCCACCAAAACCAAATCAGCACATTTTTGCCCTCCAGCGAATCCCATGACCCTTGCCATCGCCCCCTCCATCACTGCCATGTCTGCCATCACCGTCTACATCATCCCCATCTTCCGTCCCAGGTCCCCTCCCCAACGTCGCAATCAGGTGCTTCTCCTCCGTGACCCTCGTCTGCTTGTCATCGGGCTTCGCATAAGCATTGCCGCAGGGAAAATCTCCCCAGCAGCCCGATGTGTTCTCGTCGTCGCCGGCAGGCCACAACATGCGGACGCCGTGCTGGTCGCCAGGGTCGTCGATGGCCGAGACGTCGAAAAACGTCTTGTCCTCGAACGCGTTGAAGGCCACCTCGCCAATTACACCCGACCCGGGGACGTGATCCTCGTCCTCACTCACCGCCAGGTAGTTGCCTACCCAGCCGTGGGGCACCACCACGTCGACCGACTGGCCCGCGGGGACCGACACCGGCGGAAGCTCTTCCTTACCGGCAGAGCCGGTGAAGATGACAGTGCGGTCCGTCGAGTCGAGCGACATGAATGTGATGATGTTGTTTTCCCTGGCGAGAGCCGGGCGTGGCAGCAGCGTGCATATGGCCACGAGGACGACGAAGAGGGCGAGGTATCGTGGAGATGGCATGTTTGTGATTGATTGAATTAGGGTAGAAATCGAATGGATCGCACTCAAAATGTTTAAATGAGTATAGAGATGTGACGAGAGCTTGTCTTGTGAGTTGAGTGCAAGCTGCAGAGAAATGAGTGTCTGTAGAATGTCTGTAGGTTGGAGTTTGCCAGCTGAATCTTGATGATGGAATGAAAAGAAAATGAGTCTAGGTCTTGGGGAGTTGGGCTTCTTTTTATATTCATTCTGGAAGAGTTATGAGGGTCTGTCTACTGATTTGGACAAGCCCTTCATGAGAAGGCATAACCCAGACTTAGCAATTCTACACAAGGGCTCAAGTCCAACTTGGATGGTTCAACCCATGCGAGAAATGGCAAGCTTGATCCGCCAACCAAGTCAACAGGTTGTAACTATCCAGACAAGCCAGGTCAAGTTCCAAAGAAGCTTCCACCTAACACTAGCCATCAAGGTAAGGTACCTTGGGTACCTATGCACCGGGGACTTGGACAAACTCCCGCGATGGAAACTAGATTGCGGCCCGGCCCGAGGTTTGCGCAAGCCCCTGGGGCTATTGGGATCATTATTTGGCCCATGCAAGTGAAGAAAATCCCGTGTTAGGCTCAGCCACGAAAGGACTGGTTGGTTACTCCCTGCAGACAAAAGCTGTATTGATTCACTTAAGTTGAGCAGTGGCGTTCTTTAAGAGTGGTCTGGATTGTGTTGGGCTACCCCTGCTCTAGTCCGGCAGAGTTTCAGGGAGGCATGGCCTATTAATTAAGAAGACTCAGGTGTCTTCCTTGACTTCATGAGAGAGAAGGTGGACGCCACCTAATGTGCGCTTGCTACTTGGGCAAATTCTAGTGTTTTTAGACAGGTACTGTCCGTAGGTACGTTAGTGGTTCTTGTTGGAAGATATGCGGAATTGATGTTCTTCTGGACCACTTGGCGAGATGATAGTGGTCTGTTTGGGTTTGGGGCGGCTAGTAGCATGGAGTCAAGTTCGGACGAGCTGCTGTTCGTTGTGATTCGCCTGTTTAAGCACACGCTGGAGAGCTTTATCTACTGCTAGATGAACAAATCTTGCATCATCTTGTACATGCAAGGCAGTATGTATTAAACACCGTAGTCTGCCCGAGATCCGGAAGTAGACATGCGCAATCTCTCAGAATCAGAATACTTCACTCAATATCACAATCATCTACACCTCTCAACATTCAAATTACTGACCTCACCGCTACTCACAAGGTTTGCTCAAGCACATCAAGTGTATGACCAACGGAAAATAAGCATAAAAAGAAACATCTTTTAAGCAGCCTGAGCTCATGCATCCAAACCTTGAATGAGCCGTGCTCCATGTGCTAGTTTTCCATGCCAATATCAATCTAGATTCGGTCTAGCCCTACACAATTTTGACAGCTTGGCGATGCAGGTTCTGCAATCTTGAGACGGACTTGTTGGAAGTAACTTTATTCCGTACTCATTGGACAATTCTGTGGCCGGCCTTTCCCATTATCCCACTACACATCCTACGCCCCAAGGTCATAGTAGATACAGTTGCCCGTCCGAAAGTTGTACACAAACGCCGGCATCGACCATACCAACCCTGTTCCCCTGCCCACACCGCCTTGATCGGTCCTCATGTCTTGCAGTAGCCCCCTAAGCTCCCTCACGTACTGCCTTTCCTCCATCCCCACTGCCTGCTCCGCACGCCGCCAACTTTCTGCATCAGACAGCCTCGTAGACTGTATGAGGCTCATGACTGCGTCAGTCGTCTCGATTGCTACAACTGGTCCCGTCGAGTTGGCATCGGATGCAAACCGCACCATCGTCGACGCCACTCTCGCCGCTGCTGCCTGAGCCTGCTCCACCAGCGCCTGCCGGTTCGACTTTTTACTCCTCGTCCGTGCCGTAATCACCCGCACTTCTTGCTCGCGATGGGGATGCACCGTCAGAGAGTCGGTTCCAGGAGAGAGTACGCCTCCTCCTCCACTCATTATTCCAGGCGCAACCATGTAGTCGTTATGACGACCGTGGTAGCTGTATCCACCATAGGATCCAACCACGCTAGAAAGACCCTCCCCACCAGCCGTAGCCCGCAACCTGCTGGCCTGTACAATCCTCCCCTCCCTCTCCCTCATCTCAGCTCTAAGCCATTGAACCAGCTGACCCGGCAGTACGTCTGCATCCGGCGCCTCCCTTCTGCCTGGCGTCTTGATCTTGAGCATGTCCTGTTTGACAATGACAACCCAACTGTGGGCATCTTCGCGCTGTGCTTGAAGGACCTCCTCGGGTGAACGTGCATCACGCGCCAGCTCTGCACTGATGCCGTGTGCCCATAATGTCTGGAGAAGCTCGAGACCTGTCGTGCGTAGCAGTGAGGGATCAAAACTGGCGATGAGTACGTCGCACCTTTTGGTTGCAAACAGGTTTGTCTCCTCGTCTGCCGCCCCCGTCCGCTTCTTGCTGCTCTTAGCAGCCACATGTGCGAGCTGCTCCCAGTTCATACCGAACCCTACCGCGTGTCGCTCTTGAAAGTGACTCCCAGAGATGCGCGGCCGGTGTTCCTTGATCAAACTGTCATACCGTCCACCAGCAGCGAGGACTTCCCTACTTCGTTTGTCGAACAGGCATGCAAACATCATGTTGCCGCTGAAAAAGACCTCATTCCAGCTCCAGAGAGGCGCGACATATATCTTGGTTCGCACTCCAAGCTTCTTGCAGTATTCCCCCACTTCCTTGAGGTGAGCCAGGGGCTGGGAAACTTGCTGTGACATGTCCGTCTTTTGAAAAATAGTACGCAGCTGGTTTGCCGCCTTGCTGGGGTTTTCTCTAAAGTCAAACTTTTGCAGCTCATCCAGTGTTGTCGTTGAAATAGATGCAGTTGTGCGAAGCTCCGACTTGATCTTCTGCCACGTAACACCCCTGATGTTGAGTTTGCTCAAGGTATCTGCCACTGCCCGTCGGCTGGCTTTTTCGACGCCGCAATAGTCAAATATGCACCGAAGGAGATCCGAGTGACCGAGATGAAAGCACATTTGGCTTCTAGACAGCGTTGGAAACTCGGCGATGATCTCATCAAGTACCTTAATGGCCTCAGCTTCCTTGAGTGCCAAGTCCGAGGCATCGTCAGACACCACATCAAAGTGCACTTCCCCAAACATCTGCGGTTGTCCCCCGCTAGGGCGATCACGAAACACTCTGCCGAACGAGTAAGATCGTTGTACTACAGTGTCACGAGATGTGCTCTTAGCCAGTGCCCTGGCCGTACCCATCGTCAAATCATAAGGTAACTGGAGTAGAGCTCCATGCTTGTCCACCACTTCGACTGTATTTTGTGTGTAGTGGGCCGAGGGAGGATAAAACGGACTAATCGACACCTTGACTGCTCCATGACGTCGAAATACCGCAGTGAGTGTCTCTTCCGTCACAAGAAGGCGCATGAGCTCTGCCGGGGATTTGTTGACGCTTTCGGCATCCCAAGCATAGTCTTTTGCCCGGTCAAGTCTGCGCTTGAATAGAGCCGATATGTAGTCGGCGTAATGCGGATTGTTAGGGTCTTCCAGGCCAGCCATCACTTGGCGCATGGCATCACTCTCCATTCCAACTGGCAGTAAACCGCTCTTGAGTAGTTCCGTGGCCGATGGTCTCTCGGATGGATTGTGATCAACCAGTGACGCGACTATCTGTTTCTGATTCTTCTCGCCTGGACGAAAATCATCCGGAAGTGTAGGCGGCGGCTGTCGTAGCTTGTCAAAGACCAATGCTCTTTGCATTCCCAGCATGGGCGGGTAGCACATCTCGAAGAAAATTATGCCGAGAGCATACATGTCGCACTTGGTTGTGTATACACCCTTGGACCCAGACCGAACTTCTGGAGCTAGATAGGTGGATGTACCGACACTTCTGGTCATGTCCCCTGAATCAATACCACCGGGAGACCCGTTACCGTTCTTATCGGCGGTCGCTCGCATCTCGGCGGTCGCCAGACCAAAGTCGCCAATTTTGACAGCATTGGTCCCATCAGGGGCCACCTTGATAAAGATGTTTTCAGGTTTGAGATCGCGGTGGATAATGTTGAAGCCATGTATGTGCTGTAAACCTTCGAGAATCTGTCGAAAAAGCCTCCAAATCTCCTCGCTGTCGTCATAAAGATTGTTCACGATCAAGTCACGCAATGTGCTCTTTTCGCAATATTCCATCACAAGATACATAATCTTGCGACTAAAAGGTCTCATGCTGGGCCTGCGGCTCGGTCTGCGACCCATCTTGGCACTGACCTCGAACTCGCTACTTTCCTCATCCGAATCGTCGGCTTCCGACTCATCAGACTCATCGCTGTCATCAGAACCTTCCTCATTACCATGCTCAGTGTGCGCATCGTCGTTATCAGAGTCGAAGCCGAACTCAATATGAGGTCTGCTCGAGGACACAAAGTCAAGCGCGCCGCTCGTGGTGAACTCAATGTTTGGTCCACTCATGCTTTCGGAGTCAGTAATACCAGAGGCTGTCACGGAACCGGCGCTGGGTTCATATCCATCAAAAATGTCCTCAATCCAAGCCATGACGTACTTGACCACCGATGGGTGGCCCATTCGACAAAAGACCGAGACCTCACTAATGATTGGTGTGAGGCTTTCGTTTTCCCGCTGCCTGATTTTCTTGACGGCATAGACGACATTCTCAACCATGTTGCGGGCCTTGACAACCTCTCCAAATCCGCCCTTACCTAACCTACCCTCCTCGATCCATTCGGTAGCCCACCGAGACTGAGGGGCAGCTGCACGGCTCATAGAGCCATGGCGAAGTCGGGGGACAGGGTGTTGTGGCATGGAAGAGATGGAATCAGCTGTGAAAACGGATGAGGCTGCATCATCTGCCAGGACCTGCGCGCTCGTGGCAGCAAGAAAATGATGCGAACCCAGGTCGAAGGCTCGTCTGCGCCGCGAAGGTTCTGAATGGAAGAAACTAGAAACAAGCTCCAGCATTTCAGAAGACAGGGCAAGAGAGGCCTTCAAGTCATTGGGTGATTGGTAGCGTTGAGGAGCCTCCAGACCAAATACCATTTGAAGGAACATGACACCGAAATCCCAAATATCTGTTTTCTGAGTGTAATGCGGTTTAGCAGTGCCAGCAATCTCTGGAGGGAGCCAATACGCAGACTTGGCTTCACGCAAAGCAGTCACCACGCGTGAGCTCGAGCGAATCTCATGTAGCTCCTTTTGGTAACCCGCGTCTGCGAGTTTGGGGATTATAGCACCTGTTTCATCCCTGAAGAGAAGAACGTTGTGTGGGTGGATGCTCTTGTGGACGATGCCGTTGGTATGAAGAAAGTTGAGAGCATCCAATAGATCTCTGGTCCAGCTGCGAACCCGGTTGATCCCAATCTGGCCATCTTGCCCGTTCACATCCATATGATCATAGAGAGATCCTTGTTTGGCGTAGGCTGTCAGGATACTAACGGTCCTATCAGGTGAGTTCAAGTCACCTGTAAGATCACTGTCTATTCGAAATTCCATGACTTCGAGGATGTTTTTATGCCGGTATTTCTTGGCCAACTCGAGTTGGGACTCCAAAGACTGTAGTTGCTTCTTGAAGAGTCCTGCATCCTTGCCTCCAGACTTGAGCTTGGCCTGTTTCAAAACAAGGCTCGGCCGGTGATGTCCGGCGGATAGGACAGGACGCACGGTGAATACTTGGCAGACCGGACCAGTGCTGACCAGAGCCATTCCCTTGACGGTATTGAATCGTAACTCGTTGCCCGATTCGTCCGTCAGCTTGCATGGCTGATCAAAGACGATCTTTTCATTATCATGATCGCCAGAACGGTCAGGAGATAGGTGGCCGCTTCGATTCTTGCGTCGAATCTCCAGCTTCTTAGCTCGCTGTCGGTTGATCTCCTCTTCGTACTGGCCACTCATGATGCGTTCCTCCTCCTGCGTCTCTTCAAGTCGCTTCTGTTCTTCTTTCTTCCGCTCCTCCATGGCCTGGTGAGCTAGTTGAGCCTCGTGAGCAGCACGTTCCTCCTCCAGGGAAGGTAATTCTCGACCCTGGGCTTTTGCCTGCGCTGCGTCCTCAAGAATCTCGCGGATGTCCTCGACAAGGCTGTTTATCATAACCTCTTCCTTGCGGGCAAAGATTTTGGGTTCTCGCTCAAGATACTTTTGTAGCCTGAAAAGGGTCGATTCACTCAAGTTTTCATTGTCCTTGAGAGACAAGAGAGGCGTTGACTTGGGGTAAGTTGCCGTCATAACGACACTCAAGGTTACGCCAACATCCTCATCCGAAAAGGCCCTGATTCGGATGTCAAATCTGGGTTCAGACTTCTTCCAAGCACTGTGGGGATCCTTGAGCTCAGCAAAATCATCGGTGTAGATAGCTCTCAATGCGATCAACTCTTCCTCCTGGATCTGCTCGTAATGCGTTGTCGTTCCTGTAGCTGCAGCCTTGGGACCAGCCGGAGTAGGGGCAGGTCCACGGACTGGAAGGTTTGCATTTCCATTGTTGGTTTGTTTGCGAATTAGAGCAGGACCTTTCTGCGTGTTTTGTTTTCCCGCCATCCTTACGAGGGCGGTTGGTCATTTGCTTTGTCGCGATGGCGGGTTTGTAGTCAGAGCTGTAAAGCGCTTCCGCGATCGTGCAAAGGGCAAAAATGTCGTCACAGCCTGGAGGCTGCGATGACACTACTCCATTGTTTCGCACGTGTCGGACTGTGATGTTGTATTTCGAGATTATAGGTGTGTTTTGACAAGACAAAAGCTAAGTTTTTGATTAGGATCATGAATGAGAATGACGGACTCCCTTGGGCTGCTAGCTCTGCTTGGTGGGTATGATGATGTAGGGAACAAGGCAGGTTGGGTGGGGTGGTCAGCTACCCCGCAAGGGTACTCCTTGTGAGTGTACATTATCAGTATCTACCAGGTATTTTTCTATTCTTCAACAATGGCTTTAATCTTTGAAGTCTCATGATATTGTGACAGACGAGCTCAATTAGTCTAACGGATAATTTACTAGCTGGTGCTCAGTCTTGTTGCGATTCGGTACCAATACCGGAGACATGGTATCAAACAATTCGATTGATGTAACCTAGATAGACAGGGAAGGCATTTGATGATTGCGCACGTGCCATTGAAGGGTTTCGAGGGTCTAGGCTAGAGGATCTATCAAGATCTCTCTCTGTACCCTGCAAGCCTAGCTTAGCTACTGACACCATAAAATTCTCATTGGGGGCCTTCTAGTTAAGTAAAGACTACCGACTGGTCCTTTACAAGTATGTGCACGAGTTTCATTGCTTTTGATTCCCAAATATGCTTGGCATCAACATACGGAACAACCCGAGTCAACTGTGACCTGTACTCTATAGCATGTTGTTGGAGTCAGAACGAGAAGCAACTGCATGATGGCTAGAATCCGAAAAAGACACACGAACTGGTGGTGGTTGCGATAAGGTACACGTCTGCCCTTCAGAATCAAAAGTTGGAAATCGAAAGCAATTGACTCTCAATGCGCATGCCAAGGTTAAAATTTTAACCTAGCATCATCATCAATAACAGATAGACTCGGGGATGTGATATGGTTACAGGGGTTTAGGGATCTTTCGGCAGTCCATACCCACCGAATCCCCACGCCCCCATTCTCCAAATCAATCAACAACGCGCACGTATACCCGCTAGTCCATTTACGGTAATCAGTAAATAGACGAACTCCTCACCGCGTTTCCCAAGATTTTAATGCGCCCAACGCCAACCTGCCACCATACCCAAACCTGGGGCAAAAGATTTGAGAACCACACATATTCCTGATCTAATGGAATTACTTCTTGTACCAACCTTTGTCTTAATCATTTACTAATGCGCATGCTCATTCGACGGGCTTGACGACAACAATGCTCAGCTGGGTGCTGAACCGCGGCGCATCTTCCTCTGG
Source organism: Pyricularia sp. CBS 133598 (assembly GCA_004337975.1). NCBI lineage: Eukaryota > Fungi > Ascomycota > Sordariomycetes > Magnaporthales > Pyriculariaceae > Pyricularia > Pyricularia sp. CBS 133598. Next base: position 1,683,302 of record RRCJ01000010.1, read on the forward strand.
CGCGTCCAGAGAACCAGGTAAGTCGCATACAGATGGGATGAGATTTCTCTCAATTGAATAGGTAGCTGGTACTCTTGCTAACAACTGAACTGGCTGCATTCATCAGATGACACGCTCGCGGACATTGATCAGCCCGATACGCCCGCTCCTGTCTTTGCGGCTCGAGCCCTCAAAGCGGCCATATTTGGCACTCCTGCGGCCGCCCCAGCACATACAAAAAACCAATCACACAAGAATAGGCAGTCTTTAGAACTACGAAACACAAATAGCGTCTCTGCCAGGACCTCTACGGCATCCGAAATGCCGATTAGCACACCCAGCAAGCAACCCCAGGGTATTCTCCTCACGCCAGGTGTCGGAACGGCGCGCCGAAAACGCGTCTCTTTTGGTCGCGATGTGGCCGCTGCGGACTCTGACAAGAATATCACGACGGATGGTTCACATTCTTCGCTCGCGACGTCAAGCCACGACATCCCCGATACTCGAAGACCGCGAACGTCCCTGACGGAGAAATTGGAAAAGTCGCGACAGCTCAAGCCGAAATCACAAGACTATGAGTTTTATACTACGAAACCAGCAAATTCGACCAAGCAGCAACAATCAACAGAGCCGGAGGATGGTAACTGGGAGGAGGTTATCGAGGACGATGATGACGATCTGGACCGCGATAGAGACGTGACAGTCGACCTCAACGAACCACACTCGCGATCCGGGAGATACTGGAAGACTGAATACCAGCGCTATCATGACGAGGCGCGTGCCGAAATGGAAAAGTTGGTAAAATACAAGCAGCTTGCCAAGGCATACGCTAAGAACAAGGATGCCGAGGCTATGCGACTGAAGGAACGCTTGTCCGAGGAGCAGGCCAGGGTCTCCGAGATGGAGGCCAAGGTGGGCGAGCTGACGCGCCAGATTGCCATAAGGGTCAGCAATAGCGGCGGTTCAATGCAAGAGGACGCCGAGGTCATTCGCGACCTGGCAAAACAAACTACACTGGCAACGCAGTATCGAACACAAGTCAAAGAGCTCGAGGCCCTCGTTAAGAAGGGTCTGGACAAGGGCTTTTCTGATCACAGTGACGACGGTAACGGCCTACGTGCGGTCTCTCCTCGAACCAGTCAAACCCTGATGGAAACTCAGCGTCAACTCAAGCGGGCTAGAGATCAGGTCCAGGAGTTGGGTGGGCTGAAGAACGAACACAGAAAGCTCAAGAACGATCTGAGAGCTGCTGAGAAGCGTGCCCAAGAGCTGAATATCGCCAAGGACAGAGCCGAAGGCGATCTAAACTCCGCCAACACCGAGAACAAGGAGTTGACTGCGAAACTGGCATTGGTTGAAGAGCGGGCTCGTCGCAAGGCGGAGGCTCTGGACAAGCTGCAGGAAGACTACGATAAGCTCCGGGAAGAATCTAGACGGATCACCAGAGAGAATAGAGTAGCAATGCGTGCCAAGGACGATGAGATCTCTCGGCTGAAGAAGCTTCTCGAGAAGAGTTCAGATGTCCAGATATCATCCGAACGGGCTAGTGAGGATCTTAACGCGCCATACACGACGGATGCACCCAATGCGGACTGGACGCTCAACGTAACCCAACTGGGAGACGTGGAAGGTCGCCCGGAAATTCAACGTGCAAACAGCGGTAGGCGTCAAGATGCGATCAAGGAGTCTGGTGCAGATATCACCAATGATACTTCTGGCTGGACTGCAAGGCTTGAGCAGCTGGACAAGGAATTGAAGCTGGCCTCGCCAAGGTACGAAGAGCCTAAAGCCGAAGTTGCTGCCAAAGGGACAGCTGTAGACGATGCCCTCACGACGGACTCGTTACACGTTGACAAGAACGACTTTACTCAGCGACTCAACATGTTGGAGCAGCATGTTTATCCCACTGATACGAAACCGTCAGCGAGAGAGAGTCGTGCAGCACGACGAGACGCGACGAGGGCGACAGGAGCTGAGGAACGCAGGCATATCAGCACAGTCGTAGAGGAAGATTCTGGTTGGGCAGCCGGCGAGTCTCCAATTCGAGACCGACTCCGATCAAGGTCACAGTCGAGACAGCGTCCTACAGCAGCCTCTACGCCCCCTCGGGCAACATTGGCAGCTCGACGGAAATCAGCGTCCGCTCTGGCGGAGCGCAGGGGAAGTGATGAGGATAATTTAACGTTTGACATCAACGACGACGACTTTACCAAGCCGCTTGGCCGCCCATCGGACAACATGTTGAACGACCCCGAAGCTACACCTCGTGCGGCCGCTACCGGTTCCAAACGACCGGCAGTCTCGGTGCTCGATAGACGCGCAAGCGTCGCTGACATCCCTGCCTCAAGGGCTCGAACACGTAGCTACGAAATCAAAAACAGCCGACCTTCGTCATCATCTTCGGATGAGGACGTAAATATCGATCTTCTGAGCAACAAATTTGCAAGGCTTGGAGCAGCGGCTAACAGCAAGCAGCCCCATCCCATGGATGATAGCGTCGTCGATGCGTGGAGGACGATGAATACGTCGATGCGGAGCACTACCTCGACCCTCCCTCCCGGCCGACACGCGGCTGCCATGGCTAGACTGGAGAAGAGGAGAGCGGATCGAAGGAGGCGTGGTGCCAACCAGGGGTTTGATAAGGAGAATGTGCGGCCGTGAGTGAGTCGGTGTGTGTTTTTGGTGATTTAAAGGGCATTAATGGTGCGAGAGGATGCATGTTGCATGGGGTTACCCGAGTTCTAAAGCTAAGATGGCAGCATCCATCTGGTGATTGTGTTTGTTGCTTTCTGTTGATACCTAAGCCTGTTTGATGGATTTGATGCGAGTACGAGGGAGGAGTTTAAGTTGCATTGTTTGGCGTTTTGGAAGAATGGGCACAGAACAGAAATTCAGAGTCATTTTATGTGTTTCTACTTGTACTTGCGATCGGTGTTAGTTGCCGTTGACGGTAAAGTCTAGACTAGTTCTAGAGCGAGGTGTGGTGTTTCGACGGCGCTTGAGTTTTTACAGAATCTCATCCCAGCAACCTCAGAAACACAGCAAGACAGCTCGGGAAGAAGTTAAAATTACGCCGATGCGGAAATGCATCGCGAGAATAATATGATCCGAGACGGAAGGATTTCCTATTTTGGCATGTTAATAAATCAGATTGTTCCCTGCACCTGGAGTTTTGTAGTATGGACTCCTCGGACGTTTTGATTCTGTGAGTGGTTTTTCCGTGTCATTCTTATCTATCAGTCAATATCGACGCGTTCCTTATCAATCTTGTCTCACGCCGATAGATAGACGGCGAGCCGCGACAGAAGATCCTATGCACTTTTTTTCTTCTTTTTTTGACGAACAGATTCGTAGATGTTTACTTTTCTCAAGTATACCATACGCAAACTAATTACAGCCGAGCACAAGCGATTGTCTTTTTTATTTTATTTGATTTTGAATATTCAATTGCCTGAGATATCCTTATCATTGCTCGCAATGCACTTAAAACAAGAACCAGGCATCCCTGGTCCAGATTCAGGGTCCTTACAGTCCGATTACGGAGTCGCAATCAAGGAATCCAATTCCATCGAAGCAGAGATTCATCGCCTTGAAGCCCAACTGGAGGATGCAAGACGAAGACTAGATGCAAAGAGGCCGCGCGCTGTGCGCAAACAAATCCCATCACCGAATTCACTCTCAGGTAAGGCCCCAAATATTGAAGAGTCACAAGTTCAACGTGCAACAGACCAATTCATCCACTAACACACAAACAGCCCCCTTCCTCCCCCCATCAACACACCACCTCCTCCTGCTCACCGACTCGGCCCTTCCCCTAGGTGCCTTTGCCTTCTCCTCCGGCCTGGAATCATTCCTCGCCCACAGCCCCAAGCGGCCCGCGTCATCCCCATTCACCACCTTCCTCCCGCTCTCCATCTCCTCCTTCGCATCCACCACCCTCCCCTTCACCCTGGCCGCCCACCGCGACCCCTCCCGTCTCCTCTACCTGGACGACGCCCTCGACGCCTCGCTGGTCTGCACCGTCGCCCGCCGCGCCAGCGTCTCGCAGGGCCGCGCGCTGATCGGCCTGTGGGAGCGCTGCTTCGCCCCGTCGCTGCCGCCGGACCGGGACATTGCCAGGTACGTGGCGGCCGTCAAGTCCCCGGCGCCGCAGCACAAGCCCGTCGACTGCATCACCAACGCGCCGCCGAGCCACCTGCCCCAGGCCGCGGCGCATCTGGCCCCGCTCTTTGGTGCAGTCTGTGCCGCGGCCGGACTGTCGGCCCACCAGGCCGCCTTTGTGCTGGTCCTGGGCCACGTAAAGGCGTTGGTGTCGGCGGCGGTGCGCGCGGGCGTCTTTGGTCCCTACCAGGCGCAGAAGCTGCTGGCGGGGGATGAGGTCCGGAGACTGGTGGATCTTGCGGTGCAGAGGGAGTGGGCTACCGAGGTGGAGGACGCGTGCCAGACAGTGCCGGTGATGGATTTGTGGGTTGGACGGCACGAGTTGTTGTACTCGCGGATTTTCAACAGCTAGGAACGGAGTTTGATGGTTTGGGTATTATTTTGATTATGCAGCGTTTCGTACATGGCGTTTATAGAGATTGCCTCACGGCCGGGAGAGGCACCAGCTACTGTAGCTAGACTAATCAATCATCCTCGCTATCACTTCCGTATGCCACCAACGGTCCCGTGGCTGCGGCCTGCTTTGGCTGAGCAGACACTTTGACCTGTGCTGAATTGAGCGCCGCCAATGTGCTGCTCGAGAATATCCCCCCTGCGTCACCATCTCCACTTCCGCTACCTTCGGCTCCGAACAAAGCCTCCCTTGCAGAGACCTCTTCACCACCACCCTCCAACATTAGCTGATCTTCGAAACCTCTCCTGCCGACCGGGTTGACGGCCTGGGCACCCCTGGCAAAGTGTACCTCGTCAGGGGCCTCGTAACCATCCAACCCGTAAGAACTCTCCATCTTTCTCCTCTTCCTAGCCTCGGGGTCCCTGCCCTCAATTTCGGCGACGAATTCAGCTGGGAGCGCCCTCCTTACCGCCTCGGCGGCCTGTTCCTCCACCCTCCGAGCCTCCCTAGCCTGAGCCATCGGGTTAGGGTCCGCCGTGGCCCAGCGCACGTTGAGAATCTCATTATGGTCAAGACTCTGGTGGGCCATCGCCTCCTTTGCAAACTGCGCATTGGCCTCATTTGTGTAGGTGATGAAGGCGACACCCCGTTGGTTCAGCACCCTTATCCTCTCGACCTGACCCCATTCTGCAAAATGCCTCGCCACCACCTCCTCAATGTCGTCCGTGACGTGAATCCGACCGACGTAGACTGTCCGGTTCTGCCGCATAAAAGAACCCACACCACCCATGTCATCGCGGTAGTCGGAGAAACGGTCGCGTCCGAAGCAGTCCACATTGGGACTGTAGAGATCGTGCAGCGTCGGCAGCCGGTGGAGGTACTCGCAGTCCTGGCCCTTGGGGCACACGCCGCGCGCGAAGAAAAGGCAGAAGTAGGAGCCCGTCGTCTGGTCGGCTTTGGTGTATCCCGAATCTTTTGCCACGTTGCATCGGCCCTTGGCAGCCGTCTGGGAGGTGTATTTGTCTTCACGGTCGCCGCCAGACCATTTGTTGTACCTGTGGCGTAGATGTTAGTTTGGAATGTGAAGAGTGTATGTAGACTTTGTAGATTGAAGCCTACCAGATGTTAAAAGTCGTTCCCGTTTGCGGAGGCGGCTCCGACTTGACGAGGGCCGGGTCGATTTGAGGTCGCGCTGGTCGCTTCTTCTTGACGCGTATTATCTTTTTGACCTTTTTCTGGCCTTCGGGGACGACTGGTCCATTGCTGATGGGCACCAATTCGGTGCCTTCGACTGTTTGTGGTTGTTCTGTGTCTGACATTTTTGAGCTGTGCGAATGCGTAGGAAAGGCTGATGTCGAATTGACTAGAACTATCTAGCAGCTAATTCATCAAGTATCGCAATGTCAATTGATGCCTGTCGCATCGGTCGCCATGGCTTCCAAAAAACATGGGTCGCGCCAGATGAATAAGCTGGCGGTGAAAGTACGATAACAGATAAGGCCCCGCCTTACCCCACATAACTAATTCTGCCGCGACAGAGGGGTGCGTTTTGGTCAGGTTGAAGGGTGTATGCGAAAGCGGGTAGAGACGTCAAGATTTCTTGTCTACCTACCTACCTAACTCACCTTACCTTGCTTATCTACCTTGGATCTTATTGCCTGCCCGTTGTTACGGAGGCCTTGCGGCTTTGTTCTACTTTTGTTCAACTGTACATGATTCCCGTAGGCCAGTGCCTACACAAAACCGCCCAAGATGGTGAATATTACGGAAAAGATCAAGGAGTATGTGGGGTCTATCATCGCCGTGGTTCAGTCGCCACCATATGAAATCATGTGATGCTAAAATAAAAGATGTGCAGGATCGAGGATGAGATGAGAAAGACGCAGAGTGAGTGCCTCTTTGGAATCGCTGGCCTTTACTTGATCTTAATTTATACTAATTTTGTGATAGAGAACAAGGCTACTGGTACGTCTACAAGACACCTCTGATCAGCTTCATAAAATCTCAGAAAAGCCAGACATTAATGATGCCTACTCTCAGAATATCACCTTGGTCTACTAAAGGGGTAAGTAAGTCTCTCCACCTCAAAATTTCCTATTCGAGCTGAGGCCTCTATCAAGTGTTCAGGGGCTAATGCTCGTTTATCAGGGGCGGACCCTAACCATCACCAGACTAGCCCCTGACCTCAGCATCATCCCAGAAAACTCGCTCGTCTTCGTGCTCAGCTCCTTGAGCCAGGCCCAGGCTCAGGCGGCGGTCCAGGTGCCGGCTTCGATGTCAGCAAATCTGGTGACGCGCGCATATCGCTAGTCGGCTTCCCCTCGGTCGGCAAGTCCACTTTCCTCTCAAAGGTTACCAAGACACGATCCGAGGTGGCAGCATATTCTTTCACCACCCTGACTGCCATCCCGGGTGTACTCGAGTATGGAGGCGCTGAGATCCAGCTGCTCGATCTTCCCGGAATTATTGAGGGAGCTGCCGAGGGCAAGGGTCGCGGTAGGCAGGTCATTTCGGCCGCCAAGACGTCCGACATGATTCTCATGGTGCTCGATGCTACCAAAAAGGCTGAACAGAGGGCTTTGTTGGAGGCGGAACTCGAGGCCGTCGGCATCAGACTTAACCGTGAGCCGCCCAACATCTACCTGAAGCCTAAAAAGGCGGGTGGCATGAAGATCAACTTTGCATCCCCGCCCAAGCGTCTGGACGAGAAGATGGTCTTCAATATTCTGCGAGACTACAAAATGCTCAACGCAGAAGTGCTTATCCGTGACGACAATGCCACTGTCGATGATTTGATCGACGTCATTATGAAGGACCACCGAAAGTATATCAAGGTAAGATTTTATCTCTCCGCCTGGAATCCTCAAACCAACTGACAGTATCCAGTGCCTGTACGTATACAACAAAATCGACTCGGTCTCGCTTGACTTCCTCGACAAGCTGGCCCGCGAGCCACACACAGTCGTCATGTCATGTGAACTTGACCTCGGCATCCAGGATGTTATCGACCGGTGCTGGAAGGAACTATCCCTTGTCCGCATCTACACCAAGCGCAAGGGAATCGACCCCGACTTTAGCGAGGCCTTGATCGTCCGCAGCAATAGCACCATCGAGGACGTGTGCGATCGCATCCACCGTACGCTCAAGGATACCTTCAAGTATGCACTGGTATGGGGTGCAAGCGCACGTCACGTTCCCCAGAGAGTTGGTCTCGGTCACCCAGTGGCGGATGAGGATGTTGTGTACATAGTGAGTGGGTACAAGGCCTGATTAGTCTATTGTGTGTGTGTGTGTGTGTGTGTGTGTGTGTGTGTGGGTTCTATAGGACGAGCAGCAGCAGCATAACAAAAAAAGAACTTGGTGTCAAAATAACCGTGTCATGTCTATCATACCAGCTGCTGTCGTCAAACGTGATATTCGTTACAAAACCCAGTTCCATCCAGCCCGCCTGCCATAAGGTGTTGTCATCACCATTATTCCCTAGTATCCAGCAAAAGTGCAAGAAGAAAAAAGAGAAAGCGGGCGCAAACACCAGAGATGTTTGCCCCCAAAAAACAAGGAAGGTTGGTGTGGTACAAATATGAAAAACAAAAACAGATCCAATGTCGTCAAAAAACGCCCTCCATTGAAAAAGAAAAAAAAACAGAACAAAGCCAGTCATCATTTCTTGCCTCGAGAAGCAAGAATAATGCCGAGAACTCCTCATACGGTTGCTTGAGGGAGGCGCTACTGCGCGCCATTCTCGGCCTGACCCTCTCCCTCGGCCGGCTTCGCGTCGTCTTCTACGCCCTCGCCTTCAGACGCCTTCTAGGCCTCCTGCGGAGCGGCGGTCTTGGGGACCGACTTGGACGAGCCAAAGAGGCCGCCGTCGTTGCTACCGCCCAGCTTCCTAGACGAGGCTTGAGCAAACAGCGATTTCGGCTTGGCCCTGTAGGAGGTGTCTGTCAGCATACTATCGAAGCCAATGGTAGGAGGTGGCGAAGACGATCAACTTACTTTCCGACCTGCTTGTTGCGGTAAGCATTCAGCTTGGCGGTACACGGGCTCATGATATTGTCAGAGGGCGAGATGTACGTGTTGGACCTGTTTTGGGGAGTAAACGAGTCAGTAGATGGTTTCATTGGTGTTGTCACTTGCACCGATTTGAAGACTTCACTCACTTCTCCTGCTCCATCTTGGAAGCCAGAACCTGACGGTGGTACTCCATGCTCTTGACACCGGGCTTCTCAACTTCGTGAGTCTTGTCGTTGACCGACATGCTGGTGTTAACGTCCTTGTCGGATAGTGGTGTGCCGGACATTTTGTGTGTGAAGAGGGGGGTTTTTAACGCGTCTTTGGTGGAAGTAGACGTTTTCTGTTGTTTTGTAGGCGTTGCGCGCAAAGATTCTAGTTGTTTTGTTTTGGAGAGACTGGTCTAACGGGTTTGCGAAACTTTCTTGTATGAAAATATGCGATGCGATCAAGTGTTTTTAAAGTCTTTGTTGTTTTGTGTGAGTGCAAGTGTATTGTTGTGTGGTCGCGTGAATGGATCAAGGTTGGGGTGTATGATGATTCTAGATCGAGAAGGCCTGTTCGTCCAATGCGCAAGAAGATCGGGGGAATTTAAACATTCATGGAGCCAGCCAAGGACGGGAAGCGACAAGGGGGCAGAAGGAAAAAAAAACACAAAGTAAACATTTCGCACATCGACAAAAAACACAAGTTGGTTGATTGGCACGGCAACGGTGAGCGGGCCGCCCCACATCAGAGAGACATGAACGGTTGCTGGAATGCGCCAGCTTCGCTGACATGCACAAAACACAGACTCCACACGAGCCCAACCAGAAAAGACATCAACTTCAAACGGCTGAACATGCAGGGAAATCCACGGGGGGTCCCTGCAATGTGAGTGTTCCCGCAAAAAAAAACACCCCCATGCCCGAAAAGCAAAGACTCCCATGCCCCCTTCTCGAACATCCCCCTGGTAGGACGACAATCCATTCGTCATCGGCTTTTGTTTATACAAAAGAAACATGTGCCGAACCCCCGTATCCAGGGGATTGGTTGAGTGAGTCACTTTTGTCTCTTGGATCCACGTAGACAAGGGCAAAAGGCAAAAGACGGTTGGCATGGTGAATGAGGAGAGCGTGCAGTAGTTCACGAGCTTGGATTCACGCGTGCAGCCAAGTGCTTCCAAGTAAGTTCTCAGAGACGTGACACACTTACACTACAGAACGTTTGACCCTGCAGCGTCCAGTCAAAGCACGTTTCGACCATGTAGTCAACAGCAAATATTGTTGTTTCCAGATCCATTCTTCATATACTTCTATCTGAAATAAAGGGGGTATATTTGATGCCAAAACGCCGTCTATCCTAGCCCAATGCAGTTCCTTTTTGTCGTCTCATTCCTTGTAGCCGCCCCTTTGTGACATTGAAATACACACAAATGCCACGCATCACAGCATAACCTAAACTCCGACAAGAAATAACCCACAGACGAGGAACAGCTCTATGCAAACTCCCACAAACTCAAAGCGTAGCCTGTTTCCCCAGTCTTACAGAACCCAAAACAGTGGAGACGATTAAAAACGAGAAGCCAACCCGCTGATGCAAGACACCGTCCTTCCATAATCCCACCTACATGACAACACACTCCCGCTCCGGCTCGCCACCCGCGCTTTTGCGGTGCATGTGGTGGTGGTGTTTCCCTCTTCCTTTATCCTTGCTATCCTTCCGCCCACTCTCCTTGCAGTCCTTAGATGTCCCATCTGTTACCTGCTGTTGCTGCTGGGTTGTTTGTATCTCAACGTGTTGCGACGAGGGTAGCTGATCTTCGTATGATTCTTGATCACCAGACGGCGCCACTGGCATCTCCCGAAGCGGCTCTTTGCTGGTTCGTAGCATCAACCCACCTAGCCTTGACATGGTAAGGCTCATGCGTCCCTCGCCCGCCTGGCTGGCAGGTCGGCTGCCTCGTCTTTCCCCATGCTCCTTGGGGTCCCTCTCCCTTTCCCGCTCTCGATCCTTATCCTTCGGCTTGAACATTGCCGCTGCCTTGGCCAACCGCCCCTCGGAGGGTGTTACGGCGGGTGACTGTTGCTGCGGTTGCGGGGAGTCGTTCGCTAACATCCCGGATGCGTCCGAGAATGGCATGCTGCCACGCCGAGATGTGCTAGGCTTGAGATAAGTATCTCCAAAACCGCTGCTATTCCCAAGGGATTCGATGTCTATACTCGGTCGAGGTGGTCGATCAAGGTCTGTATAAAATCCTATGCTGGGTCCAGTCGTCGAAGTTGCCGTCGTGGTCGTATCGAAATACCCACTCGTTCGTCTAGAATTGTCGGGTCGTTCGCTGTCCGAAGTCGGCGAGTACGATGATGCGGTCGTCGCCGCAATGTTGACAGTCGAATCGTTGTAGGAAGGTGGCATCACCTCGCCTTTAACCTGGTCATCCATTACCACCGTCGTCTGCCCTGTAGTCGCTGACGAGTAGTCCACCATGGGTACAATCTGGTAGAACAAAAGGTAGGGCATCTCGTCCTTGAGCGACTGCTTGATATCATCCACGTAGGTGACCCTTTCATCCAACAAATCGTCAAACTTGACCCATTGTGCATCTTCATAGTCTGGTGGAGGATCTGCATCGTGCCGACGGTTGTCCGTCAGAAGCTTGGGTGCCACCCTGGAGAATGCAACGTAATGCCCGCTGTGTAGCGAGTCGCCGCGGTGACATACGACCGACTGCAACACAAGCTTGAACTCGGCGCTGAGCCCATTAGACTCTTCAACGGTAGCATCATTCACCAGCATAAAGTGCGGCAGCCTCATGCTATCAGGTATGTCTATGAATGTGTTTTGTCTGCGAGGCTGACCTGCTTCCGTCATCATATACCTCTTTAGACAGATCCCCACTACGGGACGGTTGTTGAGGTGCTTTGCAACGTCGGTATCATTAAGTGGCTCGTCCTTACCGGCAGAGTGCCAAGCTGTCGAGTTGTTAGTATTTTCCTAGCATGTATTAAGTAGGCGTACTTACGTATTAACTTGAAGAACTGCCACGCCGGTATTGTCACTGCTTTCACAACTGTCGACCCCTGCCTCTTGACCTTTTGTAATAATGTTGAAGCATCCGCGTCCGTAGGATTTCCTTGAGCATCCAACACAACACGTTGTATTATGCTTGTGGAACGTAACCGGGCAGAGGGCCGTGTTACAGGCCGCTCTGTGGTTGGCGTCGCTGATGAAGACCCTCCCGCGTCCTCTAGGTTAGACCATCGCCGCTGTAATGGAGTGATCTCGTCAAGCTTGTCTTCGCCTTTTTCACCCTCATCATCCTCGTCGCGGTCGGTCACGAGCCTAATCGTATTGTGTGGACCTAATGTGTTGCCCCTTTTGGGGGTTGGCACATCGACGGGGCTTTCCGTTAGGTAGCTGATCTCTTCCTCCAACTTGATATCGAAGCCTTTCTTGTCATCTGGCCTGTCTCTCAGAACGTCGACTCGAGTGTTGAAATATTCCTCCAAGCAGTCTTCTAACTTTACGCCTTTGCCTTCGGGGTCGGCCGGAACTGCGAGGTTTAATAGCCTCTCGAAAACAACCTTGTGATCATCTGCGTCGCCTTTACCCTGGTGAAATAAATCAACCTGTAAGGTCAGTAATGGCAGTTGTAATGTTTCCGTAATGAAAGCAAACGCCTCCGATGTGTCTTGTTGCTCCAGCAGCTTTGCATCCGCCCAGCCGCATGCAGCCAGTGCCTCCTGTACATCTTCTACCTGTGATGCAACGTCAGTACCCCGTCAGCCTTAAAAGTGACAAGGTGTACACACCATCTCCGCCCGTATCAGCTTCCCACTCCGTAAAAGGTTGACCCAGAGTCTCAGGAGCACCGCCAGCTTCTGTTGTGCTTCGTTGGGGTACTCGCGCCGAGTGAGCATGCATTCAAAGGCCTCCATCTTTGCAAACATGGCAAAGAGTAACGAATCCAGGTAGCACGTAACTGCCCCTCGATTCTCAGCGCCAAGCATCGCGACATCCGGGTCGTACGACCGTATCGTACCATCGAGAGCTTCGCATTGAAATCTGAGGAGCTCCTTAGCTGCAGCGACGTTTCCAGAGGCGTAGTTGGATGAAAGCGCATTGCGAATCTGGTCCGGCGTGACACCTATGCTCTCCTCTTCGACCCAGTTTACAAGCTCCTCCATCTATAATCAGTCAGCATATGTGACGTGCCTTGAAGACAAGATGTATCTTCCGTCCGTGTGAATAGTCCTTCGCTTAGGCATACTTTTACGTGTTCCTTTTCCTCCTCCTCCTCCTTTGCCTTGGCAGAATTATTTCCTGATCGATCCCTGTTGAACATTGACAAGAGGGTGTCGGCGGCGGAGGAACGAGACTAGGACAGAAAGGATGTCAGCCTCTGTCTAATCATGGAGGGCAATCTTCCCTGCTGCAGACCAGATATACCTTGGACCCTGGCTCCGTCGACTTGCTTCGTCGATGCGCGCCTCCATGTCGGTCCCTGTCGCGTAGGGTCAGGAAGCGCTTTGGTATCGTAGTCTTCATCATTGTGAGGTTTAGCGGCGCTGAAAGCGTACGGTCGATAGATGCTCGGTTCGAAATCGTTCAACAATGATCCACTTCTAGTAAACAGGCTTAGAGCACCTCTGGGCGCACCCAGCGGCGACTGAGCAAGTTCGCAAGCGCAAAAGAAGGCACACGAAGGAGCCCAGTATAGGTGATGTTGTCTTTTTGAACTATTCTCCGCGATCCACAGCGCTTATTCTTTTTGCCTGCCTTGTAGCAAGCAATGTCAGCTAGCTCAAGGCTTGTGGGGGTAGCCAATGAGCCCGGATTCGGGGGTCGATAGGCCGCGGCGGCCGCCGTCAAGGAGACCGGTCAATCATATGCAGGGACTTTGTGGGTTCGTCTTTGTCTAAGTTGTGTTAGTCCGGCAAAGAAGGTGACGTCGTGGCTGGCAGGCAACCAAAGTACCTTGGGTTGCTGACGTTTGGAGGTTGCGGGACGTGGTGCGTTGCGCGTCAATCAAAAGCTGTTGAGGGAAGCGAGACGAATGAACACCAACATGGCAAAGTATTCCTGGAAGTAGGCAGCAAGCGACCGAACAATGACGAAACTAGGCACCTTGTATAGATGGAGATATTATGGTTGAGGACGAAGCTAATCGGGTTTCTGGTTTTACTTCAGGCTGTACAGGTACAGCGGTAGCGGGGTTGATTGATTCGGTGATTTAATGACCACCTCAGTGTGCTTACAAGGTTGTTTGTTAGTGGTGGACTGATTGGGAACCTACTCCACAGTGGAGGCACATGGCTTGGCGTTCAGGTGAGTCTGGCGTCATTTGGCTGGGGATTAGTTGTGCTGGTTTCAACCACATGCAAATTATGGTTGAGACCATGCAAATCTGACACTTGTCGTGTGTGCTTTGTATAGGTCTCTTTAACAGTACAAGCCATTTTCATATTACCTAGGTTTGGCTTCTGATGCATCTTTTTTTGGCTTACAGGTTTACGGCCACCTATCTGATACTTGCTAGCCATAATCGCAAGCCACAGTTGAGCTTGTTACTCTCTAGAAAGGATACAGTCTAGACTAAACAAATAGTATGAAATGAGAATTTATCGTGATGCATGTAATATGCCGGGATGAAGGCGATCGCGCCTCATCCGAAGTTGCAGATCGTATCCTTTCAGTACCACTACTACTGTAGAAGTATGATTTCCCCTCTGATTGGGTTTCGTATAGGTACATACATATTGGACGGATTACCGCGGCTAACTTTGAACTAAACGCTCACGGACTTACCATCTGTACTCTGGTTTATCCTCCTGCCCAACACCAGATTATCGACTGAGAGTGTGTTTGATATATCACCCGACGTTTGCCCAAGTGACATGTTTCGAATATTGGTAACGACATATCGGATTCACTAAGCCGGTGATGACCCACAATGTACAGAATCTATGATACGTTATAGTCGAGATTGCTTTTTCTTTTTTACAAATGAATCGTCCTGCCAATATTTACAAGTCAGCCTCTACCCGCTGTTGGCGGCCTCAAATAACAGTCTGTCTCATGGACCATCACCAAATTTCTCAGCCTCACGATGCAGACCATCTTCAGCTTTTGTCCGATTCGCCAATGGCCGTAATGTTTATAATACATGCACTCAAGATCGGAGCCCTGCAGGAGCCGATCAAGAGGAGGCAACTTGGCTCGTGATACGAGTGTTACCAGTGACTGCGGTTGGACTTTTGTCCAAGGAAAGAAAAAAAGAACATGTCTATCGGTCGTGAAGAAGATATGCAGATGACAAATACCGCCGATTTTGTTTCGCTGTTCCCAGCAACCGCGCCTCGAGACATCCGACAATAATAAGACAACAGAGGTACAGAGGTGATAAAAAGACAAGAATATGAAAGATCGAGACGCTTTGATGGTTGTGGTAGCATGTCCCAAAAAGCGAGATCATTAGATTACGGTGAAGTTTGTGACGTTTGACTTCGGCTGGCGAGTGGAGTCAAAGAGCGGCCGGAATACAATCTCTTGGTTGTACAGGGCTCCGGTGATCCTAGGTCGTGTGTTATCGGCAACATGGATCGACTAGAAGGGAATGTTGGGTGACGGTGCCGCAGCTCCCAAAGCCTCTTGGCGCTCCTGCAGCTCCTCGCCACCAGACTCGAGCGAGACGCCCAGTCCAAGCTTTGCGGCGCCCTGTGTAAAACAAACGTTAGCATCTCATCTTTGAACAAAGGTTAATACGAGCGACGACTACTTACGGTAGGGTGGTCGACCTCGGCAGCGATGGTCATCATGATTGCTGGTGCGATACGCTTCTCAGCAAGGCAGGTCATCTTGCCCTTGGTGTCAACCTGCATGCGAAGGGTCGACATGCGGAAGTCGTACTTGACGGCCGCGGTGGTAACACCCTCCGCCTGAATCGAAGGGCCACCCATCATCATGCCACCGGCCGGGTCGCCAGGAGCCAGAGAAAGAGTCATCTCGATACCGGCTTGGCACTTCTCGGAAATCTTCCTCCAAAACGTCGTGCTGAGAGCACCAGCTCCGGCCAACTGGCCTGTGGCAATCCAATCGTCGGACTTGTACTTAGCAACGTAGGACATGACGGTGTCTGGGGGCTGCGAAAGAGCGGCGCGCTGCCAGACACCCTCCATGCCGAGAGCAAGCTTCTTGGTAACCGACTGCATGTAGCTACCCATGAAGATACCGGTAAGCCCACCCTCGAAGAACGAAGGGTTTAGAGCCTTGACCGAGGTGGTGAAGTCGCTGCCGGTATACTCGCTTTCGAGGTGGGCCATGTCCTGGTTTCCGGTGCCGAGAGAAAATTGAGTCTTGCTAACGAGGGCATCCGACCACCGCCAGTTGAAGCGCGCGTTGACCTGCATGTCGTTGTCGACGCTGCCCTGCATAAAGACCTGTGGAGGAGATGGGATCAGCAACCAGTCGCGTGGCACAACGCGCACTTTTCAACTAAAACGTACCTTGCTAGAGCCGTACATGGCAGCAAAAGTATACGGAGGCATGCGCTCGCCAACGGCAAAGTTATGTGACACTTGGAAAAGAGGGTTCAAGTTGAAAGCCCTTGTAAAATCTCCTCGCAGCCCGCTGAAGGCATAGTTGTTTGTGAAGACATCGCGCTGCACCTCCTTTGCCAGGTTTTCGACCGTGCCCGGGTTTGTCAATCCCAGCTTTGCGCGTCGCTCGTGGAATGAAGAGTAGACATCAGCGACACTGGCTGTCAGCGGGTTGTTCCGCATGATGTCTAATGTTGCCGAGGCCATTTTGACTGTGATATGGATGTTTGTGCAGAGGCACTATGAAGGTCGCTGGAGGATGGCGACTGAGAATATACGCCAATCAATCCAAGCACAGTCCGTGTGAAACCGCGATCTATATGGCGAGTTCGAGACTGTTGACAGTGATGAGGTGAAATGTCGTGAATGGAGTCGAAGCTGGAGATGAAGCTTGCAAACAGCTAGACGTTCAAAAAATTTCATTTACCATGACCCTGGTAGCCCCATCCTTGTCAACCAGGCGCTGACGCTGGTGAAAGCATCAATCGTGCAGGGGCGGAAAAACTTGGGCGGGTCGCAACGGTTCAACCAATCGGCTGCTCTAATCTTTCAAGTATCTTCAGACGAAGCCGGAGTCGGAAGCTACCACACACACCGGGCGTGCAATTTTGCGTAGGTACCTTACCTAGGTACCTAAGTTAGTCTAGGTCTAGTCTAGTTCTAGTCCCACCATGAGATCACAGGTCACACCCAGCAAAGAAGCTTCTATTTAGTGCTGCTGGAATTTCTTAACTGTCCCGGATGCACGGCTGTCAGTTAAAATACCTACCTACTTTGTGGCTTTCTGGTACACTTTGTCCTAATTTATACCCTGGAGCGACTCGGTCACTCTTGCATCTCTTAGGGTCGCAGTTAGGCAAAAGGTGTCGTCGAATCCCAAAGATCAAGGTAACATTACAGGAGTCTCGCAAATCGTGTGGGGTTGGCCAGATAAGAATAAAGAGGCTTTCTGCGATACACCACCAAGGCAGTAGCAAGGACCACAACGACAACTCAACTCTTGTTCAGACACACTTGCCTTGCAACGCACTGCAAGTGATCACAAGCCACGGCTGTCTGCCAAATCATCACCTAGACCAGGGTATTGATACAAGTACTAGCTGCCTTGCCCCCGGCTTGCCGGCCTTTCAATCTTGGAATCTATTCCGTACAAAGCTCGTCAACTCCTGGCCAGCAAGCTTAGTACTCTCACCTGGTATCGACTAGCGGTCTGCATTCTTCATCGACGTTAATTCGAGTGGATAATCCCAACAATTTCAAGTCTGTCTGGATCCTTATTTACCTCTTCACTTCGACTGTCCATCTTTGGCCGACTCGACGACAAAGTACCTGCCCAGCAACTTTTGACGCCGAAACCCTACCTCTCTATATAGCAAAGGTAGTCTTGGCAGTGCGCAAGTGGTTGGGTTTAGGTACTACCGTGTTGTATGCCCATAACCCCCGCTGCCAAGGTTCTTTCGCATCTGCCACAATCTGTGAGGCTTTTGATCCGCCCACCATGGATACACTCCTGTAAGTACTTGCAACATAATTATTTGCCGAACACCTCCGTTTGGTGTCAACCCTTGCTCCGAATCTATACGGAGCCTCACCCCCACATCTCCGGCACGGCGTCCGATTCTGTTATAGGTGGCAGCGTCGTTACTCAAGCAAGGATTATTTGTCCAACTGTATCATTTACCACACCAGCTGCTGTAGCGACAATGCCGGCCATCGCATCTCGTCCTGAGATGGCAGATATTCTCAACATCAATCCCGGCTGCGACTCCGATGTTCATGAAGCTGACGAGATTGAGGAAAGCACTGCCGAGATCGCGGCCAATGCGCCTAGATACCGTCGCAGGAGTTCAACCTTCATAGACGCCATTCACGATGTCTCCGAAACTCAAGAAAACCTGGCCCCGGCGCAGCTCTACAGCACCATGTCCGGAAGGCTGTTTCATTCCGGTCGTATCGCCATCGTCATGGTTGGACTCCCAGCTCGTGGAAAGACGTAAGACTAAGCCCTGTTGGTCTTTTTTACTGTCTGTCACTATTACTAACCGAGTTCTAGGCACATTTGCGTCTCCATGGCGCGGTACCTCTCTTGGTAAATACCCTAACCTCTCCGCCCTTATGCACCAAAGCTAATTGTTTTAGGCTTGGCGTCAAATCACGTATCTTTCACCTAGGTGACTACCGCCGTGCCACTGTTGGGCCTGGTGGCTCCGTCCCGGAAGACTACTTCTTTCCGAATGCTAGCCCCAAGTCAGTCATTCTTCGCCAGAAAATCTTGAAAAAGTGTCGTGAGGACATTTATGCCTGGTTGAACCATGAGAATGGCCAAGTAGCCATCTACGATGCTGTCAACCCGACCTCAAGTGGCCGAAGATCGCTGGCAAAAGAGTTTGCTAAGCACGATGTGCAAGTAAGTTTACCTTGATCAACAATAGTAACAGTATGAACAACGCTAACTTGAATTAAGACATTGTTCCTGGAGTCATACGTGGACGACGAGACAATTTTAACGGAGAATGCGCGCAACGTCAAGATATCTTCGCCTGATGTAAGTGTCCTCCTGGTACTACGCTGTCGGCATATGCTAATACGTCCAAGTTCGCGGGCATGGACCCTGATGAGGCGGCCAGGTCGTACCTGAGGCGCATTGAGATGAAGATACCCGTATTCGAGCCGATGCAGGAGGAGGAACTCAACTACATCCGCATGATCAACGCAGGTCGGAAATTCTTCTACAACAACGTCTCTTTCAACTACCTATCTCATCGCATAGTCTACTACCTGACGAACCTGCACATCAAATCACGGACCACCTTCTTTGTCCGTGCCGGTATGGGTGTTGGCGAAGAGGATTCGTCCAAAAACGATTCCCCGCTATCGGAAGAGGGCCGTTCATACGCTCAAAAGATGACTGACGCTCTTGTCAAACATCGCGAGCAGGAACATGCGGAGAGGCTCGCTAATGAAGGGGACAGTTCTATGGACAAGCCTCTGAAGCCCCTGACAATCTGGACATCCACCAGGCTAAGAACCATACAGACGGCCCAATTCTTGGAAGAGAAAGGGTACAAGGTTCGCCAGCGGTCACAGATGAGGCAGATTAACCCGGGAGTCTGCGAAAAGATGTCGCCAAGAGCCTTGAAGATGATGTATCCAGACGAGGTTGCCAAGCATGACCAGGATCCGTACCACCACCGGTATCCACGAGCAGAGGTAAGAACTCAGAAACTCAAATAAACAAATGGCGTTGATCAACGCTGACCTGACTGCACAGTCTTACCACGATCTGGCGGTTCGCCTGGAGCCCATAATTCTGGAGCTGGAGCGCGAGCAGAACGATCTCCTGATCATTGCTCATGAGTCGGTCCTCAGGGTCCTGTACGCGTACCTTATGCACTGCAGCGCAATGGACATTCCGACGCTTAAGTTTCCAAGGGACGAGATCATTGAGATCATACCAGCTGCGTACCAGAATGAGGCGAAGCGCATCCACATTCCCGGTCTGGATCCTAGGATAGTTCCGGGCACGCCTGACCTCGTTAGAGCGAGCGACAGCGGTGTAGGAACTCCTTCTGCTGGCCTTCCCGTGTCGCCGTTACCGGAGCCGGCAATTTCGGATGAACAGGCGACCCAGGATACTCAACCGCTCATCGTGCTCGGATCACCGCCCACTTCATCGCCGGTGCCCGCGGAAAGTTCGCGAGTTGCGTCGCCTGGGCAGCGGCCCACGGAGAGGGTTATCAGCCCGGCTGCAGATGAGGTCAAGGACAGAGTTGGAGATGAGGATTAGTCAGATGAATACATTTGGTTTTGGGGGTGGTTATGGTATCACGAAGAATTCCGTCGATATTTCATGGTAGTAATATTAGGTTTGTGAATTCTGGGGCCGCTCTGATGATAGACATTGTTGTCGACAATGCCAAGGTAGATTGGCATTGTTAGATTGCATCGCAGATCTTGGTTCGGTCACTACGTTATGGATGGTTCAAAAATCAATTATCCTAACTAACTGTTCACTCGATTTATGGACTGTGTCACCGTAACCCACACGCATCTGCTCTGTGCTCATGTAAGCCTCGGATTTTGACGCAGGTTTATTTTGCCCCGATCATATTGTGCAATGTGCACACTCACTTTGGGGCCGAGAAATTGTTTTGCATTGGTTTTGACCGCATGACCTCACGATGGCAAGCAAAGGTTGCAGCCCCTGAAAGCTCTGCCTGGTCTGGCTCGGCTTGGCGCAATGGGCGAGATAGCCTGAATCAGCCAGCCCGCACCCTGGCTGGCTCCATCCATTTCCAGTGGATTCCCTCCACACCGGCACTAGGCTGCACCAGATCAGACCCCTCACGTCAGAGTTACGGCTTGGTATGGTCCGGTTAGCCCCCCGACCGACCCGCCACCCAACTCAGATCCATTTTGCGAACCTCTCTGGGTATCGACCCTGAAGCCAATTCTCTTTCATCTCCTGCATTGACTCAATAGCTTACAATCTTAATAGAACGCATTGTTTATCTTTGAAATCATATAGACTTTTTCACAGTTACAACTCACTCCATTCAAGAGGTTTTTATTCTGTCTGCTCACTCAACATTTATTCTGTTCACGGACACGGCTAGTTCCATCTGGTCGCAGCATCGCCATCTCGAACCTTATCGTTCCTGCACGTACGTACAGAAACGTTCCTGCCTCACATTCGTCGAGAAACAATCGTGCACCTCAGCAATACCCGTACTTGAATTGCCCGATTCACCTCGACCTAAAAACCACATCAGAAACTCAGAACCGGTTTGCCGATCTCGTTGAAAATCCTACATTTTTCCCCACGCATCCGAGCGACGCAAACTTCAGATAAAGGCCGAGCCCAACCTCATACTTAGGCCACGGTGAACCGACGATCCCCAGGATTACACCGCCGTACCCTGTAAACCACACGACTTCCTTTCACCTGACGCCTGCTGTAGCCAGCGATGGCGTCGTCTCGGTCGACAGCCCCCGGGGCCGCCGGAGCCAAGCAGCGTCTTGCATCCGAGTTCGCTTCGTTGTTAAAAGAGCCATGGGTTCACTTTCATGACCCGGACATGATTGCAGCAAACCTCTTCCACTGGAGATTCGGACTGGTGGTCACGAACCCGGACTCGGACTTTTACGAGGGCTACTTCAAGGTACGGGAGATATGATTTATCGACACAGCTGCTTCTTGGCTCGCAACTAACACATCCTCCAGGTTGATATGTCCTTCCCCACAGACTACCCATACTCCCCACCCCAGTTCAAGTTTGCGACATCGACCGGCATCTTCCACCCAAATGTCTATCCAGATGGACGGACTTGCATATCGATCCTGCATCGGCCGGGAGAGGACCTGATGTCTGGCGAGATGGCCTCTGAGCGTTGGTCGCCGTTGCAGGGTGTTGAGTCGGTGCTGCGCTCGGTTCTCCTTCTGCTCGACGACCCGGAGATCGGATCACCAGCCAACGTGGACGCGTCTGTTACATACCGTGACGATCGGGCCAGGTACAAGCAGCGGGCGCGTGAGGCGGTAGCACGGAGCCACAAGGACAAGCCTGAGGATTTCGTCATGCCCGAGAGCCTCGAGGCCGCCAAGCCGCCACCCAAGACCGACTACGACGAGGACTTTTTCCAGCCTAGCGACGAGGGTGAGTTCGACTTTGGCGGTAGCGACACAGATGACGAGGGCGATATGGAGTTCGAGGACGAGGATGAGGACGACGAAGATGTCAAGATGGACACGGAGGAAAAGGCAGAGAGGCGGCAAAAGAAAGCCGAGGACAGCGATGATGGGGCTTTGTGAGGCAACATCAGGCTGTCTGTAACTTTTGAAGACTTGGTCTGGACCAGGACCGGTCGATAAATGGAAAGTTTTTTTATTCTCTTTTTTTTTGTCTTTTTTTTGGCGTTTGCTCTCTTTACTCGATGTCTTCTACTTTCGTTCCTATGATGTTATTTGATTTCCTACAGTTTGTCTCGTTTCTGGCATGGCGTCGAGGAGGCGTTCTGGCTGGCAGATGATGGCGACGGTGGAGTTTCAGGGAAGATCGTTGCTATTGGGGTACTGGATCCTTCATAAGGGAGTTCTGGTTGTTCCATGCGATACTCAACTATAGACATATGCAGCGGTTTTTATGCAAAACTTGATTTGACTTTAGGCTGGAACTGGGGTCATGATTCAAGTGCACTGAAAGCCTTGGTATATGATATATTTAATCGAGATGATAGTCAGTAACGGGACCTACCGTCTTCTCCCGGGCTTTTCATACAAAGTATAGCCAAGACAGCTCGTGGTATAAAGCACAGGCATCATACCCTCACCAGCTCTTTTCTCGTCTGTTTACGAGCAAAGCAAATTGACTTGTGATCATTTTCCACACTACCTTATTGTTTGCGGAGGATGATCGGTGATAATATACCTCATGGTATGGAATATATATGCTTGTTTCATTAGTGGGCATATCTTTCGTACTGATTGGACAGCTGATCTGCCCTTCTTGTTTCCTCTTCAGCCTGCTCTGTATACTTTTTGGCATACGCCGTCCACTTATCTTGTGCTTTCGCCCTTTGTGGGGGCTTCCTCCTGGCTTTTTGCTCCTCCTTGATGATTGTTCTCTCGGTTCTCAATCTCCTTTGCTCTTTAGCTATCATCTCATCTCTGGCTCTTCTCTCATCTCTGGCTCTTCTCTCATCTCTGGCTCTTCTCTCATCTCTGGCTCTTCTCTCATCTCTGGCTTTTCTATCCTCTTTGGCTTTTTCATATTTTCTGTCATCCGGCCTTCCTCCTCGGATTGGAATATGAAATGATTGGGACCTAGGACGATCGCCTACGACGGAAGTGATGTCAGTACGATCTGGCTGAAACCGATCCTTTGTCGTATATTGATGATCGTGGACCCAGTTTCTCGTGATTTCTTCGCTTTTCTGGAGATAATCGTTGTTTCTCAGTCTTGCATCATGTGGCCCTTGGTCGTAATAGCCATCATCGTCGTAAACATACCGGCCTGTTCTACGTTTCAGCACATTTAGCGCCAGATATGGGATAGGAACTGATTCTTGTTTGTTGTTTGGGACTATCGGATCATGACTGAGTGCATCGTGCAATTCCGCGCCACGTAAAATGGGTCCGACGGCGTTGAGAATGGGCAAAGCCGTTGCAGCAGAAAAGAAACAGAAAAAGAGAATGAGGCTGACTGGAACCATGATACTGGTAAATAATGATGATAGGTACATATCATAAAACAGGCTCTTACCGGATATTAAGGTAAGCTTACAACTTGACATCTATATATGTTCATGTTTCCAGTGGATTTCCCTGTTTGCATCTCTAAAACATATATGACCTGCTTACTTGCTTGACAAAATACCAAAATTCCCAGCTTGTAAGAGACATACAGAGATATTACTACACAGCGGAGTTAAAAAGGTTGTTTTCAGTTGTACTTTATCTCGAAAGGGAGGCGGAGAATCATGTTACTCCATTTGGATAATTCATCGACCGGCGATTATTACTATCCTTGCATCGTTAGGCAACGTTTTAGTACTCTTTAGCACCTGGTTTCTGCTGTGGTCATGAGAATGTTCATCACCTAAAGTAATTAATTACCTTACTACCACACAGCAACATGATAGGTAGTGAGGCGTAGAAACATATCATCCTACGTCGGGCTGTTTCGTTTGTGTTTTTGACGGCATGGATCTAGATTCTGGAAACCTTTTGTGTCATGTCTACAGTCTAGAATAGAAGTAGAACTATTAGGTACCTCTACCTCCTAGGTAACGTAGGCAAACCAGGGCAGGCTTGCAAGCCAGGCAATCGCGGCAATCGCCATCGTGTGGGACAGTGGAACCCGTCCCCTGCTCAGACCCCATGTCACTGTGCTAATTGCGCCGCGCTTGTGATACTGCCCCACTGCGGCCGTTTCTGCCACACGCAGCTCAGTGACATCAACCGCTTCACCATCAATATCTTGATCATCTTCTGCTTTTCCGACTAGAACTAATCGATGCGACGCGGACGCGCGGCCGTGGTCCTACCTCATCCAAACAGTCACCTGGTTCATTGCATTCTTTGCCCATAGCTTCAGGTCATTTCGCAACCAAGTTTCCATTAGCAAACAGCTGCTAAAGAGGCACAGTCAGCAGTCTGGCCAGAAAGGACAAGCCCACTCCCGACCGCAGCCACCGACTAAACCACCCCCTGTCATCTCCGAGCAGCTCGAAGCTGTCGATCTTACCAGCCAATCCCAGAAATCCAGCGCCGCCCTCGATCTCTCAAGAGCAGGAACACCTCTGGCAGGCCTAGTTGCACCCCCGCGATGCGAACATGGCCGAAGAGGAAAACCTGCAGACCGTCTGTGACTTTACCGGCAGCTCGGACACGGAGCTTATGCGCCGTGCCTTGAGGGTGCGTCGAAAGCTCCCAGTTCTCGACGCAGAAGTCCCGTACTCATGATGTCAAGCGCTCCCGGGAAACTGACCTCCGTTGTGCTTTTACCAGGCAAAGAACAACGATGTCCAAGCCGTCATCAGTGAATACTTTGAGAGCACGGAAAAGGTGAGTTGATTGTCACATTGACGATCCCTTACAGAGCCTAATTGCTAACACTCAACCCACCAATTGCAGTTTGTCGACCGATACTCATACTCCGAGGCGCCCTTCCAGGCCGATCGCAATGGCTCCTACAACCAAGATGACAACTTTATGGCCCCGACCTTCATGATACAAGGTCCAGACGACGGGGGTGCGGTCCTTCATGGCGTACCACCTAGTGTCCCGCCGTCACGGCCGCCATCCCGATCAGACAACAGGTCTCCTATGAGTAGGATGATGAACTGGGCGTCAGAAAACGCGGGTAGGTTATTCAGGTTCTACGAGACGCTTGGAGCCAAACAGAGCTAAAATTATCTGTTTGACAGGCGCACCTACTACTCGAGCACAAGAAGACGCCGACTACCAACGTGCCTTGGCAGAGTCCAGGGCATCATCCGGTTTGGAAGCTCCGCCACAAGAGAGCGGTGTGGTGGGTGCAAATGGGCAGGATGTCTATCAACCTTTCTTCGGGCCGGCCGTGCGGGATAATTACGAGCAATCGCAGTGGGCTATGGTTCCCGTCGCACAGGAAAAGCCAGATCCTCTACCATCTGAGCGAAAGAGGAATCAAGGAATTCCCCCGTTTCTTAGGTGTCGCAGGGCGGGATCACCGAGCGAGCAGCACAGACTTGGCGCCCTTTTGACAATATTACACCAGGTACCGGCAGCGCGCAACTTTTTTCTCGAGCTTGAGACCAAGACGGGAACCTATGGAATCAACAATCAGTGGTGGAAGGGCGAGGCAATCCCGCCTCCCCCACGGGAGGACCAGCAAGAAGCTCTTCCCGACGATGGAGGCTGGCATGAATACCAGTCGGAAGGCCCCCCTGCGGGTCTGGTGGAGGAGTTGCACCGCTTGATGGCATTCCTCGACATAACGGATCGCAGCTACGGACAGGCAGATGTGCTAGCAGACCTTGTCCGGGATTCGAATTACCAGAGCAACAGCGCCGTAGAGCTGAAGCTGTTTGAGATAATGCAGGAATCTATCAATATTCCTAGCGATGTCGTTAGGAATGTGTTTTGGAGTATCGAGACGTATCGGTTTGCCGTCCCGGTCCAGGAACACGTTTGCGACGAGGCATTTACTTTCGGTATTATCGATCTTAACCTGTCGAGTGCCGCCTACGCCAAGATGGAGAGTCTTTATGACGCCTGGGATGAGCTATTGTGGATCGATGCTCACAGTGGTGAGAACGAAGAGTCCCTCCGGACGGCAGCCGTCACCAAACCTGGTGACGTGTTGGCCATGAACTTTAGCGGCGAGGGCGAACTGTCACCATCGAGACCTGTTGACATTCCGGCTGTTTTCTACGTTGATCGGTATTTGGCGGAGAACGTCGAAGGACACTCGATGGAGCAGCAACTACGAATCAGGCAAGAGAGGCGGGTATTGGCAGAGCTTGAGGAGCGCGAGAGGTTGGAGACGCAGTGGTGGAACCCCAAGGACATGGCTTGGAGGGACAGAATAGCACTCAGCGAGAAGGTGATCGAAGACCGGATCGAGAAGCAGAAGGCTTTAAAGTTCAAGGTGCTCCGCCGGAGGTGGTTCGAGTGTGTCGACACGCCTGATTACTTTCATTTTATCCCGGGTTGGATGGATGACAAGCTCGCCTTTTCTGATACAGAAAGGGCAAAGCTCAAGCAGTGGCAGCGGGATCGACAATTCCATGAAGGGGTTATTGCAGATATCAAGAACAAGAAACAAGGTAAGGAGGAGCACAAGTTTTATCATTTGTGCACTGCTGACAGAAGGAATTCAGAATACGCAAGGATACGGAGCGAGGCACATGCCGAGATAAAACGCTGGACGCAGAGATTCAGCGTTCCCTGCCCCGAGGACAACTGGGAACCTGTACATATGTATCACCTCCGGGGAGTGGCGACATCACCAAACACGATGTATTTGGCACAACGTGCGGAGCCGGACCTTATCGAGATGGAGAGCAACCCGACACCGACAGATCAATGGTGGAAGTTGTCGTATGTTGCTGAGGACCGGGAGAATCCGCTCAGGATCGCAGTAAGTTATCCATTGTGTCCGGAAAAGACATGACGTGAAAGCAGGCTCTGATTTTAATCCCAATAGACATCGTCAATTGATGAGGCACGCAAGGCGGCTTACACGGAGAGCACACGACCGATTCTGGTTTACGCCAACGACTCTGCCTTGGAAACGATGCCCAAACAGTTGTCCGAGGCACTGCGAACGTTTGTCAAGTTTGACAATAGGGTTTTTAAGCAGGAGCTGATAGAGCAGACGCCGGATGCGGTGATGAGGTCACCACCGGCACTTCCAGCAAGGAGCAACACGCCTTTGCAACAGCAGCCGCCATCTCTGGTATCTTTCTCAACAGAATCGATTCCAGGCACCAACAATAGAGATATCCATACCAGCAGCACAGAAGTGTTCCCGGGCCGCAACGATGGAGCTGGCGATCAGCCGGGAGTTGAAATGACAGAGGTCAGCATGGTAGATCATCGGGAATCAAATTAGTCGATGTTCCTGGAGGTCGCACGCCTTGCCGAGGATGCATTTCGGGCAAAAAACATGCGTTCAAAAGGGATGATGTAAAGATTATGGGTTAACGATGGGCCCAAAAGAAAGAGAAAAAAAAGCAAGCCTGTCAGGGATAAGGGAGGGTTAACGGTAGATATCATTAACGGACTTATGAATAGCGTCATGGCGTAATGACACAGCGTTGGTATATGACGGAGATGGCATCTTGATCTTTGATCTTTGATCTTGGCCTCGTATGAGGGATTTGGGTGATGAAAGCCCATCAGTTTTGGGCACTGTGCTTTTTCACTGTCCCCGCAGCACCCATCGTCATTGTCATGGTGAGTTGCTTCTGTCGGATTGTGATCAGCGCAAGCATCTACAGCAGACTAGAACTAGTCTAGAGCTAGTTCTATCCTAGAACTAGTTGTCAAACCAAAGCATTTGTCGATACACTGACCAGAAAACCCGCGGATATGACTGAAAAGCGCGCCCTAGTTACCGGCGCCACCGGGCTCCTCGGACGTGAGGTCGCCAAGGCATTCCAACTCAAGCAGGGCTGGGCCGTGACGGGAACGGCCTTTTCGCGTGCTGATGGCGTGTCCACGCTGAAGGCTGACCTGGCAAATGAGGCCGATGTTGAAAAGGTCCTTGATCAAGTCAAGTGTGTTGCCTCATCTTTACATGACTGAAGCTGTTTGTTTGCCACGCAAAGGACTAATTCAGAGTGATTACCTCAAGGCCTCATGTGGTTGTGCATTGTAGGTGCAGGTTTCCGCCAGCAAGGGGAACAAATCAGTGACTAAAACTAAAAGCAACCTGCCTCAGGCGCCGCCAACAGATTCCCCGACAAGGTGGATCAGGACCCGGAAGGCACGCGAAGACTCAACGTGGCTGCGACGGCGTCACTGGCTCGTCTCTGCGCTGCCAGGGACGTGGTGCTCATTTACATCTCCACCGACTACGTCTTTTCTGGCCGGCCCGGTGACGCACCGTACGCGGCTGGCGCGGCCACGGGTCCCACGAACCTCTACGGTCAGACCAAGCTCGATGGTGAAAAGGCCGTCCTCGAGGAGATGGCGGCCAAGGGGCGTGGGGTGGTCATGAGGGTACCGGTGCTGTATGGACACGCCGAGACCCCCGGTGAGAGCGCTGTCAACGTCCTCATGGACGCGGTCTGGAAGTCCCAGGAGTCCGAGACCAAGATCAAGATGGACCACTGGGCCATCAGGTACCCCACCAACACGGAGGATGTCGGGCGGGTCTGCGCTGGTATGTTGGAGTCCCCTATTTGTGTTTTTGTTCATCCCTCTGCCCGGATGCTGTGCCCCGGTCCCGGGCGATGGGGAATGCGGGGCTGTGTGCTGGACTGGATTTCAGGAAACAAGGGAGGCTGACAATGGTTTCTTCTTTTTTTCTGTTTTGCGTGCTTGCTACAAGACGTTGCCGAGAAATACGTCGACGCTCAAGACGCAAAGTCGCTGCCTACGGTGCTTCAGTTTTCGAGCGAGGACAAGCTCACCAAGTACGAGATTTGCCAGGTGTTTGGGGAAATCATGGGGCTGAGCATCGAAGGGATCGAGGCAAACACGCAGGGCAACGATCCCAACGCGTCTGTACAGAGGCCGTACGACTGCCACCTCAGCACACAGGAGCTCAAGGATCTGGGGATTGACGTGTCGACTCAGGATTTTAGCGACTGGTGGAGGCGCGAGGTGAAGGCCTTCAGGAAGTGAGCTGCAAGTGGCTGGTTGAGCCTTATAGTGGCTGGCTGGAGTTGGTCTATCTAGGTGAAAAGATGGTATTCTGCCACCTCGAGAAATGCCATGTTGAGAAATGCCGCCGCAAATCAATATTTTGATCCAGCATTCTGTGCAAATCGAGTTCCAACGAGACCAGACGCGGAGTGTAATGGCTCTTCTTTTGAGATCAAGACTTGGTCAAGAGTACTGGTATGGTATGGTATCCCTAAGTTTACTCCTTCCGAGGGGGGCTGATGATTTTCTTGGACGGACGCCAGAGGAAGTCTAGGTCTAGAATTAGTCGGAGATTTGTTCCCAGGTGCTGAACAGGTGGCGCGACTAGCTCGCCGAATGGCTTGTGTACCATGCCAAGCAAGTCGGGAATATCTACAGGTTTGCGAAAAGACTCCGTTTTTAATCTTTGAAAAAAAATTTACCATTTTGTAATGGACCCTTGGAAAAATATATCTGCTCAGTACTGGCCATAAGTCACTTCCAATTAGTCTAGATCATCAGTCAAACAATACCTTGACTTGAAAATCGTACGAGCCCAAGTGGCCGGTATCGCGTAACAACTCACGGCTGAAAAAGCAATGCCCATTCCAGTCTTGTGGAAAGGGAATTTTTCTGATTGCCGCTATGCACGCCGCCGGCAGCCCGGTAAACTCCCGGAATGCGCTTGTTGTCAGACACGAGGGAGCGCGTTGGAAAAATCCGGTTCGCTGGCATTTGGGCTTGGGGGTGGCCACAAGCATGAAGATCTCGTCTTTTACTTTTCTCTCGGGATGGGGGCCAGCCTTCTCTATTTCCCCCCTCTCTCCCCCTTTAGCAAGGGGATATTTCCCCGATACATTTGTCACCATTTTCCCCATCGGCATTTTCTTCCTCTTCTTTCTTTCATCATCCACGCTCATTTATTTTGCTTTTTTAATTCCCTCTTTAGGTTTTCTTCAAAGGATCATCCCTTGTTCTCTCACGGCGTGATCACTACACACTCGTTTTTACTACTCTTTGAACGCAGCGTTGTTTTGTGTGCTGGTGGATATACTCTGGTCTCTCTGTTCTCTCGTTTACATCTTTTTCTTTTACCGACAAGGTCTACTCTTGGATCCAGAGACGAGTTAGAGACTTGGAGATAGCCACAGCAACTTTCAAGTCCGACGCTCCGGGGACTCGAGATCGGTAGATTGCATCAAGGAGACAAGATTCTGATATCGACTATCACATCACACAACGACCTTTTGTTTTTACTATTCAACTCGTTCAAAACCACTCTCAAAATGACAGCCATCACCCAGACATATACGCTGCAGAAGCCACCAGGAGCCATGTCGCGGTACCGCAGCTTGAGGGGCAAGAGCGTATCGGATACACGCAGTATGGTCGAATCCATGCCTGGTGGGGATACCAGCTCAGATAAGGGCAATGGCAGTCCGATCAGATCAGCCTTTGGGTCTAGGTATCGAAAGAGGACCAAGACTATCAGCGCCAGTGACGTGCCCGAAGTCCACCCGCCACTGCCATCTGCCACCGAAATGAACATCAGCCTGAGCAACTCGGCCGCTTCGGTAAAGCCACTGGGCGACAGAGAGCCCAATACCCCTCCCAGGAAATCCACGTCACGGCAGAAGAAATCATCAACTACAGATCTGGAAACCGCTAGCAGGCTGTCCGAGTCGGAGACACTGGGCGACCTCCACGATCAGTTCCCGGCGGTGCCCACTCCTACCGAAGATATTCCTGTTGTGACGGCCCTCACGGCTGATACTGCAGTCGAGACGGCTAGTATCAAGGATGATGTCCTCGCCAAGCCGCGGCAGACGCAGGAGCAGAAGCTTCTTCAGGAGATTGAGAAGCGGCGACTGGAGGAAGAAGGAGAGGCTGTCCTCCATGCGGAAAAGGAGGCGCGGCTCAAGGCCGAAAAGGATCGCATTCTGGCGGAACGGAAGCGCAAGGATATGGAACGGCTGCACTCTCAGCTGAGAGCCGGGTCGTCACATGACAGCGAATCCAGCAGCCTGCAGTCTTCTCCGGTGCAGCCCTCGCCGGTGCAGTCAAAGCCGAGGAGCCCCATGCTTGCTAAATTCTTCTTCAGGCGGGGGCGGCGGTCAGATGCTGTTACCCTATCACCCACTCCGTCGACTTGTGCATCTGTTGCGGGTGATTCCAGCAGGGCTACGAGTCTGGAGCCACAACTGATGCCGAGGACCTTTATGGATCCTGCAGCGACGGCTTTTACGTTTCCACTTCGGCCAGATTCGCCAACGCTGAACAGACACGGGATGGATAGAGTGAGTACTTTCTAGGCTTTCTACAGCACATGCTCACAGACCAGACAGGATCAACAAACAATAGCTAACATTCGTACAGTCCGTCCAGGTCCGCTGCCGAGGAATCCGCCACGACGTCAACGTCACACTAGATACCAACGCGGTCGATGTCCTCTTTGAGTGTGCAGAAGATGCGGCCCAACCATTAAACACTTGCACCAGCGTTGTCATCGAGTCGTATGCGACCCTAGGCCTTGAGCGACGGCTTCGTCGTTATGAGCGCATCAAGGATGTTCTCAACTCTTGGGACCGTGACACGCAGCACCACCTACTGATTGAACCCTCCTCGGATGCCTTCGACAGCCACCAGGACCTGGACATGTCATCTGTCCCCGGAGGCGAGGGCTCTATGCCGCCACCGGGCTTCGTTCTCCAGATGCATCACTCCCAACGGCCGGGCAAGTGGAGCAAGCGCTTCATCACTCTGCTCGGGAACGGGCAGCTCTTTTCCTGCAAGAAGGCGGACTCGGTTCTCATCAGCCAGCAGCAAGTCGGAGGCGGCAGCGCAAGCCCGGCCCTGATGGCGGCCGCAGCTACGTCCATGGGTGCCACCATGCTGTGCCACCTCATCGGCTACGACATTTACACGCCGACCGAGACGCAGGCCAAGAAGAACCTCAAGCCGCCCAAGCGCTTCTGCTACGCGGTCAAGTCCCAGCAGAAGACGATGGAGGCCTCGGCCGACAAATTTGTGCACTTTTTCGCCACGGACGACCCGGAAGTGGCCCGCAGGTTCCATGATGCCATCCACGGCTGGCGGTCGTGGTATATTGTCAATGGGCGCGGTATTAGAGCCAGCAGCAGCAGCAGTAGCAATGAAAACAAGCAGGGACTTGCCTCGGCGTCGCGGCCCCAGCACCCGGGCCGTGAGGACAGCCTCGCGGTCAACCCGATCCCGCACCCTTCCCCAGATCAAGAGATGCAGCTGCAGCAGCGGCCTACCACGGCGACGGGGCCGCCGCAGATCACGGCGGTGCGACACAAGCCCAAGAAAAGCATCAACCACGTCAAGGTGGCGGGCGGTCGGCACCGACTGCGTGTCAGCATCGACGAGGCGCCGTATACCATCGGCGACTTCCAGCCCCTGTTGGACCTGGGCCGGTTCGACAAGCCGATCGACGACTTTGGCAAGGACTGGGTGCTGAGAGCGAGTGTGATGCCGTCGGGGGCGGGTGACGTTGCCGGTGTGGTGCAGACGACCGAGGGACCGCAGGAGCATGAGTTTGCGAGCGGGCACAAGAAGGTCGCCAAGGGGTGTGTTTCGTCAGATGTCAAGACCGCGGCGGAAAAGGCCGAGCCTGTTCAACAGCCAGCTCAGCCTCAGTCGCCTGAAATGCCTGTCCGACTGGCACCTCCGCCTCGATCACCCGAAATCCCCGCAGAGACACCCCAATCCTCAGACATGGACGACTCGCGCAACCATGTCGACGCCTACCCGACCGAGCAGAGCCCTCCCTCTACACCCCCGGTACCATCCCTGCCCAAGTCGGAAACCAAGTCCTGGTTCCCATCCGC
The DNA here is from genome assembly GCA_004337975.1 of Pyricularia sp. CBS 133598. NCBI lineage: Eukaryota > Fungi > Ascomycota > Sordariomycetes > Magnaporthales > Pyriculariaceae > Pyricularia > Pyricularia sp. CBS 133598. The sequence continues at coordinate 1,716,116 of RRCJ01000010.1, forward strand.
ATCGGCGCACACAGCCGGCCAGAAGGCCAAGGTTGAAGTGCACGGCCGCGCCGCAGCGTTGCGGCCGTCGACCTCTGCCGGCGAGAAGAGGACGTCTACGTATTTATCTCCAAACGAACGTTCAACTTTTACATCCTACTGGGGATATGGAAACGGCGTCTCGGAACGCCTCAGAAGGCCCAACATGCCATCGTCGTCGTCGTCGTCGACGTCGGGCAACCGCCAGCGCCGCCCGCCGATACCGCCCACGCCACACTCTGGTATCCAGTCGCAGCAACGCATGCTTGACGTGCCGATGCGGTACGCGCCTGGTGGCGGCAGGCGGCCGGACAAAAGCGGTGGTGGCGGTGGCAACGGAGGCAGCAACAGCAGGCCGCCGACGAGCGATGGGAGCAGCAGCAGGTCGCAAGGGTCGTTTGGCAGCCGCGGACGCTCAAATACGGTTGGAAACGGGAGTAGGCAGCCACCCTTGCAGCCGGTGCCGCCGGTGCCGTCCCTCAGGGGCAAGAGTGCAGTCAGGATGCCGGGGCCGCCTGGCGTCGAGCACTGGGCTAGGGGGGTGGCCGGCGCGGAGCGGGAGAGGGGGGTTGGGCATGGTGGGATGAACGGAAGGAATGGGATGGTTAGGTGTTAAGAGATTGATCTTTTGATATGCATCAAAGGTTGGAGTTTGGAAATGCATTTGGTATAGCCCTGGAGAATAGGGCGGATCGGTATGGAGTATTGGTTCTCGGTTTGGTTCCATCCTGGTCGGTTGGTATGGTTGCCCATGTAGTCTATTTTTTTCCCTTTGTTATTTTCCATGTCTTTCTTTTGTTTAAGCTGTCAAGACGCTTTTTGAGTTAATTGTTCGTGAGTTTAATAAATAAAAAGTATTGAGCTGTTTGCACAATGATTATTTGTGTTGTACCCCAAGTACAAACAGACAGTGATATTTGCCGTTCAATGACTCGCACCAATACCACTCTGGATTAAGCATAAAATAGTGGCTGATGTTTGATACAACCACATGTTATCATGGCAGTGGTGGTGACGTCAACCGACATCCTTTACTTACTCTATAGCTGATTGGCGACCTCAATTTTGCTGTAGTTTTGGATTCTGTTACCTGACAGCCGCAGCTTCAGTTGTTTTGTCTCCAGATTGAGTTTTCCCTGGGTTATATTCTGTTTAGAAACAGGCCCCGAAAGAAAAGGGGTTGCCCACGTCTGGACTCGAACATCAGTGCCTCACCCCTATAGATAAGCCCGTACACAGAGAGCCTCCATCAAGCTACTTTACCCAAGGTACCTACCTACATAGGTACATAAGCATGTTATCAGAACAAATTCAAGATGTCATCGACACCGCGCTCGATACAATCGCCATATTGGTTTGGATTCAAATGTCCCCGCAGCTGGTGACCAATAAGACATAATCCCTAAGCGGCCATGACATTCAAAACAGCATGAAGAACAAAAAAGCATCCTGTCCGGTGATCAATACGTAGGGGAAGATCAAGGAAAGTCAAGTCAGACGCCTGGAGACGCATTTTACTTTACGTACCAACAAAGTCGAGAAGCAAGGGGTCGATAAGAACGAGCTGAGAGACTTGCGTGGCCCGTATTTGGATGCCAGGTCGGTTTTACCTCAAGGCACGATGCACCAAAAGGGGTGTACGCCGTTCGAGTGCGCTCAAGAAGGCTCAAGGTACATTGAAGCCGAGCTGAAGGACTTCATTCATCCTATGGGGGCTGCTGCTGAATGGCCCCAGTCTATGGAATATGATCCGGATAAGTGTCATTCGAGCCTTTGTAATGATTGGGGTTTGCTGTCATTCTGGGCTTTATTTCTGAAAATTCTCTGCATTTCAGATCTGTGACTTTTGCGTTTGGAACAGCAATCAGTTTGGCTCTTTAAGCCTTGGCCCCACCAAGTTAGGTAATATACCTACGCGTTGATATCCCTCACTTACATTATAGACGCCTACCGTCGTGTGACGCTGTTGGGGGTGACCTACTCACGGCTGCATGTGATCGTACTTTCGAAAAGTCAATGGTATGCCAAAGGCACAAATTGAAGCTGTTACCATATTATGTCGGCTGATTATTATGGGTTGGCGATCGAAACCTGCAGTACTATTCCAGCAAGGGTTCCTATATATTCTAGTTCAGGCTGCTGAATGAGAGAATCCGCAAACTAAAGCATGAGCCCGCTACTAACGAGCTGCTTGAGAAGCTCGGTCGAGAATATGCCGAGGTGCAACACCCTTGGAGGAAAAGGGAGGAGGAACTCCTAGGACGCCGGGCTTTGGCCTGGTAAAACACTCACGCATACAAGCCACTCTCCGAATAGCAGAGTCATGCCTGTTTTAATATTCACAGCCTTTACAAAATAAGAGTAGTTAATCATGATACTTGGGCGGACCTGAGCACATAGAGACAATGACTAGGAAGCCTGTAAAGTGTTAGGAGTTGGATGGTTACGGTTATGATAGATCAAAAACAAAGCATGCCTATGGGCTTTTCTCAGTGACTTGGTATATGATAGTATAGTGGCGATAGATTTGAGTTAGGTTTCTGATGAATATTTCTCCAACTGACTACTCAGATGAATGCTAGCCATTACGATATTAATCCTTGATTGCGAACTACTTCTCAGTTATTATGCTAGATTCCATGGTGGCTCAAGATCAGCTGTGAGACTCTTCACAAATATATACTGTCCCTAAGTCTAAAATAATGACCATGATGACCAGACTTCGGGTCCAAGCCAGGGACTTGATCCGGGTCTCTTTGCAAGACAACCAGTATGGCGTTGTCGAATCGAGACTTGAGCATAAGAAGCTGATTGATAGGCTTAAAGATTGAAGCAAGCTAGGATTATGTGTAAAGAGCAATGCAGTTGTGAATCAGGGATTTATGTCTCCTGAAATGAATGTACTTGGGGGCTGTATGATATGGGCCCGCTCAAAGATAATACTTTTCAGGGAATTGCCCAGCCCAACACGTTGGTACAAACATCTATACCTAATAAAAAGGGTTTGTCAAACAAGATTACTTCTTTGGCCCCTGATGATATACATGCAAGCAGCGAGGCGAAACCAACTTGAAGGGAGGTGCATCGAGTGGCTGCTTTATTGCTCAGGTAGCCATTGCATTGAGAAACATTCGTCGACTGTACATACCGGTACAATCATATGAACAGACGTGAGCGTTCCATCGATAACATTATCAAATAATCTTCAGAGCTTTGATCGGTGATGTCTAGTTCTAGACTAGATCTAGTCTAGTTCTAGATAGTCTTAATTGCAGTGAGATGAAGCCCGGCAATAAACAGAAAACTGTAAACGGTCTATCCTTGTCACAACCCCACCTGTGCAACCAGCCGATTCCCATGCGTCAGATCCTTGCTTGCCACAGGGATCTCCAACTAGCGGGGCACCAGCTAAAACTTGCCGGGCATGCGACGGCAATTGGACTGCGAGCGAAAACACCACAAAAAAAGCTTCGAAACAAACGAAACAAACCATACCCCAAAGCCACCCACACCAGCTCCTCGACCCCCTCCCACCATGACGACAGCCGCACCACCCTCCCTCGCCCTCCCAGGCCAGCTCCTCGGCCCCAGCTCTCGATACCGCGCCGGGCCGGGCACCCACATCCACGAAGCGAACCTGTACTCGTCGCTGCTGGGCGCCGTCTCCATCACGCAGCCCGCAAAGCCCGCGGGGCCGACCAAACGGCCCAACAGGATCGTCAAGCCCGGCATGCTGTCCAGTTCGGCCGCCGAGAACCTCCCCACGATATCGGTGCAGAGGCGGAGGCGGGCGGCGGCGGCGCTCCCCGAGGTCGGAGACGTGGTGCTGTGTCGCGTCACACGCGTGTCGCACCAGCAAGCCATCGTGGCGATCCTGGTGGTGGGTGACGCCGTGCTCGATGCGGAGTGGCAGGGTGTGATTAGGGTCAGGGATGTCAGGGCGACCGAGAAGGATAGGGTCAAGATTGGGGAGAGCTTTAGGCCCGGTGATATTGTGCGGGCGCAGGTGGTAGGTTTTTTTTTGTTTTCTTTTTGCTCTTTTTCTGTCCAGGCAAGCAAGCGACTACGTGCGTTTTACTAACGGTGGATATGAACAAAAAAGATCTCACTCGGAGACCAGGCCAATTACTACCTCACGACCGCCAGCAACGAGCTTGGAGTCATCATGGCCAACAGTGATGCCGGTAACCCCATGTATCCGGTCAGCTGGAAAGAGTACAAGGACCCGGAGACGGGGTTGAGCGAACCCAGAAAAGTGGCCAAGCCTTGAGGTTGCGAGATTGGCATTGGAATCGACATGACAGTGCTGGATGGTTACGGAGAACGAAACTGCCGAGGGTTTTGCGCTGCTCTGGGCTTGCCGAATTTGTTTAGGTCAGAATGGCCACAAGTGCAGAATCTGATTTAGACGAGAGCGCATCTATAAAAAAAAGAATCAAGATGTTGGAGGGTTGGAGGGCAGTTGGAAGAGTCGCCATCATACATGGCCCACAAATGATACCCAAACTGGCAAAAAGTAGTCAGACTAAATAGAACTAGAATTTCTACACAAAGACGAAGAAGCCGTAATACAGACAGACGTTTGTGAATTCTACCAAAGTGTCACCTGGCCAACAAATCATGTCTGCATCAGAGAAGAAGAGAGAAAAAAAAAAGCAGGTTCTCGGCACGAAACTGCACGTCCCTTCTCGATTCATGTTGGATATTCGAAACGTGGCCATTGACAAAAGAATACTTGTCAGTAGGCGATCGGAATGTTTTCGTTGGCACGCGACAACGGCGCTAGCAATCAGTCTTTGAGCGGAATGTTGAACCACACATTGACGCCATTGAACACATGGTTTTGTGGCGTCCTAGTAAGCAGGTAGGGCTGGATCTGTGCGCCGCGCCATCACCGACTTGGCTGTCCACATCTGAGCTGAGCCGTGGTGAGACTGAGAACTAGGAGTTTGCATGCCAAAGGGCAAGGTAAGTAGGTATACCGGTACTGCAGCGGCTGTTGTTGTGATTTGTCGACTCTTGCAATTATTCACGGACAATTCTTTTTTGTTTATTCGTCACGTTTCAATCAAGGGACATGGGTTTATACATGGATCCCCCCTGGACGGGATCAAGGAGTTGGATCAAAGTGAAGCGAAACAAAAAGCCAATGCTTTTCTTTTCTTCTTTTTCGCCAGGGATAGATCCTCTAGGGCTTAAAGTAACCCTCCCGCTGTTGAATCATTGCCAAGCCCATGCCCGTTTGGGACTCGCTCGGTGTTGTGGGTATTGACTTGGGGACCATGGACGGGAGCGTTTTTTGCCAAGTTGAAATAACGTGAGGCTGCCGCAGTCCGCGTTGCACCAATAGAGCCGCCGGTGACGATCATGATGTAAGTGGGATTTTGATGGGCTGTAGAGTTCTAAATCTAGACTTAGAACTAGAACTAGAACTAGCAGTGGATAATTCCTCAGTTGTGGTTACTGGTTAGGTTTATTGACTTGGGGATAACTCGTTAATTACTATGTAGCAAGGTATGTAGATATAAAAAAGACGGGCTTTGTTAATCAAAAAGGAGAAAGGAAAAAAAGAACAGTGGACGACGGTGGAGTGATTGGATCATTGGATTCTTTTAACTATTATGTACGGATAACGCGTATTAATGGGGATGATCAGGTCCGAATGCGCGGGTCAGTTATAGTTAACCCCTGGCAAGCCCTGGCAAAAGCTGGAATTGGGAACGTATCGGGACCGCTAAAGCTGAAGGAGGAGGCTTGGACGCTAAACTTTCTTACAGCTCAGGTCGAGATTCACGAGAGAACAGACCTTCGGATAATCGGGAGCTGTGTGTCATGCTAAGTGACGAGAAAACCCTCGGTCAGCGTCATCCAATTGAATACGGGTTTCGTGTGAAGGGTGAGTGAATCCGAGCACAGGGCTATTGCGAGTATGACTTGGTGGGGGGGGGTTTATCCGTCAAGCCATTCAAGCTGTTGCAGTCTCAATATTTCTGTCAGCCTACGTTCATTCGATTTTACTTTTTTCTTTCCAACAATCTGAAAATACCGGTAAACAAAACCCAATCTTTTCTTTAAATCTTCCCGAAATAGACAACCAAGCCGGGCCAAGACAAGTACCGGGTCGCATCCAATTACGGAAACTAAACCAATCATAGCATAAAAATCGGCCTTGTCAGGCGGGGCCCATCCAGCTAAGCTACAGCGAAGAGGGTCGATCCGCCAGCGGAGGCGAAGCAACAGCATTTGGAAATAATTGCTTGGCTTTGGGCAGCAGGAGTTGCATCCACCAAAAACCATCAACCTTTGCCCCTGTGATCAACCTTTCCCCCCCTGTGCTGATTTTTCTCACAAATCCCATCGGAAGCCCCAGCCCACCATCTCATCCCATCTTGGTGATCCCTTGATCCCATACAAGCCCACCCGACGTCAGGAGGATTTTCTTACAACTACCTCTAACCAAAACAAGAGTTCGACAACCACACTCGAGATCCAATGAGAAGTCTCTGCATCACATCTCGGGACTTGTAAAAGACTGGATTAAAAGGACCAAGTTCGCACTTTTACAGTCAGCAGCTGGTTGCACTCACTTCACTATAGCTTCACGCACCATCGATTTTTTTTTCCTTCTCCAATAATCAGAGGGAAATCACCAACGAACCAAATAGGTAGCCGTTCTTTTTTTTTTCTTACAAGAAAGGCCACAAATACAAAACAAACAAAAAACCAAACAAACATCAAAACAACCTAGTCCACACAGTCGTTTGTCATTAAAAAAATAAAAGGATCGCTTGGTTCAAACTCGGTTGGTTAACAACTTTGGTCTGCTTACTACGACGAATTACTACAACAAGCACATAAACATCACCACCCACCCACGAAACAGTCAGATTTTTCGAACCTGAGACCTATCCTATTTACCGGGACTGTCAGCACCAGCATAAACTGCACAGTCTTATTCTATTATTATCATCAACACGGCGATGCTAAGCTCAGACATCAACAACAATAGGAGACCAGCATTCAGACCCCAGGCGCAATTCCCCTCGCGTCGTGAGAAGCTCTTTGAGGCGGCCACAAACAGCAACGCAAGGCACCAAACTCCACCACCAAGACAGGTGGTACAATCTTTTGCTGATCAGCAGGGCGCCACATCACCCTTGTCGACGGCATCTTCACCAACCTCCTCAGTATCATCCTCATCATCATCAACATCGGGCTGCCCAAGATGTGGCTTCGACAACTCTCCCACCTCGTCAGCGGCGACGTCGCCTACCGCTTCGACTCGCGGTGAGGACGACGATCCCAGGTCGCTGGCAGATGCCCAACGCCAAATCGAGGAGTTGCGGCTGCAGGTGCGCACGCTCAACGAGAAGGCCGCAGTGGCGGTCGAGAAGTGGGCCGGCTACGAGGACGAGCTGGCGCGGTTGCGACGGCAGCTCAAAACCTCCTCCACGAACGGCAGCAATCAACCCCAAGCCGCAGCAGCAGCAGCAGCAGCAGCAGCTGGAGGAACCCGTATCGGTTCCCTCTGGAGCGGCAAGACGACACCCTCGCCGGCCGCCACCCGCGATAGATCGTCGGCGTCGTCCAAGATGGACAAAACCACCGACGACCTGCTCATGGTCCTCTCTAAGGAGCAGCAGCTGCGCGTGACGGGCGACCAGACCATGGATGATTTGCTGGTCGCCCTGACGCGGGAGCAGCAGCTGCGGGCGGCGGCCGAGGCACGCGAGCTGGACGCCAGCCGCGAGGTCGAGGAGCTGAGCGCGTCGCTGTTCGAGGAGGCCAACGAGATGGTGGCCACCGAGAGGCGCGCCAGGGCCAAGCTGGAGGAGCGGGTCGACATTTTGGAAAAGAGAGACGTCGAGAAGAAGAGGAGGCTAGAGAGATTGGAGCTGGCGGTGGGCAGGATAGAGAGGGTCAAGAAGTTGCTCGCGGAGTCGTGATGGGCGCTTTTGCAGAGTGGCAACGTCTATCGTTCTATTTTTCTTTTGTTCTATATAATTGATACCATACGATGGGGAGACGGATAGGTCAGGATAGGGCCGGGTAGGGCAAGGCATGTGAGGGAATGGGTAATCACTACAGACTGGGTTTGGACACCAGACCACAGATATCAACAACAACTATTAGTTCTAGAACTAGGGCAAGAGTCTAGATAGTTGTTTGACTTGCACATAATGATTTGGATAGTGCAAAATTAATAACCCTCTAATTACTCCGCTCGCTATGCACGTAATACAATGTAACAAAATCACTAAAGAATGAAGCCGTTGAAACCAGTTGTGTTTCTGTGCAACATCCAAAGGTGGCGGCGGCGGCGGCGGCGGCAGCGACGTCGTCGTCTTCGTCGTCATTGGTACCCGAAAGCCCAGCCTTGCGGATACAGTAAGCACGTAACCTTTCTTGGCAGGCGGCCTCCGGGATTTGTCTGGACCTAGGCAGGCAAGGTTCAAGCGGTAGATGGTCCCGCGGTGGGTTCGGGTTCTGCAGGATCAAGGTTAATCAGAAAAGCCGTTCCACTCTTCATAGCCGTCGGTGATCTCACCCTTGGTATCCGTTGGCTCTGTCTCTTCCGCCTTGACACCTGATTCCTGGCTCTGGGATTCTTCGGCAGGAACTGCAGCTGGCTTCTCATCTTCTGCGGTACCCGACTTGTCCTGCTTGACAGATGCATCCTTTGCTTCTTCGTCGTAGACGCTCTTCAGAGGTCCAACCCCCTGTAAATGTGTCGAAGACCACTGATGAAGAACCTTTTCCAACTTTGGACCCCACGCGCTCTCGCCCTTGATGAGGTCGTCATATTCGAGGCAGTTGTCCCCAGCCAGCGCAAAGTCACCTTGCCTGTTGCGGACCAGCTCAGCCATCAATGCGGCCGACCCGACCTTCTCGCCCAGCTCATGTGCAAAACTCCTCACGTAGAATCCCGATGTGACCGTCATTCTGATCTTGCAAGCTGGCGGTCCCTTGCCGTCCCATGGGGGTGGCGTGTCCGCACTAGGAGCCGGTGGTACCAAATCTGACCCGCGTCCCTTAGATGGGCCTCCCGGTGGCAGCTCTCCCAACGCTCCTGACATGAGCTGTTCTTTGCCTTGCTTTCCCTGCTGCTTCTTGTTTGGCCTGCCATTGTTGCTCTCATCGGCCTTGCGCTTCTGACCCCTCTCAAAGACGAGCTTGTCCTGACGTTCCTCGGCCTGCTCCTTGAACGACTGGTGAGCGGCAAACGCCCGGTCCTCCTCTGCACCCTGCTCAGGCGTCAGCTTCTTGCCAGTCGCCTGCTCATGCTCCACCCTCCACACGCTCTCAGCGAGACTCTTCTCGGCAATGCCCGCCTCCTCGGTCGGCCATCGGTGGTTGTGAGTGCCCGGCTCATACCACTCCAGCAGATCCAGACCGAGAACCTCGACTTCGCGGGTTTCAATCTCGCGGGGGATCGGCTTGCCCTCGCGCGCGTACTCGTAGAGCGGCTTGCCGTTCATCTTGAGCGCCGAGTACAGCGGAGGCATTTGCTTGTACTTGCCCCTGAATGCATCCAGCTGCTTCTCCACCTTTTCTCTCGTGATCTCGTCGTACGACCTCTTGGAGAGGATGCGCCCGACGCGGTCGTACGTGTCGGTCGCGGCGCCAAACACCACGATGGTCTCGTAAGTCTTGGTGCACTCGAGGAAGTTTTGGAGCGACTTGGTGGCGCGGCCGACACCCAGGATCAGCACGCCCGTGGCCAGAGGATCAAGCGTGCCGCCATGGCCCATCTTGACACGGGGGTCTTGCTTCCTCTTCTTCCACTTGCGGTTATGTTTGCCCTGCGTCGCGGCGTCGCGGCGGGCCTCCTCGGCTTCGCGCGCAAGCATTGGCGCAAATAGGCGGGAGGGCTGGAAGTAAGCTTGACAGTCGCGGATGACCTGAGCCGAGGACATGCCCATTGGCTTGTTGATGGCTGGGGGCATTGGGTGTTAGTAGTTGCCGTGCCAGGATGTTCCTCGGGGTTGCTTACCAAAGATGCCATCCAGGCCCGTCACTGATGGTATAACCATATCGGCGAGCTTCCGCAGACTTCTTTTCATATGAGTATAGAAGCCAGACCTTTCAAGCCTGGAAAAGCACACTGAAGCCAAGTGCGCAGCGCAGAGAATGCAAGTGGGCGCAATTGGATAGAATTGCAAGCTGTGGAAAGTCGTCGACTTAGCATTATGCTGGCGGAAAAAAAAGTTTCAATTCGAACTTTTTTTTTCTGGCGATTGCGGCAGGCTGCAGGGGTCCGTAGCGGGACGAGCTTGCTTTGCGGGGTTGGTTACGCGAAACTGCATGTGTTGTGCTGATGCTCTCCAACCAGCTTAATTGCTTACCCCACCGCTGTCGCGTTGGCAGGGGATCACATCACGCGTCTAAATTCGACAGTGATTGTTTAGAACTATCTCTAGCACTTGCATACCTACATACACCTTGACCGTACGTCGGATGCGACGCCACTTGCTCTCACTAGTCAACAAAGTCAACGCTTCATCACATCGGCAACTTCGCCTATGATCCGACAAAAACCTTTCACGTCAACCTGCATAGCGTAAATGCTTCCGATCGTCAACCCTAACCGGGCTCACAACTGCAACCATGGGAGGTCGAGGTAGTGGCCCTAGACCCCGGGGCGTGCCTCCCAGAAACACGTCCAGACCATCCGGACGTACTAGATCCTCAGGAACTCCGATAGACCCTCGAGGTCCACCCGTTTACCATGATATCGCCCAGGTCCTTTACCCTGCGACAACGACGGGGTTGCCCAGCACGGACATTGAAGACCCAATGTTTGACCTGCAGGATGCGACTATTTTCCAACAGGATGGCAAAACTATGGCGAATCTCCTCGAAGTGGCGCTAGATGGCCCGTTTATCGTCAAAGGAAAGATGATTGTGGAAGAGGATACAGAAAAATACCGTAGGTAGCAACCCCGAATCGGCCACCGTCCCAATCCAGCTAACGACCCTTTAGTCGCGGTACCCAAGTGCAAATCCGTTTACGTCCAAACCTCCACATGCAACATGTTTTCTATGGGCTATGGGCCGTTGTGCTTGTGGGCATGGTCTGTCGGTGGATGGTTGGAAATCAAGCCTGCAAAGGTTTACCGCGAAACCTATTTCAACATGTTTGAGGCTATTACCCTCTACTGGGAAATCATGGCTGCGTACCAGGCCCTCGAGGATGACAAGAAGAGCAAAAGGAAGTCCAAAATGTCCATTCGTCAAACAATGTTGAGCGCCCGATTAGACGAGATTTTTTACCATTACGCCAAAAATGCAGGCGACGGCGTCTTGTTTTCCGAAGTAGAAAAGCGATGCGATAAGCACGCTTTGTTCCTTCTCGGCCAATTCGATCAACAGTCGGATTTCGATTGGAGAAAGACAAGCTTTTTCCACTGGATGCATAAAAGACACCCGGATATTGTCGCCAAGTTGGAAGCACAGAAAACCAAGAATGCTGTGGCGGCGGCGACGACGACTAGTTCGAGTTCGCGAACAAGATCGTCAGTCGACATCGAGATGTCTGGAACCAGCACAACCACAACCGAGCCTTCCAACGGGAAATCTAGGCATGTGAAGCCCGAACCCAGTAAACCTCTACCTGCTCGAACTTTACTTGCTCGGACTTTGCCTCATGTACCTCCACCATCTGGACCTCTGTCTACTATTCGGGCGCCTGCCTCTACGCCTCCCACGGCCGTCAAAAGCGGCCTTACAACAAACCTCCCGGCGACCAACCTACCCACTATCGTTACTCTTTTGGAAGAAATCGCCGCGGAATCAGATGCAGGTTACAGAAGTACCTATGGCAAATTCACATCCGAAATGTATAAAAAGTGCAAGCTTTCCAATTCGGCTTATTCCATTCCCAAGGAGATTTTGCAGCTATACGCAGCCGATTTACTAAAAACCCTGGACCCGGAACGATGGAAAGGCACAACGATGTGGGAAGGGCTTGAAAAAGAGGCCAAAGAGCCAATTACGAAGCTGGTCCATTTGCAGTCAATCGAGGAGATACCAGAAAGGCTTGTTCGTCGTCAACATCGAGCCCTTGTCTTGGAGGAAGTGGGCACGCCTAGCCGTGTTCCGAACAGGTCTTATGCCGGGAAAACACCACGTCTCAGCCTATCTGTTGCAAAAAAGCGTCCATTAGAGGAAATGAATGACGAGAGCGACGGTGAAGCTACCCCCGTGCCAAATCCGGTAGGACCGAGTTCCGTGGCAAGATCAACAGGGACCGACGCTGTTCCGCCTAAGCGCCGGGGCAGACCGCCCAAGATGTCTAAAGCCGAACCGGGTCTACCACAGAACCAGAGTACGGAAAACACGGATGACGAGTCTAGTGATGAATCCGATAGTGGTATTGCCGGCACGCCGACAAAGGTCGTTCTCCGTTCGTACCCTCTGCAGCTGGACAAGCCGACTGGCCCAATGGGTACATGGGTTTGCTCAGAAGCCGGTTGTGGGCACGTAATACGGTCGGCAAAAGAAACAATGCAGAGGTTGAAGGTACTGGAGCATATGCAGGAGCATACAAACCGCGAAATGGAATTGGCGGAGCAGGCCCGAGAGGAGGGACAACGAAATGGGTTGCCAGTCAGGTAAGTTTCTGGTGATTCTATACATCCTTGGGGGGCTGCATGCTAACGTCCTATTTTTACAGCAAACTTCTTGAAAAGATTATGAACGATGCAAAGAAGCCTCCACGGATCAAGCGAGCGCAGCTGGGCTGGTAGCTCTGGTACCTAGCCAAGAGCAGACCAGATTCCACCACACTGGAGCTTGATTTTCAGTATCGTGGAGCGGTAGCTACACTTTAATGATAAGATGCGACATGAACCTGAATTAAGTTTAAAACTATTCTAGCACTAGTTATAGTCTAGTTTCCATATTCTACTTCGTAGGTACATACATAATTATTATACCTTACATACCTACCATGGATTGACCGCCGGGTGCCTCTGTGCCCCGGGTCCGAAGTGGCGCCAGACGGTAGCTCATATTCCGGCAGGGTATTCTTATGACGTGCAGGGCTCATGGTTTCGGTGATTGGACAATGGTGGATTAAGCGGGGCGAACCCAGGTATTAGACCCTGGAAAACCCACCATGGCAGGGATAGTCTGCCCAGAAATTCGGTAGCCTCGGGGACCGACAACCAAGGATGGGAAATCACTAAAGAAAAAAATCAAAAAAATCAGACTGTACACTTCTCCCCGTCGTCAGCAAATCCCATTATGCTTTTGTACCCCTGAAACCAAGATTATATCAGTCGAGTCGTCGCGTGCACTGCACGCATCCATTCCTTTTCATTCTTTCCTTTACATTATCCTTTTACCCTAAACCACACCCCCCAGCAACCATGTCGTCCCCAATCAGCGGCTTCCTCCGCTTCGTGGCCGTCCTCCTGGCCGTCGTGTCGCCGCTCGTCTACCTCTTGGAGCAGCGTCTTGACTCGTTCTACGTCTTTGACCACAAGCACCTGCACGAGCTGTCCAACCAGGCCATCGCCCAGCACGGCAACAACACGCGCGCCATCGTCGGCCACATTGTCGACGAGCTCCGCGCCCGCCCCGAGACGACCAAGTACGTCAGCGTCCAGGAGGAATGGGTTTTTAACAATGCCGGCGGTGCCATGGGTGGCATGTACATTATTCACGCCAGTGAGTTTTCTGTCTTGTTTTTTTTTCCCTCCCTTACACCTTGTATCCGTAACAAGTCAAACTGACATATGCAGGCATCACCGAGTACCTCATCATCTTTGGCACCGCCATCGGCACCGAAGGCCACACTGGCCGCCACACCGCCGACGACTACTTCAACATCCTGTCCGGCGAGCAGTGGGCTTACGTTCCCGGCGAGTACGAGCCCGAGGTCTACCCGGCCGGCAGCGTCCACCACCTCCGCCGCGGCACTGTCAAGCAGTACAAGATGCCCGAGGGCTGCTTCGCTCTCGAGTACGCCCGCGGCTGGATCCCGCCCATGCTCTTCTTTGGCTTCGCCGACGGCCTCAGCAGCACCCTCGACTTCCCCACCCTGTGGCAGACCACTGTCCTCACTGGCCGGGAGATGTTGGGCAACTTGATGATTGGCAAGTTTTAGACTAAACAAAAAAAAGGGTGGTGAAAGAAATAGAGAGGGACTGGGGCAGTTGTGGACGTGTTGTGAAACCTTGGATTCGGGTTAGAGTGTGACAAGGTATATAATAATAATAATGCTGCAAAGCTATAACCCACAAACTTGTCTCAACTCACAACGTCTCACTCTCCAGAGTCAAGCAAAGCAAATGTTCGATTTGATTTAATCTCCAGTGTTTCTATGCAAAGCAAATCTCCCTAATAACACCTGGGCAATCGGTTACGACATAGTAGTCATTCTCCAATGTGCAGCGGGGATGAAAATGCTCAATTATTATTGTACATTTTACCCGGTCCCCAGATATAGATATCTATTGTCTACCAAACCAACACCCGTCCCACTTACAGAGCCAAAGAAACCTTCCAGTCGGCCGAAACACGGGCACCTACGCCACGAATAACGGCATACGGCGTCGGTGCCTTGACGAGCTCGGCCTCGACCGTCTTCTTGACCGCCTTTCCGTCAGCACCAGTACCCTCAACGGTAACTGAAATGCTGTCTCCTGCAGACTTGGACACCGGCACTCCCAAAACAACAATCTTGTCCACCACCACAGACTCAAACGACTTCATCCAGGAGCCGGGCTTGACCTTGCGCAGGGCAGCTTCGTCACGGCCCTCAAAGTCGGCCGACGAGATGGTGTTGTCCTCAAGCACGAACTTGCGGTGCACGTACTGCTTGGCCTCGTAGTCGAAGCTGTCGCCATCGTCAACGTACAGCGAACCTTCAGCCTTGCGACCAGACTTGGGGTATGTGACCACGAGAGTGTACGGGTCGAAGCGCATGAGGGCGCTCGACCGGCGGGGAATATCCCTTCGGGCAAGGATGTGACCGCCGCGCATGAGGAGCGGGATCGTGTCCAGAGGGGCAGGCATGGTCGTGCGCTTGCCCTTGGTGGTAGCGACGGCACCGTAGGTGAAGTAGTTGTAGTACACCTCGTCGTCAGGGATGTAAATGTCAACAGTGTTCTTGTCCTTCTCGACCACAGGCTTGTGAAGGAGACCAGTCTCGCCGACAAAGAACTGGTCGTCGATAGCGAAGCCACCCTCGTCGGACGGATGGGTGTAGAACATGGGCCGGATGATGGGAGTACCCTGAGTGGCGGCCTGCTGGAAGGTGGTGTACCACGAAGGGAGCAGGCTGTACCGGAGACGGAGCGCCTTGGTCATGATGGAAGTGTAAGGCTCTCCCACCAGGTATGGCTCACGGCGACGGGCGTCAATGTGGGCGTGGCCACGGAAGAATGGGTAGAAGGCACCAGCCTGGTACCAACGTGCCATCAGTTCACCCTCGGGGTTGCCAAAGAATCCACCCACGTCGGCACCGGAGAAAGGAAATCCGGCAATACCCTGGCTCAACAGCATGGGGCTGGCGGCGCCGAGGTGCTCCCAGGAAGCCTGGTTGTCACCAGTCCACATGGCGCCGAGGCGCTGCGAGCCTGCAAAGAAGGATCGGGTGAGGACGAAAGGGCGACGCTTCTCACCAGGCTTTCTCGAGATGAGGGCTTGGTGAGTAGCGTTATGGAAAGTCATGCCGTTGAGGTTGTGCACGTCTCTGTGCTCCCAGTTGCCATGGTGCAGGTTATCCTTGGGCATGCTGACCTCTGGTCCGTTAAAGACGGACGGCTCATTCATGTCGTTCCAGATGAAGACGTTCTCAGCGGTGCCGGTGAATGCAGAATACTGGAAAAGGGTCTTCCACCAATCAACAGCCTTGGAGTTGAAGGCGTCAATGTAGTGGGAAGCTCCAGGCCAGCACCAGCCCTCGAATATGCTGCCATCCTTGTTCTTGACTGCCAGATCCTTGGATTTGAGCTCCTCGACTACCGGATAGCCGGCCTCGTTCTTGATGTGCGGATCGATAATGAGAACGAGCTTGCGGCCGTGCTCATCGAGCTTCTTGGTCATGTCGACGGGGTCCTTGAACATGTCTTTGTCCCAAGTAAAGTACTTCTTACCATCGGTGTATTCGATATCGAGCCAAATGACGTCGTAAGGAATGTGGAACTTATCCATCTTACGGTCGACATCCTTAACATCATCGTCGGAGATGTAGTTCCAGCGGCACTGGTGGTAACCCAGAGAGAACTCTTGCGGCATGGCGGTGAAGCCAGTCAACTCGCCGTACTTTTGGATGACGTCCTTCGGGCTGGGGCCCAGGAAGACAAAGACGTCGAGGAGACCGCTTTCCGAGATCCAGTGGGTCTGAGTAGTCTTCTTCGAACCCAGTCCGAGAGCCATGGGGTTCTTGGATGACTTGGCCTTGGTGATGTCAATCCAAGTCTCGGCTGCGTTCAGCCAAAAGACACCGACAGTAGAGTCCTTGCGGTGAGCCTGCATAAACGGAATGGCCCCATAAAGACTCATGGGGCTGTCGAGGATGTACTCAAAGACGTCGAGGTTGTAGAAACGGTAGGGCTCGTTGTAGTTGCCATCACCACCGCGTGTCTCCTTTAGAGACAAGGGACCGGCGTGAGACGGGATACCAAAGACGTGCTCGTAGTCAACGAATGAGATGTCAAGACCGATACTCTCGGGACCACGGGGCTTGGTGTCCGTGTTGCCTCCAAAAGTCTCCTCCCACCATGTGCTCTCGTCCTCGCCTTGTGGCTTCTCTTCCTTGTTCTCATCCTTGTTTTCGTCCTTGTTCTCGCCCTCAGAGTCCTTGGCGTACTCGGCCTTGTCGACCTTGGGGCGCCAGTGCTCCATGTTCAAGAGTCCACGGTCGTTGAACTTTATCTGGCTGCTACCATCCCTCTTGAAGTCGATGCCGAAGGGGGCGAACTTGATGTGGGCCTCGAACTTGCCCTCGGGGCCGAACTTGACCGTGATCTGGTCCTTGTCCTCAAACAAAACCTTGGCTTCGGCATCGACGTCCAAGCCACCGACAATGGCGAACTTCTCAGCCTCATTGTAGCGCTCCTTGCGGGCGTTGCTGCCATGCCTGAGCTCAATGTCCTTGTTCAGGCGCTTTTCTTCGTCGACGGTGACGCGGGCGGTGCCAGACTTGAGGAACGACACGGTCAATGGCAGTCGGACAGTGGCGCCATCTTCGGCGATGGTTTTGAGGATGATGGCTTCGAGTTTGCCATCCTTCAAGGCGACGGACTCGGCAAAGACATTGTATGGGGATGACCAGGTAGAGCTGGTGGCTGCATCGGCATAGGCCCGATTACGCTTGCAAAATCCGGACTGGTCGCACTTTTTGAAGTCGTGCTCCTTGACCATGAATACTGGTGTAAAGAGGGAGAATAGGAGACAGAAGACTGTCGCCCAGCTCCAGCTGGAGGACCGCATTTTGTAAATATGAATTCTTAGCTGCAGGTAGTAGTAGGTGGCCTGCACGCACAATGGTTGCAAAGGTTCACTTTTCAACAGCCTTCGCTGAATCGAGCTCCGTCAAGCTGTCCAGTTTCCCTGTGGGTTATGACTAATATGGACTAGCGTAAGTCTGACGTACCCACCTCATCCATGCGGGACAGAGACGCTCTCAGGTACCTTGGACGGACAAAGACGGAGCAAAATACTGAGAAAGTATGGAACATACCTTTTGGAACAAAAATATATATGGTAGATTGCAAATTGAACTGGAGATGGAAAGAAGAGAACGAACGGTGAAGTGAAGGCGAAATTCAACGTTGCTAAGTTATAGTATCCCACCAGATGCAATGTGCTCCCCGCTGGTCCAAATCTACCTAGGTTCATGTACGGAGTAGGTACCTTACTAGGTAAAGTTAAGGTACATTTCCTTACCTACCTTAAACGGCACCAACTCTACCTCCTGCGCTTGCACTTAAGCGGGATAAATTTGCCAGTTCGTCGTCGGTGGCTTTTCCAGGGGTTGGTTCAAACTGCTGTCTTGCTGTTTCTACAGTATCTTCACGCAAAAAGAAAATTCGCAAGGCTGTCAACTGAACAGAAGTCATCAAAAACCATTGGCTATCTTCTCTGTCAATGTCAACAGCGGTCACTGTACATGTCCGAACCTAATCGACACCATTTGGAACTAGTCTAGCTGCACCTCGATACCCCTTTGGCCTAACTTGATCCTCCATTGTTGCATAAACACTACGGGTCTGTTTATCTACCATGGCTTCCCCCGATTCGCAGCCCAAGCCCAAGCCCAGCAGCAACGGCGCCACGACGGGAGACCCCGCCATCAAGCTTGGGCACCAGCAAAGGCAGAAAATATTTACCCCGCCAAATTTTGCGTTGCTGCTATGCATCCTCCTCAGTCTGGTGAATTTTTACCACCTACAAAAGCCAGGCCCAGCTTCTGTCGTTTACGTTCAAGAACCTAGTACTCCAATTCCTCCCACCATCTACAAAAACACCGCCAAAATGTCCACTGAGCAGACGTAAGTTGTCATTGTCTGTCCTGGATGCTTAGAGTCTAGTATATAGACTGCTATTACTGTTTCCTATTCATTGCTCGGATCTCGCTAACCATATTTATAGCTTCATTGCCATCAAGCCCGACGGCGTCCAGGTATGGTGGCGGAATGTTACCTCAGACAGCGTCATGAAAAAAGCTCTAACAAGTTCGGAATACAGCGCGGTCTGGTCGGCCCCATCGTCTCCCGCTTCGAGCAGCGCGGGTAAGTTCCAGGCCACTCCCACTGCTACCTCTTGACATTGACAGTGCAACTGACAAACTCTTGTCTCATAGCTACAAGCTGGTTGCCATCAAGCTGGTCACCCCCGGCAAGGCCCACCTCGAGCAGCACTGTGCGTTCTCTGAAGAATCCATCAGCATCTTGAGCTTCGACTGACAGTGCCTTTGTAGACGCCGACCTGAAGGACAAGCCCTTCTTCGCTGGCCTCGTCGAGTGTAAGTCTTTCCCACTGGTGTCGTTGAAGGTGGGATAACCAAGCTAACAAACTCCCGTGTAGACATGAACAGCGGTCCCATCGCCGCCATGGTCTGGGAGGGCCGTGACGCCGTCAAGACTGGCCGCAGTATGTGACACCCTTCACCCGCCCCATTCAAAGCATGAACTAACAATGCATAGCTCTCCTCGGTGCCACCAACCCCCTTGCCTCGGCCCCTGGCACCATCCGTGGGTAAGTTGAAGCAGATCTTGATCCGTTGAAGATGTACAACATGATACTAAGACTCCCTCACAAATAGTGACTACGCCATCGACGTCGGCCGCAACGTCTGCCACGGCTCCGACAGTGTCGAGAACGCCAAGAAGGAGATCGCCCTTTGGTTCAAGGAGGGTGAGGTCGTCAGCTACCAGGCCTCGCAGGCTTCCTGGATCTACGAGAAGCCGTAAGCTTCTCGAAGAGGGAAATACAATAAAGGAGACTTTTGGTGACGGATTGAATGTCGACTATACTTGACTCGGCTGGATGTATCAAGGCAAGGGCGATTTGCTCATGTCATACACACGCTGTACAAGTCAGATTAGATAGCCAATGCAGAAAAATCAGTCTCAAACATTCCTTGTACTGCAGGGTTAATCGTCCAAGTCGGGCGTGTAGTCGACAGCTACCTCTTCCGAAGCAAGGACTTGGCCCGCACAATAACCCCAGCAAACCACGGAGTAGCCCACAAGCTACCCGCTATCCTCAAAGGCAACATAGCCTTGGTGATGGCATAGGCGAGCGCTACTTCCACCACGACGCGGTATGGACCCTGGGCGGCCTGAACCTTGGTGAGCGCATCGGCACTCGAGTCCTGCTCGCCATCTTCGGTAGCAGCCTCATTCAGCCCGAACCAACCCTTGCGCCGAAAGTACCGCTCAAACTTGCCCAACCCCTCCTCCACGTACGACCCATACCGCTCCGTGATCCATGCCACGGGGGCGACGTGCAGGTCGGTATAGTGGAAGAGGGCGAACAAGGCGAGCAAGGGCACGATGGCTGTAAGCTCGTGCAGGATCAGAAAGGCGGCGGCGTGGGACAGCGGGGCCGACTCGAGGCGCGCGACGTACGGTCGGAGAGGCCGGGGCAGCCGGGCGACGATGCGATGGATTGCAGACGGTGGGGTTGCTTCAGATGCCGGTTTGGTGGGTTCTGGCGGCGGCGTGGTGTATCTGCGTCTGAAGGGACCAAGGCGGAAGAGGCGTGGTTGTCGCGTTGTGGCTCGACGGAGGAATTGGGAGGCTGACATGATGATGGGAATACGAGGCTTGTGTGGGTGGGCGAGTTGTTCGGATGTTGTTAATTTGTGGGAAGATAATGCAGCAATAATGATTTCGGCAACAGGTGTGTCAATGTGACAGACACTGGTGGTTGAGACTTTGATCGGAGCTGGAACTGCAAGGAACCATGATGCGCCTAGAGCTTAGTTAGGTATTGCCAAGGTAATTTGGAGATCGCCCCACTCTCTCTCTCTCTCTCTGCCGGTGGCTCCACCACTGGAAATTGGAAACTTACGGACCAGCAACATTGAAATTAACACTACAATACCTATTCTATACACTACACCTCCTCTGCTGGACATAATTATCTCTCATCTTCACATCACCCGACGTCTATTGCTCCTCATCCCTGTCGGCAAACAACTTGCCCTCAGGCAGCTCATTCAGCTGGCCCTCCTGACTATCCAAGTCTTTAAAGACCCACCAGAACAAGGCACCTCCGACAAAAGCGATGATGGCCGTGCTTCCGTAGTTCCACACCAGCAACGGGTCGGTGCTGAGCGACACAAACGCAATGGCCAGGGCGCTGCTGATGGCCGTCATGAACATGGCTATGGCCTGAACCGTAGAACGCATGTTCTTGGGCGCCTTGCTAAAGGCGTACTCGAGCGACGTGATGGAGGCCAGGATTTCGGACAGCGCGATCAGCACGTACGAGCCCGTCTGCGCCCACACCGACAGGTTGGCGGGCGGACACTGTTCGCCGGTAGCCGTCGTGCCGGACGCCATGTTGCCGCACTCGGATATGCTGTAGATGCGGCTCTGTACCACGGCCGCCCAGATCATGCCCGCGCCGCCTACTAGGAAGCCGGCTGTGATCTTCTTGAGGGGCGTGAAGTTGATCTTGTGCTTGCGGAGGAAGGGATAGATGATGAAATCAAAGATTGGGATCAAGCTGGGTGACGACATTAGCTACGACGAGTCATGTTCAAGTTTTGGGTGTCCTTGAACTCACATGATCAAGGTTATTGGATCGAGGTTGGTCAGCAGGTCATTGGGAACGCCATCGAGCCTCATGGTAGCAGCCTGTGAGATCAGGTTGTTGTTCATCTGACCATAGGACAGCCAGTAAATCGGATACCAAAGGAACACCTGGCAGGCGGCAAATCCGCGACGTCTGGTTTGAAGCATGGTCAGCTAACACCTACTTGGCTCGGGATCACATCTAAAAAAAAAAAAAAAAAAAAAAAAACAACAACAACAACAACACAACTCACAGCTCATCAACCCAGGCATCATCAAAAGTCATCCACTTGGGCTTTGTTCCAGGCGCAAACTTGCTCGGCTTGACGTTTTCCCAAAACGTGCCGTCGTTGAGCCTCTGATAGGTGACCCACGGCAGGATATGCCATCTCCCCTTGTTGGCGAACAAAAAGGTTCTCAAGGCCTTGCTCAAGGCGCTGCCTGCAGGCTTTCTGGTCTTGAAGCGCTTGCGGCCCCACCACATGATGGAGGGGCAGAAGCAAAGTATAATGGCGGGCAGCAGGAACGACAGCCAGAAGCCGACGTATGCCTCGGCGTACACCATGCTTATCTGGCCCACCAAGGCTCCGATGTTGATAAAGAGGTAGAACCAGTTGTAGACACGGTTGATGGTGACGGCCGGATCCTCAATGACGCGTTCGCCCGTCTTGGGCAGGACTATGACTCGAGGGCCCTTGTCCGTGTCGATCTGCTCGGCGATCATTGGGCTGATGTTTGGCAGGAAACCTCCAGCGCCGAAACTGACGGTCAACATACCAGTGATGAGGGCGCCGAGCGCGTGCGAGGGTCCCTGGGCCAGCACGGGTGGTGAGGCGGCCACAACAAGGACCAGGTGGCCCAGGATGGCGACCACCAGCGCCGCGCAGATGGTTTTGTACCGACCCAGATGCTGGTCCGCGATGTAGGCGCCAATGAGAGGCATGCAGGCGCCGAAGGCCATGTTGCTGAGGGTGATGGAGGTCGAGGCTTGTTGGCCCATCCCAAGGACGCCTGGTTGGCCGTCCCGCGTGAGGGGCGCACCTGTGGTGGAGCCCTCGGGCAGGGGCATTTGAATAAAATTGGTGTAGACGATGACGGTTCCGTACCAGGAGAAGCGCTCGCAAAGCTGGATGACGGCTATGGAGTAGATGTCGAGCGGGATCTTGGAGGCCACGCGCCGGAGGGTGACGAGCTCCTCGGCGGTCGGTTTATTGTGGGACGGTCGGTCGATGGCATCCTTTTTCTCGTCAGAAAGGTAGGTACCTGCCGAATCGGCTCTGTTGACGCGCTCAATGGGGCTTACGCCCTCGGCAGAGCTCTTGGTGTCAGACATGGCTGTTGGAACAAGACGAAATCAACTTTTGATGGACCTGCCAGTCTCGAAATCCAAGTGAAAAACAATAGGGCCAGCCCTGGTTGTGTTTGTCTGTGTTCCTGACGAGGTTTGTTCCAAAATGTTTTCAGTCGGAAGGCCGACTCTCTTTAAACTAAAAGAAAAAGAAAAAAAAAGGAAAAGGAAAGCTTCTTGCAGAACAAGCAACCCGATCTTGCCGTATCACCATCTTGTCGGCTACCGAAATAACGTTTCAAAAAACAACATCGCTGCATGATTAGGACAATTAAATCCCTGCCAGATCTCGAGGTTTCGTCCGAAGGCTTCGACGTTTGTCCATGAAACGCGTGGGTGGTACCTGGCGCAGAGCGAGTCAATGCGGAATATGTGTGCATCAGTCCCCAAAAGTATATATATAACTTACCACGGCATCGGTAAGGCTATTTTGAGTAAGTTGCCTGACGCCCAGATGGCATCAGGTACCGGACTTTTGACACGTTCCAACCCCTTTGCGATGGGGTCGATTTCATGGCGAGAAACACAAATGTTCCATCCAAAGGAATTTTATACTTGAGGGTTAAAGTTAATTGCTCGTCAAAAGACTTGATAGTTATGCTATTATCGCCAAGTGATGCCAAAATAAGATATAGCTTTGGAATACACATGGTGAGCGGGGCGCCGAAAGCAACAATCATGTCCACGAGGAGGCATCACGTCAACCAAGGTTCTCGCGCCTTGCCAGTTCCAGTAGTTGAATTACACAACCGAGTGCCGTAAATAGAGCCAAACGTCAAACACATCTTGTTGCTCGATGCGACGACGCTTGCGTAAGCGAGAATCGCAGACTGTAAACTGTGTGATGAGAGCGGCGAAATAGACGAAAATCCAAAGGTGGCATGAAGATGGGAGTATACCGGATTTTGGTTGCTGGTGTCAAGTAAGAGGACTATGTGGCGACTAGCCTTTAGAAGACGGACGCATATCTATTCAAGACCCACAAGAGTAATGAGCAATGAGAGAGGGTGTCAAGACCGACAGGAAGCATAGGAATAGGCCTGTTGAGAGACTGCAGGACATATGTCAAAGACTTGGAAATAGAGTAAGTTGCTAGTTCTAGTAGGGCTGATTACCGACATATAAAGGTACCATGACATTGTAGAAATTAGATAGAGCTCTAATGCTTGAACTTTACCCGGCTACATTGGCCGAACTGATAATCAGACGATCATCAACTACTACTGGAACTGTATGGGCATTTACAATACATCCCAAACCTGGGATTAGCTCTGGTTCCAGGGGAATTTCGCCCGAAGATCTGCATTCGGGGTGGTTCGTGGTTTACAAGCTGCACCCAGGAGCTACTAAATTTGCCAACTTTATCTTTGAGGAGAGCTACTGGAACATGGTTATTTTGGCTATGCTACGGTCTCGTGTGCAGCTTTTTATAGGATGTTACCCACGATCACATAGCATTTCTTTGGGTGGTGGGAACATCAGATGGCACATTTAGCCATGTACTTTAGCCGGCACAACTAGAACTAGTCTAGTATGGTGTTTCCTTTCAGGGTTCTGAATTAGTCTGTTCTGTTTATGATTGGGGTATATTATACAACTATATCGACCACCCTACCCAAAAAAAGACTCCCTACATTCCCTGCAGCGTCCTGGGCTGGTACTCCTCCTCCAAATAACTCAGCTCCTCGTCAGTCAGCTTCACGCTCAGTGCCTCCACAGCCTCTTCGATCCTCTTTTCTGTGCTCAGGCCCAGGATCGGGGCGCAGCCCTTGTGCAAAACCCACGCTGTTGCCAACACGGCCATGCTGACGCCCTTCTTGGCCGCAACCTCCTGCACGCGGTCAATGATGACGGGATTTGACGACTCGTTCCACTTCTTGGCCTTGGCGTCGGTCTGCTCCCTCAACGACTCCTGCGCGCCCTTCTCCTTCTTTACCGGGCGCGCCAGCAGTCCCCTGGCCAGTGGTGACCAGGGGATGACGCCGACGCCCGTGGCGTTGCAAAAGGGAATCATCTCGCGCTCCTCCTCCCTGTACAGCAGGTTGTAAAAGGGCTGCATGGAGATGAACTTTGTCCACCCCTTGATCTCGGCCGTGTACTGCAGGCGGGCAAACTCCCACGTGTACATGGTGCTGGCGCCGAGGTACCTGACCTTGCCCGACATGACGACCTCGTGCAGGGCGCGCATGATCTCCTCGGGCGGCGTCTCGCGGTCCAGCCGGTGAAGCTGCAGCACGTCGATGTAGTCCGTGTCGAGGCGCTTGAGGCAGTCGTCGACGGCCTTGAAGATGTGCTTGCGGGACAGGCCCATCTGGTTGACCAAGGGTCCGTCGTTGACGCTGGGAGGGCGGCTGCCGTCTTCCATAACCGGGTTGAAGATCTTGGACAGGATCACCACCTTGGACCGTGGGATGTTGTACTTTTTCAGCGCCTTGCCGATGATGACCTCGGACGCGCCGTTGGAGTAGGTGTCGGCAGTGTCCCATGTGTTGATGCCCAGGTCGTAGGCCTTCTTGAGCAGCTTCATGCCCTCCTCCTCGCCGAGGGTCCACGGGGAACCCTGCCAGTTCGGGTCGCCAAAGACCATGCAGCCTTGGATCAGCTTGGAGACCTTGAGGCCGCTGTTGCCGAGGCGGACGTATTCCATCTTGGTGGACATTGTGACTGTAGATTGGAGGGGCCAAGATGTGAGGTTTGAGTTTGGGTGAGATTGAGTGAAAAGAGAATAAACCACGTCGACAGATACAACAAAAAAAAAATAAAAAAATAAAAAAAAATAAAAAACCTCCAACTCTTTTGACCCTTTACACAATGCGTCAGCGTCTCAGTCAAACCTGGCCCGCCGCCGACAATCGGGCATCATCCTCGCATAGAGCCAAACCCGGGTGGGCCTCTTTGACGCCGTGTCATTCCGCCTGAACCCGGTAAGCTAACCGGAGCCAGTAGATTCTTTTGGGCGCATAGTCTACTGAAAGCAGTACCATAGTGCCCATAATATTTGTCATGCAAGCTCCAAAAACCCGGTCTTCTCGCCGACCACTTTTCCCCCCCACCCCCACTTTACTGGCCCTCACGAACACTAACAACTCAGAACATCAACATCGACTCCAATAACGCAATGCAGGGAACCTCGGTGGCGCTGTTCAGACGCTAGACGGCCGCTCCGGAAACTGTATCCCTTGCCCCGCGGGGTCCTCCTGGAAAATGCGGAGGGAAGGCCTCGCTGCGTCATTAGCGGCAAGTCTGTGATGCCTCATGTCGGGAAAATTTATGTTACGCACTCAATTGTGACTTTGTCTTGACTTGATCCAATTCTTTGAACTTGGCATTTATCTAGTCTGTAGTTCATTACGAGCCGGCAGGAACCAGGCTGTAGAAGACCATTCACATCCTCACCAACCCACCCACCCGCCTATACCCAACCCGTATACACACACACACACACACACACACACCATGACCTCCATCCTCATCACAGGCGGCGCCGGCTTTATCGGTCAGGAGCTCGCCGCCGTCCTGGCACTGCAGTCCGACATCTCCATAACCCTGACCGACCTCACCCAGCCGCCTATCCCGCCCACCCCGGCCGGCCAGGGCGCCAACGTAACCTTCAACTGCGTCGCCTCCGACCTCACCAACCCGGAGTCCATCGCCACCGTCTTCGCCCAGAGGTATTCGGCAGTCTACACCCTGCACGGCCTCATGTCGGGCGGCTCCGAGGCCAACCTTGAGCTGGGCCTGCGTGTCAACCTCGACAGCCACAGGCAGATCCTCGACTTTCTGCGCAAGAACCACCACGGCACAAAAGTCATCTTCCCCTCCAGTCTTGCCGTCTACGGCCCCACCGGCCCTGGCGAGGTCGTGTCAGAGTTGACCTGCCCGATCCCCCAGAGCAGCTACGGCGCCGAGAAGCTCATCGTCGAGACGCTGGTCAACGACTACTCTCGTCGCGGACTGCTGGACGGCCGTGTCGTGCGCCTGCCCACCGTCGTGGTCCGGCCCGGTGCTCCCTCGGCCGCCGCCTCGTCCTTCGCCTCGGGCATCATCCGCGAGCCGCTCCGCAACCAGGCCAGCACCCTGCCTGTGCCGCTCGACCTCGAGATGTGGGTCGCCTCCCCCGCCACCGTGGTCAAGAACCTGATCGCCGTCAAGGACGTGCCGGCCGAGAAGTTCGGCCTGTGGCGCACTGTAAACCTGCCCGGCATAACCGTCACGGTGCGGGAGATGCTGGATGCGCTCGAGACCGTCGGCGGAAAGGAGAAGAGGGCGCTCGTCACCGAGGAGAGGGATGAGAAGATTGAAAAGATTGTCTGCAGCTGGCCATCGAGTATGGATACATCCAGGGCGCAGAGCATGGGGCTTGCCGCCGATGTGCCCATCTTGGAGACCGTCAAGGCGTTTGCCAAGAGCGAGGGGCTGTTATAGCGATTCACTTGACGAGTTTGTTTTTTTGCTTTGATCAGTTTAGACAATTTAATGCCCTTCATGGGAAATTCATGTGATCGTATCCAAAATCCAGACCCCCTACGGCCCCGTTGAAGTCCAGAAATGATGTAGTGCCGAGCACAAAGTCTGGGCTGAGGACGTTGTTGAACATGACTGGCGTCTCGACCATGCCGCCGTTCATGCTGCCGTCGAGCGTCCCATCGCCAAAACCGCCGTTGGGATGTAGGGGTTGCATCCCGTCGTACATGGCGCTGGGAGGCAGTGTCGTCTGGTCACCGCTCCCATCTCCAACCATGGCGGCGTCCACACGCATGTGGAAACCTCCGTCGACGGTCTGCAGTAGCTTCTTGGCAGATTTGGCCAAGCCGTCTGCCATGAGGTGGACCAGGTGCCACTTCCCGACCCTGACCTCTCTGAATCGGCCAACCAACCTGCCAGCCAGGTCGCTGACGAGCCCTACCTCGACCAGTCCGTCTTCGCGCCGTCGCGTCGCGATCTTGAGGAGAAAGACGCAAGCAAAAGCGGTCATGGCGTGCAGGTATGACGGCATGCCCCTCAACCCCTCACCAATGTCGGGGTCGTTAAGCAGCAGCTCGACAATGGTGGTGGCGGCCGTTACCGCACCTGTCGCGGCGCTGCGGAAGACGGCAGGGATGGGCTCACCAGGGGTTAAGCCGCGGAATACGTGACTGAAAAGGTATAACTTGGCGAAATGGTAGTGGATCAGGGCGCCCTTTGCAGGGAACTCGCCGATTGCTTGGAAGTGCTCTGTTGATGGTCAGTATCGAGCATAGATCTAGCAACAAAGTCAATAGTGAGGACTCACTCTTCAAAACGGTGGACCAGTACCCGATCCAATGATCCAACTGGCGACTAAAACTGGCAATCTGTGACGAATAAACGAGCGGGATGGCAGATCCATTGTCTGGGCCAAAGAGCTCATGGACGCCCGTCAAAATGATGTGCAGCGCCACCTGGCTGATCAATCTACGATCGTCGTCGGTCGCCACCGGAGATGCCAAAAAGTCTTCCCAGCCTTGTATGGAAAAGTCCTCGCGGACAAGGGATGGTCGGCCGTAGAGAATCGAAAGATGCTTGTCGCAAATGTAGAGGTTGTACCAAAGTCGCATGCAGTCGGCCGCGTCTTGTGCAGCCGCAGCAGCGGCCGAGTCCGTCAGCATCCCTTCGTTTGTTGCGTCGTGATTGCTCGTCCTGTTGTTTGTATTGTTCATGTTGCTCACTTGGCTGTCGGGCGTCTGCCCTTGCCGCTGTAAATTTGGTTGCCCCGCGCGTCCTGGGCTGAGGGTTTGTGTCTGCCCATGCGCGACGACGCGGTGGTAGTTGGCCACAAGGTTGACTTCGGTAGCCAGACGGATGGCCATGCCCGAAAGCGTCCACGACACGTCGCTGAGCCAGTAACTCGCGATACATAGAGCCCTCAAGTGGTCACGGTTAATCCTTCTCTCAAAGACAGAATCGAACACTGATCCAGATACTAGGCGCCGGAACTCCCGGTTACATATTGGATACAGTCGGTTGCTCCCAGAATCATGCATGGCCGCAACAGTCAGGATACATGCCGTCAGCAGCGGACTTTGTCGACGCAGGTCGTCCAGGGTTTTCCACTTGCAGTTACTGCCGTAACCGATGCGGTAGATGAAGTGGTCCAGCCGGTCGACATACAACTCAAACAACTTTTGCGCGTCGGAGAGGGTTATTTGCCCGTCCGAGATGAAGTCCTTTAGCGACGTTGCGTTTGTGCCTGGCTTTTGTGCAGCCCCTGGGCCGCTTGAATGTCGATGACCGTGTTGGTGCTCAAGAGAGCCAGAGGTTTGAGTACCGTCTCCGTCATCATTTCCCCTCAAAGACTTGAGCTTAGTTAGGTAGTAAACAGACTGCATGGGGACATCTGGTGACTGCGGCAAAAGTTTAGGAGAGTTGTCCGTGGATGGACCAGCCTCCGCCTCCTGATGTGGCTCCAGGTGGTTCGCAGACGTCAGGTTGTCGGGTCCAGGTCGGTCGAGTGAGCTGCGTAGGGGTGGCAACGACGGCAAGCCGCTGTGGTCTCGCATATTTTGCACTCCTGCGTGCAGCATCTCTAGGTCGGCAATGATGTCTTGGTGCCACTGAGAACGTTCATCCATGAGCATCTGAAGACTCTTGCTCAACACGCACGAAAGATTCCTCTCCTTGCAGCGACGGCAAGGAGGGGTGCCCTGGTCCATATGGCATCGTATCTGCAGGCAAGGTTAGAAACGGTAAACAAAAAAAAGGGTGTATGCGGTGCTTCAACCCCGCGTTGTCACGCCCAGAGTGATGCACAGACAAGGCGACTAACCTTTTGCTTTCGACATGCTGCACAAGCTTTGACCTTGCGCGAGATCTCAACCTGCTGTGGGACCGGTGGCGGCGCCGAGACGGGTGGGTTCTGATTCTGAAGCGGATGTGGACGGGTTTCGACCGAGTCCCTCCGGATGCTCTGGGCGCGGCCCAAACTCACACTGCCAGGAGATCCAGAAGCACTTAGCTTCCGGGGTCCGCTCTGGCCATTCGGGTCCTGTAGGTAATAGTAGATGGGTACCAGTCAGTTGATGGCCAGCGGTTAGCTGATGGAAGGCAAAGATAACGGGCGCCGTCCAGTCAAACGGCACACCACATCGGGGAAACTCACGTGAGGAGACGACCCTGCAACATCGGGAACCGGGTTGCTTTCTTGCCACGTTCTTTTGGGCATTTTTCTTTTGTTGGTTATTTATTCTGCTGCGGGGTGTTTCCCGAAAAGCCACGCCACCAATAAAAAAACAACAATGGACTGGTTTGTATGGCCTCTGGGTTATACTGTCCAAGAAATCAACAATACAGTACGCCTCAAAGCGCCTTGAAACGCGGCAGTCAAAGTCACGGCAGCAAAAGAATCTGCAAGACGAAACTGAGGGGATCGGATGCTGGCTTGTCGGGGAAATGAAATGGGGAACAAATGGGGATCCAGGGCTTAGCAGCTTAAGGTAGGTCGGCTCGGGTAGGCATTTGCATTCAACCTGATTGATTGGAGAGGTTCCATTGAATTGGATGGCTGGAGACCCCACTCGGGGAGTGGATTGCCCCCCGATGGCGGGGAAATTAGGGGAATTTTACTGGGTGGGAGTTTTTGGCGGATGCACCGGCTTCACGACTCGTCTGATGGTCACAGATTTCTTTTATTTTTTCATTTATATTTTTTTGGTCTTGGTTACATTGATGAGACGAAAACAAACAACCGGCAGGCAATTGGTATTCGAATGATACGTTGTACCTAGTCTGCTCAAAATGACCAATGATGGAGGGTTCAAACAGGTACATTTAGCTAATGGTAAAGAGCTTAATTTCATCCCATGCACACGAACCTCGACAAAGAACTGACAAGTAGTGGTACAGACAGAAACATGTAAGACCGAACTAAACGAGAGAGAGAGAGAGAGAGAAAAAAACTAGTGCCTTCTAGAACTTGGACTAACACAGACCAGCATCCAACCGAAGCATCAAACGAACAAACCCCAACCAACCAACCAACTACCTTGCCTCAATGTGCTCCGTCTGTTTCTTCCTGGCATCCTCCTCCCCGGCAAGCTGATGCTCCTTTTGCACAATCATGTCTTGCACATCGTGGCGCACCTTCTCCTCCTCGGTCGGGTAAGCATGACGCCACATGGTCCAGATGCTCCTCTGGAACAGATCGTCCATGGACTCCATGCTCCTGCCCTTGAGCTCAGGCAGACAAAAGTACACAAACACCACGCCGATGTAGGTCAGCATGGAGTAGATCAAAAACGTCCCGTAGCCAAGCTGCGTCATCATGGTGGGAGTCGCCAGCGTGATGCCGTAGTCGACGATCCAGTTGACAAACAGACAGATGCCCATGCACACGGACCGGATGCGAGGTGGGAAGATCTCGGCTGCAACAACATACGGAGCCACCGAGTGTCCAAACGACCACCCGAAGGCGTAGATATAGATCCAGATGATGCCCACGATGCCGCCAGCCGGTGTCCCGCCGCCGTTACCACCTTTGGTGATGCCGCCGCTACCCTCGGCGAACCGAATATATAGCGCCAGGTACAGCATAGCCGTGGCCTGCATGGTTGCGCCGACCATGAGCGGCAGCCTGCGGCCAACGCGGTCGACAATGACGGTGACGTATATGAACGTCGTGAACATCTTGACCAAGCCGTACACGCCCGTGGTGAGCAGGCTGGACGACCCGGACGGGACACCGATCATGTTGAAGATGTCGGGAGCGAAGTAGTTGAGGCTGTCGGTGCCCGTGAACTTGTGGAACAGGAACAGCATGACGGCCAAGAAGAAGCGTCGGCGGTTGCTGGCGTTGGTGATGACGTCCTTGGCTACGACAAGGTAGTTGTTGCCGACGGCGTACTCTTGCTCCGCGTCGACCTGAGCGCAGATCTCCATGTATTCACGTGCCACGTAAGGGTGCTCGGCGGGGAGGCCCCGGAGGGCGGTGATGTTTTTGAGGCCGAGGTCTTTTTTACCGCGCGAGATGAGGGCGCGAGGGCTTTCGAGGACGACTGTTTGGAGTGTTAGCGGGCATTTAATCAAGGACTCGCGGTCGAAAGATTCAATTGGCGACTTACAAAATGTCAAGATGAACAAAGCAGCCCCTGGAATCAACTGAATTCCCAGAGCCAGCCTCCAGCCGGTATTATCGAGTTTGTTGGTCGCCCAGATGGAAACGCCATAGTTGACCCAAAAGGCCAACGCCAGGCATGTCACAATCATGAGGTTGTATGTCGTGGTCAGGGAACCTCGGATGGACTTTGGTGCCACCTCGGCCAGGTATTGTGGTGCCAGCATGGACGTCATGCCGATGGCGATTCCGGAAAAGAGGCGACCGGCGTAAAAGACGCCCAGGTGAGCCACCTCCTGGAACGAACATCCAATGAGGAAAATACCGGCCGAGACGAGGACGGCATATTTGCGACCGAGGTAGTCGGATGCCGGGGCACCCAGGAGGGCACCACCGGCACCTCCTGCTGCTACCATTGCTGCTATGTTTCCGGCTGTGAAGGTGTTAGTTGTCTCCTAGTAAAGTCTCATAAAACCAAATCGAGGTTTGAAGTAGTTGAACAGGACCGAAAATTGAACAGGACCAAAACAACTTACACCTCGTGTCCCTCTCAGCTTCAGACAGTACATCCAGACCGAATGCATGCCTGAAAGCGGCCAACTTCAAAACCCCGCCAATGTTGCCAGTATCAAAGCCATAGGAGCAGCCCGCAAATGCAACAGTGATGCTGACAAGTGCGAGTTGTCTGTTGAAAATCTCCTTGGGGTCGCTCTTCCAATCAGGGGATGCCCACAATGAAGTGCCTCCTCCCATGTTGAAAAGAAAAAGAAAAAAAAACAGAATATATTCTTCGGGGAATAATACAACCAAGAAAGTTAATTGGAAAGCCAAGAGATGACAAGGCTGAAGCCAAGCGATTCCGAATCGTCTTCAAGGCGGAGGATGGAAAGACAAGAGCTTGGCCGGGAGGATTGGTTGGCTCGCCAAGGGACTGGGCGTTCACCTAACCTTTTTTTATATCAAGCGATCAGGCACGTCTTTTAAAGTACCTTGGCAACTACTTACCTAACAGTCCCCGTCCCCTTTTACGACAAAAACGGTGTGGTAATACTGGCGTACGCAAAGCTTCCCACATTTCCTTTACGTGGAGACTGGAGATTCTATGGAGATCAGCAGGACACCTAGCCAGTCAAGCCAGCGTGCAGCCATGTGGGACGCGAGGTTTTGATTCTCGTCTCCAGCCTATTGTTGGTTGCGCTATAGGCAGCTCCACACATCATAGCAGGTTGGGGTTGAGGGGGTTCAAGGACTGATTCCCGGGGCAATCCAGGAAGTTCCCTGTTTCCTCCACACGAATTAAGACTGGGGAATTTTTGGTTGCAAATTGAGACGACTTCTTTGGTTTCTTAAAGTTTAGGCGGCCGTGAGATGCCGGTCCGTGTTAATATTACATTACAACTTAGTGCTTTAGTGTGTCATCAAACAGGTGTTTATTATGTGCGCACATTGACTAGCAGCCGAGGAATCCACTTGTTCAGTTCCCTGCCAAGGCGAAATTGGAGCAAATCTCGGAGAAGCGACTCAAAAAAAAGAGACGGCGAGAAGCCCGACTAACAGGGGAGAAGTGCAACCTCCGCACACCCCACAGTCAGCGACAATGGTTGGTGCGGGGATAAACGCTGTTCATAGCGGGATGTTGGGGTATGATATGACGATACAGCAATAGTGTTTTTATCCTACTATTCGCATGCCGGGAATCCATTTTTGCATCCAGAGGAGAGCCCCCCCCCCCTCGACTACCTAGCAAAAGTGAACCGTGAGCATACCAAACTTTGCAAACTGCGCCCGCAACCCATCTGACAGCGAGCCATCTTATTTTCTCTCTTGTTTTACTGGAGTTAATCTCACCAATCTCCAACGCACAACCCTCCCAGGCCTCACAACATCAACCACAATGGCCTCCCCTGTCGACTTCCACGCGGACCTCCGCGTCACTAGCACGGCACCACCGCGTACAGAGGCCTACATCCCCGCCTCGACCATCCAAGTCCACGCTTCAAACCTCCTCCTCCTCCCCTCGGGTGAGCTACTCTGCGCCTGGTTCGGCGGCTCCATGGAGGGCATCTCAGACATCTACATCTGGCTCTCCCGCCTCGCGCCCGGCGCCAAGGAGTGGACCACCCCTCTGCAGGTCTCCGAAGACCCGGCCCGCAGCGAGCAGAACCCCGTGCTCTTCCTCGACGAGAGGTCCGGCAACCTCTGGTGTATCTACACGGCCCAGGAGCACGGCGCCCAAAACAAGTGCCTGGTCAGGCGGCGCATATCCACCGACCTGGGCAAGACCTGGGGTGAGGCCGAGGAGCTGTTCTCCGACCGTGGCATCTTTGTCCGCCAGCCAATCATCGTCCTCAAGGACAAGAACGGACCCGGCAAGGACGTCTGGGTCTTGCCCGTCTTCCACTGCCGCGCCGAGGAGGGCGTCGAGTGGGTGGGCAACGATGACGTGTCGGCCGTGAGGTACTCTGAAGACTCGGGCAAGACGTGGAAGGAGAGCATGGTACCGGAGTCGCGCGGTGCCGTACACATGAACATCCGCCCGGACCCGTCCAACCCTGGCAAGTTTGTCGGCGTATACCGTAGCCGCTGGGCCGACAACATCTACCTGTCGCGGTCCGATGACTGCATCAACTGGACCAAGCCCGAGCCGACGGACCTGCCTAACCCCAACTCGGGTATCTGCCTGGGAGTGCTGCCCAAGTCTGGAAAGCTGGCGATTGTCTACAACGACTCGCGAGCCACACCCGATATGGTGCAGCGCACTGGGTTGTATGACGATATCGAGACGGATGGGCCCAAGCTCAAGAAGCAGGCCGTCATCGGCGACAAGGCTGCCATCTGGGGTACGCCGAGGAGCAAGATGACGCTGGCCTTGTCGAGCGACGGTGGTCGCACGTGGCCAGAGAAGAGGTTGCTGGAGGAGGGTGATGGTTTCTGTCTCACAAACAACTCAAAAGACAAGATAAACAGGGAGCTGAGCTACCCGAGTATCTTTGTGGAGGATGATGAGACTATGCATATTGGCTTTACTTTCTGGAGGCAAAGGATCAAGTATGTCAAGGTTACGGCAGACTGGGTCCAGCAGGGCTAGATTAGATTTAATTCACCAAGACCAAAATAAAAACGATATAAAAATAATGCAAGGCGTAACAAATAACTCCAAAGTATCTTGACCATTATGCTTTATTGTCGCTAAAAAAGACCCTTTTCTTCTCTTTTTTTCTATTTTACCTCTATTTATTCATTCACAAACTCAACCCCTCAAGGGAATAGCCTCCTCCGCCTCCTGCAGCACGCTCATGGTCTTGATAGTCCACTCCCTCGCGGCCTCGCCAACCTCCAGGTACGGCTTGCGGGGCGCAAAAACCATCCTATCCTCGATGCCGAGGTGCTTCTTGCCAATGAACCACCAGGCGCCGT
This sequence comes from Pyricularia sp. CBS 133598, assembly GCA_004337975.1. Classification (NCBI taxonomy): domain Eukaryota; kingdom Fungi; phylum Ascomycota; class Sordariomycetes; order Magnaporthales; family Pyriculariaceae; genus Pyricularia; species Pyricularia sp. CBS 133598. The sequence goes on from RRCJ01000010.1 coordinate 1,751,226, forward strand.
ATTTCGTCTGGGCGAGGCCCTTTTTGCAAGCCCACTCGGCGTTGCTGACGAGCTCCTGCAGCTTCTTGGCCTCCTCCTTCTTGCCCTCGACCCAGAGGTCGTAGACTTTTGCCGTCGCGCGGGGGAAGACGTTGCCCATGCCCGTCACGCAGCCGACGCCGCCGCCCTCGAGAGTCGGGACCAGGTAGTCAGCCGATCCACCGTACACGGAGAACTGGGCCGGAGAGAACTTGGACGCCAGACGCACGACCTTGCCGACGTTGCCGCACGTGAACTTGACTGCTACGACGTTGGGGTGCTCGGCAAGGGTGGCGATCTGGTCAGAGTCCAGGTCTATACCGCCGGTGACTGCCGGGAACTATAGGAGAGCGGTTGTTGTCAGCGAGATGCATCTTGAAAACTAGTAAACCAAACTAAAGAAAAGACAAAAGAAAAAAAAGCAAACTCACATTGTAAACAACAATAGGCAGCGGGCTGGCATCCGCAACCTCACGGTAGTAACCCAGCAGCGCATCCTGGCTGACGGCCTTGGCCCAGTAGCTGGGCGGCAGGAGCAGGCCAAAGTTTGCACCGGCCTCCTTGGCCTCCTTTGCACACATGATAGTCTCCCTCGTGCTCTGGGCGCTGATGCCAGCCACCAGGGGGTACGAGTCCGGGAGGCCGGCCTCGGTCACCGCCGCGCGCCCCATCTTGATGATAGCCTGACGCTCGGCACGGTCGATGAGGGCCAGCTCACCGTTGGTGCCGAGGTATACAAGGCCGTGCTGCCCGGAGCGGAGGAGGTGCAGCGCGTGCTTCCTCATCGACTCGAGGTCGATCTCCTGGGCGGCATCTGGCTTGTAGAGGGTCACGCAGGGCGTGTAGACTCCCGGAGGGAGGGGGTTGGATTTTGTGGCGATTTTTGAGGAAGGCATTTTGGATGTGAAATGTGATTTTGCGTGAAAAATTAGAGGTAGACGAAAAGATTGGGTTGGTGTGGCAGATGTTGAGGTAGTGCTAACTGGGTTTGTAGTTTGCTATGCTACATACAATAGCCAAGGTATAAAAGTTTGTATTGAGAAATGCAGTAATTAAAATCCATCCCTATGTTTTGTTGCACAACAGCTAGCTACCTATACATGAACCAGGATCAAAACTGCAACTCCGACATCGAAACCGACCCCTCCATTACCCACGGCGGGCACTCCGGGTCTAGCTCACGTCATGCTCCCCCGCGAATCATTTAGATCAGGGGCCTTGACGGAGCATCCATGTCAATAGTGGATTCCATGGGGCGCGGCGGTCTTCTTGCCGACACTAATAAAGTGGTATTATTAGCTTGACTACCTACCTATATGATGAACTGGGATCCACAGATTACCATTTTACTGACTGGCACTCCCCGGCCGGCAGCCTCAGCGGCAGGCAATGTTTTGCGCAAATCGAATGCCCTGAACTAACACTTGGGTGTGTCATTAATCTATAGATCAAAGATCTGTCTGAACAACTATGCTCTGAAAAACAAACTCTGGCCGTCTATGGCAAGATGTGACAAGTAGATCATGTCGCTGTACAATGTAAACAAACAACCACATTACAACCGAGCCTTCGGTTTCCACTTGATCCATGGGTGGTCCTCTGCCGACCTGACGAGGTGCTCAATGTCTGCCGTGTTCACCAATCCGGGATGCGCCTCATCAAGAGAATTGATACCACAGAGCTTCATCGAGACCTCGAGCTCGTCCTTGAGTACTGTAGTGAATAAAATAATTAGCAGTCTTGGCCGAGGCGATAATAAACAAAAGGCAGACTTACTCTGACACAAGTGTGCACAACCCTCCTCGCCATATGCAAGCGAGTAAAGAAAAGGTCTCCCAATACCAACCGCGGTAGCTCCCAAGCAGATGGCCTTGAGTATATCTGATCCACGTTGGAAACCACCATCCACGATAACCTCGAGATGGTCAAACACCTCCGGGCAGTACTTGTGCAGCTCCAACAGCACCAGGATGGCCGGCTGCGACGTGTCCAGTGACCTGCCGCCGTGGTTGCTGAGCATGATGCCCTCACAACCGTACTTGACGGCCAGCCTTGCATCCTCGGCACTCTGTACACCCTTGAGGATCACAGGCAGACCTGAAACCTCCTTGATCCAGGCAATGTCCTCCCAGATCAGCCGCTTCTCGACGTAGGCAGCCATCAGCCGGCCCATGCCGCCGCCCTTCTTGTCGTTGCTGGCCACGGCACCGCTAACCGCCGACGCGATAGCCTCGGCCGCGATGCGCTCGTCCGCCTCGCGCTTCCCAGGCACCGGCGCGTCCACCGTCACAAAGATGGCCTTGATCCCCAGATCGCGTGCTTTGCGAAGGAGATCGGCCGTCTTGTGGCGCTCGTGGTTGACGTAAAGCTGGAAAAAGAAAGTTTGCCGTGGCCTAGCCGTCAGCTCGTGCAGCTCATCGGCCGGCAGCGAATCCGAAGCGGATGCGATGGCCGACAGTGGGTATGATGCGTTGTTTGAAATGCACTGAATTACGCCTTCCTTCGCGGCGCCCCTTGCCAGCGCCATCTCACCCTCCGGGTGTGCCAGGCGCGCCATGGCGGCTGGGCTGATGAAGAAGGGCACGGCCGAGTCGTAGCCCAGAATCTTTCGGCGCATGCTCGTTTTCGCAACGTCGCGCAGCACCCGTGGGCGGAGCATGATACGACGCAGGAATGACTGATTCCAGCCATGCGTGTTGAGATCTGTTGCCGCCGACGAGTAAAAGGCCCATGTCTTGGCCGTAAATGTGTGAGAGGCAACGTCCCGAAAGTCTTCGGCACTGATGTTGGAGTAGAGATCTGGTTTGCGGTAAGGGACGAGTGTGTTGTTGTTTGTGGGGGCCGGTGTTTGTTGCATTTCTATCGCCTCGGTCTCGGCGCCCGGCGGTGCACTGTCGCTGGTGGCAGGTATGAAAGTGCCCTTGAACTTTTCGGGAGCCAATGTCTCCTCGAGCATCCCAGGGGCGTGGATGCCATCGTATGCGGCTGTTGCATCTTTTCCTGCGTATTGGAGGATGACTGTGGGGAGTTAGTAAGAGTGTCTGTCTTGCAGAAAATGGAAGCCGAGGCTACATACTCTCCGAGCCGCCTGGGTGCTCATCCAAAAACTCGGTCACATCCCAGACCTTTTTGTGCACCGCAATCCAGCAGTCATCGGGCGACTGATGCCGCCCTAGCTCTTCGGCCGTTAATGTTATTTCGGCAGCCATTGTGTGTTGCGGATGGAGAAGGTGAGGATAGGAGGTAATAGAGAGCGAGTAGCAGCAAGCAGCAAGACTTGGGACGTCTGCAGACCAAGTCCGATGCGGATTGTGGATATGAATATTTCGAATTTAGAGCTCCCAAAGGACAAGGAGCAGCCGCGCAGGTCACCGCTTATCCATTGGACATTGGGGCTCCAGAAACACATGGCCAGGGTGGACCGCGGATCATGGACGCGGCGCCGTACGGACTGGATGCCATCCTTGAGTGCCGAGGGTGGACTTGGGGCAAGCTTGACGGCGATGGGGGCGTGGACAGGTCAGGAAGGAGGGTTGAATGGATGGCTGAGATGCCAGCTCGGGTAGAGGTGGGGTAAATGTGGGGTACTCGGTGTCAATTCCCCCGCGGACTTCTTCCCGCGGGTCAATCAACCCTAACCCGTTAGTTGTCATATTACTGCTGTATGTGCTAAGGTCAAGTTCATGAGACAGAAAACAAAAACGCCTTGGCAGGCTGGAAGATTTGGTCAAGGCTACCTTGTCTTGCTCTTGAATATATACCCGGGTATACCTAAATCAGGTTGTCTACTGGACAAGTGGTGATTTACCCCTTTATGCTTGAAATAACTTCAGACACATGGTCACACACAGCTTTTCAACCATATTTGACGCTGGCCCCAAAGGGATACCTACGCAGCCACCGTCATCTGCATTTAGCCAGAACGGCAGAAGCAGATTATCATCTTGGCTTGTGCCAGAACACGGACAGCCTCATCCGCCATGGCGATCATGTCCTATACGGTCGAGGATTCGTGGCATCTTTGTGTGCAAATGAAGATGGGAGGTTGATAACTTGACCGAGTTGTGTTCGAACATACTTCACGAGAAACTGTACAATCAATCAATCGCCTACTGTCAAAATGCAGCCCTCAATATTGTCAATCTTGGCCTTCCTCATCGTGTCTGTAAACGCAGACTGTCAGAAGTCGAGTCCTCTGGATGCTGCCCAAGAGACAGCATGCGGCCTGCATGTATTTGATCAAGGCTCGAAATGGCAGGGCCCTGAAAGCTGCGTGGGCGAATACTGCATTTACTGGAACAGTGAATTTAATAACGGAATGGGCATTGCCGCCGTGACCACCGCCGAACACGCTCAATCGATCGCCAAATTCACCGAGGAGATGCAGCTGCTACAAGATGACCCGCCCTACTTCAAAGCCGAAATCCCAGGCAAGGGCAAGGGTGTCATCGCAAAGCGCAAGATTGCACTCGGAGAGATGATCATGGTCCTGCCGCCGACGCTGCTCGTCAGCGACGCGGCATATCAGGCCTTTGGTGGTGCAAAAAAGGCCAAGGGAAATACCTTGTACTCCAAGGCTCTGGAAAAGGTATCTGCCACGGCGCGCGAGGAATTCCAGGAGCTTCATGGACTGGACGCCGCGATGAAGCTCGACAAGAACGGCTTTACCGTATATGTGGGTTACACCGAGGAAAGTCAACACCTAGGGGTTTATGCCCAAGCAGCGGCCATCAACCATGACTGTCGACCAAGGTTAGTGTCTCGAATGCACCACAATGTCCATTGGCTGATCTCCGCTACAGTATTAATTACCGCCTCAATGACATCACTCAAACCACTACTGCTGTTCGCGAGATTCAGCCCGGCGAAGAGCTCAGCGTCAGCTACGTGGATCTCATGCTTCCGCATAAGGAGCGACGTCAGCGTCTGCGAGACTGGGGCTTTGACTGCAAGTGCAGTAAATGCACCGCATCTGCAGCCGCCATCGTCCGCTCCGACGAAAACCTCAGCATGATACAATTCCTCGAGCGCGCACTGGACAGCCCAAACAGCACAGTGACAGGCGCTACAGGAGAACAGCTCGTTGCCCTGTACGAGGAGGAGCGTCTGGACATTTACCTTGGGCCTACCTATACGCGTGCGGCGCTCAACTATGGGCTGTTTGGCGAAAAGGAAAAGGCTGTCGAATACGCAAAAAAGGCTATCGCAGCCCTGGAAAGACAGTATGGGCCATATGCGGCAGATATACCGTCCATGCAGGCATTGCGGGATGAGCCAGAGAAGCACTGGAGCTGGGGGTTGAGAAAGTCGCCGTCGCTCAAAATCCCGATTCCAGATGACATTCCGAAACCTCCCATGAAAGAGTTGTAGATGTATGAGGAAAAGGCAGGCAGCAAGTCGCATCAGGCAATCGACACGCTAGGTAAAGCTGATCAACACCGCACGCAACAGGCAGCAAAGGTAGCAGTATGCCAGGAAGATAGGCTAAAATGGACCTTTGTGTAAACTAAACTCTGACGCAATGTTTACCACCCAAGCACTCTTTAGCAGGCAACCGCCCAGCCACAAAGATTTCAATGCAAGATACACGTGATACCACGTGACACCGTGAACTCTGTTGCCATCCAAGTGGGGCATTGCTGCCTAGTGCTCATTACAACTTGGAACGCGTTCCTGCCTCTGCAAGAGAGTTTGGACGGCGTTGGCGCTCTTGGCGTTGGTAGGGCTGAGAAATGACATAAATAACGAAAGACAAATGAGGTCCTTCTCGGGGTTTCGCCAATTCCCACTCGTTTCCGTGTTTTCTCGTCTTCTCTCACTTTTAATGCCTAGGACGATCAATTGAGGCAGCTTTTCACCCCACCTTCTTGACTTACATGCCAATTGCAACATCAAGATCAGCCAGCACACTCTCTACTCGTCAGAATGCCACCTCGACGCAGCGCTAGGGCCGCTGCGGCTGCTGCGCCATCTGCCTCCCAACCCGCTTCGCAATCGGCCTCACCGCTGGAGGATTGTGTCGTCGCTATCAGCGGCGCCTTTCCTACCTTGACGCAGGCCCAGACCAAGGACAAAATCACTTCCCTAGGCGGCACAGTCTCGCCATCCGTCAATAACAAAACCACACATTTGATCACCACAGAGCATGACTTTTTGGCCAACACCACCAAGGTCAAGGCCGCTGCAGCAAAGGACATATTAATCGTTAGGTACGATTGGCTGCTCGATTGTGAGACCAAGGGCAAGCGACTCTCTGAGAAGCAGTATGATGTTAGCGCCAAAGCCAATGCTGCACAGGCCGTCGTCCAGTCTCAGCAGTCGCAGGCTGCGTCCAAGGCTAAAGGCACCAAGAAGCGCGCCGCCAGTGTCGTCTCGGATGACGAGGCAGACAAAGGCAAGCAGCCGGCAAAAAAGCAAAAGGCCACCAACGGCAAGGCCAATGGCAAGGCCAATGGCAAATCCAATGGCAGATCCAATGGCAAATCCAACGGTACCAAGCAAGAATCTGAAGATGAATCAGAGCCCGCCAAAGAGAAACCTGCCAAGGGAAAGAAGGCTGTCAAGAAAGAGGACGACGAGGAGCCCAAGGTCGATGGGCAGGTTGCCAAGTCAAAGGACGTCCATGTTCCCCTTGACGAGGGATGTTTACTCAGCGGCTTTTCAGTCTACATAGATTCCAACGGCCATATCTGGGATGCGTCACTCAACCAGACAAACGCGAGTAACAACAACAACAAGTTCTACCGCCTTCAAGTCATCAGGAACGCGCAAGGTGAATTCAAAACATGGACTCGCTGGGGCCGTGTCGGCGAACGAGGTGCAACTGCAGAACTTGGTAGCGGCACAGAGGAGTCGGCGATCAGCCAGTTTGAGAAGAAGTATGTCTTTGATGATCTCGATCCGTCCACAATTTGCTGACATTGAAAAGGTTCAAAGACAAGTCAGGCCTTGACTGGGCCAACCGGATGGCGTCTCCTAAGCCCAAGAAATACACTTTCATCGAGCGCAGCTACAACCAAGACTCCGACGAGGAGGAGGAGGCTGCCGAAGAGGAAGAGAAAGATGACAAATGGGTTCCTCCTGAGTGCGATCTTGAAGAGCCGGTTCAGGATCTCATGAAGCTCATCTTCAACCAGCAGTACTTTGACGCAGCAATGTCGGAGCTCAACTACGACGCCAACAAACTTCCCCTGGGAAAACTCAGCAAGCAAACCATTACTCGTGGTTTTCAGGCTTTAAAGGATCTCTCGGCTCTCCTGGACGATTCGTCCATAGCTGCGACGAAATACCCTGACATGACTGTCCAACAAGCCATCGAGCATCTGTCCAACACCTACTACTCTGTCATCCCACACGCCTTTGGACGCAACAGGCCGCCCGTCATTCAAGAGGAGAGCCTGCTGAAAAAGGAGGTTGAACTGATGGAAAGCTTGAGCGATATGAAGGACGCCTCCAACATCATGGGCAAGGACAAGGTTGGCGATCCAGTGCACCCACTGACCAAGATGTACAACGGCCTGAACCTCAGTGAGATGACGGCTCTCGAGAAAGATTCGAATGAGTTCCGTTTGCTTAAGGAGTACCTCAACGACTCGCGCGGTCAAACCCATGGTCACAGCTACACGGTCCGGGAGATCTTCCGCATCGAGCGTGAAGGCGAGAAGGAGCGGTTCGAGAAAGAGTCGCCCATCAGCGGCGCTGGCGATCGAAGGCTCCTGTGGCACGGCTCGCGTGTCACCAACTATGGAGGTATCCTCAGCCAGGGTCTCCGAATCGCGCCGCCTGAGGCTCCTGTGTCGGGTTACATGTTTGGCAAGGGAATTTACCTGGCCGACATGTCATCAAAATCGGCCAACTATTGCTGCTCTTACATATCAGGGAATGAGGCGCTTCTCCTGCTCTGCGAAGCTCAGCTTGGTGACCCGATGCAGGAACTGACCAACTCGGACTACAACGCTGGCGAGAATGCCACAAAGCAGGGGATGTATTCAACGTGGGGTCGGGGTATGACTGGACCCTCGAAGTGGAAGGATGCCGCCGGTGTACACGACAGCCTCAAGGGCGTCAAGATGCCTGACACAAGCGTCAAGCCGGGCGACACGAAGTATCCCAATGCGTGGTTGCAGTACAACGAGTACATCGTCTATGACCTGGCGCAAGTGCGTCTTCGGTATCTGCTGCGGGTTAAGATGTAATACTTTGGTTGACATTTGGATGACTTGCAAAGGACTACCTTAATCCTTTAGGTCGGTGGACGGAACGACCATGGTGGCCAAGGCTGGCTGCCATTCATAACAACGGTTTCAAGTGCACGATGACCTATGGTCTACATTTGGGTTATATACAAGTTTTTTTGCTAAGATATGAGGATATGTTTATGGTACTCAAAATTTCTGGCTGTTGTTTATCATTATGCAAGCTTAAAAATTTTTCGAATGACGATGACGTTTTTCTTTTTTTCTTTTTGCATTTGTTTGTACTAATTGCCATAGAACTATCGGAAGGCTTCCCTGACGACAGCTATAATCCTCGATAATAACGATACCCAGAGCAAGACAAGAAACTCTCAAAAATGCACAGACATGCGAGTACGCGCATCGGCGACGGCCTGCAAGACCTCCTCAAGGCTCGGCACGTGCACCGAGTCCACAATCCTATCCACCCTGACCCCCAACATTTCCAGATCCCTTCTACGCGCCGGCTCCAGCACCCTAACCGCCATCTGCACCCGCAGCCGCACCTCGACGACGCTGCTCTTGACGATGACACCGGTGAGCTGATGGTACCCCGCCTCCCCGCGGCGTGGCCACAGCCCGACGTCGACGAGCTGACCCCGCAGAGCCGCCCGCTGCTCCCGCGCCGACTCGGAACCTTCACGCGCCCTCCGCCGCAGGAACTTCCGCGTATCGAGAACCTCGGCACAAGTCAGCCCCATGCACTCCTGCCGTGGCGTCCGTAGCACCCGGCACAGCTCCCTTACCGCCTCGCGCAGCATGTCGTCGGCGGGTAGGTGCAGCCATAGAGGGCGCGGCGACAGGGTTGTGTCGACCAGCGAGGCGTCGGCGTCGGCGCGGCAGTTGAGCAGCGCGGCGCGCGCCACGGTCGCCCAGTGAAGCGGCATCTTGGACTGTGCGGTCGTGTACAACAGCGCGGCCACGACGGCCGGGCCGAGGTTGGCGATGGCGGCTGCATCGGTCGGCAGCATGCTGTCTGCCCAGCCGTGGGCGAGCTGGGCGGCTTGTTGGGTCTGGGTTAGGGTTGCAGTTGGGTTCTGCGCTGTGATATAGACTATGTAAGCTAGCACGAGGTGCCAGTTCGTGCTGGTGATGGGCTGGTCGGCCAGAGGGTCCCGGTCGTTTCGGAGGGTGGCGTAGTAGATGGATAGTGCGGTGCGGGGAGTTTCGTTGTCGGGGCAGTAGAGGGTCAAAGCGCCGGCGTCGGGGTGACGTTGACTGTTGAGGAGGTGCGCTGTTGTGGGGTTGTTGATGGCCTCGACGTTAGGGGGGTTGCACGATGGGCATTGGGCAATCGGGATGTCAAAGGTGGTGCGGGTAAGGCCGCCGTCGAAGAAGATGGGAATGCGGCAGACCGAGTCTCGGAAAGGGGTGCTGGGCGGAACGGGTGGGACCGCAGCTGGTGGAGCTTCTTGTTGCTGACGCTCCTTGATCTGGGCCTGGGCAGCATCGTCCTTGTCCATCATCTCTTGAAATTCCTTGTCCACCAGATATTCCCACACCCTTGCCGCTCTACGATCTTGCTGCTGGCTGCTGTCATTGTGCGAGGGCGCCATCGTGGGACTGGTGCTCCAGTTCCCCTTGGCCGCACGAACCTCTTTCTGCTCGGCCAACTGCCGCATCTGCTCTAACATACCCGTCCATCGACGCTCTTCCCTCTTTAGCCTGTCCAAGTCGCTCTTGTATCTGTGGAAGAGGTCCTGATACTGCTCTTTGGTAACCGGACCGTTGTCGGCGGCGAAAAGCTCCACCATCATGTGAGCGTATTCTTCGCTGGTTAGAGCTGGTGTCGGGCTGGTACGGTTGCTGGGCAGCGGAGTAGTTGGTCTGGGTGTGTCATCGCTCGAGACGCTGCTCGGGGGAGGAGGTGCTGCTGGTGCTTGCCAGGGGTCAAAGGTTGGGCGGAATTGGCCCTCGGCATGTTGGTTCTGGTGAACATGTGGACGCTTCTGTGCCGGGTGCACGGAGTGAGGCCGTGGGGTTGCTCGGCGCTGTTGCTCGTACCCCTGGGGTCGGGTCAAGCCCGGAGCTGGCTGAGGGTGGAACTGGAGACCTTCCATGAATGGCAAGTTCTGAGTGGGCTGCACGGAGGGCTTTGGGATGGACTCTTTGAAGAGCTTACCCCAGGCGTTGGTCAAAAAGGAGAGCGGCCTGGGAATCGGGTCAGTTATTTGAGAAGTGGATGATTGGTAGCAATGAGGGCTCTCACCGTGTGTTTGGATCACGAGGTAACGGCATGGTAGGTGTTTCGGGGCTGGGTCAACGGATGCGCAGATTCAAGTTGAGTGAGGGGAGAAGAAGGGTGTTTAAAGTTCGAAAGCAAGTGTGATTTGCGGTAATCGAAATGCCAATTGTCTTGATTAGAGAAGGAATCCAGGCGTGTGACATCGAGCAGATACTGGAGAGCTGCGATGCTATTACTGTGGATCGGGATGATGAGCACCGGAGACGCAGGTAAATATATCTGCAACTTAGACTTGATGGACTCCTTCAGCCAGTTCCCAATGACCTTATTGCCTTGCGGTTCAAACAAAGCCCTCGGACGACTACATAGGTATGTGGCAAGACTTCCATGGTTTCGGATCATCGACCATCAAAGGAACGGACAAGCCGTGCAGACTTCACTGCAGTCACCGGGAAAGCCGGGTCGCCCTTTGTATTGGGCAACAAAAGCATATCCGCTACACATTTGGAAAGAGCGACTTCTTTTTCAACAATTTCGTGGGCGCAAAGAATGTAGGTGGAAGATATTTTGCTCACAATGGAAGAGACGAACACCGGGTGGCAGCCTGCAGCGGCAACCTGCTGCTGCCTTTTGGCCTGCATATGTACCGGATCCTGCACCATGAATGCGACAACAAATGACCTGGTCTTTTTTTGTTCATGCGGCGGTTACCGGTCGATCTATTCAGTGAGTGCTGGAACCAACTGGCTGCATTCCAATGTCTTCTAGTGGCGCTGAAGTTCTAGGGAACTTGAAGAGGTCGACAGACCATTGTTTTGATCGGTCGATGGTCGACATCTCGCGGCTTGAACTGTCGCAAAGAACCAAAATAAAACGCCCCTGCAGCCATTCACCTCATTCCAACCTCATACTTCGTTCGCAAGGTTGCTTACATCGGCACCCTTTAACCTAGCGTGCGACACCCAAAGCTCATCAGGAAACCAATCCCGGAGCCGCCCGGCCGGCCGTCCAGGAGCAGGATCCAACTCTTCCTCGTCGCGGCCGCTCATTTTTATGCCGAGAGCCATGCCCGACAACCAACACCAAACCATGCCCTCGCCCGAAAACCCGGCTGCCACCCATTCCGCACTGGGCTTTCCATCTGCGCTCTGCTTGCTCTTCACCGTCCTGTCCGTCATCCTTCCGTCCAGTTTCCCAACCAACGGCAATAGATCCCCGGTGAAACCCAGGATACCCGACCATGCCTCCTTCAACCCGCCGCCGACACCCCAGTTCGGCGCAAACACTGCAGGGAAAACTCCGGCCACGTGCGCGAGCGTCAACCCATCCAGCGGCGCTCCGTCGTCCGCGATCCCGAGCATGTCGGTGCCGTGTTTCAACGAACGGAAAAATCCTCCGCCCAGCATCAGATCGCCCTGATTGGGTGCGTCACCAGCCTCGGGCGGTAGCTGCGTGACGTAGTCGAACCCGGTCCCGTAGATGACGGACCACGAGCGGTGGCGGCCATGGTCCGCGGGGAAAAGATCACCGGGCCTCTGCGCCGACATGTGCGCTCTCGCCGGGGTGACTTTACTCCGCAGCCCGGGCACCAGGTGCGACACGTGGCCGCCGCTTGCGTGAACAACGTTGCGCGCGTACAAAATGCCTCGTGGGGTTTGAAGGGCATAGGGATGACTTGGCGGGGCTTTGGGGTTGTCGACGGTGATTGCTTCTACGGGGGTGTGTGTTTCTATGGAAAGGACGTCGGAGTGTTCGGACAAGAGCTGCTGCCAGATGCTTGTTACGAAGCGATAGGGCCAGATGACGCCAGCTTGGTAGGAGACGGCGCCATGGACGGTAGTACCGACACCGAACTTCTGTGGTCACTTGTTAGAGTTGGGAGATGGATTTTGAGCGCCCCTCAGCTCTAGTTTACATACATCCTGCGCCTCATTCCGTTGCCAAACCTTGGCCTCTTCCTCGGGCAGCTTCGAGGTAGTTTTGGCTACCTTCCTGACGGCATCCTCAAACGAAACTTCATCGAGAAACAAATCTACAGTTTCCACCTCGCTAGCGTGGGCCGCATCGATCCCCCGAGCATTGCAAAGGTCGACAAGAACCTCGAGATGCCTCCTTTGGAACCTGGTCAACGCCGCCGCCCGCTCGTGACCAAACTTCTTGGCGAGGCGCGGGTAGACCTCCCAGGGTGACGCCTTGATGTGACCTCCGTTGCGGGAGGTAGCGCCGCCACAGAGATCTCTTGCCTCGAGGACAGCGATGCTGCCAAGCTTGGCGTCCCCATTTTGCAGTAGGGACCAGGCGACGGAGGCTCCGGTGATGCCCGAACCGATGATGGCAACGTCTACCTTGCTCGGCAATTCCGAAGACTGCTGCCTGACTAGGTGCGGATGGGGCGGATCCTGTGTCCAACGGGGCGTGGTGGGCAAGGGCACAGGGAGTCCCGGGGAGATGGCGGCGCGCTCGAGGGCCTTTCTAAACTGGATAAGCGGGTCCAGCAGCATGCGCAGCGCTGCGACTGCGCCCGAGACCAGGGAAAGGACGGAGCCCATTTTTTTTTTTTTTCTGGTACGAAAAGGAAAAGGAAGAAAAAAAAAGGAAAGAAAGAAAAACCTAGCCAGTCAGCCAAACGCACGCCTGAGTTTTCGGCCACTAGGATGATGATCAACAGTTGTTGTTCTAGAAATAGAAATCCACGTGGATAAAAGTTACATTTATCAGGGTGGCCCATGCAGGTGTCACGTGCAGCCGAAGTCCGTGTCCTTGTTGTAATTTCTACCTGGACAACAATATGTATATCACTACCTTCCATTGCTACCTACCTAATAATATAGCAGACGGAGCTTCCGATGGTAACAAACTGAAAGTCATTTTGCTCCTGTTTGCCAAGAAGTTGAAAGAAAAGCATTTTAAAATTGACTTTTGATGCGCAGGGGTGGTGACTACTTGTCCGGTCAGGATTGAAAGAAACTTTGAATCATATGAAATATATTATTGGATAAATTAATCATATGCCATCCCTTCCAGCATGTACCTGTTCATCATCTTTGTAACAATAGCTGTGCTTTTATAGATATCTTCCATCCCAATGTATTTATATTATGATCAACCACCTAGAACAAAGTCCAGGTTTTCCAACAGATTAAATGTGCAAGCGTCCAGCTGCTTCCTTTAGCTATTATACCTTGTAAAGCTTTCTTAAACTTCTTCTACCCGTTCCGCTCTTTCAGTTCTCTCCTCCCTTCAGCAAAATGCAGTACTCCTCTCTTCTTTCCATTGCTCTCTTTTCGAGTGGTGTTATTACCCCGGTTTTCGCTTTGATCCTTTCTGATAAACATCCAACATTACCCCACTCAGAACTTCTCTATTTGTTTGATCCTCGTAAACCTGAGACTCTCGAAAAATGCGGCGGCTTTATATGTAGAGACGCCAATGGAAACCCGTCTCAGCTGGCTGGGGAGAAGGCCAATCTACAATATTTTCAACTCAGAACAACCCCAGGTTCGATTATCCATCATTGGGCCGCGAAATACAATAAAGAATCTGGTTATATTTACGAGATTGACCGTTCTGCCTTGGTCGTTTTACACAAGAAAGAACCCTCGCTTGATTATCGCACCATCATCGCCAGTCTCAAATGGTATCATGTTGAAAAACATACATCGATTACGAAGGCTGGCATAGTTACTCCGTGGATAAAAAACCCATTGTATAAAAGCTGGGTTCAATACACTTCTTCCAAAGAAGGGTCCCAAGAGCAATGGCCGACAGACGCAGATATTGAAAGTGCGGCCGCCGCGGTGGGAAATAGAAAGGGCTGCTTTTAAGAACATTAGATCGTAGATTTTTGTGGTTATATATAAGGGGAGAAGGATCTTAACATGCCACGCGGTTCAATTGGTGGAGCTTTGGGCTTCAGGGATGAGCCCTGAGATTAACTTATCCAAATGTTTAAAGAGAATACCAATTTTATGATTTGAAACCGGCTTGTAACAAGGTCGCCAATTTCTACTGGATAATTAATTTGTTACTAAGGATTTCCTATTTTTATATGTTTGAAAAGTTAGAATTGTCTTTTCCAGTTTCTTCTGGACAAAAAGAAAATACTTCTCATGCCGGGTGTCTGCTATATAGGAATGAATGTGCCCCATATGTCAAATGGTCAACCTTAGCTTTTAGTCATCGCTTAGCGATAGCCGCTCTTTACTTATTACATGGTGGTTTAATCACCTGGACGACCAGTTACCTTGATACTAATAGTTGTTTTCTCATTTTGGAAAATGCTTTGCATTCTATCTCTTACTCTCGTTTCTTTATTCGGCAATGCTATAGCGTTAGCTCCTGTTCCCACAACTCAAGACCTTACAGCTGGCCAAAAAGTACACCACCGAGGTGTGGCAGACTCCCAAGAACCAGCATCTTATGTGGTTGATCTCCAGCCTCCCAAGATCCTCCAAAAATGCAAGAGCTTCAAGTGTCACGATCCCAATCGAGAACCGGCCATCGGCGAAACGGTAGTCAACGGCACGGTCCAAGAAATTCCATTCGAACAATTGAAGCTGTGGCGAGATGTCGCCGACGCCTACGAATATGTTGTCAAAAATTTTCCTACACAGTTCGCCTATATTTACCGCATCGACGGGAATGCAATCGAGCCAGAAGCCGACACCAAGACTGTTCTTGGCAAAGTTGCCTGGTCGAATGTTGTCGGATATCGATTGATCAAGAACAAGATATTTCCTTCGGCGGAGGAGCCAAACACTCAATTCAAAGCCATTAAGAAAAAGGGGGCCAGTTTGCTCAAGAGCTGCTTGGGATTCGGAGGCGGTAAAAAGACTGGAAAGAAATGCAAAAGTACCGGGGCTGCTGCCCGCGCCGGTGTTAAAGCCCGGGCCGCGCGTCGGGACACAGGAGATGATAAGGATGCGGGGGTTGATTGTCCATGTGAATAGAAGCCTTAATCAAATCAACTTTGGCGTGTTACAATCAGAAAACAAATAAAAAGGAACAAAGTTATATTAAACTAGCAGAAGCACCCAGCACATTGTGCGCGCCCTTGACTCGTGAAAAGTAGCATCTAGTCACACAAACGCTCATTGAGCCCTGTATCTTGATTCTTTCATCATGATTGTCAAAGCTCCTCGTCGCGCAGTGCGGCCAGGGCGTCTTACAATGTCGTTGCAACGCTGAAACTGGATATGAATCAAAACACCAGTTCAAAAGACGAACAACATCAGCGGTTGATGCTCCAAAGTGCTTTTCTTTCGAGGTGTTGATGGTCCGCACTGCCGTCAACAAGAACTCAAGTCTTTAGCTGATGGTTCTCCAGCTGACACGGCTTTTGTAATCTTCTCATGTTCCCTTTGAAAATCCAAATTCCACGAGCAGCAAGATATGCCCATAGATCCGCAACACTAAAACCGAGACGCCCAAGTCTTGGGCGTGTATGTTTTTTTTCCATTCGGCTCAACCGTGGTCCAACCGTCGACGTGGTCCCAAACAATCCGATGAGCCACTACGAATTCCTGTTCGTGAAAGCGAGTGTAAGAGATACCGGCTTGCTCGTACTCTTGTTTCATATCGATTATCTTGTAAAGTCCTGATGTGTTGATCTTATAAATATACCACGTATTACCAAGTGCACGCCGTCGGATATGTTCGAGAGCAGAGTCCAAGTTTGATGTTGTGGAAATCCAAGGATCTCTATCATATCCGTATGTTTCAGGATCCATAGTAACATGAGAAATGGGTGTTATTTTATAATCCTCTCCCCTTCCGTAAGTGGCACCTAGGCTCATGAAGCCTCCGTTTGCTTCGATGGTACCCGGGTCGCGGGAGTCAGCTCTATACAAAGTTTTCGGGGGGGGGGGGGGGGGGGGGGAGTGATGCCGCAGTAATTCTTGATAGCGGTAATAAAAGGGCGAGGCTGAGAACGAGAGATGGCGCGCGCATTTTGGCTCGCATTGTTTCTTTCCTTTGCAATTGGGCATATGAGATGTATGTCAAAAGAAGCTAGTCTAACTCAAGGGCAACCTTTCTGGGTTGTTTAATAGAGAATCGGGATTGAAATACAAACTCTGGTCTTTAGAATTATGAAAAGCTATTGAATGCCTCTAGAACTAGCTATCAAGATACTACTGGAGAGAATAAAAATTTTGTTGACAAGTTTATATTGAGCTGCGCATGAAGGCTGGCGAACAAAATCAAGCGTAAGAGCTCATGTGGGACTTTGAACTACTTACCTAGCGGTCCAGCCTGCAAGTATTTGTTTACCATTCGATGAATCACAAGTCAAGCTGCTTCAAGGCTTTGATAATTTCTTGGTATTGCCCAGCGGTCTTATTAGTGCGGCATGCGCAAAGTAGAAAACATGAACTCCATGCGCATATGACCGTCATATTTGTCAAAAGAACAGTACATAGTAGGGCAGGTATACGCATGATCCACGTTGCATGATTCCTGCAATCATAGACACGCGTTCCAACTGGCCCAATCACATGCCAATAGTCAAGGCACACCTGGTCTCTTGCATCTATATTGATTGTGACATGGTTTGTACTACAAGCTTTGCTACCAAGGGTCATTTACTACCTAATAAAGAGCTGAAGGAAAATCCATGACGTGGCCTCTTTGTGATACTACATCTGATGAAGCCGCCTGCCATCCTCCAAGGCTGTTCCCTGGCTCCTCTGTCATGGCATTTATGGCAGACACGTGTGGGTGACTACTTGTACCCCATCCCGCGGATGAGACTGCACAGGTGACATCATCTACACCCGACCCCCTGAGTGAAGATGAATCAGGATCCGGTACTCGAACTTACTCTATAACTACACACACGTTGGCAAGCCCCATTTTGTACCTCCCATGGCCTATGTTCGAATTCACCCGGTAATTACATACAATCTGTTAAGTTCTTTGTTTCCAGCCCCGCTTTGTATCCTTATTTAATTGGCCGATCAGGTGTCAAGGCGCCCTGGAATTCTTATTCATTCAGGTTGTCGGGTGTAATGCAGTGAACGCCAACAGCCGTCGAGGTGAGGCGGGTAACTGGCGGCTTCCTGTGTGAGCCTACCAGATGCACTTTGTTGCCCACCCAGGAACAGCCGTGCAAAGAGTGCACTGCCTGCCATTCTACAATTCATGACAAGTAAATAGCAAAGGGTTGATGCAAAATTGGGAAGGGTAATGATGTTGCAGGCTTAGCAGCCATCTTGGACTAAGCCTGATGAACATGAAGGTGTCTTGTATCCCGAATAAACTAGCGAATGGTAGCTGGCATATAAAGACAACCACCGTCTCACCACCAAAAAGCATCTTAACTGCAGGAAGGCCCAGCATGCTTGGTTTTGGAAATTACGGGGACTTTTGTGTTGAGGTGCAAGGCCATGCTGGCAATTCGCGAGGCTAAAGCTGGGATGTTGATGATCATTGACTCCTCCCCAATCTTTATTCCAAGGGAAACAATAAGCTAGACCTACCCGAGGATTGCAAATTTAGGGAACGGCTTTTATATCGCCATGGTTCTTGGTACTTTGCACACTTGATGAGATCAGGTTAGCACACTTTGCACCTAAGTGATATTTCTACGCCTTCAAGCCATGGTCGACTGATACAAGGGGCGCAACATGTGGCCAATGCAGACCATGCAGTTCGCGGGTCTAGATTCCAAACATCTCTTTTATTAGGCTCTGCGGAACCCTAAGGAACTGGCAGCCTGGCGAAGCAACAACACCTTTCCGGAAGAAAACAGACCAAAAGAAGAACCAGAAAAGAAACCCAAACACCCCTCATACTCCAGCCCGCCTACCCTGTCGACTCCAATCAATGGGGCTTAACGGCGCCGGGGAAAATGTGAACCTGGCCGGTGATCTCGGCCCATAGTGTGAGTAGGCTGGTATCGTCACGACCTTGGTGCCCACAGCCAAAACAGCACGCAGAGGAGCTGGTGGAGGGTCTTCGGTAATACAAATTCGCGAGTGGTTTCCAAGCTGGGCTACTGGGTCGTGGGTTGGGGCTTTGGGCAGGAGTGGCAAGGTGTCGGCCGGCGGGCTGGGGAGACTTGACAGCCTTTTGGCCAGCCGACGGTATCGAATCCTGCGGACCAGATTAAGTTTCTGCAATGGAAATTCGAAGAGATGCATTTTTTGTACTTGTTGTGTTCTAAAAAGGATATATAGGGCGATGCAGATGGAGCGGAAAAAGAGAAGAATGCTTGATTTGGGTTTCAAAACTGACTTGTGGAACTTGGTAACGCGTTGGAAGAGGATTGAGAGCAAATAATATGGGCTAATAGAGCGACAATCGAATCCCTTGAGAGCGTACAACAAAGCGTTTTGTAACAAAGCAAGAAAGTTGGACAGCCAAAGACCATAAAACAGGACCTTTTGCGGATTCTTGTTGGATCAAAACAAAGAAATCCAGAAGCTAGATCACAAGGCACAGAATCCGCTGGGCTGCCATGGCTGTTGGTCATCATCAAGATCCCCATTTGCAAGCCGGAGACCTCGATGCAGGATGTTCTACATAAGGGGATGTTTGTCAACCCCAGGTATCTTTACCTAGAAGAAGATATCAAGACATATTCACCCAAACGTTCTTGGCCGCTGCGAACCTCTGCTTTTCTGTCCCGTCGAGGCAAAGAGTAGTACGAGTGCTTCTTATGGCACCATGGATTTCATGTGCCGCTCTCCTGGGGCTCGGTTCAACCTTCTGCTACTGTCGATAATTCACGTGGCGCATCCACCGCTTTTCGACACAAAGTCTACTTTTTTGTGCTTTGTTGTCGTTCTACAGCTAGAAAATCACAACTGGACAATCACAGATTCCATCTCAACTCATCTTCTTTTACCCAAACAATGATCTGAATTGAAATTCTAAATGTATCAAAGACCATTGAAGCGAAGCATGCTAACCTCTCCAGGTCCTCGCATGGACTGAGGAAGGTCGACCAAAACAAGACGACCAGTGATCTTTGTAGCTGATACCAGCTCCCTTTGCGTGGCCTAGGCTTATCATATTCGGTCTCAATGGGCATTCTCATAGTGCCCGTGCCGATATAGGATCTTGGACACGGGGCTGCCAGGAAACGTGCTAGACCTAGTGATATTCCTGTCTGCCGCCTTGGGCTGCCAAATCCCATTTCGACAAGCTCTGATGCAAAATGAACCTGTATTCAGACTAAATTTCGACTGTTTGATAAAAGAAAGTCCCAGGCCCCTGTAGCACATGTTGTCTTATTCCCTCGACACTTTCGCCGCAAACCAAACTGGTTCCCAAACCGTTCCAATCGTCTACCAAGCCGGTCAAAACTGTCTGTAAAACCAACTAGGCCATATTTCGACCCCGGAAGATTGTCTGTCAAGCTAACCAAGTCTTCTAGAAAGCCTCTGCTGCGCTCGTCTTTGCGGACCTCGCCAAAAGGAGGAAGACGCACAGGGTGACATGCTTCGGGAAGTTCTTAAAAAGCATACAAGTGTTTTGTTTGTACGGTATCTCTCTGAGTGGTTGTTTAAAAATCAGAACCTGGCTTACAAAGCGGTAGTAATTTGGCCGGGTGTGCCGTGTTTTATTCGTTGCATGAATTCTGCTTCTGGCGGGGAATCTCCCGCCTCCCGTCGCTGGGCTTGCATTGGCTAAAGGATATGGGAATAATATAAATGTAATTCGAGCAAAAACTCAGGATTTGCTGCAAACATTTACTACTGAAGAAAAGAAAAGACAACCAGGAAACTGTCCCAAAAGCCACCGGGATTATCTTGGACCAACAAATGGCAAGGCGAACAGCATTCTGGAAAATGTTCAAAAAAGGCAGTTAACAGCTTTACCCAATTTATACAAGGCCAGTGGCGATGCGAACACCCAAATTTCGATAGAAGGGTACTGCCCAAAATGACAACATCATATATTAATATTATTCCCTCTCTCATAAATACCTAGCGAAGATAGGGCAGGTCACAGAAACGATGATGATCACTCCTTTCCCGAGGCTTCGAATACCTGACCCAGCACCTACAGACCCGAAGCCAGCATAAGAATGTACTTGGCTAGATACGGATTTATGTCAGTGACTCAAGTGATCGCCCAAAGTCAGCCACCTTTACACTTTACCCAAGCCCGTCCCCTTCTACGGATTCACGAGAAAGAGTTTTTTTCACTCCTCGTTGCGGAAGCGGCGGGAGATTGTGGATGGAGTGATTCAAACTTTAGCGTTAAGTTTGAGCTAATTCACAACATGAAAGAGCAAAGACCTGTTGCCTTTAGCCTTGGAAGGTGGGTGCTTGTCCATCAAATCCTTGATATTGTTCGACAAACATGCCCGTTTCTCGCCAGAACAATGTCACAATCAATAAACCACTTTGTCGATATGGACCGGGAATTTTCCCTTCTTCTCGCGTCTTGCCAAATGGTGGTTAGCATTCACTTGTGTGTGCAATCGCCTAGAGGATCTGCGCTACTGGTCTGGTTACCTAGCTAGTCCGTTTCTCGCCAAGACCAAGTATTCAGGACGGCGGTATATACCTACATAGTTGAGCTGGAACAGAAGCTTTTTGCCGAGCACATAGCGCAGGCTGAAGGTGCTCACTGTTGCGCATTGTGGAACGATATCAGCAGAAATGGTCTTTTTCTACTCCGAGCAGGGTTGGTGAAACAACTAATTAAATTTAAATGTCAAGGTAACTAAAAGTAAGGTGAACCTAGTCACTAGAGGTGTAACTTAACTTACTTTGATTACTTCGTCACGAGTAATCAAATTACTCACTGCATACATTCCAGCAGAAAAACTGAAAATTGATCAACCTTTCTGATCATTTGACTACCTAATTAGTCAAGTTGTTAACTGTTTTGAGTTAAATTAGTCAAATCAAGACCGTGACTAAAATGGAACAAATCAAATTAGTTATAAATGACTTATATCCTCTTAACAACAGTGACTCCGAGGCATCCTTGCAGGTGGGATTCGGGTTTGCGTTGGGACAAAAGCACAAAAGCGATTCCGCGTCAAATTTAACCTTGACGGCGATCGCAGACCCCCGGCTGGACTGGCGGTTCCATATCCGGCAAAGGACTCGCCATTTTCCATGAGGTCATTCTTTTATTAGCTTCACACAGTTACTATTATCGTGGTCTGACCGATGACAATCTGTTCAAACCCAGACATTCCCAAGTTGTCGTTTGATCTTAAGCCAGCCATTGCTTGGGTTGTGGTAGCGATGAATCGCATCCAAGCCACATCATATTGACAGTGTGCCACCGATGAGGGAGGAGGGCCTCCATGTGACAAGGTAGATGCTATAAATTATGTTGCACACTCGCACAGCACCTTGCCGGCTGCAAGTTCACCCAACTGAAACCCTCCAGCATGCTCTCGGCGTCTCCGTGACCAATCTGCGACTCGTAACGCGCCAACCGGTAAGGGTTGATTTTCCAGTGTTTGAACTTTGATGACTACATAATCTACCATGTAACTTGCAATCCAAAATATATCCAGCCGAAGCGGGATTTGCTACGAGCACTCCATACCTGTCTGTCTGCATAATCACATCCTTGGTGTATCGCCATCCTAAAGTCAAAATTGGTAATAAAGTGACAGTTCAAAAGGTCGTAAAGTTACGTCAACTGAATCTTCGTTCACATGGGACAAACTATTCTATTTTCCCAATGAAATACGTCCGTTCCTATTTCATTGAACGCAAAGCTTCAACCACATAAAGCCCCACAGTTCATTTTATCCCGTCTGACATTTGATGCAGACGATTTAGAACCAATGGCGTGGTTACTTGAAAATTTGGCACCGTCTGCCTTGGCCGCTGTGATAGCAGTTACAATTATGCATGGGGTGTATCTCGCCGTCTACCGTTTGTTCTTCAGCCCGATTGCACACCTCCCCGGCCCAAAGCTGGCCGCACTTAGCTTCTGGTATGAGTTCTACTATGATGTCATCCTCGGCGGCCGATATGTCTTCAAGATCAAGGAGCTTCACGCCCAGTACGGTATGTAGCACGCCTGTAGCTCCATACTCCATGTGCCCGCAATACTGACATTTCGTTTGGATGGGATAGGTCCAATTGTACGCATTAACCCGGATGAGCTGCACATTCTGGACCCGGAGTACTACGACACGCTCTATTCGGGGGCCGCGCAGAGACGTGACAAGTGGTGGTGGTCGTCCAACATGTTCGGCAATGGCGTCGCCATGTTCAGCACGACTTCCCACGACCTCCACCGGCTGCGGCGCAGCCCCCTGAACCAGTTCTTCTCCAAGCGAGCCGTCTCCCGAATAGAACCCCTGATGCGCGAGCTAATCGAAAGGATGTGCTCTCGTCTCGATGGCTGTCGCGGAACCGGTCAGGCTGTCGATTTGATAAAGCCCATGTCGGCCCTGACCACGGACATAATCACCTCGTACTCGTTTGGCACTAGCTGGGGCTGCATTGACGACCCAGACTGGAAGTGGGAATGGCCGCAGGCCATGGTAGACAGCTCCAAGTCTGTTCACGTCAACAAGCAGTTCCCGTGGCTATTTGCACTTATGTCTACCATGCCCCTTAAGCTGGTAAAGATTATCACCCCAGGGATTATGCACATAATTCAATTCCAGCAGGTAAATTGTGAACAGTTTTTTTCTTATTCTTTTTGTTGTTATTGCAAACCGTTTACGAAGCATTTATCTGACATGCCCATGCCTAGGACCTGGTACTTCTCATCACTAAACTAATGGAAACAACAAACAAAGACGAGGTGTCGGCGAGATCAACTATATTTTCAGAATTGATCAACTGCAGCCTTCCGCCGTACGAAAAGTCCACCCGGCGCCTTGTAGACGAGGCACAGAGCATTATTGCCGCGGGACAGGAAACAACGGCCGGATACCTCGTATGCGCCATGTACTACATCCTCGCCCACCCAAGCGTCCTGGCTATGCTCAAGAAAGAGCTGCAGCAGGTTATGCCCGATCCGAACACTATCCCTCCGCTCGCGCAGCTGGAGAGGCTGCCATTTATGCGCGCCGTCGTCCTCGAGGTGCACAGGATGAGCCCAGGGGTTATCGGCAGGATGCAGCGCATCTCGCCCGACAAGCCGCTGCGGTATCGGGTCTGGGAGATACCGGTCGGGACGCCCGTGTCCATGACCATCCTTTTGCAGCACCGCGACCCGTCCATCTTTCCGGAGCCTGAGCAGTTTGACCCGACCCGCTGGCTGCGTGAGCCCAGTCCGGAAAGGTACTTGGTCCCTTTCAGCAGGGGTACGAGGTCATGCATCGGCATCAATCTTGCCAATGCCGAGATATACTTGACGCTGGCGGCCGTGTTTAGAAGGTTTGACATGACGCTACACAATACAGTGGCGAGGGACGTTGAGGTTGCCCACGACTACTTCCTGCCGCATGGTCATCATGACTCGAAGGGGGTCCAAATTTTATTTAATAGCAGTAGTAATAATATCTAATAACGCCGGGCTGTGCGGAATGTCGGCTTTCGGTCGGTCTCCGAGCACGCTATTTAACTTTTTAAAAAGAGAAAATTCCGTCGAGATATCTATAAAGAATGAAAGGACAAAATAAAGTGTAAGTATTTATAAGTGACCGAAACTAATCGTGGACGTTATAATTTATGTTTTTGTGAAAGTATTAATAAACCGCGGCGTTTTCTGCCGTCTATTTATACGTGTTATTACGGTCCCGCCGTAAATAGCACAACAAGCGAATTAATTAATAACATATCATACGTTATTGGCTTTCTACATGAAATTAACTGGGAAACTCTGCTGTTCTAATCGTGAAATATTATGTCTTATGTTATGGGGTGGAAAAGATGTGTTTAGTACTAAAGCGGGATTTTGAAAACCAAAGTGACATTATCGAGCTTTTACGTTGAAAAAAATTTGCTAACTCTTTTTAACAAGACCCTCAAATGTCTGGAACCTATCATCTGTCGTCGTGTGTAAAAATGCAATGCTGGTCAAAGTTTTGGTGCAAATCTCCTGGCAAACCCCATTTTCAACAAGAAATACCTGACCACCTGGATTTCAACAACCAGTCCGTGCATTTCCGTATAGCCGGCTGCTCAACATCCATTGAGAACCTTGTCCGCGAAATAGTATTAAAGACAATACAAGCTCGGTACACTTCTGCCGAAGCCGGAATAATTTCTTGTTCCAGCAAACGCAGCTGCATTTCTGCGTAGCGAAGCGTGTTGCGGCGCATGAGCTCCTTGCCACGCTCCAGCTCGCGGGCGGCACCAGGGTCGCCCGACTGGGTGGCCTCGTACCAGCCGCGCAGCTCGGGATACCCAATTGTGCGCCAGGCACCGCGGCGGACGGGGTCGTCGTACAGGCCGAAGCGCCTCTCGAGGCGGGCCAGGTTTTGAACCTCACGCAGCATGCCGTCTCGCACCATCTGCTCAATGCGGGTGTCGCAGAGGTTTTTGACTGTCGACAGGTCTGGTGCCAGGGCCAAAGGAAGGACGTTTTGGGCGCGCACAAAAGGGTGGAACAGTAGCGGCCTGGTGAGCGAAATCGAGCCCCCACATACGATGGGCACGCGTCCGCAATTGTAAATGTCACATATGGTGTCCAGGCTAGCGTTGACAAAGGCCGCCGTCGTCAGCTCTTGGTTCGCCTCCAGGTTGTTTACCAGGTGGTGAGGGATTCCTTTCATCTCTTTTTCCGTCACTTGCGCGGCCATGATGGGGCAGTCGCGGTATGTTTGCATGCTGTCGAGGGATATGATCTCGCCGTTGACTGCAGTGGCTATTTCGACGCTGAGCCGGGTTTTACCCACACCTGTCGGTCCCATTATGAAGATGATTGGTATTTGTGTATCCATTGTGGTCTTTGTCTGATTTCAAATGTTGCGAGATTGGAGGAAGAAACTTGTTCGTAACGCTCATGAGGTTATGGCTTTGTGGGTGGTATTTGTACCTAGGTAGACTCATTTTCACAAAACCCATGAAGGTCTACGGATTTAAGTGGCTTCGGGGTAGTCATGGTCCCTTGACACGGGGATAAGGGGCGCAGATCATTCCGAGTGTCCCAAATCCTACCGGTCACCCGATCAAGTAAAAAAAGCCAAATGTAAAAACGCAAATCTCGGCCTTTTCTGAAACTTTTGCTTTCCCATTGACGGGCTTGGTATTAAAAGTCACAACCTATAGAAACTCTACTAATAATAGCTATTGTAATCCTCAGGCCTTTTGATATCGATTGACCATGGTGATTGCTCTATCTAAAGTTTGGAATCCCAGTCGAGAATGTGTCTACCAGCAGCCAGCTTGTATTGACGTATCTTGGATACCACGTCTTCTGGCCTGTCAGCCACGCTTATAATATCCCTTGTCCCTTTGGAGATAAAACCCTCCTCGACAGCGTGGTTTATCCACGCCAGGATATGGTTGAAAAAGCCATTAATGTTGAGTAGCACCACCGGATGTGCTTGCCTGCCGAGCTGGTTCCAGGTGACTACTTCGAACAGCTCCTCCATGGTACCGTAACCACCGGGAAGGGCGACGAAAGCGTCAGCATTTGTGGCCATGGTTGCTTTTCTCTCGTGCATGTCGCGAACGACAGAAGTGCGGCCGTACTCGGACACGTTTGGCTCGATCACTCCCCTCTCTGTGCGGATGAGGGCCCCCGGGATGACCCCATGCACAGATTCAGGCCCAGAAAGCTGCACGAGGGACTTGGCGAGATTACCCATCAGGCCGTAGGTACCGCCGCCGTAGACTAGGGACCATGCTTGGGAGTGAAGTACCTTGGCCAGCGCCGTGGTTGCTTCTGCATATTCTGGAGATAACCCCTGGCTGGCGCCTTCTATACGTTAGCTTGTGCAGAGAGAAAGAAAACCCCGGGAGAAAAGACGTACCACAAAATACGCACACCGTAAAAGGCCTTTTAGTAGCCATAATGCTGCCTGCGTTCCCTGTCATTGCGTGTTAAGTTTAACTTTACGAATAGATATTTAGAAGTGGGCAAGAATCGTCTGTTTTATTTCTGAAGTTTTAGCAGCCACGTGTTAGTAAACTAACATGACAAGTACGCCGCTGAAGTTACTGAGTTACATGCCAAAATAAGGTTGTCCTGTCAGGTATCGTTTGACAAGGGCCCTGCATGTCGCTCACTATATATGTCAAATAACCTAAGTGATTTTTGCCCTGATTATTAATACAGCGGTTAAAATAAGTTGGACGGACTCCCAAAGTGTAAAGTACGCGCGGAATTGAACCAAAGTTAACTCGACTTATTTCAAATACGCATTCAACAGCACCCCCCTGTATCGTTCTCGGCGCTCGCGGCCTCGCCCCTTGTAAGAAGATGCGAAAAAGAGGCTGAACACTTTTCCCTGAATCCCGTTAGCCGAATGGTAACGGAGAATTTCTTTTTTTTTGTCGCTGCATGACATTGGATACCACCGCACCGAAACCTAATCGGGTTATAAAAAAACATTACGAGGTGATTTTACATACCCGCCACGTTTCACCCGAATTTAATCGCCAATGGGTTGATTGCCGCCTCAAAAGTCATGACAACCCGGAATCCATACTTGACTCGATTCAACAGGTAGCTGTCTCAGGAATGTGCCTGGATATAATAGCCGCATTAGTATTTTTTACCGGCGGCTGGAGGGGAGGGTCTTGTTCTGCTATTTGAATTCTGGGTTTGAAGTTCAATCATAAGCAGGAATATATCATAAACCAAAGAATATTACGCAGTTAATATTTTTAGCTATTCTATTGGTTTTTTCATAACGACTAAATGCTCCGCCAGTCATTGAATCGCTATGCCCTTGGCTGCTCTTGTCGCTCAAAGACGTGTAATCCTCCATTGCCAGGATGTCCTCGAGGAACTCGCGCCTTTTGATCGACTCCTCCAAGCCTCGCGAAATCGCCTCCCGCGGCCCAAGAATGTCGGTTGAATCTTTTCTGCACCTGGGCCAAGGGGAGCAGGAGTGTCGGAAAGTTGAAAGGCGCGGTCGCGGTTTTCACGCGTCCTATTCATAACCTTGATGACATTTTCCTTTTTGAGATTCTTGGCGAATTCCGATCTTGACAGGTAGGATTTGAAGCTGTGCTCACTGAGAATGAAGTTAGGTGAAAGGCCCCGATAGATTTCCGGGGGCAGGAGCAGAGACAGACTCACGACGGACATGAAAGATTGGCGGCAACTTTTGCCTCTGATCGGGGATGCGGATTTCGCCACAAACAGGCCATCCTGAACGCCACTGCGAACTCGGGCTATGGACTTTGGCGGTGAGATCCTTCCAATTCTTTTGTAAGGAAAGTCTCTAGAGTTCACATAAGGACTGTTCCATAAGGCATCCAGGTAGCGAATGGGTTTTATCTGGGGCAGGTTCATTTCACGCCAAGACACTCTGAAGTTCCACGCCCTCAACTAGGGCGTGTACGGAGATGGGGCGTGTCGTAGCAAATTCAATGGTGGGTGGATAGGTAAGGTATACAATCAGTAAGGCTGGCTACCTTACTCAGCTTTCGAGGCCAGATCTATATTGGATAATTTCAGGTGTGGGATTTCATAAGAAACTTGCAAAGCTGACTTCCAATAGAAGACCATAAATGAGGGTCGCCTTCAAGCTCGGATGGAGGTCGCGTACCCAGGTGTGGGAGGTGGGGAGGGCAAAACCAGCTTGGTTGTCCGCCCGCCAGCTGTGCTACCAGGCTCACTTGGCCACAATCTGCACAAAGTTGTGGCGACAAACAAAATGAGATTGATTGCATAACAAAGTTCTGCCAAAAGTTGGCAAAGGTCGGGCAAGTCTATTGGCCAAACTCCTTGATTCTCGCTTAGACCTCTGCCGCCTTGGTACGCATGCCCCACTACCTCGCAAATCGACAAAATGTTGACAAAACTTTGC
The DNA here is from genome assembly GCA_004337975.1 of Pyricularia sp. CBS 133598. Taxonomy (NCBI): domain Eukaryota; kingdom Fungi; phylum Ascomycota; class Sordariomycetes; order Magnaporthales; family Pyriculariaceae; genus Pyricularia; species Pyricularia sp. CBS 133598. Next base: position 1,779,529 of record RRCJ01000010.1, read on the forward strand.
AAAAGAAAAATAAAAAATAAAAGAAGAAAAAAAAGCATCAGGGCCGAGGTGTGTCAAAAAAGAGGCCTCGCAACAAGAGACAGAAAGTTGCCAAAAGTTTGCACAGTTCCGGATGCCTGAGTTTTTCCTATATAAACGTCCATTCTGGATCTTTGAAGTTTGAGATGAGCATGAGAAGGCGTTTCTATGCATGAGACTTTCAGTCTTTCACGACTTACCTACCTACCTTGCTTCCTCTCAAGATCTAGCATCTAGAGAACAATCTGCTCGGCACAATTGTTGCCAATAGCGTGCATCAAGATCAAGCATGAGGTCTATTGCCGATTCAAAGTCCAAGGTAAGTCATCTCTACAGTGTTGCTACAGACATGCAAGCTGACATGTATACCTACTGATCTCACCTGCCTAGCTACCTACCTATCAAATTCAGAACAAACGGTCTCGCACTAGCAAGGGGTCCAAGGCAGAAAAGGGGGTGTGCAGCTGCCAGGGGAATTGCAGCTGTGAGAGCAAGCATGCAGTGCCAAGCGAAACAATGATGCGCTGGCTGGCTGAGAGCGAGAAGGAAGAGCCATTCCACGGTTTGGAAAAGGGAGGAAAATGAATGTCTGGGTTCAAGAGATTCAAGGGGTGAAGTCTTGTGGGGTGGCCGCAACCCTTTTCACCCACACCTCATGTACAGGTTGTACCTACAACTAAACCATCTAAGACGACCACTAATGCACTACAACTGCAAATACTCCATCCTCATGATGTGCAGTCAAATTGTCCCGCTCGGCAAGTAGAAATATTAATACTCCAGACAAGACGCAAATGGACATGCACGCACGTACTGCCTTATTGTTTCAGACTTGTTCTCCCAATTACAAACCAAATGAGAGACCTGGCAAACCGTTGCAGATCTATTTAGTTCCTAACATCGAATTGGGGCACATTGTGATGCACGACATGCCGCGCTACATCTTCCATCACCGCGACGAAATCTTTCGATATGCGCAACAGGACCTAGCAGACAATCCCAAGGCGCAGAATCACGTCTCCCTTCTGCTCCAGCAAATTTATCAGCTAGTCAGCAAGGCCATCAATACCGACGACATCTTCATCGATCTCACCCGGCCAGGCCATCACGTCCTGGACTTTGACAACCTGTGAACAGTATTCCTCCCAGGAGATCTTGTTGTTTTGAATGGTCGCAAAGCTGGCCATGGATCCAAGTTAGATCAGCATCCGTGTACGGCTGTTAGCCCATGGCAACAAATTCGTGTAGCTGCTAGGCTGTCACTACCGTCGGTATAAAGGTACAGCCATAATGTCAAGCTCAAGCACAATTTCTACACAGGTTCGTCTGAGTCTCTGGTGACCATCTGTTTTTGATTCTGAAATCGAGACCTAACACTAATCTCAAATATGCCACTCCGATGGAAAGGTGAATGGTTGGATCATGGTCGACCCAACCAAGTACTACTTTTTACATCCAAAAGATTACCCGTATCTGGAGCCGACAAAAGAAAGATTCAAGCCGGAAGAGCTCAAACAGTCGCCGTTGAATGAAGACCAGTACCTGATCTGTCACAACAAGGTTGCGGCATACTCATTGAATGAAAAAGTGCTGGGAGTACTTCACAACACTTCACTTCGAGGGTATTGCTGGGTCTGGGGGTCGCCAGGATTCAGCCGCTCAGCTGCTGCCAATTCCAGTATGTAAGCAAGAAACCAATGAAAGACTTAAAATAGCAACTTCCGGATAGGGTTTTGCGTCATGGCGCCTGAGAAGCTGTATTCAGAGGTTAGGCAGCTCTATTCTTCTTTTTTGGTGTATAGAATGACTAAATTTAAACGTTGTTTACATTTTGAAAAGTCCAAGATCAGGGATCTAAGGCTCGGGCTTGTCCGGTTTACCTGCGCTTGTCAACGCAACTTTTATCTTATTTCCGATTCCTTACTTGGCCTTGAAGATAAGAAGCGCCCCTTGTTGGGCTCCTTGAATAAACTACTTTGACAATTTAATTATTATCCGAATTGTCCTGTAATTCAGAACTCATACTGTCATACATCTAATTGTGTAAGCCCACTTCTTTTGTGATTCCTATCCTTTTCTGCAAAGATTCTTACACCAACTGAGCCTGTTACCAAACTTCTTAACATTGTTACAAAGGCTTGAGTTTCCCTTTTCTCCGACCAAAGAAGTTTGATCGCCATGCGATCTGGCAACTTCTTCAACGCCTCGATTTTTGCCCTGGCTTTTGTTATTGGTGGTGCTATTGCTAAGCCGCCCAATCCCGCTACTGAACCGTCTGTACCTGCTGCTGAGCCGTCCATACCCGACTACGACGATCCGAGATACTGGATCAAGAGGTGTATAATCCAACTTGTGGACCAGGAAATCAATGAAGTCGAGGTGGAAAGAGTTGGCTTAATCGAAGTGTATGACGAGTTATCATATGAAGGCTATCGTCTCACGTTCAAGTTGGATTATGATTGTAGAATCGTTCCGGGGTCAACATCTGGGATAATGCCTCCAGATATTGAGTTCCGAAGGCTTCGGATCTTTTACAATATAGTGACAGAAAAGGTATTAATTTCCTCGGCGGACGGTCCTTATTAGGGCGCGACCGCTTGATAATCTGTTTCCACAAAATAACCACGGCCATATACTATGTAAACAACCCACCTTAACCGTCACACATAGGATATTGTGACATGTCTGGATGTCCCTGGTTGATTTTCCTTCACAATCTTCCAACGTAAACTGCTATCGCAAAACTGACCGACTACTGAATGTTAACCGAGCTTGTGATGCAGTCACCAAGGTCCATTTCTCTAGCTTGTCATGCACCTACGCTTGGATGGAAGATGTGTATAGGAACCCTTTTCCATATTCGTCTCTGGGTTCGGGTTCCACAGATACCGGATCCTCGGGCCGCTCGCTTTAACGGAGAAAGAAAATCAATGCGCTTTCTCTATTGATCCAGCAAAGATATCTGACATATAAGCAATATCAAAACTCCAGGCTATAGTCAAGGTCGTCCAATGCTATCCGCAACAGCATTCGCGTGCGGAACACGTGGCCGTGTGGAACGTAGTAAAAGTGCGGGAAACCTACAGCTTAAACTATTCTTATGATAGGCTTAGATATATAGTTGGGCTAGATTGGATTGAAGGACATTTTATCATTGCAATATCGTTGACAGTTAAAAGCAAACTAACAATCCACTTGGCTACCAAAAGAATGCCTCATGCTGAAACCAAAACAGATACCAGCCGATTAGTGCTGTGTCAGAAGGACCAATACAAACAGCTGAAAACCAAAACATCATCCCAGATATTTACTGCTGCGTCCTCGCATCGTGATCATGTGATGCTTGATCCCTAGTCTACTCGGTCCCATCCAGACGGAGGTATCGCCATGTGACGACCTTTTCCATTGAAGTACTTGGACTGCGATTCGCAAACCCGGGCTACGGCTGCCTCTCGGACTTTATCCTTCCAGGCGGCTGTGAGCCTGGAGTCGTACCTAGTCCACAGCTTTGGTAGGAACTGCACGTCTTGGGAGCAGTAATCCCGAATCTCGTCGGGGAGTGGTCTGATATTGAACACGGAATAGGATCCACCCAATTCCGGCGCAAAGAGAGCCTTGCCACGGTCTTTATTCTTGATCCACAACGACCGCTCGCTGAAGGCTAGACCTGCGTCGAGCTCGATGCACTTTGCAAGGCCTGAAAGGAACCTTCGACGCGAGCGGTCACGCGAGGCGATCTCCATCAACTGGAGATCTATAACTCCCTGGAGGCCGACGTTGAAGTGGGCGAAAAGAGCGTCCGAGTCGTTTCGCACGTCGAAAAAGACTTTGGGTATCGACGGGGATTCGAGGATTTGCTTTAGGGTCTGACCTTCAGATGCGAAAGACTTTGTGGTGAAGGCATCGGACCCCAGTGTGTGGACGTCAATGAGGTACACATGGTCGAGAGGAGCAGCATAGATTTGTAGGATCGATATTGTTCCCATACGACTGAGGTTGATTCCCTCGAGGTCTATGTATAGAGATGGGGGTTTGGTGGCGAGTGGTAGCAGTGAGTTCAGGACTTCAGCCAAGCGCTTGGTAGTGTCAACCAGCTCGACCACCGTTCCTGAGGTCTCGCTGTCAGAAGTGATAGTGTTGAGAGACATACTTGACGAATAGTATATTTGTGTATATGATGGTTGTTGTATCCGGGGTTGAGGAGTGATGATCTTTTGTAAAGTGCTTGAATGCCAGGCAAGACACCAAGAAAAGACAGAGGGGAAAGACTGAGTGTTTATATAATAGACTAAATCTAAAACTAGGCACCTAGGTGGCGTATCAAAGCTCGGGGCGTGTTTTGAATTTATGGCACCAACCGGCCTCGCGGCTAGCTGGAGCGGCGAAATGGTCGGCCTAGCCTCTCAATCCGAGAACCAACTGATTTTTAATCAAGCGTTGGAGAACCTTGATGCAAGTGTGCGTTTCTGCATCCAATTGACATGGCCAACAAGCGCTGCATGAAAGAGCTAGTCTAAATGACCGTGCAACCAATTGGAAATCGTCCCTCTGCTCAACACACATTCCTGTCACTTAACAGCTACTTACCATTCATACACTATACAGCACTGCCACATCACTGCATTGTTGATAATATGCACCTGGGACTTTGCCACAAAGGAATGGTGATTTTTGGTCCTCAAAAAGCCTTGCCTGATAAGACTAAAGGTGGTAGCCAAGAGTGAGCAAAACGACCAGAATTGATGGCCTCGCGCATCAAAACACCAACGTGTTGTGGGCAATCTCAGAGATCCTGTTCGTCGGAGGCCTCTGAAGCAGGAGGCCAACTTATGTGGCCAACTACAGGCATACCGTCGTTGGCAATGTGCCAATGTCATACTGTTTAATTGTTTATGGGGCTGTGTTTGACCAACGGACCTTGGCAAAATAGCATATGATCTGCCGGCCAAATGTAAAAACGAACTGCGCAATATTGGAGCGAGGAGTACTCTCGCCTGCTCTTCCCACCCCGATGAACCGGCAATGAAATCAGCCAAGCAACCCAAGAAAGTTCATCCCTCCTCAAAGAGCCTCCCTCACCTCTTTCGCAACCCTCTTCCCAGCCAAGACAGCTCCCTCCAGGTACCCCTTCCACTTAAATGCTGTCTCACCACCACCAAAGTGCAACGGCCCAAACGACTCCCTCAGCGCATCTCCATACTCCCTCAACAAGCCCGGGCCCATGGATCCAGTCGGTGCGCCCTCGAGCCAATCCTCCTTTGTCCACTCGACAAAGTTCACATCGAGCGTATCCCTCGCCGCTTCTGCCTCAGGCCCATCACCCCCAACCAGCTCAACCAGGTGCTCCACCACAGCCGCGACCTTGGCCTCGTCGTCGGCCAGCGCATGCCAGGCGGTCGCCTTTGCGCCCGCGATGAACACTGCCAGGCTGTACTGGTCCAGTGCCGGGTCCGATGTGTCCCAAGAGAAACAGATGGGACCGGATTCAGCGCGGCTGGTAAACTTGCCGGCAAACTTGGCCTCGCGCCACCAGGCGGAACGGTAGGAGAGGATCATCTTGGCGTAGATGCCGGACTTGATGTTCGAGGTGAGGGTTTGTTTCCGGGCTGGGAGGGAGGGAGTGAAGGTGACATCTTTGTACATGTTGGTCGGGATGGCGAGAATGACCCTCTTGGCATGGAAGCGTTGTCCGGATTTCGTGGTCACCACTACGCCGGCTTTGCACTTTGTGATGTCGATGCTTACGACGGGTGAGGAGAGATGGATGCGGTCTGCGGGAAGGGTAGCGGCTAGGCTGGTTACAATGGAGGTTGTTCCTGTACCGTTTGGGAGTGATTAGATTCGAGTGACAAGGAATGCAAATCATGGTTGGGACTGCTTACCGTTTTTGACCTTGAGGTATTGAGCCCCTTCTGGGCCATCGGTAGCGAGGCTGAAAACCCCGTAACCAGAGCCTATGTAGTCCAGAAAGTAGTGCATGCCAACCTCCTCAGGCCCCCTCCCAACCAGGGCAGTGGACAGGTGAGTAACCATGTCCACCACGTGCGGGTGCTGGCCAAACGGCTGTTCCGCAAGCCATTCAGTGACGGTGACATCCTGTTCGGCCGGAAATGCATTAAAATCGAGGAGGTCGACATCTAGAGAAGCAAAGTGAATATCCTGAAGGGCTGCCACCTCCAGATGCTCAGCGTCGGGGTCATCGGTCTATAGGTCCGCAAAAGAAAGAAAGTGTTAGTCTAGTCTAGCCCTCACCAACATGACAAAAAACTAAGCCTAGCGGGGCAAGGCTTACATTGCCGAGACTGGTCTCATTCAACCGTATCACCCTCCCATCTGACCCTTGGAAGACCGGATCGCCCGCAAGATACTGGACCGCCGTCTCGAGCCCGAACAGCCGCGTGAGGTTGTAGACATGTTCCTGCGTCTTGTTGTTGATCCACGTGGCGCCGAGCTCAATGATCTTGCCCCCGCCTAGGTCTTTGGACCGACTTTTACCACCGAGGGCGTCCCTGGCCTCAAGCACGACTGTGTTGATGCCAGCCTTGTGTAGCTCGTATGCAGAGGTGAGCCCTGAGAGGCCGCCGCCCACGACGACGACATCCGTCTCGATTGTGCGGGGAGTTGAGGCTGCGTTGGCAGCCAGGGGAAGGGCGGTGAGAACCAGAGATAGAGTGTTCAGGGGCTTCATGGTTGTTGGGATTGGACGGTACTGTAACTCTTGTGTCAAGGTGAATGATTTATGGACCAAGCCGAATGGATGATTTGCAGGTAGTAGTGGATTTGCTGCTCAATTCCCATGCCCGTGGAATTAATTTTATGAGAACAATTGCTCAAGAAAGGCCTCCATATTTATACTCTATCTTGTCTCTATTTGCTTTAGAGTCGATCATGACTTTGTCAAAACCAAGATTGAATTCTAGAGTGTCCCTCTGAATGCATGGTCCTTTCCAGAGTTCTGACAGCAAATCATCTAAACATATCACATCAAAGATTGTGGGCAATCAATTCTCACTGATTGGCTGAATTCCGAAAATCCAAGATGCCCAGGGTGGCTTGCGGTCTAGCGCTCACGCCTCGCTGCCGCCAAGCGGCGTGTCGCAAGCCACTGATGTGTCGCCGGGCACCGCGGGGGAGGCCGCGGAGGCCGGCACATCTACCGATACACAACTCGCTCAAGTTTTTGAGAGAAAAAAAGAAGAAAAAAAGAAAATCATCTCGACAATATTCGACCAGTCGCTGTCACGACAGGTATTCGTTTGCTACTTATGTATGCTGCACTGCCACGTCCAGGTCTGGACCTCTAGATCTAGTTTTAGAATACGACACGGATTGACGATCAATCCCGTGACGTAGCCCATATGCATTTTGGAATCCTATTAACAATTCGTAACCGTTTTGCCATGTCTTGAGAAGGCTTGGCAGTATCTCTTATTCGAACTGTGCAGCGGCCTTTGGGTTACAGTGTTGGCACTTTCTTTGCATGACATTGGTAAAGAAGGGCTTCTCGACAAACTTTCCGGAAGGCAAATCTGCCCGATATGAAGCTTGGATAATGCAAAATTCATTGCTGTAGCTAATTTGGCTACAAAATGCTTGTCTGAGTACCGAAATTCTGAGTGCAAAACAACAACGCAATATCAATGCCCAGTTCATGAGTGACGGGCAAAATACGTATTCTGCAATGGTAGAAAGGATCAAGCCTGCAATCCAGCTGATAAGAGCGACGCTGTACTTATATGCTTGATGTTTCACTTGCTGTTAAGTTATTGTTCTTGCGGCATGAAAGTCGCGAAAGTGCGACCCATTAAAGGAGATCCGAGACTTTGTCCATCTTTATAAAGAACAACTAGCCCGTCTCCTGTTGGGGTCAAGTGTCCAAATATACATAACTGTTTCTTTTTTTTTCGTTCTTTCTTTTTCTCCATTCCCCTTTTCACCATCAATCCAAACGCGAGTCACAATCAGTATGTTATATGTGCCAGTTATTCATCCGCAATCATGTAGCCTCCAAACGGATAGGTATTTTGATCACAAGAACCAAAATCCATGCAGATGTGGTCCAACTGCTACAGGCGATTGTTACTTTCTGACTTGCCCGCATACACAGGCCACCGCCTGTTACGTCCATGAGAAAAAGAAAGAAAGAAAAAGCATCTAGCGAACGTTGGCGGTCAAGAGCGCGGCAAAGTCTTTTTCCAGGTTACAATGTGCACTGGTAGAACTGCACTAGGCCAGAGACCTCTTATGTTGCGCTTGTGCGGAGAGCGATTTGAGATGTGTACAGTGTTTGGCCAGTCTCGCGGCAGAGCAAGCAATATTAGGCGCGCAAAGGGCCAAAAGTGGAGTGCATAAATTCGACAGTGCAACGCTGCATGAAGAGTCCGTGAAGAAAATGCGACCACATGTCCAAGTTATGCAGTAGTCCTATCTTGTGTGTCTGTGGGGCTTGGCTGTTTCTGAATATCCAAGTGGACTAAGGTTACCTGCTGACAAATAAGCTTGTTTAACTCGATGACTCCATAGCTCTTTCGAGAAAGAGAAAAAGGGAAACGGGAGAAAGTGATGACGCCTTGCACAGTCAGTAGCCCGGTGTTGATTTGGGGACGTTGAACATTACAAGCGCTTGGTACTTTGCGTACCTAGCTGGCCAGATGGGAGCGAGCGTACATCCTCTCTACAAGGGCCCATCGTATAATAGAAAGCATATCCTACCTGGCTAGGTACGCAGGAACTCAATGGATTTGTGATTACAACCCTAAAAATAATTTCCTTGATGACGTCCATCTGTGACAGGGATTTGCGTTGACTCGCCCACAGCTTTCCGAAGGCCCGATATTAGCGGGATGGCGAGTTCACGGGATTTTCTTGAAATGGCTGCTCCTGCTTTACTGCCTTCACATTGAATTGTTCCAAAAAGAAAGAGAAAAAAAAATCATTTATTTTTCTCGGCGGAGCCCATCATGAATCGTTAGCGGCATGGCATCGCTGCATCTCCTGGCAGGGCGCGCGGGTGGACCCGAATTCATCCACTTTATCTTTACTATCCGACGTGGATGGAGAGCGGAACACGCAAGCAAGGTGGTTGCTTTAATTCTACTCTCGCCTCCCTTGTCTATCACGCACTCGCTAGCCAATTTGGGCCAGCCAACCAAGTAACATGCGACCGCCTTCCCAATATATGAGATCACTGCCACAGGAGCTTGGTAAAAAAAAATATGGGCTACGTTTATCTAGACTAGCACCTGCGCTACGCTGAAAAGTACCCAAAATATCCCCACAAAGTCCATGTTCGCAAAGAGTATGTACTGCGATGGTTGTCTGCATTGGGCCGCGCGCATGATGGCTGGTCTACCCCTTTCATTTTGTTTCCTTGTCTGCTTGCCGCGTTGCCTTTCTGGCTGATCCGCCTTAATAATTCGAAAACTTGGAATTGCTTCAATTCAGTCTGTGAGTTCATTCTGACAATCAACTGGTGCTTACCACGTAAATATATATTTCTCGAATGGACTGGTTCACTAGGTGCCAAGTCAAAACACATGTCAATCAGGGTTCCTTTGTACCAAGTCAAACTCGAGATCGATGGTCTGCCGGATCGGGCAGTTATCGAGAGAAGTCTTGGTAATCAACTACCGCGCTTTTTTCATTGGGTGGATCAGATTCTGGATACCGGTTTCTGCCAAGACAATGTGCTCCATAAGATCTCTAAAAACACAAAAGCCAAGTTTGCATGTGGTGTATTACTAGAAGTCTAGAACTAGACTAGTTCTAGTTCTAGTAGGTCCCAAGATAAGAACTTGCATTTTTCTGTGGGCATATGCGCCAAGGCGGCCATCCCGCCCGGTGTGGATAGAAACCAAGGCCTGGACGACGATGATAATCTCACAATCACGTCTTGACAGGGTGGCAGAGAATAGATATATAAACCTGCTTTGGGACGGGCTCTCAACATGTTCAGTCTAGCTTACCACCGCCGCTCACCCATCTTCCTCCAACCGGCTCAGCCGATAGTCTTTCGTTCACTTACTCCGGTCCTCCCTTGAGCCTTTTCTTTTTCCTTGTGCCTCTCAACCTTTCGTTGCATAACCTTGCCAAAGCACAGACCAAAATCTCCAAAATGGTGTCCAGAATTCTGTCTTCGATTACCGCGGTCCTGGCCGTTGCCCAGGTCGCGTCCGCCGCTTGCACAAATCCTACTCAGCGGAAAGCCTGGACCACCCTCACGGATGCCGAAAAGGCCGACTACCTCCAAGCCGAAGTTTGCTTGATGGAGACTCCCTCCAAGACTGGTTTCGCTGGCTCCAAGACCCGGTGGGATGAGCTGCAGGCCATGCACGTCGCCCAAGTGCAGTTCATCCACGTTGTGGGATCCTTCCTGCCGTGGCACCGCTACTTCATGTCGGTCCACGAGAAGCTGCTCCGCGATGAGTGCGGCTACAAGGGAGTCCTCCCTTACTGGGACCAGCAGGCCGACCTGGCTGCTGCTCCCCTCAACGCCTCGTCCATCTTTGACCCCAAGACCGGCTTCGGCAGCATCAACATGGACTCCAACGACTGCGTGACCGACGGTCCCTTTGCCAACATAACCAACAACCTCAAGATTGACCTTTCGAGGCAAGACAAGCCGCAGTGCCTGACTCGCAAGCTCTCACAGACGCAGTTCAACATGGTCTCACAAGCCAAGGTCGACGTCTGCAACACCTACACCACCTACGAGGACTTCAACAACTGCCTCGGCGGTGACGTCCACGTGTCGGGCCACTACGCAGTCGGCGGCATCATGCTTGACGTTTCCCTGTCTCCCGCCGACCCCCTCTTCTTCATGCACCACACCAACCTCGACCGCATCTTCTGGGAGTGGCAGTCCAAGGACCTCGCCAAGCGCCTGACCGACATGGGCGGCAGCAACGTCGCCACTGCTTCCATCCTGGTCAACTCTCAACCCCCTTCGCTGCCCGTCGGCGCCTTCTTCCCCTACTTTGGCGACAACGGCGGCAACGTCACCACCCTTAACCACAACCTTTGGTCGGCAGGCACCATGCCCAACGTCACCATCGCCGAGGTCATGGACATCCGCGGCGACTTTGTCTGCGCCGAGTACCTTCACTAAAGGAGAGGACCTTGAGTATTTAATTTGCATGTATTCGGGTATATTAATTTACAGGCGCAAAATGAATTAGAAAAGGGGTGTTCTTTCTTAGTAAAAGTCTGTGTATAGAAATAATTGAATGAATTACTGCTACCTCGAGCGAATGGTTGACATTCTAGGTCCAACAGACCGAGGCCGTAAAAGGACGCAGGGAAATGACAACCACTCAACCGGAAATGTCCACTGTTACTTTGGATACTTACTCTAGAACTAGTCCACCTTGTCCCTCGATTAGCTCACTGTTATGACAGCATGTAAGCAAGTGGGATCAGTCTAGACTAAATAGTTGCTCTACCAAAGGTACTCAAGTATGGTAGAGGTGGGCTAAAATCTCCACCTAACATCTCTTGGCACTTACCGACGGGAAGGTTACGGGCTGCTGCAGATTATACAATGCATACTAATACCAAGTAACTACTATATTAGCTCTTTGTTGCGCTGGTAAAATCCATGGATGAGTGCAACTCCTTCGCTTGCAGAAATATAAGCTGTAGTCGATCTTGCAGTGCTGGCTGTTGTTGACGTAGTTTTGCTCAAATACCTCCTTCAACATAAACTTTTGGAAGGTAACAGCCAAAAAAAATATGCTTAAAATGCGGACCCGCAAGTAGGTCTTGAGAATGTGCGCTAAGAAACTCTAAACCTAGGCGTGTTGGCGACCAACTGACTAGTCAGTTATGTACCTATGTATACCTTACCCAAGTTGATGACCCATGTAAACCTACTCAAGTGATCGACATCCATTTGTGCTTGTCGCCCCCTGTCTAATCTAGGCTCGAAAATCAGATTGTAATCGAGTTGGTGGGCTACCCAGTCACATTCAATGCAGCTCTTACTTACACCCTACCATATACGCGTTTGACAGTGTGCTTGATGCTAAAAGCGATGATTGATCTCCTACGCATTTGTGGAAATGCTGCTCTTCCGCTTGCATGTGGTAATAGACCCTTAAAAGACAACAAACTTCCTGCCCTACTACTTATGTTGACTTCTTTCTTGCCCTGCAACAGGGACTACAAACCTCACTCGACCTCAGTGCAGATACCGCAGCATGACAGTTATTGAGTCTGTTGAAACTTGATAGAGAAAACTTGCTGGCTCACTTCCATGGGCGATCCAATCGAGCCGAAATCTTCCTCCTCCTTGGAGCCTAGGTCCCCGTTCCCTTGCTAAGTGGCGTTTGTCGCCCAGGTGGACGATTCCACTACAAGTCATCATGAGAACTTTATCATGTGTGTTTTCAAGCGCTTTGTTAGCAGTCTTCGTAACAATATATGAACGATGAATGGGATCGAGACTCATAGCCAAGCTTTCAATCGTTTTGTCTCAAGTCAAAACTGGGGTTCAAGCTCTCCCAAGGCTAGTAGTAGCGTCACACATGGTGGCAGGGACAAAGCGCTATGGGGAAAGCGTTGATTATACCTGTCGGTAACAACGGTTGCTACATGCCCAGTATGTGGCTCAAAAATTGTGGATATGGTTGAACGCCATTGCGAAACGATTTGATCACTCGGGCCGTTGAAGAAATGTTGAGAGTCACTTCTCTGACTGTCAGTTAAAGAGTTGTGAGTCCTTATTCATGAGCCTCACAACGAACAGAAAGGCGTAGATAGGTACTGCTTGATGTGAATGGCCAACAAATACCATCCATTGCCTTCTCCAGCCTGACTCTGGCAGATGACTTCAACCTATGGAAAATAGCTCTTTTGGCTTGTCAAAGTTGAGCCTGGGTCATACACATATCATTTCTTTTTTTCTCAACAATAATTATACAAACACACCCGGCGTTGACCCACAACAAGACGCAATGAGTCAAGCGGAGAACAGAATCCGTCAACGGTGTTCCAAAGGTTTTCTGGTCCATGGGAGGTTCTGCAACAACCGTCCCTCGTCCATTAGAACGGAACCACGCTCCTGGACCTGAGGTCCCTCCCGGACCCATCACTCCTCTGTACCGCCACCTCGTGCGTGACCGTGATGCCGCCCAGGCTCGCCGGCGACGCCAGCTCATCGGTACTGGACCCGCCGTCCGTGGACCGCCTGCCGTTCCTGGGCCTGGAACCACCCCGGACGCGTGATTGCCCCACGGGCCTGTGGCTAGCCACGGCGGCAGACTTGTTACTGTTGCTCCTCTGACGGGGATGTTGCTGGTGCTCATGTGGAGCGCCCAGTGAGACCGAGTCGTAGTCTTCCGATTTGGCCGACTTGTCGTCCAGCCAGGCGAATGGCCGCTGCGTCTCGCCATCCCGCACCGTGGTCGGCAGTTTGTCGGCGTCGAGGTAACTTCCAGGTCCGGACTGCAGCTCGAGGTCGTCCTGGCCGCGATTGTGGCTGTTTTTGCCGTTTGGTCCTGGTCCCGAACCGGTGCCGCCGATGGTCTCGAGGTGCTTGGAGTTGTTAGCGTCGCCGCTGGCGTACGTGTTTTTGCGCGAACCGAGACGTGTTGCGAAGCTGCCGTCCATGACGAGGTTCAGGATCGGTTTGAGGGTTGGGAGACAACCTGGGTGGAAAGCAACGTGGTTAGTTACAAATAACTGGGGACCATCTGTCTGGTCTTGTATTTCCAGGATTGGCTTACAGCAGATAATGGCAATGTTGCCCTCGAGATTGGTCCAGATGATGGCCACAACAAAATTCCATGTGATATCGGGAGACTGGAGATCCAAGTGGAGAAGGTAACTCAAACGGACCATGGAGATGATGGTGACGCTGACGGGAAAGGAAGAAACTGTTAGCGAAAATTGGGTACTGAACCAAGGTCAACGGATTGCCACCTACAAAGCACCCAGCAAAAAGATTCCAAGAACACCAATCTTCTGGGCCACGCGCATTTGCAAACTCCAGATATACGGGATAGGTAGCACTATTATCATCACGTCGGTAATGATGGTCGGAATGGAGTTGCCAATAAAAAATTGCGTACTGTCGACACCGCAAATAAACTCGGTTGGCGACATAGGGTTAACGGGGTCGAAACGTTGCCACCAAGATTGCGTGGGAACGCATTGGAAAATGGACGCGAGGATGATGGCGATGCCCCAAGCGGTGACTAGCCCGGCCAGTATCCAAATGGGGATACGGTTGCGTTTGCTGGTACCAAATACGCGCCAGTAAAGACAGAGCGTCGAATATTTGACGAAGCATAATGTAAGGGTGTACACAATCTCGGAAATGAAAAGCCCTATGGCCCAAGCCTTGGCCGCGTCTGGAGGCCCGACCCAAATGTGTTTACCGGTGCCATGAGGTATCACTAAAAGAAAGATTTTGGGTTAGAGGCCGTTTTGTTCCTGGTGAACATAAGTCCTGGTTTTTGCTTACTGTATCCAATAGACACCCACACGTGTATGCCGGCCGCCACCTGTGAAGTAAGATTTGCCTAATCAGCCTTGCCGCTATCAATCGAGTAGAGAAAAAAAAAAGAAAAAAAAACTTACAAAGGCACCAAACGCCAGATAATCATCCCACCAAAAGTCGCCTCCGCGGAGCTTCCTCGCAAAGACTCGCAGGCCAAGCACACCGGCGGCGAGGAACCACGTCGATACCAACGCGCCGAGGATCTCGGGAACCTGAGTTTCGGTCAGATCGAGCCCTTCGGGCGGTGGTGGAAGCGCCATAGCTTCTTGCTTTGTTGGAGCGGGGGACGTTTTTCTTTTTTTGCTGCTTCACTCCAGGATCTTGGGTAGCAGCAGACTAGCTGTCCCCTAATCTGCTGAAGATCTTCAGGGTCCGGTTGCGCAATGACGTTAGTACTTTCGTTTCTGTGGTCCTCAAACGTCTTGCGGGCGTTCTGGATCTTGTCGATCGGCAGAGGTTTTAAGGATTCGAAGGCATTTGAAAGGAGTGTGGGTGGTTAGAGACTAAGCCCATTGGGGGTATGGAGAGGATGAGACTGTATATGTGTTGCGGCAACTGTAATCCGAGGATATTCCTCTTTTCTTCCCTTCCCGACAGCGGCAACAAATAAACAATGGATATCTGGTTTTACTGAAGCAGGATGAGCTGTGGTAAGTATAAGCTCCCCGCCCCCTGAAACTGAATTTTTCTCTTGCCCCTGTTTTCTGAACCACCAAGTAGACCCTTATGGTTTACTATGGTACTGTACTCTGAAATATGCCGGGGGTGGAGGTAGTATACAGTACAATACGACGGCAGACTACCACCAGAATCAAGGTAATGATCCGCTACGCTCTTTAGAGTTGATAGAGAATGCCGGGGTGTTCCGTGATGATTGGAAGCATGGTCCGGCCCGTCGCTCTCTACCGCGTTTGTACGTACAGACAGGACTATGCCTGTGCGTGGACTTGGGCTAGTGCAATCCAGGGACGGCTAAGATGCCGACCGCTTTGACCTGATATCACCGCAAGCGAGAGGTGAGAGAAAAAGGAGCCGATGCTACCACAAATGGCCGCGAGGAAATATGCTTCTCGCTGCAATACTGCGTACTTCGTATCAAGGTGTGCAGGCGCCCCCATTTGTTTTCATCTCTTGGACCGAGTCGGCAAACCGCCGGTTGTGGCATTCGGGGGAGGGGGCGGAAAAAAAAAAGAAAAAAAAAGAAAAACAAAAGCCATGACTCGGCTTGGTTTTATTTTGTGGAGTTCGACTCTCTCCAAAGTGGGAATTCTGTAACATTTACGACGATACCATAGTGCCAAGCAACCCAGTTTGCCATGTATTATTCCAGTCCAAAGCACGCATTTTACTGCCCGACTGACTGGTGGGTCCTAAAGCCCTGCCAGCACTGTTATAAGGTGAAGTCTTGTACGTATAGCAAAGAATTACCGACCAAATTGCCGAGGTCATCCGCGCCACTGGGTAGCTTTCAGGCGATTCCAAGATTCATCAGAGTAATCGGTGCAAAGTGGAGAAGAACAAATATGTAGGTAGCTGCACATAACAGAGTGGTTTGTACCATGTAATATGCAGGTACTGTACTTTGATGCGTCTTTGTTCTGGCGGCTTTGCAAGGGTGGATCGGATCTACACAACCAGGCGGGAATATAGTTTAGGGCGACTCTATTTGACTTCCCTCACCTCAAGGTAAACCAGGAAACCGACAACATGTCGCAGGAGAATTTTTGTTGATCGACAAAACATCCAGCCCAACCAGGTTGGTCAATCTTTGCAAGTCATTTAGACACGATATTCGCCCAGTCCCGCATTCGCCTGTCGGAAAGACGGCAGCATCTCGAACCGTGCTCAGCATCCACCCACGACAAGATGCAAAGAGCTAATCTCGATCCGAGCTTTTATCATCGCGCACATACATGTCGTCGCTCTAATTGCTGCCCTGCAGTACTTGACGAAGCGAGACCGAGAACGGAGTCGAAGTAGATTGCACGCATACAACTTGGCTAGTATGATGGGGGAAAAGGGCATTAAGTGCCATTGACATGAATCGTGATGAAAAAGGGGGAACGGTAACGTAACGAACGAAGTTTTGTGCTGGGTACTTGACTCGATGTTGAGGAGCTGCCCTCCACTTAATATCATTTCAGCATCCATTCACGTGGTTGGTACCAGTATATCACTCACCAATAATTATGTACCACGTAAAGAGTTGTAATATTCCTTCGCAATGCACCGCAGCAATCGTCTGTGAAGCAACATTAAATTAAATTATTTTCTACTGGTACCGTCTTGTAGTGATTACTTGCATTGACCCCTGCGGTACCTGGGATGATAATCTCTGGTTCGGTTATTGACATTGACATCTCTGGGCTTTGATTCCCATACACAACGACAACGGCATTGAGATTTCCGAGGACCTTGAAGACCCTTGTGGAAACTTTTTATCCCGTCCTTAGACCCTACTCCCCACATATATCCTGATTCAGGGACCAGCTCCAGGCTGAAATACGGTAGTATGTACTACCTACAGTACTATTGTAATTACATATCAACAGCATAAGACCACAACTCTTGGCGATCCACCTCTGTAATAACCTCCCCATTTCCAAGCGGGGAATGGCATCCACAACGTACTACTTAGTAGTAGACACAATATTTTCCAACGACCGGCAGATACTTACCGCAGACCTAAACGGTTTCACGCAGCGTCGGCAGATGGGCTCGCATCTCTGACAAAGCATCACCAAACAACAATATTGTTAGAAAAAGGTGCCCCCCATCGTAGTCAATAATTCTCGCGAAGCCACGCAGGGGGCGGGCAATTAATTTCATTGTAATCCATGTCAATGATACTCTACCACGTGTACATATGCACTCCGTGATACTGTTAAGCATGCCAATCCTGCTTGTTTTTGTTTTTCTTTTCAGTTCCTTGGTTTCTTCTCTTCAACCCAGAAACTGAATTCCCGGTTCGGTTTTCGTCCCTTCTTTTTTTCGTCCCCCAAACCAAAGCCCCCGGCTCGTCGTCCCAGACGTCCATCCACTCCTTATTCCAAATAAACAACCCCCACTCAGGGAAACCCCAGCCTGCATCGCACACAAACCAACCTTTGGTTCGTGCCCACACTTCAGCTTGGACCTTGGACCTGTCTGGCAGCTTTTTTGCAGGCCCTCCTTTTTAGTCTAGTTGGCTGCGCTCGTCTGCGGTTTTTTGACCTCTCCTACGAGATGCATTTCCCCCGGTTCCTCCTCGCCGCAGCTGCAACCACCATGGCCTCCCCGACCGCCATCCCACCCACGTCGCGCCCCGCCGTCGTCCTCACCCCGGGCGCCTGGCACGGCCCCTGGGCTTACGACCTGGTCCGCCCGGAGCTTGCCGCGCTCGGCCTGTGCAGCAGCGCCGTCACCCTGCCCACCGTCGGCACCACCGACCCCAAGGTCGGCGTGGCCGACGATGCCGCCGCCGCACGTGCAGAGGTCCTGAGGCAGCTGGATGCGCCCGGTGAGCGTGATGTCGTTCTCGTCGGCCACTCGTATGGCGGTGTCGTCATTTCCAACGCCGTCGAGGGTTTGTCGGTGGCTGACCGCAAGGCCGCCGGCAAGAAGAACGGCGTCATTGGAGTTCTGTACTTGTCTGCTTTTGCCATTCCTGCCGGTACTAGTCTGCTTGATGGCGTCGGTGCTACTTTGCCTGACTGGTGGAACGTCACTGTAAGCTTTTTTTTTGTTATTGTTCTCCTGGGGATGTACACGATATTAGTGAATTGCATAGAGAAATCCCTAAAAACAAGTGTGAATCATAATCTCCCTTCCAGCCAACTGCTAACTCCCTATCTACAACAGGGCCAATTCTTCAGCCCCATCAACCCTGCTCACGTCTTCTACAACGACGTCACGGACCCGGTCCTTGTTGCCAGCTCCATCGCCAAGCTCAAGCCCATGCCGTGGACGATGGTGACGGACAAGACCGGTTTCGCACCCTGGAACAGCGGCTTCAACGTCGGCTACATCCACGCCGAGCTGGACAACGCCATCGTGCTCGCCGCCCAGAACGCCATGGCCAGTGCTTTCCCCGCCGACTCGTATGTGGCCACCCTCAACACCAGCCACTCTCCTTTCCTGTCGCAGCCCAAGAACACGGCCGAAAAGATCAACGAGGCTGTTCTGCACTTTGTCAGCAAGAAGACTGCTTAAAGAGAGGGTCGTCTCTTGTGCTCGGTTGTAGGGTGTTTTGGTGCTTGTTAGAAATATATTAGCATGGTCAATAAGCATTGTACTATTCAGATACCACTCCAACGTGACAAGGCAGAGATGGAAAATCGAAAGACGGTCAAAAGAAAACTCTGATTCACTCGTATGGTTGCTTATCCCATGTCGCTTTCTCACTGGCCAATACCCTGGAGGCTATCAAGCTTCCACCACAAAGTCCCTGGGGCGTTGTTTTCTCGGCAGGTCGAAGTTTTACCAAAGGAACGGACACGCTGCACGACGTCAAAGGTGCGCCCTGCACTTGTTCAGGGATTCCCTAACCTAGTCGTGCACGTCCTCGGTGCCGACCTGCGTTCTGAACCCGTTGGGATGACTTGATCTCGCAAGTTACGTGTGTTTAGTCTAGAGCTGGCAAGAGAGGAGTAGTTTACAATCTCATGGGTCTCGCCGTCCGAGGCGGCAAAATTCTCAGTCGTGTACAAGGCGGGGTTCAGAACCATCTCGCCCGCTTGATCTCACAGACATCTCAAGTTCTCAACTGAAAGAAGCCCCGGTGGGGACAGCGACGGCGGTGTTGACAGCCAGGGATGCCGCCAAAAGAGTGATGAAGTGCTTTTCAAGAAGATTTCTGAGTAGCTTGGATGGGAGAGCTTTGGTGCAGGATGTGTCAACTCGTAAGTAAGAGAGAGGCTTAGAGATGTGATTCCTATGGAGCAATCAAGTAAAAAAGCGGTGTACATTGAAAGGAAATATTGTACGACTTATATACAAGACTGGAGGCTAGGGGCTCTGGAGGTCCCTCTGACATTGTTTGTATTGTTGTTGACGACAGAGGACGCAAATATGAGCCGTAAAGCTTTAGGTCTGAAACTCTGAATGCAAAGCTCCAAAAAGGAATAATGCCAACATTGGCTCAGCTATACATAGCTATTGGGTGAAAAGAAATTCTAGAATGTAGACTGGTTGCCGGTCGAGTGAAGCATGGCGTGAGAAACCTCAACCACTTTATTTTTACAGCTCCGTGTTTGATTATACATTCATGCCACCCAAGTCTTACATTCAAGTTCTGAGATTGGGATCATCAATGGTTAGACTCTGCGGTTCCTGGTTTCCCAACACCTCCCGCGGACGTTTGGCACTTCTGAATAACACACTGTGTGCTTGATATTGGATGGCAGTCAGTTTCAAGCATGAACCACGAAGACGTTCATGCCGTTCGGACCGGCCATAACTTGGTGGTACATCAGTCCACATGGAGAATCCTATCCTCTGATTGATCCCGACTGCCTGCCTAGTCCTCTCCTACCAGTAATCGTCCTTTTTCTTGCCAGTCTCGCCAGCTTTGCGACTCATTGCTGACAACAGCCGCGCGAAACCAGGCCTGACCGACATGATTTCTGGCCAAGTCGAATTTTCAACATTTCCCACCCGCTATTTGACCGGCAAACATGACTCGACTTCTGCACAAGGTCGCGTGGCCCGATGAATTCGCAGCCCGTAATCGATCCAAAGCTGGTTGGCAGCCGCTTCAGGCTTGGAAAATCAGGGTAATCAAGGCTTGTCTCTGATAGATTTAGTTTGAGTTGCAAGTAATCTGGGTAGAGCACATCATATGTGCGTACCGGGTAGACGCCTACTTGCTTGAGATAGGTATAAATGCGGCAGTGATGGCAGGATTTGAACACGGGGGGCAGGACAAAACACATCAAGATCAGCTGATTTTGTCGCCTAGTCAGAAGTAAATTTACGGCTACGTTAATGCCCACCGCAAAATCATATTTTAGTTCCAGTAAACCGACGGAAGCCAGCGCGTCTGTCACTTGTGCCGGCGTTGAAAGCAGCCCGCAATCCTGAGCAAAGCAACAAACCAGGTATATACACTTGTCAACTTGGAGAAACCCCATGCTGGCCATGGTTTGGCCTGTCATTGCCAGCATTCAATGACTGGCAACAAGCTACTGTTGTCAAGGGCCAATTAATGATAGTCTGCTTTTGTCTTCTAGCGTAATCCATCTTTTAGAAAAACTTGTTTATATTTTCCCACCTAAAAATGAATTGGATACAATCTGGGAATAACCATTCCGTGGAACAAAACTTTTTCCCAGGTTTTTTTTCACTCTAGAACAATAAAATTTCTTTCGGACACCCCGAGTCTTGGACCTTTTAGAATTGTGTTCAGTGAACAAGGTATCCTGTACTTGGTGCTTGCCTGGGCACAACCAAGAATTCGAGTCAAAATTTTGCAGGTGTAATTTGCAGGTTTAATCAATGCATGGGAGAGTCGCTCTATTAATAAATCTTTCTTTATTACCTATGTTTAGAAGTATACTATTTTAGAGAGACGGGGACTTCTGAGCTTATAGTGCCTAACTGGATACTAGGTAGGTAGTCAAACGGCATACTATCTACCTATGATGGATATTGTTTCTTTGGCAGCGCTCTCTCTCTCTCTCAAAATTGCAGTATAAAATACTCCTCTCCAGTCTCTCCGATGCTTTTCTAATTTTCCTCTTCTCCTCATCCAGCTTTGGACAAGTCAATCTTTACTTTTGGTTATTTCCTTTGCTTTTTCCTTTTTCCTTTTTCTTTTCCCTTTTTCTTTTCCCTTTTTCTTTTCCCTTTTTCTTTTTTTATTTCCTTTTCCCCCATTTTGTGCTTTTTTTACATCAAGCCAAAATGCGGTTCTTCAAGCTAGCCACGGTCCTCGCGGTCGCAGCCTCGGGCGTCCAGGCCCTGGCTGTTGCCCGCGATGTCGTCGACAACCAGGCCGTCCACGTCAACTCCCGCCGGAATGCCAATACCAAGCTTGTGGCCCATTTGCATAGCCGCGGTACAGAGGGGACAGCAGATGAGCGTGTCCCGCCGCTCCATGATGGGGCCGGTAGCGGCAGTGCTCCACCCGGCGGGCGCAGACAGAAATTCCGTGAAACGATCTCTACCCAGTGGGACAGCGCGCGTAACGGATGGGGCCCTAAGGCGGTCGACAGTTGCAAATGCGCTGCACAAAACGCGTGGACCAAGTGCAAGTGTGCCGCAAAGAATTTGAGCGACAAATATGCCAAAAAGCCTGCAACCGGCTCTTCCAACCAGCCAAACATTGAGTCCAAGGACGTTATGGGCGCAACCGCAGCCCCCAAAACTTCCGTTTCGGAATTTTGCAAGAGCGCCTGGAACCGTTATGGAGAATCGGCAAAGAAATATGGGTGTAAAGCGACGGACTGGGCACGCGAGAAACTCCCTGGGCGGCAGAAGTCGACGAAAAATGATGAAGGCCTTGAAACACACGCAACCGGCTCGCCTCACGCACAGAAACGAAGCGTAGAAGGGACGTCGCAGGGAAAGAACTGGCAGCAAAAGATAAGCGACCAATGCAAAGGCGTCAGGAAAAGCGTGGGGCAAACGTTATCCAAGGCACAAGTAGCGTGCCAGGATGCGTACAATAAGCATGGCCCCAAGATAGCCGGGCAATGCACAGGCGCCGGGGAAAGCATAGGGCAAAAGTTATCCGACGGAAAAGTAGCGTGCCAGGGTTTGTACCAGAAATGGGCCCCCAAAGTCATGTCAAAGAAGCAACCAGCTGGCGAGGCTGCTATTGAAAGCAAAGAGCCTCCCCACCAGAACAGCCGCCGTACAATCAACTCTGCAAAGGTCGACTCCCCCGCCGAGGGAATCGAATCACCCGCAGCCGGTTTGAAGAGGACTAGTCACAGCTGGAACCTTGCCGAACTGGCCCAATCATGCCAGGCCGCCGGGAAAAAGTTGATAGACGGCGTGTGTGCTAAGATCAAGGGCACCCCCGGCTCGTCAGTCCACCAGCACCAACAGCTGCCGCAGGAGGACCCAGAATCGCCCATTCACAGTCCCCGACGCCACCCCGGCTCACCAACCAACCACTACCAACAGCTGCCGCAGGAGGACCAAGAGTCGCACACTCCCAGTCCCCGCCGCCACCGCGACTCATCACCGCCTGCAACCCACCGCTACCAGGAAAATCTGGCTGAGGAGGGCCTTTCCTCGCCAAAGAGACATATCTAGAGGAGAAAGGAGCCCGTCCTCAAGGCACATAGCCGCCATTTGCACTGAGGCCCGGCTCCTGGTACGCATCCCAGGATACAAGATACCGTCAGTGGCTCACAAGTAAAAGGAAATGTTTCAACAAACGGGGGTTGGTCTCGGGTACCTGTCGAGTGGCCAGTGGCGGAACAAACCATGAGCCGCATGACCAGGAGTAGCAGCTTGCAAACGACGATTGCTACACGTTTACGATTTGAGGATGGGGTGGGAATCGGTACTTTCCAGAGTGCTGCTTTGAGTCGATTTGTTAGTTGTGTCAATAAGAGGTCTAAACGTTATAGATTAATGCAACGAGTTGACTCAAATACAGTTACAAATCAACCACGTTGATTTTACAAACTTGTTACCCGGAGCAATCCTATGTCAGCAGTTCGTAAACCATAGCTCAGTCGAATGTGGAAACAGGTTACCCGATTGACGTAGGGTTAATCTTCCCATATCACCAGAAGCTAATAAACATATGTAAAATTCGGATTCTCCCCATCGGTCAGATCCGTAAAGGCCGTCTCATCCTCACCGGCCAGCAACCCGCCACCCTCGGCCCTCAGCCTCTCCCTTTGCTGCTCCTTTTTCTTGTTCTCCCAGATAAAAGCGTAGCGAAACACGAAAAACAGAGCCAGTTCGGCACAGTTGGCCACCAGCAGACTGCCGATGCCGAGGGGATACTTGGGCGCCTGGTCGGAGCGGTAGAAGAAGGGGCCCGCGATGTTGCCGATGCAGGCGCCGAACCAGATCATTCCTGATACGATCATCTTCTTGGATTGGCCGCCCGTGTTAGACGTGATGAGGGATAGAGAAATGACAAATGAGGCTTGGTAGGAGCCGGTGAGGTAACTAAGGTGAGGTAGGGTAGGGTCGGGTGTCGCTAATAGTTAGCTGAACAATTCTTTATTGCAGAGCTCTTGATGCTCGTTTATCATGTTTGAACCGAGACCTGAGGCAAAAGAACAACTCACAAGCACACCAAGCGCCCGAGGTAGGCATCAGCAGGCGCAAGCAAGAACCCAAGCGCACCTGCAATCGTTGGCATCATAAACAAGGCACAGACCAGAGTGCGACAGTTGTTCGGCATGAACCTGTTGGCAAGGGCCCCCAGCCCGATCCAAACAACTACCAGCACGCCCTGTGGGATCCCCAACAGAGCCGTCTGGAACGTGTTGAAGCCTAGCCCCTGGATGACTAGCGTCGAAAAGTTTGAGATGCCACCATTGGGTATGTTTGCCAGGAAGCCGAGCAGCGTGAACAGCCACGTCTTGTAGTCAAGGTATGCCTCGCGAATCTGGCCCCAGTTGATGCGGCGTTGCTCGATGCCCGTCTGGTTGCGCCGCATGCGCGCAATCATGATGAGCTTTTCGTCGTGGCTGAATCCCCATATTGTGCGCGGTGAGTTGGGCAGCAAGAAGAGGAGCACCACGGCCCAGGCGGAGCAAAAGGCGCCGACAACGATGAACTCGTACCGCCATGATGAGAGGGAGCCTTTGATGTGGCCAATGCCGTAGCCTTTTGAGAAGTTGAGTTCCCGGGTTAGTGTGTGTGTGTGTGTGTGTGTGTGCTTGCTGGTCTGGAAACATCAAGAAGCATGTCGTTGGGTTGGTGTGGACGAACCGATGAGACCGCCTCCCGCAACGCCGATTCCATTCCACGCATACCACGCCGAGATGCGGATGGGCTGCTCGGTGCGGGTGTAGAACATTGACGTAATCAGCATAAACGCCGGGTCGGCGATGGCCTCGAATGCGCCCGACAGGACTCGCAGAGCCAGTAGCCCTGCAAAATTGACGGCCGCCGCTTGAGCCATGAGGAGAGCTCCCCACATGAAGATGTTAAAAGCGAGGTAGTAGGCAGGCGGGCTTCGCTGCATGATGAGGTTGGACGGTATGGCCCAGATCAGCCAGCCAAAGTAGAAGCTTGAAGACAGCCAGGCATACTCCTCCCCTTTGAGTCCTAGGCCTTCTTTGAGGCCAAAGATTGCTGCGTATGACAGGGTCGTCTTGTCAACGTACTGTTTTGAACGCGAGATTGGTCAGTGTCTGTAAGCAAGTCGTGAGTAGAGGTTGGTGCCATACGTAGAAAAAGTAGCAGACGCCCAGCAGCGGCAAAATGCGCATGTCCAACTTTCGCACAAGGCGCTTTTCGTCGGCCTGGTCAATAGACTCGTCGTTGGGATACCGCACTAGTGCTTCCACGTAGATCTCTGCATGTGCCTGATTGACAAGTTGGGGCGGAAGCTGCGCCTTGAGATTGTCGCCTTCATTCTCAGCATGCCGAGTTGCATCAGTTTTTGCGGTGCCTTGCGGTGAAGAGGGCACTCGGATTAGGTCTGCCATATCTTTTTGCTCTCTGCACAGACATCAGTGTGCCGTGCAGCTGAATGTTGTCGTTGCCTTTGATGGATTAATGAATTTTAGGCCTTGAAAGGAAAGCGGCTATAAAAAAGACATGGGCGTTGCGAATGGTACGCAAAAAGAAGACAAAGTTGTTTTTGCTATGGTTGCGACATGAACAGTGCGGTAAAATTAGGGGGGTGATGTGGTACCTGGGCAGATAGATTGCTTCCCCACGGGGAATCGAGGTGAGGAGATCAAGGGTCCCACCCACCGATTGTCGGCATAAGATAGGTAAAATCGGAAGGATGCTCCGGAAAGCGGCATGACTTGGACACCCCTTAATTAAAGGAACTATTACAGGCCCCAAGTAGAATCGACTATTTTCCCATTTACACTTGATGTACGGCATCGATTCACAGCAGATCAATTGGACAATGTCGTTCAATTGAGCATTTTATCAGGGCTGTCTTGGTAGTACCTTGCATTCTCTCATTCCGTGAATTTTAATCTCAGGTCTACCGAAAAAGGAACAACTCAATTCCAAAAATGACATGGGTTCGGAGTTTGTTCCGACAATTAATTTCTATTGGCATCTTGCGCCCTGGATAACTCATGTGATAGCGATGTTTGCTCCAAGTGCATACTATTAATATCGTTCTAGACTAGATTTAGATTTAGTTTTGGTCGTTTGAAGCTTTTAAAAGTCTTATTAGCGCTTCGCGTCAGGAAATTTCCTCACGATAATATGTCAACGTGTTTTTATTGCTTCCACTTACAAAGGTGGCCGGGACAACCACAAGCTCCCATCTAATATGCGGCTGTCATATGCTATCAATCGGCATCTCAACTTGGCAACCGGTTCAAAAGGGTTGCTGCCAGCTTATCGGCGGTTGACAGGTGACAGAACTAAATTAAAACCTTGTCAACACCTCCTAACTACCCACCGTGAATGGTTGCCATGGACCAAGACATGTACAAAATGATAGCCTTGATTCACATGCACGGAAATCACTGCCAAATGCACATTCAAACTCAAAAATTGGACCTAAAAACATGTGTTGGGATTTGGGAGTCGCCCCGAGGGCAGAATAAGAAGATTTTATAGTAGCAAAAGCCACACCGTAGATAGCAGGTACTCCCAATGTAGGAGCAGAGGTTTCTTCAGCAAGCAAGACAGACCATGGGAAGTGTAAGCCGCTGCCAGTCTTTTATCACGTTTCAATGCAGAACTGCATCTGGCTGTTGGACTAGCACCCTATATATTACATATCATGCAGCAGGATAACTCTAGCTGTAGAAAATAATCAACAAACAACATCATGTTTTGGCAGCCCTAACCTTGACGCCATGCTCCAAGATTTTAAGTCCCGAATCCTTTCCTCTTCCAAATCTCCGTTTGGCGAACTTCTCTCCTTGTTTTCCATCCTATCCTCTTCTCTTCTTGTATTCTCGTTTGTGAGAAACAGTTCGTCGCCTTTTCAAGCTCATTTTTATCCCCCTTGCCATCTAAGCCAGGGATTTCAATTTATAGCCTAGAAAGAGTCAAAAAGGCCGAAATGAAGGCTTTTGCCAGAGCAATTTTGGCTGCCGGCGTCGCCTTTGGTCTGCCGCAACCGCATTCACCACCTGGGGGTACTGGGTTCATCGGAACATACCAGTGTGCTCAGGACAACTGCTTCCGTGCTGTGCTTGCGACCAACGTCAACCCCAGGGAGCAGGCCAGGCGAAAGAGGGAGTGCAGCTTGCTACTCAAGACCACTGTGCTTGGCACTCCGACGTCGTGAGTAAAAACGGAAAGCTACTGATACGACATGGCAGAGATAGTCTCCCTAGCTAACAACAAGTCCCGTCGAATCCCATAAAGTGTTGTCACTCAGAAATGCCGAGCTACGACTTACACCGAGACTGTGCAAGTTACAGTCTATCAGCCTACGGCAACGAATATGAGGGTCGGGGGTACCACCACTGCTAGAAGCAACTCTTCTCAGATGGCGCGGGAGAACAAGTTGGCTGCCTCCAAGATGGCAGCACTCACCACACCCTCCCCTGAACTGACGACAAATGTCAAAGATAGGCGCGACAGGGATGCGGACTGCTCACGGTGCCTAAAGGAAAACCACAAAGCTAATAGGAAGCGCAATGTCTATAAACGCTAGCTCTTACCTACTTGCACGTTCTGCTCCACGCAGTCTGTTTTTCTAGTGACGCAGACGAGCACACAGACCGTCACTCAGAGCGCAGCAGGACCGAATGTCACAGTCATCCTGCCGCCGAGCACGGCACAGACGACTACGACGCAGCAGGTGCCCGGAATCGGCGGCAGCACTGGGGTAGGTCTTGCATCTCGGGCATGAATGAGTGTCTTGGAAACAAAGGATATTGTTTTTGATCCCAGTTTCAGTAACAGATTCTAACTAGAATACTTCCACAGACCCCTCCCATCACCGTCACAACAACGTTTACAACGACTCACTCGTACCTGACAGAAACACATACCAGCACGGTGGCACCTCCATCCCTGGATATGCCTATTGCGGTGCCTGCGATCCCGGTCCCGCTACCTACTGTTCCACTGCCGACACCGTCCGTTCCGATCCAGGTGCCAACAATCGTCCCGGTGCCCACCGTGCCGATTCCTATCCCAACCATGCCTACTCTGGCGCCCCCGCCCATCCCAATCCCTACAGTTCCCGATCTGGTCCCGATACCGACCCTACCCATCCCGATACCAACCATTCCCATCCCAGTGCCGACTCTCCCTGTGCCGGTACCAACTGTGCCTATCCCCATACCTACAATCCCCGTTCCAGTGCCCACCATCCCTATTCCCGTGCCTACCATTCCTGTGCCAGTACCTACTATACCTATTCCGGTGCCAACAATTCCAGTTCCGGTCCCTGCTAAATCTACCCCGACTACCATGCCAATACCGACCCAAACCAGTAGTGAGACATCGACAGTACACGTGACTACAACCCAAACTGTGACTCCAAGTAAGTTTTGGCGATTTCATTTTGTCACCTGTGACAACAGCAGATTTTCTTGGCAATAACCGCTAGTTCTTTGTGCACCTCAGTACCTCGGGTCTAAAAAAAGAAGTAAAAGAAAGAGAAAAAAAAACACTAACTTGACACGATACAAGGCTCATCGAACTCCCCAACAACTCCTATTTCAAGCTCTCCGACCGTCACTCAGACAGTAACTGCTACAAAGACGGGCACAACCCAGGCTCCTCCAGTTCCGACCAGCACTCCGCCTGTGCCGACGGTGCAGCCACCTCTACCCCCTCTGCCCAACACGCCGACACCCCAGCCCACGACGCCGCCGGCCGACGAGGGCAACGAGTTCGCCCTGCTGGCGATCCCTGGCTACGCGACTGAGCTCTGCACCAAACCCGAGGACTACGTTTCGGCGTGCGAGTGCTACGGCGTGCGGCCGCAGGTGTCTACCAAGCCGCCGGCACAGGCAGTCAGCACCCACTGGGTATACAACACCGCCACAACCACCGCCACCGTCACAATGCCGGGGGTTCCGTGTCGTCGGAAGAGGGAGGTTTGCGCCCCGTCGGCTACTGACACCATTACATTGAGGAGATGAAGAGACTTGCTTTTTGATTTCTCTTCGTTTGATGGAAGGGCGAAGAGGAGGTTTAATGAGAAATACAGGCGCAGAGGAGCGAAATGGAGAGTTGATGATAATCATGAGGATTGGACGGGCAGGTTAATTAGGTTATTGATCATCTTAACCCTGGGGGTGGTTCATTTGCTCGAGAATTTCCTGATCTCAGTGTTTTGCGTCACTTCTCACAATTCCCGGCAAGTTTTATATTTTATTTTTATATTTTATTTTTATTCCCAGGTCGTCTGCAAGCCCTAACTTCGTGTCTTCGCATTAGGGTAGAAAAAAAAGCATATGTTTCCGACTTGCATTTCGATCGTTGTCATGTACGACGCCACTCCATGCTTTGGAGAGTTGAGGACTGGCTTCCTAGTTGTCTGCAAGGCTGTCTTGGCTGGTTCCCCGAAAAGAATAAAATCGCTTTACTTTTATTCTTGGTGGCAGGCGGCTCATGCTCCCCAGACACTCTGCATCATGTGGCTTGGAGTAGCCCCGCTGGCAAAACCAAGAGAAATATAAAAAACCGGGCACAAGGCAAAGTACTGTACAGTAATTGCGGTGCATGGTCGCAAACTTAATCGGGGATCGAAATGCAGACATGGCAATCATAAGTGGTATCTACCTAAGTACTTACCCGGTAGGTAAGCGATGTAGTGGAGCAGGTTGCCGTCTTGTTTTCCAGTATGTTTATGGAGGCGACGAGAAAAAAACAAAAAAAAAAAACAAACCCCCGGCTACACACCTTTCAGCCAATTCGGGATGCGATATCACCGAAAAATAAAAGAAAATGCAACTTGCTGTTATTTAATATCAACAATCAGACCACAATTTGGCCGGTTTCTTGCCCTAGTTGCCTAGGTGTTGCTGCTGAACTGGCGTGCCCAAGTTCTTAGCGCAATCGAACCAGATAAATTGCCGGTCGTTTCAGCTGGCACTCTAGCCGCAGCACGTTTTTACCATAATTCGTAGTCCGAAACCCTCTAGCTTTACCAGTAACACTGGCAGACTGGCTGCACTTTTTGTAGCGAATCATAATTTGCCTAAAAAAAAGGGATTCGGCCCTGGCGTTCTTGGCCTGATCTGTGTTCCTGACCCGAGCCGCCCCGCATGCACAAACAGTGTGAATTCGAAGTTGAAGGAAAGAAGTGGATTTTGGGACCGAACGGAAGCGGGGTGACGTGGTTGGTGGGTTGGCGATTATTTGTTTTTCTTTTCTGCCCCTCGTGCCTTATTAGTCTCCATGCCAATAGGTTTGGCACAGTATTTGCTGCAAATTCAAGATGGCAGTCGCAATTATCAATTAAATATACTAAAACAAGGTACTCTACGTGGTAGACTGATATGCATACTTGGGACGATTTTTCCAGGAACCAAATACTAATCAAAATCGCGAATTGTTCCCAACTACGGTAGAGTTACCGGTAGAAAGTGGGAACAGACGGTGGCTTTGCTTAGCTCGGCATCACGTGTGCGCCAAAAGTCCTTACCTGCCTTCAGCAAGCTCAGCCAGCAGGGATAACCCTTAGTCCAATCAAGGGTTGATCCGCTGACAAACAGTTCGAGTTCGGACGATGGCATCCATGGGATTTACCTACGAAGTAATTAGGGTCACGGAAAAAACGGCGTGCACGGGCAAATAAATGCATGAATGAATGCACAGACATGGTGGCGTCTGCATTTCCACTGAAGAAAAAGTAATAAAACCAATGTCCAGAGACCTGGATTCCCATGATTCACATACAGTACAATACAGTACAGGATGCCACAGCCATTGACCAACCAAGGACGAATGTACCGGTACAGCACAGCGCATTCTGCAGAGTTGAAGCAGGAAGCAAGGAATGGAATTGAAGCTGTAAACGATGCCATACCAATCAATTCGTGTTGGAGGACGGTCGAAAAAAAAAAAATCGCAGGGGTTCACCCTAATACGGGGGGCGCGGTTAAAGTGGCTCCAGCAAGAAAGAGAGCGAGAGAGCGAGAGAGCGCACTGGAACCTAGGTAGGTAGGCTTGGCTCTCCTAGACCCGGACCAAGTGGACTCCCCCACTGCTCACAATCTCGTGCCTGTTCGTGCTCGATGGTGGTGGTGGTGGTGCTGTGCCCATCAAATCTCTTCAGCCCAGGGGGTCGCCCTCATTTCGATCCCTGAACGCTTCCTTCTCACGACCCCAGACCCAGACTCCAGACCCTTTTTTTTTCTCTCTTTTGTTCCTTTTACCACTCACTCTTTGCACGTCCAACAAAAATACACGACTGGACTGACGGATGGTCATGAATTCAAAGTAGCATCTTGTCTTTATTGTTGATCATCATCCTTTCGCTCATTCTTTTTTCGATTTTTGCACTGCATTCTTGTGTTTGTTGCTTCTGTGTTTTGCGTCACCGTCGGTCGGCACTTTCGGGTCGCGACGTCCTCTCGTTAATACAACACACAAGCCACCACCTCCCGCCCAACGATAATCTGCAGCCTTCCGTTCGGTTCTGCTTTGATTGTTTGCAACCCGGTCGGCCCATAAGGCAATTTCGAATTTGCAGGCAAACCGTTGCAGGCGTTGGCGATCAGGTCAATATCGATATTGAATCGTCTGGAAATCCGAGTACGACGACAACAACAATAACCACGATCCCTCCAATTCCACGATTTGAAACAAATCGGGCGATCAACCTGTCCCGCTACTAGGCCGCCCACAACAAATAACGAGCTCGAGACCACATCGACCGTAGACTTTGGGAGGCGAACTTTCAGACTATCCTCGGCGACAAACCCGACAAAACAAACACCATGAGGTCATCACGGGTGCTGGGGGCCATTTTGCTGCTGCTTGGCACGGCGGCAGCCCAAGCTCAAACGACATCCACCGATGCTGCGACCACGACATCCCAGTCATCACAAACATCGACGACGAGTAGCAGAAGCACCAGCCAGACTGTGTCCCTGCCGCCCCTCACCACCGCAAATGTAGCACCAGGAGCGACGGGACTGCCGACCCTATCGAGGACGAGAGACGCCGTCCCGACATACCCTCCCCCGGCCGTGCCACCGACCTCTCAAGCGCCCTTTATGCAGCGCTCCAATCTGCCCCAGGGCACCGTCTTCATCGCCGTCGGCGCCATCCTGGGCGCATTCGGGCTGACGGTCCTCGTGTGGCGCGCCGTTATAGCCTGCCTGCTGCACCGCGACGTCGAGCGAGCCGCCGCCGCCCAGCACATGGCCACAAGCAAGGCCGCATCCTTCCCTGCACCGCCCGCGCCCTTTTACAAGTCGTACAACGACAGCGGCTCGAACCCGAACCTCTTATCCAGCAACACAGGTCTCGCGGGCAGTGCCGGCGCCGGCGCCGCTCCTGGCCAGTTCTCCTCGGCGTCGCTGGGCAGGGGCGTCCGTCGTACGAACCGCGGACCCACGCCTTCTGCCACACCATCTGCTTCCAACCTCTTCTTCTCCCCGACGGCAGCGCCTGGCCAGGCTGGCGGTGGCGGCAGCAACCGGGACAGCCGCTTCCTTCCATCGGGCTTCTACGCTGCCGGTGCGGGCCAGGCTTCCCCCGGCGGGCCACGCCACGAGCACAACATCTCGCTGTCCAACCTGCGGCCTGACAGCCGCGGGCACGCGCGCGCCATCACACCGCCCGACGAGTCGCCTCAGTTCGGACCCTCGGGAAGCCCCTCGCACATGCCGCACTCGCATCACCACCAGCAGAGGAGCGTCAGCACGAGCACCATCAACCTCAACAATCCCGTCCAGGGGCGCGCGCCAAGTGCTTACCTCGAGGACATGCTCGACGACCCAAACTCACAGCTGCACTATCTCCCCGGCGGCGCCAGGGCGCAGGGGCAGAACCAGCCGCTTAATGGTGGAAGGATTTAAGCCTGATTTGGTCTGGTCCCAGTCGTTATTGTATTTTTCTCTCTCTTTCTCGTCATGAATTTCGGGTTATCCGGGGTTGGTGTTACTGGCCTTTTCCCTCCATAGTCGCTCTTATTAATCATAGTCACGATTTTACTTGAAACAAGTTCGCATTGGTATACCTCGTCACCAATGCTTGTTCGGGGGTGTTTTAGGCGTTTTGATCCTAACTGAAAAGCATTGATGGAGATGGACGGTCGTTGGATTCTGTGCGTCTAATCTACGGTTTGCCAAACTGTCAATCCGGGATCCATCCTGCTTCTCTTGTTGTTTTCATCTCTAAGGCTTTCATAAATAAGGTTATGGTCTTTCACGCATCCTAACTGTCATTTCACTACTCATCAGACGACCTTCATGGAGGTCTTGTGTTTTCGCTTTAGGTTACAGGAGGGCGTCTGTGTTTCGTCTCATCAGTTCAGGCAAAGGGGAACCACCACTCCCCTGTTTGTCTTGGACATTTTTTCCATCCCACTTGTAGGCTTGGTTTCTTTCTCTGTACCTGTTTGCGGTATATATAAGGGTTTTCTGTCTTGCAAAAATTCACGGCTGTTGAAATACTGCATTGTTACTACACAAGGATTAAAATAAATTGGAAATACCACTTGAACCAGCAGTTTCACAGAACAGGCGTGGATTGATGAATTATCTCTTCTGTAGCGTTGCGCAGACCTGGGGTTTTAATGTTACACGAGTTTGAAGGGTACAGCAGCATGTAGTAAGCCGCCCCGGTGTCGATAACGCTGCATGCATGCGCTTTATAAAGCGAGGGGGGTTTACCGGTCAGGGTAAGGAGCGCGTCTACCGGGTATGTTTGAGGCAGTTTGTAGCGTGGGCCAAGTCGTATCAACCTGAGTCGGTGGATGGCATTGGTGATTTTGCTCTCTCAAAAGATTAATTTGGTTACAAGGGTTTCCAATAGAGCCACATTTACAGAACAACCCCTCACAGTTTTGCCTTTCTAGATATGCCGGTCCCGGGCTCCGACCGTTCGACCTTCCACTGCTTCAAAAGCTCCTCTGTCCGCTTCCTCTGTCTCTCAATCTCCTCTGCAGCCTCCTTGCCCCTCTTGTTCTCATTTTTACCCATCTGCTGCAGGTGGACCTCGTCGGGCCCGTCGGCGAGCCTGAGGGTCCTGATCTGGGCCCACATGTTTGCGAGGGGGGTGTCCTGGCTGACACCGGCGCCGCCAAAGGCCTGGACTGCGCGGTCAATGACGGTCAGGGCCATGGAGGGGACCAAGACCTTGGCCTGGGCAATCTCGGCCAGCGCGGCCTTGGGGCCCAGCTCGTCCATTTTGATGGCAGCGTTGAGGACGACGAGGCGGGCAGAGTCGATCTCGAGTCGTGACTTGGCCACCCACTCGAGGATCACGCCGTGCTCGCGCAGCTGCTTGCCAAAGGTGGTCTTGCGAGGGTCGTTGATACGCATCAGCATCCAGTCGAGGGCGCGTTCGGCCTGTTTGTGGGTTTCGTCAGTACAGCACACCGCAGAAGAGGGCAAGTAGAATGGGACAAAGGTACATACAGCGCCGATGGCACGCATGCAGTGGTGGATACGGCCAGGACCCAGGCGACCCTGGATGATCTCAAAGCCGCGGCCTTCACCAAGCACCATGTTGGCAACAGGGACGCGGACATTGCTAAAGGTGATGTGACCGTGGCCGTGCGGGGCGTCGTCGTAGCCGTAGACGCTCAGCATGCGGTGGATGGTGATTCCAGGGGTGTCGGCAGGCACGAGCACGACCGACTGTTGGCGGTAAGGGTCCTTGTTGTTGCGGTCCGACTTGCCCATGACGATGTAAATGGCGCATCGGGGGTCGCCGGCGCCGGAAGACCACCATTTCTGTATGACATCAGCACTGCAGTTGACTAGTTTGGCACATTGTATCATGGCATGAACAAAACGAAAAAAATGTAGCAGGGCGGAGCTTACCTGTCCGTTGAGGACATACTCGTTTCCCTCCCT
The DNA here is from genome assembly GCA_004337975.1 of Pyricularia sp. CBS 133598. Classification (NCBI taxonomy): domain Eukaryota; kingdom Fungi; phylum Ascomycota; class Sordariomycetes; order Magnaporthales; family Pyriculariaceae; genus Pyricularia; species Pyricularia sp. CBS 133598. The sequence goes on from RRCJ01000010.1 coordinate 1,814,146, forward strand.
CCGAATGTCCATCTCAATGTTCTTGGCATCGCTGCTGGCTATCTGCGGCTCCGTCATGAGAAAGGCACTCCTGATCTCACCCTCCATCAACGGCCTCAACCACTTCGCCTTCTGCTCCTCGTTGCCGTACTTGGCCAAGACCTCCATGTTGCCCGTGTCGGGAGCGGCGCAGTTGACGGCCTCGGAGGCGACGCGGGACCTGCCCAGCTGCTCGGCCATGAGGCCATACTCGAGGTTCGTGAAGCCGGGAGACTCCTTGTAGTGGCCGGCGGGCAGGAACATGTTCCAAAGGCCCAGGGCTCGGGCCTTGCGCTTAAGGTCCTCGACGATGGGTGGGTGCGCCTCCCAGCGGGCGGAGCCCTGACCGACCTGGGCTTCAAGGACTGGGTCGGCCGGTAGGCATTCTTCCTTGACGAACTTGGTAACGATGTCGAGGGTCTGCTTGGCTCTGGGGCTGACGCGGTCGCGGCACTGTTGTGTGGTTGTTTTATGACTAGTTAGGGGAGCTTCGGTGCGCAAGGTGAAGGGGGTGGGAGGGAGGGAGGAGCTGCGACAGAGTGGATGCTTACAATCGCGGGAATCTTGTCGGCCATGATTGCTGATTGTTGTGGGGGCAATCGATTGGGAATGTGGGAAAAAAAAGTTGGCAAAGGTTCAATTGTACACCGTCATACAATGAATTAATTGATATGATGTGTACAATAGATTGGCAGATAGCTAAGATGGAGGTAGCGATAGCTTCGGCTTCCGCTCAAAAGGCGTCCCATTCGGCTGTTCTGGTCGTTCGGGGCCCCGACCATTTGCGTCCTGCCGAGGTCCATTCAGCGGGGGTGGGCTGATTTGCTGCAGGGGTCTGGCCCGCTGAGGGCTCCAACGCAGCCTCCAACGTCTCCCCGCCTGCCTGCTGTCATTTGTCAACCTTGACTTGCTTGACACGCCTTGACACCTGACGGCTTGGTCCAAGCTTTTCTGTTTGAGTCTTGGACATGCCGACAAAGCCCGATGCCCCGATTGATTGATCGATTGATTGGCTTGAATAAATTCGAACTTGCTCACCTCCTCTTGGCAGGGACTTACTTGCATTTAATGAATCATGCTCAGGAAGGTATCAAGAACAAATCATTGCGCGACACACCGGTGCGCTCGACTAAATCACAGACTGGCTTAACTTGGTCTAGACATGAACTAGACTAGACTAGATCTAGAACCATCATACAATTCTGCCGGTACATTTATTTCCAACTATTCCAACGGTCGTGCTGACATGAGGCCTAGGATTTGCACCATTGGACCAACCAGATTGATCACTTAGAATATTAAGCCATGTGATAATTTGGCGACATGCTATTGTAAGATGGATAATCTAGTAAGACGACCATCTAGTCAGAATAAGGGGCGAGAAAAGCCTTGGCGAAAAAATCCAAGGAACTCATATCTGTCTGGCCTGCCACTCTTGTTATATCAGCAAGATAGAGGAGAAAAAGAGAAACAAAAAAAATAAAAGTAACAAAATGATCGCCATTTATTGCTACTTCATGCGTCGATTTGATGTCACGACCATCGCTACCATTTGACTCGATTGACGCATTATGGAGGACACAACATCAGCAACAATGTTACCCAAGGAAGACAAAACCTTCGGGTTTGGTCTTACACTCCTCGGGGTCGACCGATCGCACGATCACGTTAACGCGCCCGAAGCATTACCAGACGTCCCCCGTCAAAGCTGGTGTGCAGCCCCGACGGGCTTGGAGGTATACCAGGCCGAGGTGCCAGAGAAAGAGATAGTATCGGGAGGTTATTTTGCCAGGTCACCGCTGGATAATGCCTCGTCGTACCCAGAGGTCGTCAGCGGTCCCTCGCCCGTTCCAACTCGGTATACATCATCATATTCGGCCGACGAAGACAGGAAGCCAGAGTCGAAGCCCGAGTCGGAGCCAGAAAAACAGTCGCCGCTAAAACTTTCGTGGTGGCGACGGAGGAGATGCATGATCATCATTGCTGCCGCGACTGCTTTCGTCGTCATCGCCACAGCTGTAGGCGTCGGTGTTGGCGTCCACGTCTCTCTAAACCAACATCATTCTGATTCCCAACATTCAAACCCAAATAACGGAGATGAAGAGGCAGTCAAACCCGAGATACCAACCGGCAAGAGCATCTGCGTTGCCGCACCGTGCCTCGAGGCTCTCGCAGCCGTGGTCGACGCGCCTGATGACCACCCCGAGCAGGGCACGGTACATCTCTTCGCCCGTCGCCGGGCAGATGGCATGCTAATGCAGACCTCATCCACATCACCCGGCGTCTACCAAAGCAAAAACTGGACGGACCGCGGCGGTCCCATCGCCGGTCCCGGCCCCTCGGCAATTATCTGGCAGGCGCACAAGTTCCCCAACGAAGTGCAGGGCGGCGGCGCCGTTGTAACGGTCCTGGGCATCTCGGCATCTGCCGCGTCGTCTGGCGACATTTTCCTACGACATATCGGGCGAGGTGGCGCCGGCGCAATAAGCGTACCTGTTCCATTCAAGTACAGGATCGAGATGCTTGGGGCGCCGGCGACTTGCGCCATCCAACAAGAGCAGCGGTTCGACTTTTGGATGCAGGCGCGCAACGGGTCTGACGCTGACGGGTCAGCGACGCTGTACCACCAGCTCTCTTCCAACGGGGCTTGGTTCTACGACGGTCGGTGGGAAACGGATGTGGTGCTGCAGTCATCGCCCAACAGGCCAGCGGTTATCGCATCACGGCCGGGAGTGCTGTGCCGCAACGGTCGCTGGAGGGCCTGGGAACAGCACTTGATCGTGTACGACGGCGACGGCGCGGCCTGGCACCGTCAGTGGACTCAAGAGCCCACCCCGTCGCAATGGGGTCCATGGGAGAATTTAGAAGGCAAATACGCCAAAGGGACGTACCCAGTGCTTGTCGAAACCAACGGTGGTAGGTTCGAGTTCTTTGGGCTCGGCAGCGACGAACAAATTTACTCGATGACGTGGACCTCGGCGCAGGGCTTTGGCTCTAGAAGCAGCATCGGTGGAGGAGCCTTTGCCAGTGTGCCTGCTGCCGTGGTCAGCGTAGGGTCCGAGAGGGTGGACCTGGTCGCGGTGAGCAAGGAGGATGGGAGGTTAAAGCATAAAGCTGTTGGTATCGGAGCTTCTATGGACGGCCAGTGGGAGGACCTTGGGATAACATCCAACAGCGCCCCCACAATGGTAAACGTGGGCTCGGCGAATATGGATATTTTTACTACTGCCGTAGATGGGTCGATTTGGTATGCACCTGCGCGGGTGTCGGATCCGGGAAAAAGTACATGGGGGAATTTAACCTGGGCGCCTATCCAGGGGTTATAATAACACACAATACATTACAAATATGTTACGCGTTACACGTTAGCTTTTTCACCTTTAGCACAGCTGTGCCAAAAAAGCTACCACAACTGGTGCCTAACAAAAGATATATTATCCCCAACGTGAAGAAATTTTGAAATTATATTAAGAAGTGAAACAAAAATGAAGGAAAAAAGAAAAATTGGGACAAAGTTGATAAAATGTACCGCTTTGAACGAATTACACCTGTCACGAAAGCGATCCCAAAGAGACAAGGCTGCAATATAGGGGCGATTCTATTCGAAGATCTAAAGCTAAGTGTAAAGGAAGAAGAAAGGCA